>CM022949.1:69553595-70153595 GCA_012931725.1 Litsea cubeba
GTCCCAGGAGGCACTTTGTGAGAAAGTCTCCACATTGTAGACTGGTTCGTCTGGGAGATCATCTCTGAGTGGAGAATCTTTAGGCAATGGATGCTCTGCGAGGAAGTCCGCTAGAGCTTGCCCTTTGATTGCTTTTTGTGGTACATACCTAATATCAAATTGTGACAGAAGGATGGACCATTTTGCCAGTCGAGCATTGAGAGAACCTGCCTTTGTGACAAGGACCTTCAAGAGGTTGACCCTCGAGACCAGGTAGACTGTATTGGAAAGCAAGTAGTGACGCAGCTTTTGTACGGCGAACATCACTGCAAGACATTCTTTTTCGACTGGAGAGTAGCGATGCTCTGCACCTACTAGCATGCGGCTGAGGTAATATAGAGCAGCTTCTTTTCTTTGATCATTTTCTTGCGCAAGCAGAGCTCCCAGAGAGTGATCAAGGGCTCTTGTGTACAAGATGAATGGTTTTCCAGTGGTAGGAGCAGCTAACACTGGAGGGTTTGTCAGTATGAACTTGATGTCTTGGAAAGCAGCTTCCACAGTCAGCATCCAGACAAAGTTTACACCCTTTTTCATCAACCGGGAGAAATGGACGGGCATTTCCCTCCGAAGATTGGAGATGAACGTCTGATGTAGGCTAATCTCCCTTGAAGCCCTTTGAGTCTCTCAAGGTTCTTGGAGAGGGCATTTCTAGACTGGCTTTGACTTTTATGGGTCAAGCTCTATTCCAGCTTTCCGACATAAGAATCCGAGGAACTTAACCCGACGAAACGCCGAAGAAGCAGTTCAATGGATTCATTGCGCAGTTTGTGTTTTGCGAAGCCGGAGGAAGACTTCTCGAAGGTTTTCGAGATGATCTTCTTTTCTTTTGCTTTTGACGGCGAGGTCATCAACGTAAACATTCAACCGTCTTGTGCTGCATATCTTGGAATATTTTCATCATGCCCTCTGATATGTGGCACCAGCATTCTTCAGACCAAATGGCATGGACAGTGTAGCAATACACGCCAAATGGGGTTCGAAAGGATGTATGTTTTTTCATCCTCAGGATGCATCTTTATCCTGATTGTAGCCAGAGAAACCATCCATGAATGTCAATTCGCTCGATCCACAGGTATTATCAATCATTACCTCTGGTATGGGGAGCGGAAATTCATCTTTTGGGCATGCGCCATTCAGGTCTCTATAGTCAATACAGACCCTGATCTGCCCATTTTTCTTTGTCACGGGGACAATGTTGGCCAACCATTCAGGATGTTGTTCCTCACGGATGAAGCCGACGCTTTTGAGTTTTTGAACTTCTTGTTCAATTTTATCCATCACATCTGGACGGAATCTTCTTTGGCCTTGCTTGACAGGCTTGATGTCTTCTTGAAGATTGAGTTTGTTGAACTGCTATTTTGGGGTCTAGCCTGGCATTTCAGCGTAAGACCATGCAAAGCAATCAATGAACTCACGAAGAAAAAGCGATATACTCGGGTAACTCATCATCCTTTATATTCTTGCTTATGAATACAGGACGTGGGTTATCTGGTGTTCCCAAGTCTATCTTTTGAACAGGATCTTCTGTTGGAAGGTTCGAAGGTGGGTCCTCCACAATATTTTCGGAGGCTTCCAGCTCAACGAAACTTTCTGGGGTTTCAAGGGCATTTCCAGACCAAGGTTTTGTTCCTTTCCACGGGTCTTCTTGATCGGTAATTTTCCCAAGGCTTGCTATGAGATGATCCCAATCGCCTGTTGAAAACCGAGTCGAAGTAGGCTACTTCTTTTGGAGATGAGGGTTCTTCTGGGTCAGAAGTCCACACGTCCGTGCCATCGGACAACTCCTCTTCATTTTCGGAGAAATCGTGCCAATTGGATGAGCTTCCTGGATCTTTGTCAGGTGACTCATCAAAGAGATATCCAGGGAGATCGATGTCTTCATGGACTTGAGATGTTGAGGCTTGGTCAGTATATTGACTTTAAGCCTTTGTGTCAATTGTCTCAAGGGAGTGTCAAGATCATACCCTAACCCGTGTGAAGACTTTTTCTACATAGCCGTAGAGTCTCCAATCTTCCAGCTGGCTTTTGGTCAAGACGGGCCCCAATGGCGTGAGAATACCGCGTCCTACTCCCAAACCGACTGGGTTTTGAGCGTCATAGCCCATTTTCTTCATAATAGCTTGTGCCACAGAACTGTATAAGGATAGTTGAGGCGTACCTTTATTTTGGAAAGGTTCAAGCATGGAGTTTGATGAAGAAGCATCCGATCTATGGAAGAAGATCGGTTTTTCCTTTGCTGAAGTTGCTGGAACAACGAAGGAAGCTGACGTAGGATCTTCTATGTCAGAAGTTGTCTCCATTGGAGTAAGAGTAGGCTGAACTTGCTGAGTGTCAGCTTGGCTTGACGATGTGTCGTCTTCTGGCTCTGAATCCGAGTCCGTGTCTTGCATGATAGACACGAAAGAGACAACAAATTTGCCCCCAGGCTTTGTTTTGCCTTCTTCACTTTAGTTGTGATGACCAAAGGCTTTGAAGATTTGAGGGAGATGATGAAGGGAGTTTGCACTCTCTCTTCA
The DNA here is from genome assembly GCA_012931725.1 of Litsea cubeba. Classification (NCBI taxonomy): domain Eukaryota; kingdom Viridiplantae; phylum Streptophyta; class Magnoliopsida; order Laurales; family Lauraceae; genus Litsea; species Litsea cubeba. Next base: position 69,556,151 of record CM022949.1, read on the forward strand.
GATTTACCGGATGGTTTGTTTTCTTCCGGTGATTGTTGAGGAGCTTTGCCTTTATCTTTCTGGAGATTTTCGGCAAAGGATGCTGTATGCTTTTCCTCTTCTTCTTTTTCACCTTCATACATCTGTGAGTCTGCGAAGTGTATTTCTTTACCTTTGAAGGGTTTTCTGTCCGCAAAGACTCGATGTATCATGCCGTCGTCGCCAACAAACTTGATGCATTGATGTAGAGTTGAAGGGACAACACCATCCACATGGATCCAAGGGCGTCCAAGAAGGATGTTGTAGCATGAAGGGGTCTTTATTGCATACACTATGACCTCAGAGATAAGATCACCTATCTGCAATTTGAACCTGATTTTGCCGATAGGCCTTTGAGTACTCCCATCGTATCCAAAGATAGATACAGACGTGTGGCTCAGTTTGCTGGGTGGGATGCCCAACTCTTCAAGAGCCGATGTGGAGATGAGGTTGAGTGCAGAACCTGGGTCGATCTGAACTCTATGCATAGGCATTTCCTTGATATACCCTGTGAAGTACAGGGGTCGGTTATGCCTAGTTTCGCCAAGTAGGAGGTCATCCTTTGTGAAGGCGATGGTTACACTGGCTGCTTTTTTAACCGAGAGGCATTCAATGCATGATCCCTCAGTTTTCTTCTTTTCTCCCTTTGAGGAGGCTTCTGAGTTTTTGACCCGGTAATCCATTTCAATTTGGAGGACTTGCGGGGCATGTTTGTCGACATCCTCATTCAGCTTTTGTAATTCCGAAATGAGATTATCACGAGTGTGCGGAGACATTCGCAACAAATCTAGGATGTGTAGACGTGCAGGTATGTGCTTGAAGTGTTCAATCAAGTCATACTTGAAAGCCTCCTTAGGGCCTGCATGTTCATCATTGTTGCCACTAGGGGCGCTTACAACATCTTTTCCCGAAGGATTTACATATGTAAAGGAAGATTGGTTGTAATTTTTGTGGTAGTCCCGGCCAGAGCGGGTGCCTCTACCAACTTCGAGAGCTTCTTGAGAAGGGTCTTCGTTTGGAAGATTGTCTTCAGGATCAAGAGGCTGTCGTTTTTTCATTTGCTAAGGATGCATCAGCAGCAGAGTTACCATCCTCAGTGATTGTGTTGCATGGAGCATTTTCCGGGAACAAGTCCTGAACAGCATCCAGCAATCTTTCTTCTTCGTTGACTAATTCATCGTCCCAAGCATCAATGGCTGGGAATTCTTCAGTCAGGAAGGGTGTGAACTTTGAAGTCACAGTCTCAGGAGAAGAAACCTGAGAGGGTGTCATCTCAGTGAAAGTCACGTGAGATGAGGTGGCTCCAGAAGATACATTGCTAGGTGTCGCCGGAGTGTAAGTGCTCTCATCAGACGATGCTTCGGAAGAGCTATAATCCCGAATTATCACATTACAGGAAGCTCTGACAGGAGACGTTGCCTGATCGGAGTCAGACTCATCCTCGGATGTAAGAGGATCGTCTATCCAGCAATTTTCTCCATTTTCAAGGAGTTAAGGGAGGATGTACCTGATGGTCTTCAGGGACTTCAGGCTCTGGATTGCGAGGAGGCTCGTTGACGCGTTCTTGCTCTTGTTCTAGAGCGAGTCGCTGCAAGATCCTTGCATATTCTTCAAGATCAGGCATGGGAGCCGGATCTTCTTCTTCATCATCTCTTTGTGGCTCAACATTGTTGATTTCCACTGGAGTAATGAGAGGTGCTGGGTCAGCAGCATTTTCTTGTACAGCTTCTTGGTCTTCTTCATCATCAGACCAGGATCCTTGTGGCTGTAGGGGGTTATACCAGATTACTGGCATAAGATGAGACTCAGGAACCCATTCTTCATCGGAGAGATATTCTCCTGTTTCAAGGGACTCTTCCCACTCATCTGTGTAGTTGGATTCGAATCCATCATCGGTGTCGCTAGACTCGTATCCATCAATGGAGAATCCAACTACCGAATTGCAAGAGTATGATGCCTCCTGCATGGCTTCTTTGAATTGAGGTGGCATGAAATCACTGAGAGTGAATTTCCTTACCCCCTTTGAAGTCTCTGGAAGGGATGTTTTTGTTACCTCCAGTGAAGCGGTAGAGGAAGCCTCTGCCTTTTCTTTGACCTCTAGTTTTGGCTGGGTCTTCTCTTGCCGTTTGAGCTTGAGGAGATGTTTCCTAGCCTGCCTTCGCTGTTGAGCTGTAGGCTTTATTTTCACGACCTCCCAATTTTCATCTTCCAGGAGATCGGGATGTACCCATATCGGTTGTCCGTCTGGTGTCGGGTAAGGAACCAGTTCCTCGGACGCTTCGATTGAGTTTATCACCTTGAAGGAAGTAGTGATCTTCTTCTTCGGTGATCTTGATGTTTGTCCACATGTCACCATGTTGACGGAGGCAGACCCATAGTTTTTGTCAAAGGTGATGACTCCGTTTTTCCACATCTCATTTATTTTCTCTCTCACAACGAAGCATTGATTGAGAGGATGCGAGATCATCTGGTGGTATGGACAGTACCGAGGATCGTTGGTTTTGCCAACATCACCTGGTCTTTTTGGTTCAGTTAAGGTGAGCTTGCCGTTTGCCACAAGAGCCCCGAAGATTTCATCAACATCTTCATCAAACGGGTATTTCTTCTCTACTCGTTCTTTGAAGGCATCAGAGAGTTCAGGTCTTTTACCCGCAGCTTTGTTTTCAGCTTTCTTTGGTGGCTGAGGAGCTGACTTGGTCTGCACATTGAGGACCTCTTTTTTCTTTGGTTTAGAGGTTGCAACGGCGGTTGGCTCTTTTCTTGATGATTTCTGACTGTTGAGGTCTTTAATCACCGTTTCAGCTTCCATGGAAGCTTCTAGGAGTTTTCCCAGGTTTTTTGATTTGTTGCCGATGATCATGGAGCGGATTCTAGCTCTCATGTTGTTTCGGCAGATGTCGACTAGCGACGCCTGTGGCAATACATCAGAGCATTTGTATGCCATTGCTTTCCACTTGTGAATGAAGTCATATGTTGATTCATTCTCCCCCTGTTTTAGGCTGCACAGCTGAGCCATAGTAGCGGGGTGATCTTCACCTTTGAAGTGAGTCAGGAAGCGTGTTTCTAGCATGGCCCAGTTTTGGATTGAGTCCTCCGGCAGAGTGGAGTACCAATCGAAGGCCGTACCTTTTAGGGTACTTGCAAAGAGGCGGATTTTGAGTGCATCTTGATCCGCGATAGCTCCCGTCAGGATCTTGAAGTGGATGACGTGCTGTCTGGCTGATCCTTTCCCCGTATATGTTTGGAGAGTAGGATGCTTGAATTTGGTGGGGAACGGGACCGAGTCCATCCATAAGGGATATGGTGGCTTGATCCCATGCTCTTTGAGTATATCCTCTTCTTTTGCTTTGGCGAGGATACCGTCTACGTCCTTTTTGGTAAGGGCGCGTGACTCATTTTCTTCTCTATTTACCTCGTCGTCTTGATGATTCGGAGGAGGTTCATTGTTCGCCTGATTTTGGAAGGCGAGGAGAAGGTTTTCCATCAGAGTTTCAATCCTCTGCTGGCCCTGTTCCAACTGCTGGATGCGGGTGATCGCATCTTCTGGAGGTGGATTGCGGGGTGGTGGCTCAGAATTTGTAGCCAAGACATTCATCCTTCGTGATTCGAACGAAGAAACTGTCCTAGTGACTGAGCTAGGGCTCATTCTTTTTGAAGAAGAGCTTGAGGAAGGATCACTCTGCTGTCCTTTGCTTGAAGGAGCAGGGGATTCTTCTGAATGTCTTCTTGTCCTGGAGACGCTGCGGGTCATTGGACGTTGGACATGGATTTTTGTTGCTGATTTTTGGCGCCTTCTGGTTTTTCCAACCATATGGACGGCAGCAACTTGGTTGGGTCTTTCTTTTTCGACCCATTTGGGAGAGACTTGAAGTGTGGGAGGCTGGGTCCTTTGCTTCTCTAGTCTCTTTTGTCTATACGACGCGCGGCGGCGTATACGACGAGCAATTTGAGCTTCGGTCAGCTCTGACTGGGCTTTGACAATGAAGGATGTGCTCCCTCGGGCGCAGCAGCCGAGCCTGTCTTCTTTGTAACTGGGCAAGGACAGGATGCGAACCCTATCCTTCGCCTGTTGCAGCGAAGCTTTGAATTTTTTAAGTTCGGCCCCTGTAGAGATGAAGGGTCGAACTGCAGGTTTGTAGGCCTTAGTAGGTGCTTGTAGAGGCCTTGTAATGCATGACTTGATTTTGGGCTTGTAGGAACAAGCCGGCTCATGCTGGGATGACTTGGAAGTCGAGTTGGAGATGGGTCTCTCCTCTTTCATGTAAGCAAGAGGATAGAACTGGTTCTCCTTGAGTGGGGCCAGGTATGCTGGCTTAGTGGATGTTTGGGACCTTCTCTGTTTTGGTGAAGGTCTTGGGGACCAAGTCTTGGAGTAGACCTGGTTGTTTGCAGGTTGAGGCTTCGTGGGGCTGCCACGGGCTTCAGGCCTTCTGGTGCTCGCCTTTGGTGTCATGGTAGTGACACGTTGAGAGGCGAGTTTCTGCTTCTTGGAGGGAGCAGTTTGTTCCTCGGGAAGTGGGAATGGTCCCAGCGTCCCGAAGACGATAGTCCGGGGAGTCGAGGTCGACCCGGAGTTCAGAGAGTTGCCGAGGGAGTTGACACTACGGCAGCTGATGGGGCGCTTGTAGGTGCGCGTGGTTTGCTTCTGTTGAAGCATGAGTTGGTGCTTGTTTTCATCGAAAGTAATGGTTAGTGAAGCTGCCATTGTTAGTTTTCGAAAATTTCTGAAACAAGACCACATCCATTAGTAATCACAAGAATATAATAATCATAAATGGGAAGTTCTATGTTTCGTCTTTTCAAATTGCTCGAGGTAGATGACCCAAGCAATATGAGGAAGGCAAAATGCCATAGAGGGTACAATTGTTCTGATCGCAGGTATGGTAAGCCCGGAATGGGCATCCCAGTGACTGCTAGAAGCAATTGTGAACTTAAATTCGACTTATCGAGAAGCAGAGCTTGCTCGAGGTAAGAAGAATATAAGGTTGGAGTTACAGATGTGCCGGTCGCAATACAGTAGACCCTGAAAGGGCGTACTAGTACCGCTAGACACAAATGTTTTGAGACCGCATCTATGAGATGAGATTCTCTGTTTTGAAAGGTCAAGATTGGATTCATCAAAGAGAGCAGATGGTATTCCAATCTGAACACGGGCTCAGCGATTTCCGCGAGCGCCAGTGCTCAGAAAGAAATGAACCATGATTTCTCGGATCTGAATCTAAAAATGACGAGTTTTTTTTTTTTGAAAGGCCAATATCGGGTTCATCAAAGAGAGCAAAAGGCACTCCAATCTGAACACGGGCTCAGCGATTTCCGCGAGCGCCAGTGCTCAGAAAGGAGAAGACCAAGATTTCTCTAATCTAAACCCAAAATGACGGAAGTTTTTTTTTTTTTTTTTTTTAAGATTTTTGAAGATTTTTTTTTTAAAAAAAAATCTTTTTTTTATTTTTTTTATTTATTTTTTATTTTTTTTTAAGATTTTTTTTTTTGAAATTTTTTATTTTTTATTTTTTTATTTTAAATTTTTATTTTAAAAATTTTATTTTTGAAAAAAAAATTTATTTAAAAGACGAGGGAGTACACATAGGCCTCCTAACCCGGTCTTATGAAATCTTGATTGATAGAATTGCCCCCAGGTAAGGGTAGGATTACTTAATGAACCCGTTTGGAGGACCCTTGCCTAGAACAGTCAAGCTGTCTCCACACTCTGGACAAGGCTTTTCTTTGAATCAACCATGATCAAAGAACACAGTTGGTTTAACCTTAGTGGTCTATGTCTTTTTTTTTTTATTTTTTTATTTTATTTTTATGAATTCATCGAAGAGAAACAATGGCCCAAAACCTTAGTCGAACAGGCTCAACATTTCTGCAAGCGCGATGAACGATAGGAACGGATCAAGGTTTCTCAATTTTGAATCCAAATTGAGAAATCTAAAATTTTTTATACTTTTATATATATATATATATTTTTAGATTTTTTTTTTAAATGAACTCATCGAAGAGAAACAATGACCCAACCCCCGATCCGAACACGGTCTCGGCGATTTCCGCGAGCGCCAGTGCCCAGAAGGGAAAGGATCAAGGTTTCTCAATTTTGAATCCAAATTGAGAAATCTAAAAATTTTTTATACTTTTATATATATATATATATATATTTTTTTTAGATTTTTAATGAACTCATCGAAGAGAAACAATGGCCCAACCCCCGATCCGAACACGGTCTCGGCGATTTCCGCGAGCGCCAGTGCCCAGAAGGGAAAGGATCAAAGTTTCTCAATTTTGAATCCAAATTGAGAAATCTAAAAATTTTTTATACTTTTATATATATATATATATATATTTTTTTTTAGATTTTTAATGAACTCATCGAAGAGAAACAATGGCCCAACCCCCGATCCGAACACGGTCTCGGCGATTTCCGCGAGCGCCAGTGCCCAGAAGGGAAAGGATCAAAGTTTCTCAATTTTGAATCCAAAAATGAAAAATCTGATTTTTTTTTTGTTTTTTTTTTTTTTGAAAAGAGAAAGAGTGGAAATAAATTCAAAGAATTAGAAATTTCCAAAAAATCTCATCTCATTTTTTTTTAGATGCGGAATTCAACATAGGCCACCAATTATAAAGTAGCCAAGGAATCGAGAAAAGAAATATAAGCATAGAGCAAAATATATGATATGCAAATATTTCATTTCTAGCATCGTGTTCTCAAATAAACGAGTCCCACCGGGTGATGCCAGCTTGATGGACCGCGCTCCCGGATGCCCGGGTTCCTACCGAGGTCGGCGGACGTGGGAGTCCGTTTGGTTCCGACCCTTTCGTAACCGGGGGGCAAAGGGGGGCGTGCATCAACATTTCTTTTTTTTTTTGTGGGTGTGCCAGATTTTCTATTTTTACTTGGAATTGCAAGTGGTGATCCGGAGATCAACCTTCGCAAGTAAAAAGGAAATCAACTTCTTTCAAGTTTTCCATTGCACATATATTTAAGAAAAGAGACATTTTCTTAGTTTGCCGTGAAAGGCGATTTTTTTTTGCATTTATAGCCGATTTTGGCGTTTATAGCCGATTTTTGGCGTTTATAGCCGATTTTGGCATTTATAGCCGATTTACAATCCTTATCAACAATGAAAGACAAGAATTGTGATTTTTGTCTCTTTTGAAAAAAATACAAACTACAATGAAAAGCAAGAAAAGGAGGATCTAACTTCTCAGGAGATTGTGGGGGACTCGTTTAGATTGACGGTCGCAAGCCATATGTGGGCTTCGCCATCATCCATGCAGATGAGAACAGAGGATGCTATTGATTCGCTTGGCTTGGCTATAACCTCGGGTTTTTAGAGGACAAAGACCAAAGGAAGGTCCTATGTCCAATAAAAAGCCGAGTAGACGGGCTGAAAAGCCATATCTAAGCCATTGGAGGCAGGAGGAGAAGGCAAGGACCTTGGGGGGGGGTACCCCCCAAGGGACTTTTGTCACCTTGTTGCGGTGGCCGGTGTAGAACTTCCGCAGAGTTTTCTCTCTTTTTCCTTTCTCTGGATTTCTGTCTGCTGTCTGTTGATGTTCGTTGTCTCTTTCTTCTTGGAGAGCCCTCCTATTTATAGGCTTTTAGGTAGCCTTTTAGGTGGGTTTATGGGCTTTTATTGTCATTAAGCCGCATAATGGGAGGAGTTACAAAATTGAATTGTTTATTTTGTAACTCCTTTTTCTTGGCTTCTGATTGGCCGGAGGAGATTGAGGGCATTTAATCGCCTTCAATCGCCATGATGGGAGGAGTTTCATGGGTTAAATGCCATGAATCTCTTGACATGTAACTCCCGAATGCTTGCTTCTGATTGGGCCGTCCAAAGAAATGGATTAATGACTATAATAAAGCTAGTCAATTAATCGCATTAAGTGGTCGCCGAGCAGCTGAAGAGTCGCGGGCCGTGCCACGTCTTTTGGGATTCTTCTGTTGATGATCATCGATGGATCTTCATGTAGATCGACATCAGATGATCATGTAATTTCAGGTGTTTGTTGCCAACAGCGGGTCGATGCCATCTGTCCTGTCGATTTCTCGATCGGTCGGGTAGAAAGCACACTTTTTTTGGTTGACCGGGTGGCGATCAATATTGTTTTCGATACTCTTGATGATTGACCCGTGTTTTGGACGGATGTCAGAGGACTTGGTGTCTCAAAAGCATGAATTTTGGAAAGTACCAGAGGCTGGGCCCTTCGAATCGCGAAAAAAACGGTGAAAATCGGGGTTTCCGGGGCTTTCCCGGCGACCCCGGGTTCCAAGGTCGCCGGCGACCGTGGCCAGGGTCGCAGGGGTCTGCGACCCTGGGGGGGTTTTCCCCCTTTCGTGTCCCGTTTTGCGTCCGTTTTTGCTGTTTTTCGATTCTTTTTTCTTCTGTACTTTTCCTTGACATTTTCACCATTTATTGGCCTAATTTCTTTGTAGGAAACCTGATGAGAATCCTTGCATTTTATTTTGCAAAGTTTCCAATTTCCTGAGAAAGGCGAAGACTTTGTCGCGCAGAGCTGCCGATTTTCCGTCAGAAGCTGAAACTGGGTCAAACGATGTCGGAATGACCTGAAATTTGGTGTGAAGCCTCCTGAGCAATAAATAAGACCAACCATAGGCTTTTGTTTGAGTTTCGAAGCCGTTTGGGGTCCTATCACCTGTAGACTTGCTTTTTGTCGCGATGAAGATGTCGCGGTTTGATATGCGGTCAATCGATGCCCGATTGACTTGAAATTTGACAGGGAACCTATTGGAGTCATTTTAAGATGATCCATAGGCTCTGTCTTGGAAACCATGGTCCCGAAGAGCTTTTGTCGCCGAGAGCTCCTTTTCGGCTGTCGGAGAAGCGAAGTTAGGCCAAATGATTTTGAAATGGCCCGAAACTTCTTGTGTACTCCTCTTTTGGATGTCTGGAAGAATCTTGCAGTTTTTGTTTGATTCTGACAAGATTTGATTTTTGGAAGCATCATTGCCTATTTATGGCAGGTTGCGACTTCATATAGCTCTTTGGATCTTGATGAGGCAAAGTGACATTTTTGGTGTCAACAGGCCTGATTTGGCTTCCGAGTGTCAAAGTCTGGTCAAATGTTGTCGAAATGACCTAAAACTTGACGTGTAGCCCTTTGTAAGCATTTTGAAGCCGTCCATGTGCTCTTTTTGATGAGTGATGGCCTCGGTGGTTCTCACCGCCGAGAGGCTTGATTTAGCTGTTCGAGGGTTGATGTTGGGTCAAACGTTGTTGGTTTGACTTGGAACTTGACGTGGAGCCTTTTGGATGTATTTTGAGACTATCCACAGGCTCTAATCGAAGATTTGGTGTCTCCGATGCTTTCGCCGCCGGGATCTCCTTTTCAGCTGCCGGAGAAGCGAAGTTAGACCAAATGATTTTGAAATGGCCCGAAACTTCTATGTACTCCTCTTTTGACTGTCTTGAAGGATCTTGCGGTTTTTGTTTGATTCTAACAAGATTTAATTTTTGGAAGTAGCATTGCCTATTTATGGCAGGCTGCAGCTTCATGTAGCTTTCTTGAGTTTGGAGAGGCAAAGTGACACATTTTTTTTGTGTCAACATCTTTCTCTAGATTTTTTGTGCTTTTTCCTAATCTGGGATCTCTGTTCGTGGAAGAAGTTATGATTCTCTGGAATGCTTGGGTTGTTCTCCTATTTATAGGCTCTTGGTAGCCATTTAGGAGAGTTTATGAGCTTTAATTGTCATAAAGCTACATAAAGGGAGGAGTTACAAGATTTATTTCTTTATTTTGTAACTCCTTTTTCTTGGCTTCAGATTGGCCGGTGGAGATTAAAGGCATTTAATTGCCTTTAATCGCCATGATGGGAGAAGTCTCATGGGTTAAATGCCATGAATCAATTGACTTGTAACTCCTGGATGCTCGCTTCTGATTGGTCCATCCACAGAAATAAATTAATGACTATAATAAAGCTAGTCAATTAATCACATTAAGTGGTCGGCGAGCAGTCGAAGAATAGCGGGCCGTGCCCGTCTTTTGGGTTTCTTCTAGCGATGATCATCGATGGATCTTCATGTAGATCTACATCGGATGACCATGTAACTTTAGGTATTGGTTGCCAACAGCGGGTCGGTGCCATCTATCCTGTCCTATCTATTTCTCGATCGGTCAGGTAGAAAGCACACTTTTTTTGTTGTCCAATTGGCGATCAATGTTGATTTTGATACTCTTGATGATTGACCTGTGATTTTGACGGATGTCGAAGGATTTGGTGCATCAAAAGTATGAATTTTGGAAAATCCCAGGAGTTGGAAGCTTTGAATCGCGAAAAAAAACGACGAAAAACGGGCCTTTCGGGGCGAACCCGGCAACCCGGGGTTCCATGGTCGCCGGTGACCATGTACAGGGTCGCCGACGACCATGCACAGGGTTGCAGGGGCTGGCAACCCTGGGCCAGGGTCGCAGGGGCCTGCGACCTAGGGTGAATTTTCCCATTTGGTCCCCGTTTTGCGGCCGTTTTGAGGTCTTTTTCCATTCTTTTTTCTTCTGTATTTTTCCTGACATTTTTTCACATTTGATGGCCTGATTTTCCTGTAGAAAACTTGATGAGAATCCTTGCATTTTGAATTACAAAGTTTCCAATTTTCCGGGAAAGTCGAAGTCTTTGTCGTGCAAAGCTGCCGATTTTTCGTCAGAAGCCGAAACTGGGCCAAAAGATGTCGGAATGACCTGAAATTTGAGGTGAAGCCTCCTGAGCAATAAACAAGACCAACCTTAGGCTTTTCTTTGAGTTTTGAAGCCATTTGGGGTCCTATTGCCGAAGACTTAATTTTGTCGCGAGGAAGATGTCGCGCCTCGATGTGCGGTCAACCGATATCTGATTGACTTGAAATTTGACAGGGAACCTATTGGAGTCATTTTAAGATGATCCACGGGCTCTATCTTGGAAACCATGGTCCCAGGGAGCTTCGCCGCCGAGAGGCCTACTTTGGCTTCCGAGAGTCAAAGTATGGTCAAATGTTATCGAAATGACCTAAAACTTGACGTGTAGCCCTTTGTAAGCATTTTGAAGCCGTCCATGTGCTCTTTTTGATGAGTGATGGCCTCGGTGGTTCTCGCCGTCGAGAGGCTTGATTTAGCTATTCAAAGGTTGATGTAGGGTCAAACTTTGTCGGTTTGACTTGGAACTTGACGTGGAGCCTTTTGGATATATTTTGAGACCACCCACATGCTCTTGAAAGTCCGGGATCCTAACCCTAGAGGGGGGGGGGTGAATAGGGTGATCTACAATTAATGGCCAATTTTAATTCCTTTCCAATTCACCTTTAACTAGTGATGATTATGTGAGAAAGTGCGGAAGATAAACTAATCAATCACCACAAGTAGTTCACCATTGCACAATGATTTATAGTGGTTCGGCCTCAATGCCTACATCCACTACCGGCTTGTGCTCAACACCCCACCGGATTTCCACTATTTATGCTTTTGCAATAGGCTAAGCAATAACCTTTATAAAGTTGTTTTTCTAGGCTAAACAACAACCTTTACACTATGCTTTTCTTAGGCTAAGCAATAACCTGTACAACAGTCTTCTTTCTCAAGAAAGTGTCTACACACTAGGAGAGAAATAGATTAAGCTCTGATTGGGTGCCTCTTAATTAGGCAAATATGAAAGTGAAAATAAACTCACACAACACAATGAAATGCAAAGATGAATGCTCATGATATGTGTGTGTGGAAACTTCAATCAAGTTTAAAACATAAGCTCAATTAATATATGCTTAATGTATTTGAAAGTTTAAAGCACTCAAATATATGATTGAAGTCAATATGCAAATCACATGTATAAAAGTTAACTTGATGATGATATGAAAATCAAAATCTCACAAGTTGTATGAAACTAAATATTTCTAAACATGTGATTCATATTCTATGTTGTTTTCAAAACAAGGTTTAACTAAAGTTCAAATGAATGAAAACAACAAAGAAAGATTCAAACAAGTTAATGTATCATGTTGTAAAGAAATCAAAGATTTTGGCTAAGCATGATTAACAAAGTTTAAAACAAAACTTGGTTTGAAATCAAGTGTTGAAATCCAAAACATGTGAATCAAAGATTAAATGGGAAATGGATTCCACACAACATAGTTAGCATGCTTGAAAACATTTTCCAAAAGTTTATACCAAAGCATGATACATATGAACAAGGAAATTAAAGCTTACTAGAATTTAACTTCTTGAAATCAAGCTTTAGCTTTCCCTTTGGACCAAACAAGCTTCCTTAGTTCATTCCCTTTGCTTGGGCACTAAAAACACCAAAAATGGCCTCTATACCCGTCACACTTTATCTTGGATTGAACTTACTTTTTATAGAAAAAGTGGTCCAACGGATGCCTGTCGGTCAGCCGATAACTAGCCGTCGGTTGACCAATGGCTCAACGGTCATATGCAACGGTCATATTTTTTACAGTTCTCCTGACCCTTTTGCATTCGTCAGTTGACCGTCCTTCATCGGTTAACCGATGCGGAACCGATATCCGAACCGACAGCACAACAATCATGGAAAAAGGTGCCGTCTGTTTTTGGAACCAACGAGTCTCGGTCTGAGATTTCATGCACTATCGGTTGACCGATGGGAACCGATAGGCTGACCGATGGGAACCGATGGAGTCATCGGTTAACCTTGGTTCACTTGTGGGTTGACCGATGGGAACCGACGACTTGACCGACAGACTGGTCAGGTCAATTTTCTGAACATCTGAAGTTTTGAAAAATGAAACTTTTGAAATCATTTGAAAACTCAGATTTGAAGGGTGTCTTTATGCATTGTTTCATCAAGAAAAACATGATTAAAATCAAGGTTCAAATCAACCAAAAGAGTTTAAATCAAAACATGAGTAGGTTGAGTTAAAAGATGATTTTCAAGAAGAAACATGTGAAATGAAAATGAAACTAATGAGATGACTATTGTGCAAATGCAAGACATCAAATTGCAAACAACTTAGGGTCTAACAATCTCCCCCTTTGCAATTTGATGGCAAATAACACTCAACCACCCATTAAAACTATCAACTCATCACCATTTGTCCAATCCACTTCTTTTTACTTCAGCTCCCCCAATGTTCTTGCTCTCCCCCATTGTTCATAATCTGCTCCTTCTCTTTTCTCCCCCAATGTCCTTGCTCTCCCCCATTGTTCTAGCAATGGTGTCTTTGGATTTCACATCTTTGCTTCAACTCCTCTTCATCTTTAGTCTTTAGTCTTCATCTCCCACTTAGTCTTTTTGTTTCTTCTTCTCCCCCATTGACATCAAATTGCTAAATAGTCTGCAAACAACACTCATGCAAACATATACCTTTCTCATAGCATACTTTTGATATCCTCAATGTAAAGGAAAGAAAATGCATTCATGTAAATGGCAAATAGATCCAAAAGATGTCATTTACTATATAAGGATATTAATAAGAAGTCTTACACTTTGAAAATGACATAAACATGACCATCCATAAACTGAAAGTAGAAGTTTAAATAACAAAATCCAGCCTTTTTCCAATACAAAAGACACCACCAATAATACACCAATCTAAACACAAAATGTGGTGACATGGAAAGTTAGTTCCTAATCAGACTCTGGAGATGGAGGTGATGGAGATGGTGATCTAGCAACGTCATCTCTTCTGCAGCTCTTTGAGATCTTGGAGAGGTATTTGAACAGTTTGTTGATTGTCTTCGATTGTTTCTTCTGTTTTCTTTTCAAATAGGCTATATCTCTCTCCACAGTTGCTTGCCAGTCAGAGGATGTGCCAGGGGTAGAAGGACCAGGAGTATGCCTTGAAGATGAAGCACGAGTAGGAGGAGGTGGAGATCTAGGTATCTCCTGTCTCAAGGGAGGCTCTTGTGCCAATGGAGGATCATCTGCTATGGGGATATGAGGATTTGGAATGAGATTCATTTGATTCAGATTGGTTACTGAGAATGGAGCTTTGAAAATGGAGCTTTCTCCAGTGGGTATAGGAATACGAAACTGAAGAGCAATCTGAGTCATCAAGTACCCATACGGAATGGCATTCTTTTGTGCCAATGAGTTTTGAAACTTGATAATTGTATGGCAGATAAGAGAGGGTAGACAGATGGGAGTGCCAGTTACTACCTTGGATAGGATACTAACCATGAAAGCTGTAAGCTCAGTCCTATTTCCACCTCTAGGATATACATTGTAAGTGAAAAGATTGTGAATAATCCTATTGATTGGAATTAGGGAATTAATGGTTAGATGATGTTTCTTTTGATCCCATGGACAGTTGAAGCCACATATGTCAATGGTGGCTTTGATCCTCTCATCCTCCGAAGGAGTATCGGTCACATACGTTACTCCCGTAGGAGTACAAGGAATCCCCATTATCAGTCCTATTATTTGGGGTGTGAACACTTCATCTCTATCCATAAAGGAAATGGTAAAAGAACAAGCATTGATAGAGTCATTTGTGCTTGTGATAGATGCATACAAGAATTTGACTATAGAAGGGTATGCATTATCACCCCAAAGAAGTATCCTCTCCCAACCCACTTGACCAAGCACATTGCTCAAGTTGAAACCCATGGAAGTAATCTTTTCCACGATAGTCCTCCTTTCTACTACAACATTCCTCCTTTGAAGACTTTGTAAGATATTTGAGTCAAGTCTCAAATTGGTTGAAGGAGGAGGAGGTGACGGAGATGAGCTTTCATTCCCACTATCTTCTATAGGTCTACTAGAGGAGGCTGTGGCCTTTCCCTTTTTGATAGGACGCCTAGGAGTAGCCTTCTTGGTTCTAGGAGGCATTTTCACAGATACTTGGTGTGCACAGTGGGAATATGATAGAAAGATTTGAAATTTTAGAGAATGATTGTGGGCTAAGATGTAGGAAGATTGAATTCAATGTTACCTGAATCAAACTTGGAAAGGGAACAAGAACAGATGATCAAATCTGAATGTGGCACATGAGGTTGGGTTTCTCAAAAACAGCCCATTGTAGTCGACTGTGAACATCAAATGGTTTGGAGATCTTGACTTGTTGATGGCTTAAAAGCTTATTTTGACAATGATTTCTCAAATCATATAGAGCTTGCAGAGAGTCTTCAAACCACTAAACCAACTCCCAGATGGACTGCTGCCGAACCAACCAAGAACACACGATGTACAGTTGAAGCAATGCCAATAGAGTTTTGCTTGAAGATGGATTTTTCGAAAATCTATGTCAGTAATGGTCTTGATCTTCAGCCTTGAAGGAGAATTGCAAGTAGGGAGAAGTTGAAAGAGCCCTAGGTTCGTTGATGAAGGGGAAGAAAAGAACAGACGAAGGAGATTCTGCGCGCAGGGTTTTTTAACGAGCCACTGCTTCGTCGGTCCACCGACGACTTAAGGATCGGTCGACCGATAGATGTAGAAAAGTGGACTAATCCACTGAATCAGCCTTCTTAGCTTATGATCATTGCTAAGAGTGTTTTATGATTGATTTAACTTATGAAGAACAATTATCAATCATAAAAATTTTAGATTTAAACTGATCAAACACATGCATTTTAATATCAAGTGCCTTTTGGGTTCAAAAATGCATTTTCAACAATTAATTTTCAAACAATTTGAAATTCTAAACATATAGAGAATACCTAGAAAGTTTGAACCATTTAAACTTAGGACCAACTAGATATATAACTTATGAGAGTGGGTTGGTCTAATCTGATTACTAGGCCTTAGTATTTGTCTAATAGCCTAACCTTAGGTATCCATCTAAGGTCTTGAGCCTTTGAACCTATGTTAGAGATTTCACCAACTATAGGAGATAAATATAGATTTCTTTTAGACTTGACATCATTATCTTTGAGGTTTGACAACTTTATAATTAGATTGATGATTAGTCTTTGGTAGTTGGTGTTCAACTTTCTTTTTATTCTTCTCATTTCTTTTAGCTTTTCCTCCCTCTTTTTGTCTTTTGAATTTTAATTTTAATCTTTCAACCTTTTTCAAAAGTTCTTTTATTTCCAAGGTTAATGGAGGGAAGGTGAGAGGTTTCTTATTGATAGATTTGTTTTGACCATATTTTACTTGTTTAGTCTTTTTAAAATCTATCTTAGAAGACTCTTGTTGAAATGGTTTGACTTGTTTGAACTTTCTAGAGTCTTCCTTTGATTTAGATGCCTTAACCATCATAGAATTAGATTTTCCATTTTTAGGTTCATAGATGGGTTTGGACAAATGACTTTTTCTTAATTTGCACTCAAATTTGAAATGCCCTTCATTACCACAATAATGACATTTTGTTTTGGGCAATGGGGATTGAGTGCATGAGAATGAGGACTCACCTTTCACAAATGTGTTGGTGAAATTTGGGTCATGTGTAATATACTTATTGAATCCAAGACCCGTCCTATCTCTTTGTGATTTACCCAATCTAAATAATTTTTCAAATTTCTCTTCTCTTGGGTAAATTTGCACTCATACTTTCGTTTGTGAGTTTCAAGTTGAGTGACTTGATTTTTAAGAATTGAATTTTCATGTTTAACTTTTGTAAGTTCAATTCCAATTCCATTAAACTTGTTTACCTTTTCATAAGCAAGTTTTAATTCAAGTTTGAGTTCATTAACATTAGATCCAAGTTGTAAAGTTTTTATATTACTTTGAGCATTGGATAAATTTTCTTTGGTGGTTATTAACTTGGATTCAAGGTTGACAATGTCTTCAACTTGATTTTTTATATGATCACTTAGAGTTGAATTTTCTTTGGTAAGTCCTTCACAACTTATCTTGGATACATTTAATTCATCTTGAAGATTTAACAAATTATCTTTAGAAATTTTCAATTTGGATTCTAAATGGATAATGTTCTCATCTTGTCTTTTTAATGTATCGCTTAGATTTATATTTTCTTTATTTAGCTCATTATGACTTAATTTAATTTCATTTAGTTCATCTTGAGCATTTGATAGGTTGTGCAAAGTGATCATGAACTTAGAGTCTAGGCATTGAATTAATTCTTCTTTCTCTCTAAGTTCATCTTTTGAAGTGTCAATTTCCTTGTTTAATCTTTTAGATTCTTCTTTTAAACTTTTGTTGTTCTTATCAAGCTTTAGGAACAATGTATATAGTTCATTATAAGCATGTTGAAGGTCATCTTCATATTCATTTTCTTCTTCTCTTAATTCATCTTGGGATTCATTAATTCCAATGTTTGTATCTCCAATAGATGGAAGAAATGGTGGTCTAGAAGAATCTACAAGGGAATGTACAACATCTAACTGAGTGGAAACCATTCTAATGATGTTCGTGCAATACACAACTAGGGTTATGACTCTAGGTTTTTACACCTATTCAAGAGTTCCAAACACTTGATCCTAAATATAGAGCAACCTTGCTCTGATACTAATTGAAAGTCCGGGATCCTAACCCTAGAGGGGGGGGGGGGGGTGAATAGGGTGATCTACAATTAATGGCCAATTTTAATTCCTTTCCAATTCACCTTTAACTAGTGATGATTATGTGAGAAAATGCGGAAGATAAACTAATCAATCACCACAAGTAGTTCACCACTACACAATGATTTATAGTGGTTCGGCCTCAATGCCTACATCCACTACCGGCTTGTGCTCAACACCCCACCAGATTTCCACTATTTATGCTTTTACAATAGGCTAAGCAATAACCTTTACAAAGTTGTTTTTCTAGGCTAAACAACAACCTTTACACTATGCTTTTCTTAGGCTAAGTAATAACCTGTACAACAGTCTTCTTTCTCAAGAAAGTGTCTACACACTAGGAGAGAAATAGATTAAGCTCTGATTGGGTGCCTCTTAATTAGGCAAATATGAAAGTGAAAATAAACTCACACAACACAATGAAATGCAAAGATGAATGCTCATGATATGTGTGTGTGGAAACTTCAATCAAGTTTAAAACATAAGCTCAATTAATATATGCTTAATGTATTTGAAAGTTTAAAGCACTCAAATATATGATTGAAGTCAATATGAAAATCACATGTATAAAAGTTAACTTGATGATGATATGAAAATCAAAATCTCACAAGTTGTATGAAACTAAATATTTCTAAACATGTGATGCATATTCTATGTTGTTTTCAAAACAAGGTTTAACTAAAGTTCAAATGAATGAAAACAACAAAGAAAGATTCAAACAAGTTAATGTATCATGTTGTAAAGAAATCAAAGATTTTGGCTAAGCATGATTAACAAAGTTTAAAACAAAACTTGGTTTGAAATCAAGTGTTGAAATCCAAAACATGTGAATCAAAGATTAAATAGGAAATGGATTCCACACAACATAGTTAGCATGCTTGAAAACATTTTCCAAAAGTTTATACCAAAGCATGATACATATGAACAAGGAAATTAAAGCTTACTAGAATTTAACTTCTTGAAATCAAGCTTTAGCTTTCCCTTTGGACCAAACAAGCTTCCTTAGTTCATTCCCTTTGCTTGGGCACTAAAAACACCAAAAATGGCCTCTATACCCGTCACACTTTATCTTGGAATGAACTTGCTTTTTATAGAAAAAGTGGTCCAACGGATGCCTGTTGGTCAGCCGATAACTAGCCGTCGGTTGACCGATGGCTCAACGGTCATATGCAACGGTCATATTTTTTACAGTTCTCCTCACCCTTTTGCATTCGTCGGTTGACCGTCCTTCATCGGTTAACCGATGCGGAACCGATATCCGAACCGACAGCACAACAATCATGGAAAAAGGTGCCGTCTGTTTTTGGAACCAACGAGTCTCGGTCTGAGATTTCATGCACTATCGGTTGACCGATGGGAACCGATGGAGTCATCGGTTAACCTTGGTTCACTTGTGGGTTGACCGATGGGAACCGACGACTTGACCGACAGACTGGTCAGGTCAATTTTCTGAACATCTGAAGTTTTGAAAAATGAAACTTTTGAAATCATTTGAAAACTCAGATTTGAAGGGTGTCTTTATGCATTGTTTCATCAAGAAAAACATGATTAAAATCAAGGTTCAAATCAACCAAAAAGAGTTTAAATCAAAACATGAGTAGGTTGAGTTAAAAGATGATTTTCAAGAAGAAACATGTGAAATGAAAATGAAACTAATGAGATGACTATTGTGCAAATGCAAGACATCAAATTGCAAACAACTTAGGGTCTAACAGCTCTGATCAAAGATTTGGTGTCTACGATGCTTTCGCCGCCGGGAGCTCCTTTTTAGCTGCCGAAGAAGCGAAGTTAGGCCAAATGATTTTGAAATGGCCAGAAACTTTTTGTGTACTCCTCTTTTGGCCGTCTTGCAGGATCTTGTAGTTTTTGTTTGATTCTGATAATATTTGATTTTTTGAAGTAGCATTGCATATTTATGGCAAGCTGCAGCTTTATGTAGCTTTCTTAAGTTTGGAGAAGCAAAGTGACACATTTTTTTTGTGTTAACAAGAATTTCTTCAAGACCCTTGAGGACCCGTATCTCTTAACACGGATCTCCAAAAGGTACCTATCAGAGTCCAGACACATGGGGCACGAAAGTCTCCCCCCACATACCTGCCACGAACGGAGAGTCTCTATTTATCCGCTATTTCAAGCGAGAGTTTCCGTGGACGCGAGTAATCCCGACTCACAAGCACCCAAATACTAGGAGTTTTTTTAGGGCTCTACGGCTCTGATACCAATTCAAAGTCCAAGATCGAATCCTAGAGGGGGAGTGGATAGGGTGAGCTCAAAGACCTAGACCAATTTTAATTCTTTTAGCTTTTAAGTTACTTATGCTTTGATGAAGATTATTAATCTTGAGAAAATGAGTAGACTCTAAGTTAAGCATTCACAAGAAGCTAACAATCACAAACTCATTCAACAAAAGCATTAAACAAGAGCATCTATCATATATGGAAAGCAAGAGATCAACCACCATGACACAAGTATTTATAGTGGTTCGGCCAACGTGCCTACATCCACTCCCGGCGTCCCTACCGGATTTGCACCATCTCAAAATAAGGTTTAGGTTCACCTCCAACCTTACAAAAACAACACTATGCTTTTCAAGGCTTAGCATTAACCTTTACAATCACTTATGCGTTTCAAGGCTAAGCACTAACCTTTACAACAAGAGGTTTTTCTCTCAAATAATATGCCTATCAATGCATGGATAAGAGAATAATTTAAGTACAATTCAAAGCCTCTTAATAGGCTGATTTGGAAAAGTAATCTCAACTTCTAGGTACATGCATATGAATGAAAAAGTCTATGATTAATGCATGTATTAAAAAACACTCTAACTCTTTTTAGAAAGAAGAAACTTTAAATGATGCAAAGATGTTAATCATATGTATGAGAAAGAGTAGAATGAAGAACACATGGTTTCTAAAGATAAACTAACTTGAGTTTAAACAAATGTAACTTAAATCAAACAAGTTAGTTTTGAAATATTAAAAACAAACTCATGTGAATTACAAACCATATGTTGTAGTCCTATGGATAAACAAGTTTAAAGTTCTAAAGATGATAGGAAGACAACATTCATTTACTTATAACATGATTTTGAAAGAAAACAAAGATTAAGACAGAGCATGAGATATATTGAGTAAAGAGAGCACACCCATTTATGATGAATCAAAGGTTGAATCCATGGATTAGCCCCATAATCCCTTCAATAAATCTCTTAAAAGGTTATCCTTCCTTGGCCTCAAAAGTCCTCCAAAGTTCAGCAACTTTTTTCAAAGAAAAAGCCACTTCTTATAGCCAAAAAGTTCCCAACGGATAGTCCTTAGTCGACCTGCCCCTGTGCCCGGTCGACCTGCCCCCAACGGTCATAAATCTAGGCATTGTAGAAGCCCCAACGGCTCAGTTTCTCGGTCGACCCGCAAAGTGGTCGGTCGACTAAGTCCCTTGGCTCGGTCAACCTGAGCACACTGCCAGGTCGACCGGGTCCATCCCAGAAATTCTGAAAAATTCAGAATCTTGAAAGTTTAAGGGCTTCTCTTTCCAAGGGACTTTGAGGAACATAAATCAAGCTTGGATTCATGACTGAAAAAGGATGAAAATGAATTTTTAAAGACATGAAACTTTCAAACCAAAATATGGATTTAAAGTGAAAACATTGGAAAGGTTGAAATCATTTTTGAACTCAAACATTAACCACTTGGAAAGTTGAAAAAATGAACTATAAAATTCATGATCTGAAGAGACATAAATATTTTGAAAACCATGCATAACATATAATAAAAATAAAGATTATGAATGATAAATATGCATGAAGATCCTAAGAATAAGACCATGAATGAATGAGAGGTCAAGCTTATGAAAATGAATACATCCTATCAAATTGCAACTAAATAAAAACTCTAACATATGTATCCATATCTTGAGTAATCATCGGTGAAAGTGATGAAGTACCCGTGTCCTCCTCTCGCTCTAACATGTATGGGTTTATACACATCAGTATATACTAATTCCAATAAATCTTTGGCCCTACTGCCCTTCGATAAAAAGGGTCTTTTGGTCATTTTGCCTTCCAGACAGGATTCACAGATAGGCATTGGTTCTACCACCAATGAAGGTAAGATACCATCTTTTACTAGCCTGTCAATCCTGTTTAGGTTTATATGACCTAACCTCAGGAGCCAAAGTTTTGTTGGATTAGATGAAGGTGACTTCATTTTTAATGATTGTCCATTATTAATTTCAGTGTCATGTATCTCATACATTGTGGGAGTTAACAAATAAAAGTCATTGATTACCTTGTCATAACATATAAAAGTGTCGTACCTCTTTATGACAATTTTAGTACCAAAAGTAATAGAATAACTCTTATTCATCATACTAGAAACTAAAATTAAGTTCCGTCTTAAAGACAATACATATAATGTATCTGACAAAATCAACTTAATATCTGAAAATAACAAAGTTACTACTCCCAATGACACTGCTTTTGTCTTGCCTTCCAATCCCAGGTTAACAATGATTTCTCCGCCACTAAGCCCCCTGGTTTCCCGGAACTCCTGCAATATATTACAGATGTGATTAGTTGCACTGGAGTCAACACACAAGGATTCTGAAGTACCAGTTGCAAAACTAGCTAACTTCATAAACAAGTGACTCAATCATACCTGAGGTCCTTTCCTTAGACAGAAGATCAGGACAATTCCTTTTCCAATGTCCTATCATACCACAGTGGAAACACTTTCTCTTTGCTCCCGTACTCTTAGCCTTGGCCACACCACCAGCAGGACCATTCTCCACCTTAGGACCTTTGGGGACTGATTTCTTCTTACCTTTCCGGCCTTTGCCTTTCAGCTTGGACTTGGCAAATGACTTTTATGTCATTAGGGCTTTTATCTTCTTCATGATTCCCTAAGTTGCTACTAGTTGGCTCGACAGCTCATCTAAGGTCAGATTCATTTTATTCATATTATAATTAATCTTAAAATGGTTGAATGAATCTGGTAGTGACTGAAAGATCATGTCAACATGCGATTCTGCATAAATCGTAGCTCCCAGTACATCTAACTCATTCAATGAGTCCATCATAATCAGCATATGTTCCTGTACTGGGGTTCCCTCAGCCATCTTAGTGTTTATCAGCATTTTCATGGCAGCCTGCCTAGCAGGCCTGACCTATTCCGCAAACATCTCCTTTAAGTTCGATATAATATCGGATGCAGTCTTCTAGGATTGATGTTGGTGTTGTAAAACACTAGACATGGATACCTGCATATAACACTTGGCCATCTCATCGTCTTTTGTCCAGTTGGTGTAACGGTCTTCCTGGTCTTGTGGTGTATCTGGCTCAGGCTCCTCAGGGCAGGGTGTGGTAAGGACATATTTGTATCCTAAAGCAGTCAGGATAATATCCAGGTTCCTTTTCCAGTCTACATAGTTGGATCCCACCAACTTATTCTAGTTAAGGATGGTCGCAAGTTGATTGAAAGTATTCGAATTCATGCTGATTAAACTATAGCACATGACCATACATTCAATAAAAGTATTTAAATGACATTAGGGTTTAGTATTCTACCAAATTCATGTGGGAATCCTCATAACTACTAAATTTTGAATACATCGGAGTTCCAATCCCTTAGGGCATGCCTCCTTAGGGAGTGCGAATGCCACTTAGATTGGTGCCGATCAAAGTTGGTCAAAATTAGGATTAAGACTAACATATATGATCCCCATTATTCATTATTGTCTAGGTATCTCATACCAAATAATTTATGACTCCGGATTAGCTTTGGTTTCTAAAATACATGAGCAAATCCTTGGAGATACTACATCACTATTTTAGTTAAGTGTGGCCCACAACTAGTATTGTGTGAGGGGGGAGAGGAGAGGATCCGCCGGTGCTCGCCGGTCCAGGCGGAGCTGCAGGTGAAGGGCAAGGTGGGGGGAGAGAAAGGGAGGAGGAAAGAGAGAAAACAATGGGGGAGGGAGAGGGAGGAAGGGAGACAGGGAGGGAGAGAGAAAACAGTGGGGAGGAGAGGAGAGGGAGGAAGGGAGGGAGAGAGAAGGGGAGGAGAGCGATTGGCCAGCCGGCGCCGATCTTGGCCGGAGCCGGAGGTGAAAGGGGGAGAGAAAGGAAGAGGGTGGGCACCAAGATAACTTTTTTTTTCTTTTTTATTTTTTCAAAAATGTGTGTGGGTGAAAAGAAAAAAGCTGCGAGACAATAGCAGGACTAGGGCTGTTAAAATTAACCGTGAAAACCGAACCGCCCGGCCGATCCGACCGTTTGGCCGGTTTATAGATTTTTTTAAAACAAAACCGACCGAACGATTTTTATAAGTTTATTTTTTTTTCAACAGTCGGTTTTTATAATTATGTAGAAACTGTTCGGTTAAAACCGAACCGACCGAACAAAAAATGATTTTTGTCACCCGCACTGTTTGATAGGGCTGTCCAGTCAATGGGAGAAGGGCCCGGAGAATTTTAAATCTCCAATAGACCAGGCGCGATCATATTAAAATCCAGACCCAGACAGCATCTTTGGACAGTCCTATTAGTTAAAGTTTAAACATCTTGGAGTAGAGATGCGTACAGATCATTCCAATCTGTTGGGCCCTCGGGCCTGATCCACTTGGCTTGTCACAGCCTCATAGACCTCACAGCCTTATTCCATGTCAGATCAGCCATGATCATTCTGATATGACTATGATCATTTCAAAGTGTTCAAATGACCCAGCATAAGTGCGCACTCGCTAGAATCATGAACATTAGCCAAAGTATCTCTATCATACACAATCCCCTTGTGTATGATCATCCGGTCAGCTGATTTGGTAGGATATCATTTTTTATAGTTTATAGGCTGAATTTGGTATGTATGATTTTGGCCCAAAAATAGTATTTGGATTTAATGATTTAGGCCCAAAAAAGTATAAATTTAATTGTGAAAGCCCAATAAAATTAGGCCCAGCCCATTAACCGAAGACCGACCGAACAAAAATATCGGTTTCTAATGTCCAGTATATATACTTTGATCGATTTTGATTATTGTAAAATTGTAAAATTGAAAATTTGGGCCAGGTGTAATACGTCGTAAAACGGACCTCTTACCGCCCTAACCTGGACTTAAGGACTCCTTACAAAAAGCCCTCCCATAACCCACAAACAAAAAGCCCGCCATTTCCGTTTTCTCTTCTATGCTCCTCTTCTCTTCACTTCCCTCTCCTCTTCTCTCTCCTCTTCTGCGCTTCTTCTCATCTACTTTTCTGTCCACATCCAGCCGCTCTGTCTTCGAGGTCTTCATGGCCCTAGCACGTGCGGCTGTTTCCAAAAACAATAAGCAGAAAACCCTAAACGACAGAGCCAGCCCTAACCCTACACCACCATTGCCGTCTTTCTTCCATTTGTTGGCGCCTTCTCTCTCCTCTCCCCTTAAACCCCTCCTGAAACCCTCCATCTTCAAATTCCCCTCCTTCTCCTCCTCTACTTCTCTCTCCATGTCCAGACTCTCTGCCTCCGCTGCTCGTGCCGGTGCTTTCAAGAATGAGAAGCAGAAAACCCTAGATGACGGAGCCACCACGAACAGAAGCCCTAACCCTACACCACCACCACCATTGCCATCTTCTTCCATTTGATGTTGAGGCAAGAAACACCGCCATACAAGGATACCAATCCCACAGCTCAGCCCAAGGAAGAAGAAGACCCATCCCTCAGCATCAATGAAAGGATTTCAGCGCTGGGAAAGAAACCTATTGACTTCAAACCACACTCCGCTGCGTTTTGGAAGGACAGAGAGCCAGTCCCCTTCCTCTCCCTTGCCCGCGCTCTCGACCTCATCGCTGGGGAGTCCCGTCATCATCACTGAGATCCTCTGCAATGTACTCCGCACCGTGATGGCAACCACGCCTCAGGATTTGACAGCCACTGTTATCTGTCTGCGAACAGGATTGCTCCTTCGCATGAGGGGGTGGAGCTCAGGATTGGGGATGCCACGCTTATAAGGGCGCTTGGGAAGCTTATGGGAGGAACGAGAAGCAGATCAAGAACCAGCTCAAGGTAATTCAAATGGATGGTTTTCTTAATGCTTTGAGCAGGAGGGGTTCTCTCTCTGGGTGCTCCACATGCTTGTAATAATGTCTCTTGGGTTTATCCTGATCATTTTCTACCTAAATAACTGCAATAAATTCTAGCAAAGAAACAGGCTATAATGTTCTTACTGTGGGCATGTTTTGAATTGTGATTAAACATTCTGCAGGGACTTTTCATGCAGCTTGCATCATCGTAGCTGCTTTAAATGAGAAAAAAATTATCTGCCACAAGTGAGGTTTTTTCATCAGCCCAAGAAATTGACCTGATTTTGACAGTTGATAGCTTAAAACAAACTTCTATATTTCAATACAAAACATGCCTTTTGGGTTTCATCCATTGATTAGTTTAAAGCATCCGTGATCATTAATTCTGTTGTATCTGTAGTATGCCTGAAGTTTCATCTGTCTATATAAATGAAATTTGCCTTATTTGACATTACCCTGAAAAGAACCCAAATAAAATTCCTCTACCTTAAAAGAGTCCTAACAAAGTTGATGAGGCTAGAACAGCCCTCCAACTAAGAGCTAACCAATTTGGGAATTCTCTTAAAAGCAAACCAATTTTGGAATACAGAGAGGGTGACCTAGGGGATCACCAAACAATTGAGAAGTAGGGCTAGCAAGAGAGAGGGGATGCGGTGGGTCTGCAACAATGAGAGGGGTGGCTCCAACTGTGAAGCGTAGGCCAAAATCGAGTTAATCGGAAGGGAATTGAAGAGAAGAAAGTTGGGGAGGTAGTTAACACACACACACAGCCACCTCCCCCTTTTTTTTTCCAAGAAACCAATATGCCTAAGGTTAAGTTCATTGAAGAAATGCTTCTAGATGTAACCTTCTATAGGCTAGAACAAAGAGAAGCAAAGCAAATTTAGCTAGGGGTCAAAGAAGCAGATAGACTACCTTTCATCATTAATTTTGATAACTGAAGAAAGAAAAGGGAAGGGGTGACCGGAAATGATCAGTCACATAACCATCTTATCTGGTCCTTCATTAGGCACAAATCTGCTCGTTTTCTGTCCATTGTTTTAGGCCTTCTGAGTCAAGTTGGGCCCATATTGAGTTACTAGTTGATCCAAGTAGGCCCATATGGTACTATTTAAATCCCTTTTAATTTCAACACTATTATGGAGCATTTTGGGATTTATTTTCCATCTTGACCATATAATTTATGATTTAGCCCATTCCTTTTAAATTGGGCCATTATGTAGACAGATCGAGAACCCTTTTGATCAATCAGATCGATCGTATGGCCAGGTTAATCACATAACCATCTAAATTCTGGCTATCTGGTCTAGTAACAAGTTGTAAAAGAGGTGGTGAAATAGAATAGAGGGGGATTATCTTTGTGTAGATTAGGGAGAATGTCCTTTATAAAGCAAGCAGTTATGGAGAGGAGCTTGCCTCATTATGGTGGGTCATTGTGCAGACGTGTGGGGAGATTGATGGGGTTGGGTATTATTGGAGTGTGTACCTAGGTCAATGATGTCTAAAGTTTTGGGTCCAATGAAAAAGTTTTTTTTTTTTTTTTTGGGGGGGGGGGGGGGGGGGGGGGGGGGGTGTGTTTAGGGTTCTCTAGTATGGTGGGTTCTTTTTTTTTTGGCTTTGGATTACGTTTTTGTGCAGATCTGTTGTTTAGGGTGTGGTTTTGTGCTTTGATACACGGATAACTCAAAATAAGAATGTAACATGTCATATTCTCATCTGATACTTCACTTTCTTTTTTTTTTAATAATAAAATCTGTGTCATTGCCATATCAAAGGCATCTCCTTTTTGTGTCCATGCTGTATCTGGGTACTATAGGCTTTGGGACAACATACGGGCCGGCATGGAAATGTGGTTTTTAGTTGTCATATATTTGGGTCTGAGTTGGTCTAGTATGTTCAATTGTCAAGTTTTCTGAACAATATGTTTATTTGCAGGAATAAGGAAAACAAAAGGATTTTGAAGTGGAATGGCTCCTGGGATTTTACTTCCAAATCCTATTTTAACATTTTTTATTTTCCACGGTTAGAAATGTAGTCGTGTGCTTTCGAGTTATCCAGGTTCAATGAACTAATTCATTATTGTCCATGCTTAGGCAATCACTAGGGCCCACATCTAAAATCCAAATCACCGAAGAAGATGAAGAGGAAGAGGAGAAGAGAGAACCATAGAAGAGAAAAACGAACATGAGTTTATATTGATCAACTACCGAGGAAAAGAAGAAGAAGGCCCCTCTTAAACACATAATGTAATTGTGTGTTAGTTAACTAAGCGTGTTTAGAGTCCTGGCGAGTCGGGTTTGATGTGTGGGTCGCTCGTGCAAAGTCTCGCGTGATTCCAAGTGCGTTTGGGTACAGTCATGGTTTAAAAAATCGGCCGAGTCCGAGTTGGGTCGCACCGAATCGGTAGCCTTATTTAAGGAGGGACTCGCCCGAGTCGGCCGGCCAAGTCCGCACAGTGACGGACTTGGCCGACTACATAAGTGATGAGGGCTTGTTTTTTGCCCATTTTTCTTGCTGGAGCTGCTGGGACTGGGAGAAGGTGTATTTGAGCCTCGAAAACACATTTCTTGCAAGATTGAGCCTCAAATCCATCTCTTTTGTGAGATCTTGCTCACCAAAGTTTGATTCTACTATTCACATAAAAGAGGGCTTTTTTCATTTGTGTATTTTGAGGTATGATTTCTTGTATCCATATGCATAGATGGTTTAGGAAAGATGTCAGGATCTATGTTTTGCTTGAAGATGATTTTTCCATCCATTATTTGTTGAAAAAAATGCATTTTTTCTTATTTTTGGGTCTTTTTTTTTTAAATATGAAAATCGATTTTTTTCATTTTTTACTTGTGTTTTTTGCATGAGATTAATATTTTGGGTGTGAATCACATGGATCTATGGTTCTAACCCTAGATCTATGCATGTATGTGCAAAAATAGTAATTTCTTCACTTTTTTCTATTTAATTAAAAAAAAATATTAACAATCTGTTTTTTTCAATTTATACCTTAAATTGTTTAGAATAGATGATTACATGTGTATTATGCTTCTTCATGACATTTCAACTCATGCTTGGTTAAAAAAATGTGTTTTCTTTGATTATGCTGTCATTTTTTATTATAAATAATATGAAAATCGATTTTTTTTTCATTTTTTACTTATGTTTTTTGCATGAGATTAATATTTTGGGTGTGAATCACATGGATCTATGGTTCTAACCCTAGATCTATGCATGTATGTGCAAAAATAGTAATTTCTTCACTTTTTTCTATTTAATTAAAAAAAAATATTAACAATCTGTTTTTTTCAATTTATACCTTCTTAAATTGTTTAGAATAGATGATTACATGTGTATTATGCTTCTTCATGACCTTTCAACTCATGCTTGGTTAAAAAAATGTGTTTTCTTTGATTATGCTGTCATTTTTTATTATAAATAATATGAAAATCGATTTTTTTTCATTTTTTACTTATGTTTTTTGCATGAGATTAATATTTTGGGTGTGAATCACATGGATCTATGGTTCTAACCCTAGATCTATGCATGTATGTGCAAAAATAGTAATTTCTTCACTTTTTCTATTTAAAATAATTATTAATAATCTGTTTTTTCAATTTATACCTTCTTAAATTGTTTCAAATAGATGATTACATGTGTATTATGCTTCTTGATGATATTTCAACTCATGCTTGGTTAAAAAAATGTGTTTTCTTTGATTATGTTGTCATTTTTTTTCATTTTTTTACTTATGTTGACATTTTGTTGCCTTCATCAAACATGATTGTGCACATTACAGCCACTTAGTAGATCTCAATGGCACCCAAAAAGAAGGAGAAAGAAATTGATCCTCGATGGGAACATGGAGAGATGGTTGAGGGTGATCGTCACAAGGTCAAATGCAAATGGTGCCATAAAACGATGCATCCATAGATTTAAACAACATCTAGCTCATATATCAGGGGATGCAAAAGGATGTCCAAATGTCCCAATTGAAGTGAGGAAAAGAATGAGGGAAATTGTGCAGGGAAAGAAGTCTGAAAAAGAAATGAAGAAACAAATGAATGAGTGGATTGCTAGAATGGACAGGATTGATGGTTCTGGTGATGATGACTCTGATGAGAGTGGTGATTATGAGGAGAGGGAGTTAAGGAGGGCAATGAGATCGAGTCGTGAAGCTTATGAAACTGTGCAGGCTCGTATGGATGAGAGAAGGGGTGGGGTTGGTTCGTCGAGAGCTCCTCCTAACCCATATGAGGACACGGTGAGGAGGGGGTCCTTGGATCCATTCTTACATAGGACCCAAAGTATGAAGCAGCCAAAGATTTCAAGCTCCATTATGGGTGATATGAAACATAAAGATTTGAAAATGGGGAGAGCAATCTCAAAGTTCTTCCATTATAACAGGATTCCACCAAATGTCGCTACTTCTCCATACTATTGGGCCATGGTGGATACAATAGCTGAGGTTGGGCCTGGGGTTAAACCTCCTTCCACTTATGAGATCAGCGGAAAGTATCTTGACATGGAGTATGCTGATTATACAAGATACTTAGAAGACCACTTTCGAACGTGGAAAGAGAATGGGTGCACACATATGTGTGGATGGACAAGCAATAATAGGCGGCACATAATCAATTTCATAGCTTATTGTGTAACAGGCACAATGTTTATTAAGTCTATAGATACATCTGGGCATAGAATGGATGCCCAATACTTGTACAGTTTGATGGGTGAGATTTTGTGCCACATTGATGGGTGGGATGAGTATGTTGTGGCAGTTGTGACGGACAATGTAGCTAACTTTAGGGCTGCGGGAAGGATACTGTATGAGAAGAACCCACATATTGTTTGGGTGCCATGTGCAGCACATTGTATTGATCTTATTATGGAGGACATTGGCAAATTGGAAGAAGTCCAGAAAACTATTGAAGAGGGAAAGACGGTGACAGGCTTGATCTACAACCATCAGTTCATGACCGATTGATTAAGAGAAATGAATGAGGGTCGTGAGCTTCTGAGGCTAGGTAATACACGGTTTGCTACACATTTCGTGGCCCTTAAGAGTCTTTGTTGTGCCAAGGCTAACACAATGCAGATTTGGACGTGTTCGGCATATGTGAATTAAGAATTTTCTGTCAAAACCAGAGAGGGAAGAAGGAAGAGAACTCTTTGTGAATTCGATGATCCCTTTTAGGGTCACGATGCTTCATTATATAGAGATATAGTTGCTATACATGATACAGTGATTGTAGCAATCAACTAGATTACAGCCATTCTAATCTAATTATAATCTAATCATAATCTAATCATATCTCCTAATAAGGCAAAACTAAAAAGTTACATAGCTGTACACGTGAGATGATTTGTCCCACAAGATTGGGCTTTATTTGTCATGGGCTGTGACCCATTGACCCATTTAGCACTAACCCATTTGACACCCCCCCTCAAATTGATGCGGGTGAATCCACGAGCATCAATTTGCCAACTAAGAATTGGTGTCGTGGCCGAGGAAGTCCCTTGGTAAATATGTCTGCAATTTGAAGTCCGGTAGGAACATGGGGGAGAGTAATTGCTTCACGTATAAATTCATCACGTATGTAATGACAAGCCACTTCAATATGCTTTGTGCGTTCATGAAAGACAGGATTTTCAGTAATCCGTATGGCACTGGTATTGTCGGCATAGAGAGGTGTAGGGCCAGATTGTGGAAATCCAAGCTCAAAAAGGAGACTCCGAAGCCAGACAATTTCAGAGGTGGCAGCCGACATAGCACGATATTCTGCTTCTGTGGATGATTTGGAGACTTATCTTGTTTCTTACACTTCCAGGAGATCAACGAGTCCCCTAGAAAACATGCACCAACCCGTGGTAGACCGTCGACTATCAGGGCAACCAGCCCAGTCAGAATCTGAGTAAGCAATGAGAGAAGTCGAATTGCCTACAGGAAAGAAAAGACCACGAGATGGTGTATGAAGAACATATCGAAGAATACGCCGAACAGCAACCAGGTGGAGATGACGTGGTTGTGTCATGAACTGACTAACCAGATTTACTGCATATGAGATATCGGGCCGAGTGATAGTCAAGTAAATCAAGCTGCCGACTAAACGGCGATACATTGTGGCATCAGGAAGAAGATCACCTGTATCGTGCGCGAGCTGTAGATTGGCCTCAACAGGTGTATCTACAGGAGTTGAGTGTGTAAGACCAGCCGTCTCAATGAGATCCATAGCATATTTGTGTTGATCAAGGATGAGACCTTTCTCTGACTGATGAACCTCAAGGCCTAAAAAGTATGTGAGTGGCCCTAAATCTTTCATATGAAAAGATTCATGTAACGATGCTTGTAGATGGTTGATCATGTCAGAATCTGTCCCAGATATGATGATATCATCTACGTATACCAAGAGGACAGTAATCCCTTTTGAGGAGCGATGAAGGAACATAGACGGATCAGAGGCACTTTGAGAGAACTGTAGACGAAGGAGAGCATCTCTGAATTTCTCAAACCAAGCACGCGGAGCTTGCTTAAGACCATATAGAGATCGTCTTAAGCGTGCGCAATCTCCTGCCGAAACACCCGTAATGCCTTGGGGAAGTCGCATATAGACTTCTTCCTTGAGATCACCATGAAGAAATGCATTCTTGACATCAAATTGGTAAAGAGGCCATGAGTGGGAAGCAGCAATGGCAAGAACAGTACGGATTGTTGTCATTTTTGCAACTGGAGCAAATGTTTCTTCATAGTCAATGCCATATTCCTGTCGGTTGCCCAGTGCTACTAACCGTGCTTTATATCGATCCAACGAGCCATCAGATTTAAGTTTGACTGAAAAAAACCCATTTGCAGCCAATAGGTTTTGCAGATAAGGGACATGGAACAATATCCCAGGTATGATTCTCCTGTAATGCAGCTAATTCTTCGTGCATAGCTTTTTTCCAACAGTCATGCTTCACCGCCTGTGAGTAAGAAGAAGGAATAGCAATAGAGGAGAGAGTAGCAAGCAAGGAGGTGTGAGTGAACCGTATTTTTCTGGAGGCTTAGAGAGACGGGTAGAGCGTCGAAGCTGAAGTGGAGATGGAGCATCATGTGATGAAACGTGGTCAAGATCAGGTGCCGGTGAGGGATCCGGAGGGGAAGGCAGTAGTGGAACATCCTTATAACGACGCCGTTCATAGACAAGGAGTGGAGAAGAGATTGGGTCAGAAAAATCTGGTAGATGAGAAAATGATGGTAAATCCGCGGAATGGTTAGGAAAAAAAACTTTGTTTTTCGAAAAATGTGACATTTCGAGAGATGCGAAGACGGTTGACCACAGGATCATAGCAGATATACCCCTTTTGGTGAGATGCGTAGCCAAGGAATGCACATTTGCGGACTGAGCAGTTAATTTAGTACGTTCAGTCGGAGGAAGATGAACAAAACATACACAGCCAAAAATGCGCAGGTGGGTATACGAAGGATCTTTACGAAAGAGACGAAAATATGGTGTTTGATTTGTGAGGCAAGAGGATGGTAAGCGATTGATCAAGTGAACTGCAGTGGCTAACGCTTCGGGCCAAAATCTTGCGGGAACTGATGATTCTAGGAGAAGAGAACGAACAATATCGAGGAGATGTCTGTTTTTGCGTTCTGCAACTCCGTTCTGTTGAGGAGTGTAAGGGCACGATCGCTGTGATAAAATCCCGTGTTTTTGCAAATAAGTTTGAAACTGATGGGACATATATTCCCCTCCGGAATCAGATCGGAGAACTTTAATGCGAGTAGAAAACTGATTTTCAACATACGCCATAAATTTTTGGAAAATATCAAAGACTTCAGATTTAGAGTGTAAGAAATAAACCCATGTGAATCTACTATGATCATCAATAAATGTGACAAAATATTTGAAATGGGTATGAGAAATTACAGGTGTAATCCCCCAGACGTCGCTATGAATAATGTCAAAGCAATTTGAAGCCATAGTAGATTTGGAAGAAAATGGAAGGACTTTGCTTTTTCCAAGTTTGCAAATAGAACACTCATCAGAAATTTGACTAAAAGATGTTTTATTTTCATTAATACTACCAGCGTTCAACATCAAAGATAACAATTTTGAATGAGGATGGCCTAATCTATTATGCCAGAGCCTCCAAACATCTTGAGGAGAAAAACAAGAAAAAGCAGAAATTTGTTTATTCTGAGAGGAAGGCATCACAAGAGGAAACAGGCGTCCACACTTAGGCCCCTTCGCGATCATCGTCCCCGACACTTGATCCTGCACAACACAACCAGAGCGAGAAAAGGAAACATTACAATTATCATCAATCAGTTGTCCAACAGACAGAAGATTTGTGGTAAGATGAGGAGATAGAAAGACTTTTGTGAGAGGTAAAGAATGAATGATATCACCAGTAGCTGTAATAGGAAGCTTTTGACCATCAGCAGTATGGACTTGCAAATTCCCTTTGTATGGTTGTAGGTTAGAGAGATGAGTGGTGGAGGAGGTCATGTGATTGGAAGCTCCAGAATCAATAAACCATATGGAAGAAGAGGAATGTTGGTTACCTGAAATGCCAAGTGCAGAAAAAGCTAGGAAGCACGGATACGTAGAATAGGGTCCCGAATCCGTATCCCGGACGTATCGGACACGGATACGTCCGGATACGCCCTGGATACGACCAGGATACGTGAAATCCGTATCCGAAATTTTTTTTTTTTTTTATGCCCGATACGTGCGGGACACGTGCGGGATACGTGTGTCCCGCACGGGACAAGTTAAGTGGTATATATATAAAAAAAAAAAAAAAGAGCGCAGAGAGGAAGAAAGCGCTGGGAGGAAGAAAAAAAAGGAAGAAGAAACGAAGGGGAGAAGAAAGGAAATGGAGAAGAACACCCTCTCGCCTTATGCATGTGAATCATGCTTTTCTTCTTCTCGCCTCGCTTTTCTTCTTCTTCTCTCTCTGTCTTTTCTCTACCCTCTCCCATTCCCAAAATCCTCTTCTTTCTCTATCCCCAAAACCCAAACCCCTTCTTCTTCTTCTTCTTCTCGCAAAGGAAAAAGCAGAGAAAGTAATGCTTGGATAGGAGGAGGAGGAGCTTGTGGAAAGGGAAATCCCCATGGTCGAGAGCAGCGAAGACAAGCTCATGCAGTCGCCCACCACCTCGCCAAAACCCTAGGCCGTACGGACACAATGACCGACGAATTCCTCCAGATCCTCACCTCATTCGACGGCTACTTCTCCCGCGACAAGCTTTCCGACAAGCTCTCTGACGACGATCCCCGATCTCTCGATCAAATCTCTCGACCGTCGGATCTCCACCTTTCTGTCGTCCGACTGCCCTATCTAGATTCGGTCCTGGTTCAACCAGAGCTCGTTGCAAAAGAGGCTCTGCTCTGATTTGTTGGTTGTTTGTTTGTCGAAGAAGAAGATGAAGGGGCTCTTCAAATCTAAGCCCAAGACGCCGGCCGAGGTCGTTCGCCATACTCGGGATCTGCTCGTCTATGCAGACATGAACTGGAATTCTCGAGAGACCAAACGGGAAGAAAAGGTATGGAATTCTTGATGCTATGTTGCTGCTGTTTATTTATTTTTTCTTTTTTTTCTTGATGCTATATATGCTGCTGCAGTGCTGATGCTTTTTTATTTTTATTTTTCTATCTTGATGCTATGTTGCTGCTGCTATTTCTTTATTTTTCTTTTTTTCTTGATGCCTTGCTGCTGTTGCTGCCTGCTACTGCAAGTGTCTGCAACTTGTCACCTGCTGACACTCAATAATCAATGAAAGTGCATATTTTATGGCTATTTTGATTGAAATAATGTTAGATTTTTATTACATGGTCATATAAAAAATATTTAAAATATAAAAAAAATTCAACGTATCCCCGACGTATCGTATCCTAGTTTTTTGAGAAATTGCGTATTTGCGTATCCGTGTCGTATCGTATCCGTGTCTCGTATCCGTGTCCGTGCTTCATAGAGAAAAAGCATTGATGATCATTTGTTGAATAAGCTCAGGGGTGATCTGAGGAGCAGTAGTGGAGGCAGGAGGTGGCGAAGGCATGACTGGTGCGGAAAGACTATCACTCGAAGTAGTAGCATCAGCAGTGTTGACATGATATGCTCGGGGAGTGCGATTTTGTGGCCGCCGTTTGCATTCATTGATAACATGACCATTGGATTTGCAGTAATTACAAAACTTGGTCTTACACTGTGAGGCATAGTGTCCATAACTCTTACATCCAAAACATTGGATTTTGCTGAGATCTCTTGCAGGGGTTTGTCCTTTAGTAGCAGAAGTAGTATGATGGACGATCCCTCCCGGACCGTGAGAAACACCAGGGGTGTAACTAGCAGTGGCAGCATAGGCAACATCCGGAGAGTTCCTAGAGGATTGTTGCTTTCAGAATATGCTGAGTGAGCTGGCTTTGTTCCTCTCGCAAGAGTTCATTGAGACACTCATTCAGAGATGGAGATGGAACTCTGCTCATCAAATTGGAACGAACGATCTCATATTCAGATCTCAATTTCATGAGGAACTGATCTCTATGAGAAGTTGCCTGTAATGTTTGAATCTCAGAAAGGGCTGCCTCAGATACATTGAGGTATTTGATTTCATCATATTCCGCCCATAAATTGAGAAATCCTGTATAATAGTCCTGGATGGAAGATGTGCCTTGAGAATACTGAGCAATCTCCAGTTCAAGTTGGTATTGACGGGCAGAGTTTCCTTGGTGATACACTTGTTTCAGATATTCCCACATCTCCTTGGAGGTCTTGTACGGTTTTAGGTTCAAGATATATTGGGGTTCAACAGAGCCAAGAATCCAGGTTTTTATCTTAGCATCCTTAGTATGCCAAGAAAGTATTTTTTTCTCATCTTAGGTCGAGGATCCCAGCCTGAAACAAGTCCCCACATTTCTTTTCCTTCAAGATAGACTTGAAGTTGATAATACCACGAAGTATAATTCTTGCCATTAAATTTGATCAATTTAATTTCATTTTTGTCCATATCAGCTATCAAAGAAGATAAACAGCCCTTAAATCTGAATTTTATCCAACAACAGATAGCACAAAATATGCTTGTTTTGTGAAAAAACAGCACACAGCAGCAATAGAAGGAATCAGATGAATTACAGACACTGTTAAGTGGCAGCAGGAGCACACACAGTGCACAGATTGCACCAAAATGGCCCAGACGACCAGAAAATTGGAAGAAGGATCAGTTCGTGGGGCCCACAGAAGAATCTTATTGATGATTATGACAGATGCTAGATACTATTATCCAATTCCCTTTCTAGCAGAACAAGTTTCATCCAGATCCGATCAGAATCGAGGATTTTGTGCGGCTGTGATGAAAACTATTTAAAGAAATTGAACAACCACAAGATGGAGCAAAACGCCTACCTCTGATCTCTGAAAAATGCTGAAAAAATCTCCAAAATAACAAGAAGATATGGACGACCAATGCTGGAGTGAAACTGGAGGATTGTGAGATGATCGCAGGTGGGCCACTATTGATCAGTCGAGGAACAGCCACTAGATGCTATCCCAAAGCACAGATCTGTGATCTGTGTGCAAAAAATCCTTAGAATCTGTCCACAATATACTAGAAGAAGCAGGCGACCAGGTTGGTTTCAATATCCAGACAAAATGATGCTGATCTAGGGTGGGCCACGTCTGATCACACCTTGATCTGGCAACTTCCAGTGCTTGGAAGATGAAGAAATATTTCCAGAGAGTCTCTTAGAGACTATGACAACTTCCAATGCTTGGAAGATGGATGAGATTCACTCAGAAGTGTGGCTCTGATACCATGTCAAAACCAGAGAGGGAAGAAGGAAGAGAACTCTTTGTGAATTCGATGATCCCTTTTAGGGTCACGATGCTTCATTATATAGAGATATAGTTGCTATACATGATACAGTGATTGTAGCAATCAACTAGATTACAGCCATTCTAATCTAATTATAATCTAATCATAATCTAATCATATCTCCTAATAAGGCAAAACTAAAAAGTTACATAGCTGTACACGTGAGATGATTTGTCCCACAAGATTGGGCTTTATTTGTCATGGGCTGTGACCCATTGACCCATTTAGCACTAACCCATTTGACATTTTCATGTATGCCTTTATAACGCCGTGTAAAAGAAATTGTTCTTGGCACAGAATTCTGGTACAGGGCGGAGCAAATATCTTACTTACTCGAGCCTCTTAATTGGTCTTGAAATTGGTGGATGGTGATACGAAGCCCACTATGGGTTACGTGTATGATGCCATGGATCGAGCAAAGCTTGCTATAGAACAAAGATCCAGAGAAAAGTATGGGACTTATTATAGGAAGCTCTGTAAAATTATTGATCATTGATGGGACAACCAGTTACATCAGGACATACACGCAGCATGTACCGGGTTATTTTAGAAATTAGAATTCAATGTATTGCTATTTTACTATTCAATGTATTAGTAATTATGATATTAATAATTTAATGACATCATGCAGCATACTTCTTGAATCCAAAGTGCTTCTATAGCAAGCAATTCTCAAACCATGAAGAAGTTTTTTGGGGGTTTCAAAAAACTTTAGAGACAATGGTTAGAGACAAGGAAGTACAATTTAATATTCTTAATCAAGTAAGGAACTCATGGTTCATATTGTTTATTTGATTATGTTAATTCCGGTCATAGACTCATGGAGTCATTCTCAAGATCACGGTTACTAACTTTTCAAGTCTGCCTTTTATAATTTATAGCTGAGAAACTATAAGGGTGCTCTAGGCAGTTTTGGTTCTGATATTTGCAAATTGGGTCGTACGAGGATGGACCCAGGTATATTTCTATTATGATTTTTTTGGATTATAATACTTTTTGGATTATGACAAACAATTTACTTTATTATTTTTAAATTTGAACACAACTGAATGGTGGGCTACATTTGGCGATGAAGTACCCGATCTTAGAAATTTTGAAAATTTTTTTTTTTAGCCAAACAACATCATCGTCGGGGTGTGAAAGAAATTGGAGCACCTTTAGTTTGATTCACACGAAGAGCCGAATCGCCTAACAATGCAAAAGTTGGAGAAGTTGGTCTTTGTCCATTATAACATGAGGTTAAGGGCAAGGAATCTGCAGAGAAGAGACAATGGAGATTATAATCCAAGTAACTTGGATTATATATTTGAGGAAGATGACCCACTGGATGATTGGTTGGCTGAAAAAGAGGTTCCAGTGTTGTCTAACACAGATTTCCTAGATGAAGCCATGGCTGATGTTGATGAATTTGAGTCCGATCAAGAAGAAGAACAATAGTCACCACGTCTGCTTTGAAAATCTTCTACTACGCACGAAAAGGGAAAGAATGTAGCAACGTCATACAAGGCTCACAATGTCAACAGCGTGGTCAGAGCCGTGAGCACGTTCTACTTCGGAATGTGTTCGTAGTAGAGATAAATCAACATCACATTCAGCAGGTGGTTCAGGTGGCGCCCTCTCCAAAGCCAAACAATGGGTTAGGGACCCAACTCTCCAATACAGAAGGAAGCCAAAGGATAAGAGGAGCACCCATACACAATCTCAAAGTCAAAGGTTGGCTACTCATGTACGGACGATGTTGTTTAGCCGTACTGACCCCGTACCGAGAGCCTTCATGATATCTTGGCTTAGATTCATCTTTTGGTTCTTTTGTTCTTTTGATCAGGCCCGAGTTTTTGGTGTGGCCTTTTTGTGTAAATAATACTTTTGTTTAAACTATTTCAAACTTGAACTTCCGTTAATATAATTTAGTATTTGCTCGTAACTATACATTGTGAGATACCTCTTGTATTTATGAAGCTTCCGCTATACGTTTCATGTATTTGAGATAATGTTCACACCTCACAGCGGTCTTCGATCCATATGGGACATGCTTGGGGCCACGTGTTGTGGATTAATGTTGAAAAATTTTTAATTGGCCCTAATCTCACTCATAATCCCCGTTTTAACGAATGGGGGCGTGACACATGATAGCATCACCCATGTATGCCTTAGTTCTCTGGGTCTGCCCTATGGTGCCTCACCTTTGGGGGGGTGGGGGGTTTCAAGAGATTTCCCCATGTTTTACTCTCATGCATCTCTAGTAGCCTCAAAAGATTTTGTAAGGGATTCTAATTGTGAACTTCATACGTGTAATAATTTTATTAAAGGTATGCAATTTTGTCTTCTTTTTAGTAAATAAATTCATAGTGATTCACTCTCATGTTTGTGGCAAGTCACATTTTTTTCCCTTATTTTACTCTCATGCAGCCCTAGTTTCCCCAAAAGATTTTGTAAGCGATTCTAATTGTGATCTTCATATGTAATTTGGGCAGAGAGCTGTTGTTGGTGTTTTTTTTTTTTTTTTGGGTGGATCAAAAGATGAACAATTGGGAACCATCACTGAAAGGAGTACCCAAAAATAATGTGGATGTAGGTAGGGGGAGCTGAGGCTATGAGGTTTGGAGGTTATTCAAGAGGTTTTGACATGTAGAAGGGTGAGAGTAGGCTTGCGTACAACAATTCATAATGATGCCGAAGAGTATATTTGCATATATACATATGACTTGTTTTATCTTTACATTTTTATCCTTATTAAGGTATGATTGTCATTTTGTCTTCTTTTTAGTCAATAAATATTATATATAGTGATTCGCTCTCATGTTCGAGGCAGGTCACATTTTTTTCCATATGTTTTACTCATGCAGCTCTAGTTGCCCCAAAGATTTTGTAAGGGATTCTAATTGTAAACTTCATACGTATAATAATTTTATTAAAGGTATGTAATTTTGTCTTCTTTTTAGTAAATAAATTCATAGTGATTCACTCTCATGTTTGAGGCAAGTCACATTTTTTTCCCATATTTTACTCTCATGCAGCCCTAGTTTCCCCAAAAGATTTTGTAAGCAATTCTAATTGTGATCTTCATATGTAATTTGGGCAGAGAGCTGTTGTTGGTGTTTTTTTTTTTGGGTGGATCAAAAGATGAACAATTGGGAACCATCACCGAAAGGAGTACCCAAAATCAATGTGGATGTAGGTAGGGGGAGTTGAGGCCATGAGGTTTGGAGGTTGCCTCCTAAACCATAATTTCGAAATTCTAAATGTTTTTCATGGAAGACACCCTCGATGTTTCCGTTGTAGTTAGAAATAATGCCCCAATGGAATTTCCT
Organism: Litsea cubeba; assembly: GCA_012931725.1. Taxonomy (NCBI): domain Eukaryota; kingdom Viridiplantae; phylum Streptophyta; class Magnoliopsida; order Laurales; family Lauraceae; genus Litsea; species Litsea cubeba. Next base: position 69,596,806 of record CM022949.1, read on the forward strand.
ATCCCCATTTCGACCAAGTTGCGGAACCGGAAAAAAGAAGCGGTTTTTCGCACAGCTTGCTCATAGTGCAGGTCCCACTTGTATATCGTATTTGGCCGAAGAAGCATTGGACAGGTTGGAGTTCCTACCTTCTTGGGACTCCATGGACCAAGCTCTGCTTTCATTATATGGGCAATACCGATCGACTTTAGTTGATCATATGGATGTAGAAAAAGCTTCTGATTTTGAGGAATTGGAAACATCTCTTTTCCATTTCCATTTACCCAGTTCATATCTTTGTTCTTCCCTGCGTTCCAGCCTTTAGGATGGAATGATCTAAGTTCCGCCCTGAGGGAGTTCCTTTGTTCCAGTCACTAAGCAGGATACCATAAGTGCGCTTTTAGCTCAATAAGAGGCTTTGTCGTGCGGAATCCTCCATTTAATAGTAAGAGAAGATATCCTAGGGCACTTTTTTCTCCTGAGCTAGGGTAAAAGGGAATTCCAAGCTCTTCGAAGTTAAACTTCTTCTGTCTCTCTTTCCCGAAGCCCCTATTAAGTAAGGGTAGGGCCTTTAGTCTATAAATATTTCTTTCCTGTGCTTCAAGTTGAGCTAAGGTGCCCAGAACCTCTAGCATCTAGTACATAAAAGATAGGATAAAGTAGTACTGAACTACACTACAAAGCAAGAAGAAGAGACTGAAAGCGTACCGTGAGTAAAAAGATTGAGCCTCATGATGGATAGGTTGGGTGTTTTTTATGATGAGATCGAGTCTCTGAAGACTCGCTTGGCCAAATTAGAGGACGAGGCCACTACTTTACTTTACAAGCCGATATTTCCAAGACTGAGGACATGATGACGCTTTCCTTTGCCACTCAAGTGTACGGCATCTGCCGTGCTTAGGCCCCTTATTCCCTTCCCTAATTAAAGAGGCGTGCAGGCCAGCCCCTTTTTTGAGTAGGTGATTCACTACCGAAGCGAAGAAAGGGCTGGATCAAGAAAAGGGGGTACTACGAGCCCTCTGCCCCCATGCATCTAACCAGCTCGCGTGGTTCACCCGTTCCACCGACTAGACCCGTCGGAGTGATTTAGTCGATACAGCGGTGCGCGCAGATTGGGGGGTGTGCTGTCCCTGTGGGCTAGCTTGTTATATGGCTATGGGTCTTTTTTTGCCGGCTCGTTGGTCTGCCCGGCTGTGCTCATGCTCCTATTAGTCGCTTTTAAATAAACAAGCTATCCATATGAAAGCAGTCAGTCAGTTGACGGGCTCAGAAGGCGGATCGATCAGGAAGTAAATCTTTCTCATACCGTTCTTTCGTATCTAGCCCCCTAACCAACTAAGGGCAAGCTAAAGCCGGCAGAGAGAAAGTGCTTTATCGGGTTGCCGAAGTTTTCGGGCGGAGAGCTTTGAAGAGAGAGCTTTGGGCTTTGAACTCTCTTTCTTTCGGTAGTCGTTAGGGCAGTCTGCTTAGAGAATCTATACTTGAAGTAAGTGGTCGCAGGTTCAATTGACTTCTAGGACTTCTCCATGTTGGCACACTATATACGTTGATGTCCATATCACCACTTTCCGCTTCCTTTCTCTCGGCCGGCTTCGATCACTGCCCTCGATCGAGTCCAGGTCGGTCACTCTCAGTTGTTGTTTCTATACGATGATTCTCGCACACGATTTAGTCCGCCACAGAGATGGAGAGCCTTCTTATCCTTTTAGATCCGACCTCTCTCTTCCACTTTCCACTTTCCTAAGTTCGTGGTCATCAATATCTCTCACCGTCAGAACCTCGCATTTACTTCCAAGTTATTGAAGACGAAACTCGAACTACAAACAAATTATTCGAGCCCCTCCTCGAGCCGAGTAAGGTCTTGAAGAGCCTAGGCTAGTCCTCTCCTCTACCGGCGTTGACTCTCTCTTTCCTGTTCGTCTGAGATCCCGCTCGTTCCCATCCTTCGCTTCAGGGCCTGTCCCTCGAGTACTCCATATCCGCTTACTTCACTGCTTTCCCGCGCTGAAAGGGAAGGCCTGCCAGGCCGTATGCCCATGGGTGCAGGATTCTTCGAAAAAGCGCGGGCTGACTCGGAGACCTGGGACCTTGGCTTAGCAATGAATGAAGGGAAGCTCGAAGCGCTGCTACAAAGGCTTCAAGAGACAGTGGCTCGAAGCATTAAGAGGAAATAAAAAGATTCGTATGAAGAGGTTCTCCACCCTATGATCCTTTTTGAGGGAAAGGAAGCTCTTAGGAAAAACAAATGGAAGAGGGAGGAAGATGCCTTTTTTTGTGCTCTCACCAATCTCTGACCTGGAGGCGTTACGTTCCCGTGAGCAAGGTATAACTCAACAAACTCAAGAGGACGAAGAAAGCTTCTGTCCTTTCATTCATAAGTTTCATAACTTAGCATAAAAAAGGAAGACAATACCAAGTTTCTTAATCCTAACAACCCTAAGTGATGACATCATCACACTTAATAATAATAATAAAAAAAGAAATAAAGAAACAAAAGAAAGGAAAGGAAGAGAGGGGCAGTGATGCACACGTCCTCGGGATTCTTGCCTAACAGGATATGCGCACGAATCGCCAAGATGTTTAAGTTGTGCCCCCCCCCCCCCCCCCCCCCCCCCCCTCCCCTCTTTTATTTTTTTTGTTTAAAGAAAACGTGGCTCTCTTCTACTTTTCTTTAAATGACTTTGGCCACTTTCAACTTTTAGAACTCTTTTATTTCAACCCATTTGGCACTTCCCAAAGTGGGCCCTTCAAGATGGATTTGTGAAATCTTGGCGACAAAGTCAGCGTATGCGTCATCCAGCCATAACATAGCTTGATTTGCAACCCTATGCATCCTCCTTTGGTAGATTTTGTGTGGAGTGGGGGAGTTAGGCATGATGTCCCCATCAATTCCCCTCGGTTGAGAAAATCTCACCTTTGGTGAGATAAAACTATCATATCACTCCAAAAGGTCTGGGTTGATGCGCTGCAATTCATCACGGGTGATCCAGGTGCTATCATGTTGTGGTCTATCTCTCCATTCGACAAGGAACTTTTGTTTGCCCCCTTGTCTGGAGGAGGACAATTGATCATCCAACACATCTTCCATATATTTTTCTCCTTTGATCTTTAGGAGGTGGGGGTGGGGTAGGTTGTGGAAAAGGGCTTTTGGAGAAAGATGGATCAGCAGTTTGGCTAGGTGAACAATAGGAGATGGAATGTCAGGAGGTGCTGTAGGACCTCGAAAAGGAGCTAGGTCCTCCACATTGAATGTAGAACTGATCCCCATATCAGGTGGAAGGTCTAATACATACGCTTTAGGACCCAACCTTTTCAGTACTTTGAATGGGTCAGTGCTGCGGGCCTGCAATTTCTTGCCAATTCCTTATGGGAATCGCTTTGTCCTCACATGGACCATGACATAATCACCCACTTGAAATTCAGTGTATTGTTGGTGTGATTCAGCAGATAATTTATAACTTTCATTTTGCATATTAATTCTTTTTCCGATCTCATTATGCAATGCATGAATGTGTTGAATGAATGCATCAACTAACTCAGATGGACGATGAATGGATGACATGGGAATGAGATCTATAGGCATCCTAGGCTTGTAACCAGTGACCTGTTATATGCAAACTCCGTAATCGGTAACATGGACTCCCTTAAACGAACATGCTCACCAACTAGACACCTCAGAAGATTACCCAGACTCCTATTCACTACCTCCATTTGACCATCAGTTTGTGGATGGTAGGCAGATGAAAATTGCAATTTTGTCCCTAAGATTTTCCACCATGTGTTCCAAAAGTAACTAGTGAACTAGACATCTTGATCAGACAATTGTTTTTGGGACACCACGGAGACTAATGATGCGCTCCAAGAAATTTTTTGCAACATGCGAAGCATCTGATGTTTTGGAGCAAGGAACAAAGCGGGCCATCTAAGAAAAGCGGTCCACGACAACTAGTATGGAATCATGCCATTTGTTAGTCTTAGGAATTCCAAGCGCCAAATCCATACTGATATCTTGCCACGGTGCATGAGGCACTGGCAATGGAGTGTACAAGCCCATGTTCTGTTTACGTTGTTTTGCCAGTTGGCAAGTGAGACAACATTCACTGATGCGTGCGACGTCTCGCTTGAGACTCGGCCAGTAGAAATGGTCCTCCACAAGAAGAATGGTTTTGTCATAATCAAAGTGGTTGCCTACTCCACTAGCGTGGAGCTCCCAAATGAGAAGCTCTCTCATGTAGTTGCGTGGAATGCAAATCTGATTTCCTCGAAAGATGTAGCCATCTTTCAATGTGAATTGATCAATGCTCCGTAGAGGATTATCAGAAAGGGATGCAAACAAATCCACAAAATCTGGGCATGATGGATAATCATCCCTCAAACGATCAAACCCAATGACTTTAACGTTCATGGATTCGATTAAATTGATCATGCGACTTAATGTAATCGCGGGTTTGTTCTCCACTCCTGCCTTGTGTTTCAAAACGAAAGTGTATTCTTGTAATAGTTCAACCCACTTTGCATGTTCCTCTTTCAGCTTAGATTAGGAATTCAAGTACCGCAATGCCTCATGATCTGAGTACAAAACAAATTCTTGCGGTAACAAGTAATGTCTCCAATGTTTCAATGATTGAACTATTGCTTAGATTTCTCTTTCGCTGTTGGAATACCTTTTCCACTTTGCCTCATTCAGTATCTCACTGAAATAAGCAACTAGGTGTCCTTCCTGTCTTAAAACATCTCCTATTCCAACGCCAGATGCGTCACAAGCCACTTCAAAAACCTTAGAAAAGTTAGGCAATCGCATGGCAGGTGCTTCTGTCATTTTGGCTTTGATTTCCTGAAAGGCTTTTATAGCAGCCGGGCTCCAATTAAACTCTCCCTTTTTCATGCATTCAGTAATTGGAGCCATGATGGTACTAAATCCTTTTATGAACCGACGATAAAACATGGCCAATCCATGGAAACTACGTACCTCATGAATGTTGGATGGAGTTTTCCATTCAACAATTGCTCGCACCTTTTCAGGATCAGCGGACATGCCTGCTGCAGAAACTACAAAACCTAAGAAGACCACACTATCTGTCATGAAAGTGCACTTTTTAAGGTATGCGTACAGTTGTTCCTTCCGCAAACTACCACAAACTTGCCACATGGTTGAGGTGTTGTTCCTTAGTACTGCTATGGATGAAAATATCATCGAAGTAGACAACTAGGAACTTCCCAGTGAATGGCCTCAATACTTGTGTCATGATGTGCATGAAAGTACTTGGCGCCTTGGACAACCTGAATGGCATCACTAGCCATTCATTTCAACCCGTCCTTTATCTTAAAGGCGGTCTTCCATTCGTCCCCAGGATGAATACGAATCTGATAGTAGTCACTTTTAAGATCTATCTTAGAAAAGATGGTGGCACCAACCATCATGTCGAGCATATCATCTAACCTCCATATCGGGAACCGATACTTGACATTGATCTTGTTGATCGCTCGACCGTCAACGCATATTCTCCAAGTTCCATCTTTCTTTGGACTTAGAAGTGTGGGAACGACAGAGGGGCTTAGGCTCTTCCCAATGAAACCCTTATTGAGGAGCTCATCCACCTACCTCTTCAATTCTGCTTGTTCTGAAGGGTTCATTCGGTAATGGGGCAGATAAGGCAGTGTCGCTCCTGGAACGAGATCAATTTCATATTGGATGTCACGCATTGGTGGGAGGTCATTTGGCAATTCTTTAGGAAAGACATCCTGAAACCCCGAAAGACAGGTTCCACCTCATGTGGGATGCTAGCAATTGGCTCTTTGGAAATTTCCGTAGACACTACGGCATTGACAATGGGGTCCTCCTTTGAACCCTTGATAGTCCTTACCTCCAGATCAGTATGGAATTCACTAGCACTCAAGATCTGTAAGCTCTTGGTCTTAGAATTCGAGGCACTAGTGCTGGCTTTCTCATCACTCTCTTTCTTGCCATTTTTATCTTTAGGGGTTAATGGATGCAACTTCACTTTCTTTTCTTTGAAATTAAAGATACAGATGTTGGTACGTCCAAAGTTGGTGACATCCAAATCGTAGATCCAAGGCCTCCGGAAGATAATATGTCCCACATCCATGGGGACCACATCACACCACAGCTGGGCTTGATAAGCAAACATGTGAATTGGGACCGGGCAACGCTGAATGACGGGGATAGACGTAGAATCTACCCATGACACACGATGGGGCTGGGGATCGGGTAATGGGGTTGAGCCTAGACGGGACAAACTGTTGGTAGAAACTACATTGGTACAACTCCCACTGTCAATGATGACCTTACAACTCTTATCATTGCACTTGACGTAGGTATGAACGATGGATGTCCTACGCCAATCCTCACTTTCTTGGAGGGTCAATGCACACCTCACTACCATCACACGAGGTAGCTCGCCTTCCATTTTGCCTTGTGCATTTTCATCTCCATGATATGAGGGGGCAAATCTAAGAAAAGATACCCGATCCTCTGGACCATCACAATCATCATTACTAGGCACAAAATCCGGGATGTAGTAATTAATTGTTGGATTTCTTTCATCCTCCACGTCCTCAATGCAGAGATTTCGGGTGGGGCACGGGCAATGTGCCCACGACCATGAAAACTGTGACAGGTAACTGAATTGCTCCATTTAGAGCTGTCATCGGTGATTCCCTTGCCTTTACTGTCCTTGGATGCAGGCGGTATATTCCTGGGAGTCTTGGGCGGTTGACCTCTAAAATTTGATTTACCGCTCAAGGGGTAAGGCCTAGAATCTGTTCCGTGATAATCACTGCACTTAGCCTGTTTACTTTTCATGGCAGCCTCAAGGTTAAGCACTACCTCGTAAATCTCCTCTAGGCTAGTCGTTTTGACAATGATTAGTTTCCCCTGAAACTCTAGGCGAAGACCTGTTCTGAATTTAGAAATTCTAGCAGGAAGGTCTTCCTGAACCTTACTTAGGTATTTTGTTTAACTCATCGCTTCATGGTGTGACTCATAAGTTTAATGTCATGATAGTTGGCGCAATTTTGTATATTTCCCTTGCTCTTGTATATAGGTACTTCAACACTTCTCCATTCATCTGACACTTTCTTTGTCATTAATATTTTATTGAAGAGCCTATTTAACCAAATCTCCCTCCCCAATTTCCACTGAGCATTTACAGGCCTCCATCAGAATGTCATTGCCCCGTAGTCTTTCCTGTCTTCATTCGTGTCAATGATTTCTTCACTTCTACCCTAATTCTGCTGGATACTAACAAAGTATCCTCTTTTGTTCTGATGCCTCATGTAACATCTTCATGTGAGTCACAACTGAAAATGAGGCGGAGATTGCTGGTGTAATAATTATCTTTTTGCAAAAAAATGAAATCAAACATATGCAAAACCTTATCAACCCTTTTATGGATTATTGCCACCATCCCTATTCCAGTTGCATCCATTGGTGAATGGAGATCTATCAAAAATGATTATAATATCTGCAAAATAGCGTGATGTGACGGAACCACATTCTTGGTTGGGCAAACTGGGTTAGAATTTAGAAATCCTAGTTTTGGCATGAAGTAAGTTTAATACCTCTGAATTAGAGAACTTTTTGCCTCCAAGTATTGAGATTAGCTTTGGGAATTCTTTGGGATCTTGGAAGTAATGTAATTGTGTTGGATGAGTTCGTGCCAACTTCAGTTGAGCATTGGTTTTCTTGTCATTAATACACTGAACACATGACGGGGGAGCAGTTAACTTGGTCTTGGTTGTCTTTTGAGGTCTATCTTGTATTATCCATCAGACGCATTTCACATATCCAAACTCCTTGCTATAGTTGGCATACTGATCTTTGTCATATTCTTTTGGAATTTGACTTACTCTTATTTTGACTTTGATTCCCAAGCTCGGAGTGTAGTATACTTGTCTCTGTAAACCTGTCCATGAGGTAGTTGTCCCCTAAGGTGAGCTCGATATAAAAAGCTGAGCTAAACCTGTGATTTTTTTTCTCCTGCTAATATTGAAGTCTTCACATGCATTCTTAAATGGTACTATGCATTAACCACTTTCTTTTTTGATACCCAAGTTTTATGTTGATCGCATTTCCCGTAAAGAATGGAGTAGTTATTGCTGTTCATTTCAAAGAAATAAAGTGGGCATAACCTGAATGGACTTGTCACCTGGCCATTCTCATGAAATCTTACTCCATCCTCTAGGTTTGTGCGTGAATTATGTTTGATTTTTGGAGATCTGACACGTCCTTTGCATGCCTAATGCCTGAAAAGCCAGAGAAAACATGGCTGATTAGATAGCTGAAATTTAAGTTAAACAAATTCTTTTGTCATTGTTCATATGGCATTTATCCTCCTTATCTTCTCCCAAACATTTATTCCCATTTATTATTGATTTATCCAGACACATTGGTCTAACTTTTCAAATAAAAGGATTATATGGAGTAATATGTACCATAAAATTGGCTGAAATCAAATAAAATAGACCAGACATGTTATTATGGTTAAAACCATCGCAAACTCAAGCACTTTGAGATTTGAATCATAAGTTAGCGGTGATCCGACATTTTCCCCAATGAACAATAGTCACTACATTGGCAAATATAATTTTTTTTTGCTAGATGGGTATACTTTTTTTTTTTTTTCAGTTTCTGCCCTATTTTCAGTCTGCATTTGGTGGTATAAGATCTTATTTCATTTATAATTGTAGTTTTGTTTTACTAGTGATTTTCTTGTTTAGGTTTCTTGATTCTTTAGGGCCCGTTTGGTAATTGTAAATGTAAAATAAAGTGTAGTAAAACATCCAATCAAGAGAGAATAAAATATAATGAGTTTTGATGATATTTTGCTTTTAGCTGTTTGGTATGAAATCTTTTTTACTTTTTGTATAAAAAAGTGGAGCTTTTTTGTTTTCTAGTGGAGAAAGGATGTTGCTTTTTTACTTTTTTTGAAAAAAGATGGAGGAAATTTTGAATTAAGTGCTATTGATGTGACCCCTTGTCTGAAAAATGGGGGATTTATTTGACTTTTACTAATCTAGTAAAGTGCCAAACGGGCCCAGGATCTAAATTATGAGTTAACATTAAAAAAAATAGTTAACTTCAGGTACATGCATAAGAAATAGAGTTCAATTATCGAATGAGCTTATTTTAAGACAATGGCAAGATATCCGCCTCAATTATCGCCACACAAACCAATACTATTACAACTCTAAATGGATCGACTTCGAAAGGTTTAATGACGACATTGAGGATGTAGGATGAACCTCCTATTGATGTTGTTTGATGAGGAAATGACTCGATTCCTGATGAAGCAGGAAATATACGATAAGATGAGAAACGCGAACGCATTCATAAAAACTATTGGAGAGGATTATGTTCAGTTTGTGAAGGCAAAACTTTCCAACTTCCTTATATGTCTAGAAATCTAAAATGCATGATCAAAGAAACAAGAGCGAGCCCATCAGGGCCATGGCTAACCTAGGGACCAAAATTAGTACAAGGAATGAACCTAAGTGATGATCAGCTGGTTTGCTGTGTGCTGAATTCACTTCTTGCACATCAAGCACAATAAATTTAACATACTAAAATGAATGGTGTGGTGGACTCTGAATGAACGAAGTTCAATGTGCATTTGTGAGGAAGAAATGATGCAGTTTCTGAATTTCAGTTTATTTATTTCTGATTTTTTTTAATTTTCAATTGGTTTTCTGAATTTCAGTTTATTTATTTCTGGTTTTTTTTTATTTCCAATTAGTTTTCTAATTAATCTTACGGTAGTTGCAGTTTTCCTTGTTTTCTAGACTAGGTTTTTAGATTAGGTTTTCTAGTCTAGGTAATTTTATTTTGTTTTTTGAATGGTAATGCAAATTTATTAGAAGCAAAACGGCATAGGAGACATATACTGAGAAGCAAAAGGAAAAAAAAGCCAAATCCCAAAGCCGTTGCTTACTTAACAAGCGAAATACAATTATCAATTACAAGATTTTCGCTCCCGACACCCAATTTCCTAAAGTGTCAGCCGCCCCATTTGCAGACCGCTTAGCGTGATTAAAGGAAACTTCAAACTTGGATACCAATACCGTCACCTCGTCACACAAATCCACGAGGCGCCATGGAGGAATAGAAGAATCAGAGGCCCATCTTATGGCACATAAAGATTCCCCTTCCACAATGAATTCTCTAAAATCCATCAGCTTCTCGAAGACCTGTCCAAAGGGAAATCAGCTCAACCTCATTTACTGTTTTGAAACTTGAAGGACACCAAAAAGAGATAAGCTTAGCGCCAGCAATATCTCCGAAAACACCCCCAATACCTGATTGGCCCGGGTTACCAATAGCACTCCTATCGAAATTAAGCTTTAAGGTACCCAATGGGGGAGGCTTCTAGGTATGGCAGACTCGAGGAAGAATGGGATGTGTGAACGCCACCTCTTTCCAACACCCACTGATATCATCTATAGAGTATCCTCAAAAATTAGGAAGGATAGAGACCCAAAAAGAGACGAGGCATTTGCACAGTTGTCAAGTTCGTTTCGGACCCTATTTCGGTTTGACTCCAAACTGAAACATTTCGGGTACGCATTTCGTCTTTCCAATTCGGAATTTCGTTTTGGAATATATAAAAAAATTATAATATATATATATAAAATCATGTAATAAGATCACAAATATAATTTCCTAAAAGATATATATATATATTTTACCAAATACATCCCCCTAATATAGCACAACATAAATAGAAAGTCAGTACTACCCCACAGATCATTAAAGGGTGGGCCTTGATAATTAACAAATTATGTAGGAAATGATTCACGTCATTGCTGCTTTGATTTTTATTAAGTGGACCTTGATAATTAAGAAATTTTAATAGTATTCAAATCCGTAACTCATCAAAGACTCAATAAGTGGGCCTCACTTCAAGAGAATATCACGAACCCTTCATTTAAAGGACTAGCCACTTTAGCAACAAAAAAAAAAAAAAAAAACAGTTATGCTACATGGACTAACTCATATGGACTAATCCTATGATTTTCATGAGAATATCTTATGATAACATGATATTCCCATGGATATTATAGGGTTAGTCCATGGACTAACTCAATGAATTAGTGATTGAGTTAGTCCATTTAGACTTTTTGAAAAAAAAACAAAAAAACAAAGAGAACAAGTCACAACTCACACAACTCCTTGTATAACAAAAAGCCCGTCACGACCCTTACCCACATATAAAAGCTAAAACGAGAAAGAAGAAGAAACAGACGATGGCGCTGCATTGATGGAGAGATTTGAGCGTACATGGAGCTCTGACGTGAGATTTGGAAAGGAAATCTGGCTTTCGCAGCAGCAAGGAAGTTCACGAGGGAGGAACTTCATCAAAAAGGTCTCTGCGAGGACAGGGATTCGAGTTCGTGCTTCGTCAGGGGAGGATTCTCAAAATAAAGCAAGGGAACTGGGCCAAGTGAAGATTTCGTGGCTGATAATTGCTTTTTGGAGTTGAATTTGTAGATCGATTGAAAGTTTAAGGATTGCATGCTGCCAAGAAAGAAGAAATGAGGGGTTTCTGCCAAAACACATTCCTCCATAAGGAAATGTATGTGAAACAAGTGTCTCGCCCATTGCAATAATTTATTTCTCTTCAAGACGTTAATTTCTATTATTCTTCTTTTAACGTTCGAACTCTCAGTTCGTCCGAATTGAGGTTTCAGACATTGTTCGTTCGAAATTGGTAGTTTTAGACCGAAACCCTAACATTCGGGTGAAATCAAACGAAATCCCAACCGAATATCTTCAGAAGGGATGTTCGGTTCGGTTTTCCCTTTGAAACGATATAATTCAGAAGTTTCGTCCGAACTGAAACGAATTTGATAACTATGGGTATTTGACCTGGAAAGCCATGGCTTCTTTGGAGGAAACCCCTTTAAAACACTTTTGAGTTTCTTGATCACAAAATTATAGTTTTCATGCATCATTTTATGTTACCTTGTGGACTTAATTAGGATAATTTGCACTCAATCTCATAGAATTTCATAATTCCATGCATTTGAGCATCAAAATTGGAATTTTAGTCAAAATCATCAATCTTGCATGAATTTTATGAAATCATTGGTTTACATCATCTTAATGTCACACAAATTAGCTTTTTGATTCTTGCATCATGAATTAGTTCATGGAAAATCATCCAATGGTGCATTCATGTGCATGATCTCATTTGGGTCCCAAGCATGACATTTATGAATTTTTATACATATGAGGGCTGAATTATTTTTTTATTCTTGTAGGAAATCTTTTGTAATGGGATCCACTTGAAGAGAAATTAAAGATGGAAAGAAAGATTCACATGGTCCAACAAGCAATATCCCATTCCACTATACAAGTCCCACATGGAGGAGATTCACACGTCCAATGACTTACACCATCTTACCAAGAAGTTAAAATCTCTCGAAAAGTTGTTAAGAAATCCACCTTAACCTGACATTTAGGAGAAGAATTTGCAAAAGATTAGCAAGTCAAGAGAGAATCAAGGAAGTCACGTTGAATTATCACCTAGGCTTGGAATGTATGAAGAGAAACAAAGAAGGTTCTAGCAAAGTGATTCTTGGGAAAGTCTTTCTAAAAGCAGTTATGATGGATCATTGGTGGGCCATGGTAAAAGGAGATATGATTATATGAGTTTCTTGGTGGCCACTCAAAGAGCTTGATTTAGAAAGAATTGTAGCCAAACAAGGAAGACAATTCCATTTAGAATTATTAAGTCATGGAAACAAAAACGTGAATGGATGGCAAGTGTTGTAGGAAAATAAAGAAACCTGATTCTATATAATGGACGTCCATAGCTTCATGCAAGGGATCCATTCTCCAGGGGCATCTCACGTCCAAACAATTCAACCCATTTTTTTTATTAGTTTATTCTCTCCTAGCCACACCTTCTTTTCCTTACTCCATTATTTTATTTTGGTAGCCTTGTGCCATGTCCAAGGATTTATTTTGAAGGAGAATCTTTGTGAAGGGGATGTTGTAATTGTCATGAAGTATTCAATGAAAATCATATCTTTTACAATGGAGGATTAGATTCTTTTGGATCGGAGCACAAAGTGAAGTTAAGTAATTTTATTTTCATTTTATGTCTTTAATTTAATCTTTATGTTTCTATGATGCATGTTTAGTAGAATAATAGATCTGCCTTCGTGCCGCAGGCAAACCTCCCCTTTATATTTTAATTAAATTTCTTTTTATTCAGTTAATCTTCTTTTGATAGAATATACTTAGGTTTTTATGCCTTTGATATTTTATGCTTAATTTGTTAACTTATATTCAAAGTAATTTATATTTTATGAGGTGATGGAGATCTTGGGTTTTTCATCTTAAGAATTGAATTAAAAAGAAAAAAAGAATATCTTCTGGATCAGAAACATTGAGTTGTTTCTGATCTGAGTTATTTGCAAGACAAAAGATTAAATTAAAGTATGTGGTTTGAGAATTGAAATTAATTAATGGACTCTTTGTTGCTTTGACTCTTTGTTGCTTTGATCTACCTTTGTCATTATTGTTATCCGTTCATCTTGCATAGTAGCTTTATCTCTCATTCAAATCTTGATCTATTTTTATATTCACTTAAAAAAAATCAGATTTAGTAAAATAAAAAAAAAGATTTCAGTAGTGCTCCCTGTGGGATTGAACCTGTACTTGCCACTGTCTCAAAAAGACAGCTGTGCACTTGAGTATTAGAAGATTGAATTTAATTTCATATCATTTCTTTCTTTCCAAAGGCAAATGACCGCCAGAAAAGATGTTTTCCACATTATTTTCCCTCTAGCATAGCCAACTCCCATAGACCAGGCCTGAAAGGAAGCATTCAGAGAATCCTGCGGAACCTAGAAGCAATCGAACCAAGATAGGGCCGAGCTCGATAAAAAGGTAGCCACCTCGCAATGCAAAAAAAGGTGGTCTACTGATTCAGCATCCCTCAAGCACATAGGACAGCAGTTAACAATAATAATGTTGTGCCTGCGAAGATGGTCCATAATGAGGATCATGGATCAAAATAGCGGCTGCTATATCTTCACTGCTACGCTAAATGGCATTTAGTGTCGTTCACATCCGTAGCGGCCGCTACGGGGCCGCTACGGGGACGTTACGGAGTGTGAAATTTTTCTACTTTTGAAAAAATCTCAAAATGTATAATAATACTTATTTCTTTTCTTTTTTTCTCCAAATAACATTTTTATGCAACTCTTCTACTCTTTTATGTTTAAAAGAACACCAAAATGCACACGATCTCGCCGAATTATAGTGGATATGGAGAGTTCTTACTTGACCATCACAACTTCCTTCCACAAACTGTTCTGACCATCACCAAGCCACCACAACCATTTTCCAACAAGAGCTTCATTGACTAACTTCAAGGGTCTAATACCTAGACCTCCTTCCTTTTTAGATTTACAGATCTTGCTCCAATTTAGAAGATGTATTCTATTCCTTTGAGCCTCCCTTTCCAAAGAAAATTGCACGGAAGTGTTTCCATGTGCTGAGATACTGACACCGGGCATTTGAAGATTGATATAAAATAGATGGAGAGATTAGAGAGAACTAATTTGATAAAGGTTATCCTTCCTCCCAAGGATAAATAACTGGCTTTCCATATAGCCAGTTTGTTACTAACCCTTTCAATGATCGGGTCCCATAGAGACCTAGATGCTGCACCCAAACAAAGCGGAAGGCTCAGATAGGAAGTTAGGAGGGAACCAATTTTACAGCCCATGACATCTGCTAATTCGCCCATTTGGATATCATTTGTGCGGACCCCAATCACCTCGCTTTTGAAGAAGTTCACTTTCAAGCCTGAGGAAGCTTTGAAGCACAGCAGGATGGCCTTCAGATTTAAGATATGATCCAACTCAGCATCACAGAAAATTAAAGTATCATCCGCAAAAGTATCATTAGCTACTTCAAAACCTTTAATCAGATTTGCAGAATTGTCGGCGTCTATCATCCGGCTTAGAGCTTCACCCACAATAACGAAAAGGAAAGGGGATAAGGTATCACCTTGACTAATTCCTCTCTCGGCTTTGAAGAAGCCTTTGGGAGAACCATTGATGAGAAAAGAAAAATGAGCCGATGACACACATGCCTTTATCCATGTCTTCCACTGATTACCAAAATCCATACGACCTAGCAAGTAAAGCAAGAAATCCGAATCAACCCTGTCAAAAGCTTTCTCAAAGCCTAATTTACAAATCAGACCCAGCTTCTTTGATTGGTGCCTCGAATGAAGACATTCATTAGCTACTAATACACTATCAAAAATTTGTCTCCCCTTACAAACAATGCTTGGTTCTTTGAAATGATTGAAGGTAATACCTTTTGAAGTCTACCAGCCAAGACTTTAGCAATAATATTGTAGATGCTACCAATTAGGCTTATTGGGCGAAAATCTTTAATCCCTTCGACACCTGACTTTTTAGGGATTAAGGCAATAAAAGAGGCAACCTATATCTTTTGAGAGAAAACCCCTATTGAAGAATTCTGGCACAAAGTCCATGACTTCCACCTTGAGATCCTCCCAAAAAGTATGAAAGAAAACCATCGAAAAGGGTGCATCTAAAAACAGATGTGTTTTTGTTGGATACAGATGCACCCTTTTTCATTTGAAAGGGACAAGTGAATCTTAACGTACGAAAAGGAGGGAGAAAAAAAAGCCCACGTCATGTCACTATTTTAAAAAATGAGATTTTACATGCTTTCAAAATCCCACTTACACAGTTGCACTCCAACCGGTCATCTCATCAAATCATTTTAAAGACACCAAGACAAGCACTTTGTGAGGATTGGAACACGTGGAGTCCGGTTCCAACTATTTTCTAGATATGAGTCTGATGACCCACCTAAGATATAGCATATGAAAAAAATATCATTTCCCTGCTCCAAGAAGCTATGCTGTTGCTAACGTGAACTGCTATCTGGGGAATTTTTTTTTTTTGGGAACCCAAATCTAGCATTCCGTAATAAGATGGGCCCATTTTTCATTTGAAATAAAGCCTTTTATTTACTGGGACCTACCATTAGTTTTTCTATACCCCTCTTCATTTTACGGGTGCACTGTTTGCTGTGACTTGAATGTACATTGGATAATTGAAGAGGTTGGATGAAACATGTAATAAGCTTTTAATATGTCATTGCATTTGTCACTACTGAAGAAGAATAGTCAAGTCTAATCTTGACTTTGACTGGGAACTAAATCAAACACGGTCAAAATTACTAAGTGAAAAAAGAAATAAAAAACAGAGAACATAAAAACATAGAATGGATAGTCTAGATTGGCTTCGAACAATATTAATTAGAATCAACAACAAAATAGTCTTCAAACAATACTAATCAGAATCCAAATGTACAGTAGGTTGGGATACAGTAGATGGATTCCATATCCGCTTGTAGTCTTCAAAGTTTTGTTCATAAATTAAAGCCCATTGTGCTGCACATTGGTGTCTGTATGCACCCCATTGGATCATGATAGGGCGCATTGGAAGATTGGGAACCAAGGATACCTCCACAAAGTGGTTCTGATTGACATGTCCAATGCAAATTACATGTTGTTCTTGTGGTGGTGGTGGTGCAGACCGTAGAGGAAGAAACATCATGCTCTGTGATTCACTAATTAGAATGAAAACCACATTATACCATGACGTAATCAAGTGACCCATGTCCGGCAAATTCATCCAATGAAGCAATGGTGCTGGCTTATCTGTCTAAAAAAATGTCAGCGCTTCTCTTATGTGCGAAAGCCTTTTGTAACTTTCATACAAGGATGCATACTCATCAACATTGTTGTTCAACTCAGTTAGCATACCATACCTTACAATAGCCCATGCATTTTGACCTTCATCCATACGTAAAGCCATAGCGACGCTACGAAACCCGTAATTCCCATCAGCAATGACATCGGTCACAGATGTAATATACGGAAGCAAATGAGGTGGAAACTGGTGGACGTAACTATGTGAGCCATAATCTGAATAGAAATCAGTAGAAAAGTGGTCAACGTAACTATGTGAGCCAAAATCCGGGTACAATTCAACATGAAACTGGTCAACGTAACTACATGAGCCAAACTCTGGATGCAAATCTGTATGCAACTGGTCCATGTTACTATGCTGGCCAAAGTTAGGATGTACAATAGTAGGAAACTGGTCACTGCTCTTATGTTGACCAAACTCCAACTGCATATCAGTAGAAAATCTTCGAGGTTATGGCGCTGGGGGAACATAAGATGATGCAAAACTGTGCCTGCCTGGTACAAAAAAAGAATCATTAGCCTCGGCATATTCAAATCCTGATGGGTCTCTTCGAGTCGATGTAATATCTTTTTTCTTTGAAGTAGGTCGTCCACGACCTTGCTTCTTCACCTCTGGCTCTGCAAGTAAAGTGGTTGAGGGATTAATAATTTCACGTAATTCTTGTAACCACCGAATTTTACCTGACCGAGGCTTTTTTTTGAATTGGTCGGCCAACAATTCTAACTCAACATTGCAGTTTAAATCATCATCCTCTACTGTAGTGGTAGGCATGAAGTCCAGCTTCCTCCAGAACAGATCAATAGAAGATAGTGGAATTGGACGACCCTCCGAGATATATGTATAGATTTCATGTGCACATGGCAGACCGTGACTTAATCGGATTTGACAACCACAAGTTTCAAGATCATCCCCAACAATATGAGAACGTTTTGTTTCTTCTAAAATGTGATACATTGCAGAACAAGAAGCAAAACCTCTCAGTTCGTCGTATAATGAGTGCCTGAAATCACGTCGCACAAGATTGACACTTCGTTCCAACGATGCTTTAATGGATGTGGATTGCTCCTCCAATAGATTATGAACGTGTGACCATACGGACTCAAAGTTGCCCATTGAATTACATAAATGCCTTTTCAACCTTGCATGTTGACTTTCAGCTCGATTCGTCGTCCTGTTACCGCAATGCATTGATCTGTTGGTCCAGGCTTTCACAAATTTCTCCTTATATTTATTCAGCCATGTCGTTTTGATGTAATTGACTGCTTAAGGATATCTGCGAAATGATTGCTCAATAGTCAGCAACCTCTTGGAATACTCTTCGGTGGTATCAGAGTCAACTAGATAAAACCAGTTGGAGTAGAAACTCACCCATACATGCTTTTCTTCGAATAGCTTCTTACAATTTGTTAATATATTCCTCCCAATATGCCATTTGCACAACAAAGTGGTTGACTCGGGGAAAACGCGATCCACAGCATTCATTAACGCTAAATCTTTGTCAGTCAACACCACTCGCGGTAATGAAATGGACAATTGCATTTTCTAGTACTAGTCTTCTTCGACGAAATCTTTATTGACCGGTAATGTCCACTTCGCTCACATTGCATAAGCAAGTAAGGCTTCTGACCAAATTCACCTTGATTCGAACTTGCAATCGTCAAAATAAATCCAACTGCACGCCCAACTGCTCGTGCCCATTGAATTAATTCTTCGCAACATTTAAATACCTAAGAATGAAAAAAGTAATTAGTATTTATTCAAATTAAAAAGACTAAGAAATAAAAAATTTAATTATACCATATTAGCTGTAAACTGCTCCGTATAATCAGTTTGAACTTGAATATTTTCTAATGCTGCTGTAATCACTTCGCATTGGTCATCCTGTTTTACATTAACTAGCAAAATTAGTGCGTATTTAGTCAACAATTAGTTAGTGTAATATTAAATAAAAATTTACCTCAGTTGAATCACTTGACAAGCGTAAATCTTTACCCCATAACTTAATACGTTCGTCCATAATACCGAATAGTATCCGAAGGGATAAGAGAATTGAGAAAACCAAAAATGTAGATTAGAGAAGTTGAGAAGAGAATAAATAATTTTTGGAAAAACCTCATCCAAAGAAGTAGTATTTATAGAGTATGTAATGCAAGTTGTTCTTTACAATTTTCAATATATGATCATTTAGTTCAGAGAATATATTCTCTATTTTCAGGGAATATATTCCCTGAACTAGATGTTTTGTCTGAATTGATTTTGTCATTTCTCTCACATGTGTACCTGCCAAGTACAATCATACTCATAGGGATGTAGAGTGAGTTCAAGTGCATTTAGAATGGCCCTTCATAGAGTCATAGCAATACCCTGTTTTTCTTTAGCTTCGAGAGTCGCGCCAAGAGAGGACAGCACCGGTCAATCATCTCATCTGCATCCAGCAAAATTAGAACTGCATTTAGAATTTTTCTTGGGGCACATCATGGCATCATAGGTTGGGATAGCACATGAAGATGATAAATGATATCAGTGGCCAGGCTATGAGTCCATGATGGCTACTAATAGGCCAGTCACATCGTACGGTCACATGTGATGGTGCCACTGCCATCGTACGGTCTAATCCCTTTTCTTTTCTTCTCCACGGACCCATTTGTTTGTTTCGTATGTAACCCATGTGGGACCCATGTTCAAAAAAAAAAAAAGCAGGACAGGTTGGATGATAAAAAAAAAGACTATGTGGGAAGGAAAGATTTAAATCAGGAGATGGATGGATGGATGATATTGCACAACCAGATAGGGCTGAATGTGGATGGATTGTGGAATGGAGATAAATGACAACGCATAATAATAAGTCATCGAGATGCGTGCTCTAAGAATGGGATTAGAGTGGTGAGCTGTTGTCCAATGCCCACCTTCTTTTCTTTGATACAAGAGGAGAGAGAGAGAAAGAGAATAAAAAGGAGGGAACAGTGGTACCGGGAGAGTCAGGAGATAGAAAAAAGTCATTCTCATCTGACATTAGCAAATGCAAGACATTAATAAAAGTCTTTGGAAAACGTACATCTACCTTAAGTAAAAACCCATCTGCATTTAAATTTTGTCCATCGAAAATCCATTCAGACCAGGCGCTCTATCATTGCCCAAATCGAGCACTGCCGCTATCACCTCGTCTTCAGAAAAAGGTCGCTCCATCCATGTAGCCTTTGTAGCATCAATTTGGCTGAAAGGAAGATTGTCGAGAGAGTTATGTGCTCCACAATGTCTTCTCTTTTCCCCAGGCGCTGATTACCATCAACTATTATTGAAATTTTGTTGAATCTGTTTCTTGCATAAGCCAAACTATGGAAAAACCTTGTATTTTTATCACCCTCCTTAAGCCATTTACACCTTGATCTTTGTATCTATTTCACTTCTTGCTCAAATAGCTTCCTTAGCAACATATTCTTCAAATTCAGTCTTTGATCCCTATCCTCGGCAACAAGAATCCCAGCTTCCTCCTTGATGTCTAATTCTTGAATCTTCTGAAGAAGTTCAGAAATTACAGTCTCCACCAAACCATAATGGTCACGTACCCAGTCCTTGATTTTCATTTTCAGAAGCTTTAGTTTTTTTGAGAGCTTATATGTAAGATCCCGACCCCAGTCCTTTTGTTTAGCATTGTTTTAATCGTGGTTTAACTTGTTAAGTGAGATTTGATTTAATTTGACCGCGTATTTGAGTTTGACCGGATTTTTCCTTGCCTTGGAGATTTTGTAGACCGTTGACTTTGGTTTGACCCGGTCCTTATGATTTGTATTTTTATGGGAAATTACTTTGGATTTCTAAAAATTCTGGATTTAGTGTATCTCGACTTATTTTATGAAGTTTAACAACTTTCATGTTTTGATCATTTTGATTTGATACTCAAAAATCACGTTTTTCGAGGAAAAGGGCAAAACTGACTTTTCACCCTAAATCTGTCCATGAATTTCGAAAATTTCAGAAATTGGGGAAAATATACTTTTTGGAAACTAGATATTTCGCCGATCGTTTTTGTCTTCTTCGTCGTTTTCGTTCGGGGCCCGCAAATGTGAGTTTCAGCCTTGTGAAGTTTGGGGCCCACAAGACCCACCTTATAAGAGGGGAACCCCTCTCTTCTTCTCCTTCATTCGTTTCCAGCAAGGGTTTGAGCTAGGGCTCTTTCCCTCTCTTCCCACTCTTTCTCTCTCATCTGAAACACCTCTCTCTTGGAGCTTTCATGGAGATTTGATCTCACCTCCTTCTTCCCCAACTCTCAAGCATTCCAAAGACCCCATTTTCAAGAACATTGGGCTAGGACAACCCTCCTCTTCAAGCCCTTCTTCTTATTTGGAACACCCAAAGGTTAGCAATGGTTTTCTTTTCCTTAGATCTTTGTTTTCCTCCTCATTTGGAGTGTTTTAATCCCACATGCAATGGGTTTTCATGGAGTTTGGAAAATGGTGGATTTCTAGGGTTTCTTCTTAAAGCTATTTTGGGGGTTTTATGATTTTGGAGCTTGAGGCCATTAGAGGACTTTCATAGAGTGTTTTGCATCTTCTCTTGACCAAGGCAAGTGGATTTCCAATTAATATGATGTTTTCTCTCATTTGGTTATATTTCATGATTTTCTTTTCTTTGTGCTAATCTTCTTTAATCATGGTTTTACTTTGATTAAATGAACCAATGTGTGTGGATTTCCATTTTTATGTATGGTCTTACAATGTGTTGGAAGTGGCTTTCATCTTGGTGATGTAGAAAACTTGATTTCCTTGTGTTAAATAGTGTGTTCAAAGAAAGGGGAGAAAACTTTGCTTTAATAGTGTTGTGTTGGGATTAATTAGAATGAATTATGGATGGTTTGATGAGTTTGGAAGGTCAAGGAAGGGCCCAACAATTCATGGAATTGAGTATGAATGAAAAGGAATGGAAATGAGCAAGAAAAGAGGAAGAAAAACAAAAAAAAATGGAGGTTTTCTGCACTCGGGCCGGACTGGGCAGGCCCAGTCCGCTCGAGCGACCCACTGGGTCGCTCGAGCGGACCAGGCACTGTCTGGGTCCGCTCGAGCGACCCACTGGGCCGCTCGAGCGACCCACTGGGCCGCTCGAGCGACCCAGCTTCTGTCTGGGTCCGCTCGAGCGGGCCTGGGTCCGCTCGAGCGAGCCCAGTTCAGTCTGGGCTCGGGTTTGGGCCTGTTTTGGGGATTTTTGTGGGCCAGTTTGTTGGGGCTTCCTTGGGCCTGTTTCAAGTCAGTTTTTGGGCCAATTCGAGATCTGATATTGGGTCATCTTGGGTCTAGCTTTAGAGCTGATTTAAGGGCTGTTTGTGGGCCTGTTTCAAGTTAGTTTTGGGTTTGTTTCCAAACTTGTTTCTTGTCCATTAAAGGATTTGCTTTGGGCTGTTTTTAAAGTTGGTTTTGTGGGCCAATAAAGGTTTAGCTTTGGGCTGTTTCTAAGGTTTGTTTTATGAGCCACTCAAGGTTTAGTTTTGAACTATTTTAAAACTTGGTTCGTGGGCCTGTTCAAGGTTGGTTTTGGATTGTTATTGAGGACTATTTTGGAAGTGGATTAAGGCCAACTATGGGCCTACTTTAAAGAGTTTGGATTTACTTGTGATGCTCGGAATTTGTGAAATGGGAATGATGTGAGAATGAGCTTATGTGAGATTATCCGGGAACCTTTCGGGTCTCAATGTGCACTTTATCATTTAAACATTATGGATTTTCATTG
Organism: Litsea cubeba; assembly: GCA_012931725.1. Classification (NCBI taxonomy): domain Eukaryota; kingdom Viridiplantae; phylum Streptophyta; class Magnoliopsida; order Laurales; family Lauraceae; genus Litsea; species Litsea cubeba. Next base: position 69,619,297 of record CM022949.1, read on the forward strand.
GCATCAAACACATTCTTTATTAATCAATGTTTAAAGGTTAAACGTGCATTGTGATGGTTCCTCGGTAAATCATTAAGTCATTCTCCACTATCCATTCCATTTCAAGTCAGAAAAATGTGTTTGTATTTGCATTTGAATTCGTATTTGTTTTCTTTGGTGAACTAACTTAAATAGCATCAATGATTTGTTATAAAATCATGTGTCTTCCCATGTTCAAAAGGGTTGATCGTATGATTTTATGCAAATCACCTTGATGCGTATTTGAACGGTTTACCAGAGATATTCGTATGTTTCTCCGATTCGATTTGAAAAGAGATTGAGTATGTTCGTTACATTCGGGATTTCTTCGATAAGACTATTGTTTTGACAACACTAGTATTTGAAAACAAAACCCCGAGGCAAGACGGGGCCAGAGCTAGTGGTGTGAGCCCCTGAGCCAAAGGGATTAGTATTATGTTAGATTTGTATCTGTTTGAGTTTGAAAACTAAAGGCACCACTAGGCTTAGGTCACCTTGTCGGGCTGATCACCCGGCTTGAGATCTTTACTTTGTCCGCCAGCTGCAGCTTGGATTCTGTCTGTACCGACCATGGCAACGGTAATTATCTGCCGGTCCCATTTGTATGGCTACGGTTCTGATACTTTTGATCTGCCGGTCCCATTTGTATGGCTACGGTTCCGATCCCATTTTTAGTACCACGTTCAGTGGCTACGCTCTGTTTGCTCTTATTACTTCGGTGATAGGAGGATTTAGCTATTTGTGGTCGCCTAGGTTTTATCTGCACATTACTTTGGTTTATGATTCTTGTCGGTTATACTTATTATGCTTTGATTTGTCTAATATTTACGACATCGATCTTTATTGTATTGTCCCTACTATTCAGTTTTAAATGGATTCCCAATTATTAAATGTTTTGCTTAGTTGGTTATCTTTTCGAGACATTTATGCTTTAGAGACTGTTTGTTTATTCGTCTTGATGTTTAATGTTCGGTCTTTCGATCGTTTTATCGCGATTTATTGTCATTATTGTTTAGACTCTATATTCGGCTTTACGATGATTTCATCAGGTTTTATGTATGTTCCTTTTGTTCATATTATCTGTTTATTTGCTTGCCAGACCGTCGTGTCTGACCCTTTTTGTTTGGTGCCAGTCTCTTCTTTCTGTTTGTAGGAGTTTGATCAGAGGAGGCGGTGGGACCGCTGGTCTGACGTGAGAGGCTGCCCTTTGATATCATTTAGATGTCAAGTTGGCACCGAAGTTCGTGTTTAAACATTGGGGTAGTATTTCTGTCTAGTTGGATATTTTTGTATGGCTTTATCAGCCTTTTTCTTTGGGTTTGTAATTAAGACATTTGTTAATTGTAACTTGAATATGTGGGAAATAATAGATTTGTTACTACCAGCTCAGTGTGTTGTGATTTATGATTTATGCCAGTCTGTTTATGATGGCTTTATGGAATTGGTTGCGTGCGACACGGAACCCGATGGCCACGGATTCCGAGTCGTAACACCATGTTTAGCTTCCGCGAAAAATATACTCTGATTGTGATGAGATTTGTTTATCCTCATTCACGCGGATCTTGGGAACTATAACAAAAAGTTTCAAATTATTCCAAAATTTCGCACCCCGAGATCGGTTCGCTGCAGGTCCCGGTTTCGGGGCGTGACATTATAAGCAGCCCATCCGTCCACCCTTCCCTCTTTCCACCATTGCAAAACTAGATTCGGGAAATTTTCCTCCTTCAACCAACTTAGCTCAAATCTGAAAGGAGCAGGTCCCCATCTTTCAAGATTCAAATCCAGGCAGATTGGACAATGATCAGACATAGGTCTTGGAAGCGCAGACTGACAGACATGAGGGTATATCTCTGCCCAGTCTTCAGATATTAGGGATCTTCTAGCCATCAATGGAGGATGCTGATTATTGGACCATGTAAACGAAGCCCCATTGAGTCTCAGATCTATAAGGGAATTAAAGTTAATACAATCCTCAAAAGATCTCATGTCAGCCATAACTCTGTCTCCTCCTAATCTATCCTCTGAAATTCTAATGACATTCCAATCTCCTCCTAAACACCAAGGATCAGACCATCTTGCTCGAACTGTGCTCAATTCACTCAAGAAGACATCACGTTGCCTATAGTCATTGGGCCTGTAAACAGAAGTAACCATCCATTCTTTTTGGATCTGTAGATCTAGAAGCACAGCTGAGAGAGAAAAGGAATCATCCCAAGAGTTTTTAATTTCCACAGAACAACTATTCCAGAGCATTAGAATTCCCCCTGAGGATCCATTAGCATCCAGGGCGATCCATTTTGTGCATTTACCACTCCACAGACCTCTTACAATTTTGTCCTCCATGGAATCAATTTTGGTCTCTTGTAGAAGGACTATATCCGCTTTAAACTTCTTAATGCTACTCTTCACTATGAGCCTTTTCACCCTCCCCCCAACCCCTCTGACATTCCAGGAGATAACCTTCATTGGTAAACTTGAGCTTTGTCACCCATAGTCATCTTTCTCTTTCCCAGAACCTCAACTGACGAAGAAATTATTCTGCCGTTGTCGTAGTTTAGGTGATTTTTATTGGAAGTAATGGATTGTAAGTAACTAATTTTCAGAATATTAGTTTGGGTTTGTATAGCTTTTACTTAGGTTAACTTTAGAGTTTTACATAAGACAGGTTCAAGTAATGTGCTTCACACTCTCTGTGGATCGACCCTATACTCATCGGGATATACTACTTCGTAACCTTGCACTTGGGTTGACAATCAAATCTCCACCAAACAGGGAAATAAAACAAGAGCCTAAAACACTTATATAGCTTTAGATGATGAACATTCTTAGTTTTGGGTTAACAAAGAAGATTGAAATAGCTAAAATACACTAGGCAAGGGATACTTTTCCCAACAATTCTAGGCCTGATTCTAAACAGGTCAGCTTATGCGGGTCGACCCTAACCCAATTCGGTTAAATGCAGTTCAGGTTTTCTTGACCCATGGCTGACCCGTATATACTGCGAGTCAAGTTTACCAAATGAAATCGATGTCGGATATGGGTTAGGTTAGCGGGTCAAATCAGATTTTTCCATCCCTAGATGCCAAATGGGAACCATGGTAGAGCAAACCCCTCATGCTCTATCATTATGCGCACTATGATCTCCATTATTTGGTGAATCCACTATGTTTTCCTTCATTGACATAGGAATATATCATTGGTGGGCCCTATCATGATTTAATAACAGGTGTGCCCTCCCATAGTTTTGACCATTGAGTGGCCCCATTGTGTTTGCATCAAAATTTGGCCCTACCATGTTTCCACCATTGGATGAGGTCCCCGTGATTCCAACATTTATGTAGAGGATCTTTATACATGACAGAAGCTAAGGATCGTTTGAATATCCTATACAATGCATATTTAGAAAGCGATTAGGTGTAAATTACCCCAATCAAAGGGGTTTGCGATTGTCAAGCTGTCTATATATGAATGATTGTGAGTATTATAAAGAAAGTGGGGAGCTCCTCATAGAGGTCCATGAAACTAACTACAAATTGGAGACTTTTCTGTTGTGATTTACAATCCCTTAGATTTTATGTCATATAAAACTTAGCTATCATTCCAAAATAATAATAATAATAATAATATGCAACGTAGCTTTCATTTTACGTCATTATGTCGAAATATCCAATTAGTGTGAAACATTTAAGAAAAGTAAAAGAAATATTAAAGAGATCATTCAAAATGATGTAGGAGCTTCAATGTTTCCTATTTGTGGTTTCAAGTTAACATTTTATATATGGAATGGAGAAAGAGAGTGAAAAATGTAGTAAGAAGATTGAACTGCAAAGTATTGTTCAATGCTCATGACATGATATAAAGACCATCAACTAACCTTGAGGGTTTAGGGTTTGAGATCTCTAGATTGGTCCACTCAATAAATCAACCCACTAGTGTGCAAAAAATAATAAACTACGCAGCGGAAATAAAATCACAAGCACACACCACAAGGACACCAAATTTAAGGTGGAAAACCCAAACCGGGTAAAAAACCACCGATCCATACTAGATCTAATCAAACACTATGAATCTCGCAATTACAAGAAACTCAGATTTCTTCCCTAGATATCCCCTATCTAAAGACTGAAGCTACCTTGTGTCGCATCACGCTTCAACGACATCACACCGTTGATTACAACAGATCCAGCGCTTGACTCCTCAAATCTTCTACGCAAGAAGATGATCTTTTATAAGGGATGCAGAAGAAACTTGCTCTCTAGAGTACTTGGCAGCACAACTCTTAAAAAATCTCTAGAGAAGATTTCTCTCAATTTGATCACTAATTCAGAACTTGAGAGATGATCTTGTGTCTCTTTGGGTTGTGAGAAACACCCAATATATAGTCCAAAGTTCGTGCTTAAGACTCCTTGTAATTATCCACTTAGAAAGAGAATCCATCTCAAACTTTCTCAAAGAGTCATGATCCAACTGGGCTCCAGCGCATACCCTCGCTATAGCGAGAGTGCATTCTGCCTCGGGACGATTTCTGCAGCCGTCTGTCAACTCTTCTTTTCTTTTTTTAAAAGGCAGCCTTTGTTGACTTTTTAACCATTGTATTATATATTCTAACAAACCTCTTCAAGAGGAGGTGTATTAGAATACTTTTCTGAATATACAGAAGCTTGTCCTAGTGCTACTAACACAGTCTGCTGTGCTGAGCCAATCCACATCTTGGACTGCAATAATAATTCGAATGTGGTGGTGTTCAGGATCAAAATAAGCTATAAATAGAAAGTAATTTACGGTGCAACTCATAACCTGCGGTAGACAAATTAGATATAGAGGTTCGCAATCAATTGCCTTAACAAAAAGTCCTTTGATATGGTTTCATTCTTGACTTGACTATCCTCTCCAGTTTCCTACAGCGACCCATATACAAGTGAAGTAAAGTTAAGTCAATTTAAACATCACATCAATATCACTTTTTATCAAAACTCCCTCCATCTTTAAAAAAAAGAAAAGTAAAAAAACAACTACATTTATTAACTAAAAGACAAAAAAAATTCATTCTCCCATACAAAAAAGTAAAAAATATTTCATTTCAAACAACTAAAAATAAAATACCATCATAACCCACTACATATTTTATTCATTCTTTTTTTTTTTTTCACTTCACTTAACTTCACTCTAAAAGTAAAATGCCAAACGGGCCTCCCATCTATGAGTAGATGTTGGATTTCTCGAAAATCAATATATATTATTTGCCTTTGCTAACCTTATCCATTAGGGTGACCTAGCATGTTACAGGCCATCCAAAGATGTAGTACGTTCCCAACTATCAACTGAGTTGGTGTTCTCACACAATTTTTCACCATTCTTTAAACTAGTATTGCCCATACAACCACCTTGTCCCGTCTAGATCTTGCCAAATAGTGATTACTGACAGGAAAATTGACTGCGCGTAATAGGTTTGACAGCAATATCATGTAATCGAAAGGCCAAGCACATGACAAAGGATCTGAAAATTGGAGAATTTTTTCTAGTTGTGTCCACAACGGAGACGAACGCAAATAATTAACGTTCCTAAGTTTTAAATCAGATTGTGTTAGATGTGATTTTGTTGTAGTAGATGTGATTGTGCCCCAAACAATCTCAAATATAGTCCAAAATTTGGCCTCAAGATTACCTAAAAAGATCCAAAATTTTGGCATGGATCGGTCCTGGAATGGGCCCCAAGAGTGGGAACATTTATTTTGGGCCTGGGACTTGGCCTTGGTTTTTACTGGGCCCGGGGCTGGTCTTGGCCCAGCCTCTGTGTTAGCTTGAATTGGTCCTAGTTTCGACCGGATGTAGTTTGGGTCAGGGCCTGAACTGACTTGGTCTTGAGCCAATTGGAAGCGGTATTCAACCGCCCAGCCACTAAAACAATAACAGCAGCGAGTCTTTTTTAGGATGAGAAAAGTTCCTGGACGTATAATAAAGAGAACTTGATTGACATGTTAATTTGTTTAAGGTGACAATGTAATTAAAGTTTTGGGACATATATCAAGATAAGTATGCATCAATAAAAATATTTTCCTACAACTTTTCCGGAGTATATGCTATGAAGAAATTGCTTTTCGAGTGGAATCACTAGGCACAGTTGAAGGTGCTCATAATTGCAACTTCAGGTTGTGGGTTCGAAAGGGAGATCAATCAAATCAATAGGCCATGAATGAAAAAGTAGTGGGCCTTTCACCTTCTTTCTAGTGACTCAGGTGTTAAACAGGCAGGCCCAAGGCCCATGAAAGGATCTTGTCCAAAATATCATATCTCACGTAGATGTTGATTGGGTCAACTTGTAACAGATGTACATATTCTCTTAATTAGATTCCCTCTTGTAATTAGTTAGTTTCCTAAAGTTAGAATAGCAATTGATGTAATTAGCTAGTTTCCTAACTTAGAGCCTTGATTGAGGCATGTAATACTCTATATATTGGGGCTCGATCTCCAAAGGGAGACACACAGAAATAATACAAACCGAGAGTTAATTTCCTCCAAGTTTTGCGATCATCAATTTGTCATGGTATCAGAGCAAGGATCAAGGCAATCTGATCTCAGACGTCTTCCAAAGCACTAAGGCAATAGGGATAGAGAGAAAGAAGTCTCTCTCCTGCAGAAAATAGATCTAGGATCTATTTCAAGAAATTTCCCAGCGACCTCTTTCCAGCTATATCTTCATTCTGCGTCAGCAACTTCCTCTTGGTGGCCCACCTCTGATCATCAGATCACCTTTCGAAATCCATCCCATGTTGGTCGACTGATATTTCTAAGACTATTGGTGATTTTTCCAGAATTTTTCAAAGACTCCAGGTTGGTGTTTTACTCATTCTCAAGATTTTCCAAAAACTTACATTGTTTTCATCAAGACTGTCCAGAATCTTGGATATTCAGTAGAATCTGATCAAACATGTTTCAATAGAAGCCATAATAGAGGGCTTCCTAGGATCTGTCTTATGATCTTTGGCCAGGACCATCAGTGGACCCACATAGTGGATCTTCAGCCACTGACAGGGTCGTCTGGGGCTAATTTTTGCCCAATTATTGTGCTGTGTTGTTCTTTTTTCTTCCTAATTAGTTGGATTAAGATTTCTCCACACAGGAAAGACATCCTAAATACTTTCTCTTGTCTATTGCTAGTTTTTTATCGCTGTTCAATCGATTTTTACCAAATATCGGTTTGAGATGGAAAAATCTGAAGTTACCTTGATCAGATTTATGGGAAAAAATTACCCCGCTTGGTCTTTCCAATTCCAAATCTACCTTGAAGCTAAGGAATTGTGGGGCTATATCTCTGGATCCAACCCTAAACCTACTGAAGATGAGAAAAAGATATCCTCTTGGCATACTATAGATGCAAAAATAAAATCATGGATTCTCGGATCCGTCGAGCCACATCTAATAATGAATCTAAAACCTTACCCAACTTCTAAAGACATGCGGGGGCATCTGAAGAAAGTGTACTATCAAGATAACTCAGCACGTCAATTTCATCTTGAGTGTGCGATTGCTGAATATGCACAAGGGGCCTTGACAATTCAAGACTACTGATGAACAGTGCTTCAATTGCTCGGTTCTACCGAGGTCGGCGGACGTGGGAGTCCGTTTGGGTCCGACCCTTTCGTAATCAGGGGGCAGAGGCGTGCATCAACATTTTTTTGTGTGGGTGTGCCAGATTTTCTATTTTACTTGGAATTGCAAGTGGTGGTCCGGAGATCAACCTTCGCAAGTAAAAACGAAATCAACTTCTTTCAAGTTTTCCATTGCACATATATTTAAGAAAAGAGACATTTTTCTTGATTTGTCGTGAAAGGCGATTTTTTGGCGTTTATAGCCGATTTTGGCGTTTATAGCCGATTTTTGGTGTTTATAGCCGATTTACAATTCTTATCAATAATGAAAGACAAGAGTTGTGATTTTTGTCCCTTTTGAAAAAATACAAACCACAGTGAAATGCAATAAAAGGAGGATCTAACTTCTCAGGAGATTGTGGGGGACTCGTTCAGATTGACGGTCGCAAGCCATATGTGGACTTCGCCATCATCCATGCAGATGAGAACAGAGGATGCTCTTGATTCGCTTGGCTTGGCTATAACCTCAGGTTTTTAGAGGACAAAGACCAAAAGGAGGTCCTATGTCCAATAAAAAAAACTAAGTAGACGGGCTGAAAAGCCACGTCTAAGCTATTGGAGGCAGAAGGAGAATGCAAGGACCTTGGGGGGGGGGGTACCTCCCAAGGGACTTTTGTCACCTTGTAGTGGTGGCCGGTGCAGAACTTTCTCAGAGTTTTCTCTCTTTCTTTCTCTGGATTTTCTGTGCTTTTTTCTGATCTGGGATCTCTCTTGTTTTTCCGATCTGGATTCCTTTGGAGTGCTCTCCTATTTATAGGCTCTTGGTAGCCATTTAGGAGAGTTTATGGGCTTTTATTGTCATTAAGCTGCATAATGAGAGGAGTTACAGGATTTTATTCCTTTATTTTGTAACTCCTTTTTCTTGGCTTCTGATTGGCTAGTGGAGATTGAGGGCATTTAATCGCCTTTAATCGCCATGATGGGAGGAGTTTTATGGTTTAAATGTCATGAATCTCTTGACTTGTAAAGCCCATTTGCTTGCTTCTGATTGGGCCGTCCAAAGAAATGAATTAATGACTGCAATAAAGCTAGTCAATTAATCGCATTAAGTGGTCGCCGAACAGTTGAAGAGTCGGGGGCCGTGCCGTGTCTTTTGGGATTCTTCTGGCGATGATCATCGATGGATCTTCATGTAGATCGACATCGGATGACAATGTAACTTCAGGTATTGTTTGCCAACAGCGGGTCGGTGCCATCTGTCCTGTCGATTTCTCGATCGGCCGGGTAGAAAGCACACTTTTTTGGTTGACCGATTGGCGATCAATGTTGATTTTGATACTCTTGATGATTGACCCGTGATTTTGACGGATGTCAAAGGATTTGGTGTCTCAAAAGTATGAATTTTGAAAAATTCCAGGAGTCGGACGCTTCGAATCGAGAAAAATGACGAAAAATGGGGCATCCAGGGCCCACCCGGCAATTCGGGCTCCATGGTCGCCGGCGACCCTGGGCCAGGGTCGCAGGGGTCTGCGACCGTGGGGGGTTTTCCCCCTTTCTGTCCCGTTTTGCATTCGTTTTTTATGTTTTTCGATTCTTTTTTCTTCTGTATTTTTTTTTGACATTTTTGATCATTTATTGGCCTGATTTCCATATATAAAACTTGATGATAATCCTTGCATCTTGGATTGAAAAGTTTCCAATTTTTCGAGAAACCCGAAGACTTGGTCGCGCAAAGTTGCCGATTTTTCGTCAAAAGCTGAAACTGGGTCAAACGATGTCGGAATGACCTGAAATTTGGGGTAAAGTCTCTTGAGCAATAAATAAGACCACCATAGCTTTTATTTGAGTTTTGAAGCCATTTGGGGTCCTATCACCAGTAGACTTGGTTTTGTCGCGATGAAGATATCGCGGCTTGATGTGCGGTCAACCGATGTCCGATTGACTTGAAATTTGACAGGGAACCTATTGGAGTCATTTTAAGATGATCCATAGGCTCTGTCTTGGAAACCACAGTCTCGGGGAGCTTCGTCGCCGAGAGGCCTGATTTGGCTTCCGAGCGTCAAAGTCTGGTCAAATGTTGTCGAAATGACCAGAAATTTGACGTGTAGCCCTTTGTAAGCATTTTGAAGCCGTCCATGTGCTCTATCTGATGAGTGATGGCCTCGGTGGTTCTCGCCGCCGAGAGGCTTGATTTAGCTGTTCGAGGTTTGATGTAGGGTCAAACGTTGTCGGTTTGACTCGGAACTTGACGTGGAGCCTTTTGGATGTATTTTGAGACCATCCATTGACTCTGATAAAAGATTTGGTGTCTCCGATGCTTTCGCCGCCGGGAGCTCCTTTTCAGCTGCCGGAGAAGCGAAGTTAGGCCAAATGATTTTGAAATGGCCCGAAACTTCTTGTGTACTCCTCTTTTGGCTGTCTTGAAGGATCTTGCAGTTTTTGTTTGATTCTGACAAGATTTAGTTTTTCGAAGTAGCATTGCCTATTTATGGCAGGTTACGACTTCATGTAGCTTTTTTATCTTGAAGAGGCAAAGTGACATTTTTGGTGTCAACAACTACTATTCAGGATTCTGTACGCTATGGTCGGAACACGATAGTATTAAGTATGTGGATGTGGCTGCTGATGTTTTGGCCTTGATCCATGATCTTCAGGCCTCTAGTCCAAGGGATCAGTTTTTGATGAATCTGCTAAATGAATATGAAAGTGCCCAATCTGCCCTAATGAATCAGACGCCATTACTTTCCTTGGATGTATGCTTGAATGAAATCTTATGCGAAGAACAACGCGTTGTGACCTCAGCTCATATGGCTCAGCAAAAGACTGAGACCTATTCTGTCGCATTCTCGGCAAATAAAACTTCTCACCCTCCGCCTCGAGACTTGAGCAAAACACAGTGTTACAATTGTAAAAATTTTGGGTACATTGCAACTCAATGCAAACAGAAGGTCTGCAGTTACTGTAAAAAGTAGGGACATATCATCTCTGAATGTCGCCGCCGCCCTCAATGTCGATCACCACAGTCTCAGGCTCCACAGCATCAGACTCCTTAGTATCAAACTCCATATGCTTATGTTATTTCTTCGGTTAATGTCTGCTCCTACATCTGCACCCTCACAGCCTGGGTCCTCATCCTCTCTCACTCTTGAATTGGTTTAACAAATGATTGTTAATGCCCTTTTGGCTTTTGGTCTCTTAGGTACGTCATCTCCCTCTTCTACTTGGTTTCTTGATTTCGGGGCGTCTAATTATATGACATATTCCTGTACCCCACTCTCCAATGAGTGAGGCCAACTATAGGTCAACACCTCAGTGATTTGGGTATATGGTAGTAGATCTGTGGGAACATTTAATGGTCAAGATGGAATCTATCTCTAATGTCCCCTCGTGCCAATTAATGGATTTATCATTGGTAAGTGTACACCCATTCCGATTAAGAGTTAATTGGAAAGGTACCATTGATCATTATAATTAATTGGGACTCAAGGATAATAAGATATGGATCTAGTTTGGAAGACAGGTCTAATTGATCCATGGATATTGATGGAGGGGCCTACTTGTGGTAATAGGGAAGTTTAGGGTCTTCTATGTAATTTATTCCTAAGACTGGAGTGCAATTGCATTTATATAGTGGAGTTATTTGCAATTAACTGTTGGCCCGGATTGCACATGAGATGTGGGGTCACGTATCCCAGTTGGAGCCAGCTTTCTAAGGAATCCCTAGTGGTCCCCACGCTAGCCCAAGTTACTAATTCTACTTAAACTCTAAAAGGAAGGAATTAGAAAGATACTATTTCTATTTGAAGTGAGACTTCTAATAGTGGTAATAGTAAAAGAAGATAGTTACTAATTATAATGGAAGTATAACTTCTAATTAATAATTAGTAGGAGAGGGTGTTATGGGTTATAAAAGGGAAGGCTTATGGGCTGGACGTCGATACTCATCTCCCTCATTGGAATTCACGCCCATCTCTCCTTGTGCAAGTGTTGCACAACAACCTCTTCTAGTTCTAGTTCTCCTTCTAGTTGCTTAGAGTTTTCTAGTAGTTTTCTTTAGGAGATCCCACCCATCTCCTTGAGAAGAGAATTTGATAACGGGATATAGCGTGGAAGATCACAAGGTGTTGGAGATCTTACTTTGATTAAGTGAAAGCGTTTCATCTTCAAAGAAAGTAGCAACTTCTCCATTAGAGCCCAACCGAGCTCCAAAGGTATAATCTACTTCCTTGTATGTTGTAGATTTATTTGTTGCATGTGTGTTACTGATTTTCTATATCCTAGATAGATTGAATTACTGATCATGATAGATGAGATAGAGGGTTTGCATCTTGGACACATTGGTAGCCTTCTGGATAGTTGATCTCTGTATCAAGTGGATCAAAAGTTTTTGAAACCTATCCTAGAGGCCCACCCTATTTCCAACAGTCTAATTATATGACATATTCCTGTACCCCACTCTCCACTGTGACACCATACGATGGCAATCTTCAAATACAAACTGTTAACGGCGGCAATGTTCCCATTATTGCTCTCGAAGATATACCTGGTCCCATCCCATTGAAAAATGCTTACCTTTGTCCCAATTTAATTCAAACATATTGTCAGTCGGGCAACTTGTTAAAAATAATTGTAACATCTCTTTTTCTTCTTCTGGTTGTGTTGTGCAGGACCAGATGTCCGGGAAGGAGATTGTGAGGGGGCCTAAGAGTGGATGCTTGTTTTTGCTGGATTTTTCTAAAATTTCTAGGAATATATTTGACAATAATGTGTTTTGTTTTTCTATTAGAGATAATTGCCAATTGTGGCATAATAGACTTGGACATCCTAATTCCAAAGTTTTTTCCTTTATGTTAAACTCTGGTTTATTAAATAAATTTATTGGCCTTTCTTCTTGTATGCCTTTTGATTATGCTACTTGTAAAATGGGAAAGTGTAAATCTCTTCTGTTTCCTAATTTCACTTCACACGGCACTCGATGTTTTGATTTCGTTCACAGCGATGCATGGGGAATTGCTCCAGCTCTTTCTCATGATCACTATAAATACTTTGTGACTTTTATTGATGATTTCAGTCGGTTCACATGGGTCTACTTTCTGCATTCGAAATCTGATGTTTTCAATGTTTTTTTTTTTAAATTATCGTACGTTGAGAATCAATTTCCACCTGCATTAAAATCTTGCGATCTGATTCAGGCGGGGAGTATGTGTCCTCTGATTTTCAACATTTTTTACAACACAAAGGCATTATTTCTCAAAGAACTTGTCCTTATACTCCACAGCAGAACGAAGTCGCTAAAAGGAAAAATAGACATCTCCTTGATGTCACTCGTTCCCTTCTTGAATCATCAGTTCCTACCCATTTTTGGGTTGAGGCATTGGCTACAGCAGCTCATCTTATAAATCGCATGATCAACCTCTATAGAAAATCAAAGCCCATAGTACCGATTGTACAAGACATCTCCATCCTATGATGATCTTAATGTTTTTGGCTCAGTTTTCTTTATGCATTTACTTCCTTCTGAGAGAACCAAACTAACCGCACAATCAAGTCGGTGTGTTTTTTTAGATTATGCGCCCTTCCAGAAAGAGTTCCTTTGCTATGATCCTCACATTCGTCGCTTAAGAACCTCTAGGAATTTCATTTTTTTTAACAAATATATTTTTTTGAAAAACATCTTGATCCTCCTGACTCCTCCTCCTTGGTGTCTTTACCTGGTTTTTCTGACAACACGTCAGTTGTTCGTTTTAATCCGAACTTTGTGTATCACAGACGGAACAGAGAAGCGCCTATCAGGGATCCCTCTCTTGATCTTCCTCCAGCATCCGGTCCACCTCCGGCACTTGGTCCATTTGGACATCCTTCCTTGCGTCAATCCACTTGCATTTCGGTACCACCAGACCGCTATGGGTTCTCACATACTTCATTAATGGCCACTTTGTCTTCTTCTTCCATCCCGCAATCCTATTCTCAGGCTGTGCAACACCAATGTTGGAACCAGGCTATGCAAGATGAATTGGCTGCGTTAGAGCAAAATCATACGTGGGATATTGTTCCGTCTCCTGTGGGTGTCAAATCTATTGGCTGTAAGTGAATTTTTTCTCTCAAGTTAAAATCAGATGGCACATTAGATCAATATAAGGCACGCCTTGTCGCTCTTGGCAATCAGCAGGAATGTGGCATTGATTATGATGAAACTTTTGCTCCTGTCACGAAGATGACCACCGTACGAATAATTCTTGTTGTTGCTGCACTCAGTCTTGGCCTCTATATCAAATGGATGTCAAAAACTCGTTTCTTCATGGTGATCTCAAAGAAAATATTTATATGCGTCTGCCTCAGGGGTACTCATCCGAGAAGGGTATGGTTGCCAAACTGCGTCGCTCCCTATATGGTCTGAAACAAGCTCCTTGTGCATGGTTTTAGAAATTTCAAGATGCTCTTCTCCGCTTGGATTTTAATCCAAGCCCATATGATCCTTCTATGTTGTTACATTATGCTCCGTCTGGGATTACTATGCTTCTTGTCTATGATGATGACATGGTCATTACTGGTCCTAATGCAACAATGACTCAACCACTCCAAGCTTCTCCGATGTAAATCTGAACCTTTTTGTTGCTGCATCCCAGCCAAGCCTATCCAGTCTAAGCAGTTCAGTCAATAATGGTCAGCTCCTCAGCAGTCTGTGCCTTGAAAACCTGCAATTTTAATGCAAGTTCCTAGCCCAATGTAGCAGTTCCAAAGTTTTTCCTACAATCTGTGCTCTTAGCAGTCTGTGCCTTGAAAACCAGCAACTTTAATGATAGAATATGGGATCTGTGTTCATTTGTCTTTGAAAGTAGTATTTTGTTTTGAAAATTGTTTTCTTTAATGTAATCTTTATTGCGTTTCTCTATATAAGTCCTATTTTGTGAGTAGGAGGGAGTTGGTTTTTATTTTGTAATCACCTATTTGAATAGAAATTCTAAAGAGTCTCTGTTTGACATCCTTTAGCTATTCTGTTCTTGTCTTCACCTGCTGTTTGCCATCATTTGGTATCAAAGCAGGTCCTCTATATATCTAATGGAGGGTCGTGGTCGCAGAAATGGACGTGGTCATGGAAGGGGGCGTGGAGGAAATGCACCTGACATCACACAATTGGCTGAAATAGTACAACACCTGTCTGAGTCAGTCAATCGTCTGCTTCAAGAACGTGATCATCAAAGGCATGGCGGAAGAAGGAATGGATCAGATGAAAGCTCTGATTCAGGAAATAGTTACAATTGGAGTGATTCTGATAGTGGATCCAGCAGCAAATCTGCAAGGTGTCATCACTATCGTCACCAATCTGATGCGGGAATTAAAGTCGACTTCCCAGAATTTTCAAGGAACCTATCTCCTGAAGAATTTATGGATTGGTTGAGTGCAACATAGAAATTCTTCGAGTGGAATGACTTATCAGAATCTAAGAGAGTGAAATTGGTCGTAACAGGGTTTCGGGGGCTTGCATCGACATGGTGGGATTAAGTCCATGAAACAAGAATGCGAAAAGGAAAAGAGAAAATCCGTTCTTGGTCAAAGATGAAGGCCAAAATGCGTGAGCAATTCCTCCCTGCGAATTATTCCCAGTCAATCTTCCAGCAATTTCACAAATTGCAGCAAGGAGCAAGGTCTGTTCGGGAGTACACCGAGGAGTTTCATCATCTGTCTCTACGTGCGGACTTAAGCGAAACCAAGGATCAGCAAGTCGCACGCTATCTTGCAGGACTGCGTATCCAGTTACAAGATGATCTCTCCCTTCTTCATTTACCTCGTGTGGAAAACGTATATCAAGCTGCCCTCAAAGCTAAAGCCAAGCAGCAAAGGAGCACTTCGTGGAAGTCCAACATGAGGACGCCATCCCACCTTAAAGAACCATCGACTTCAAAAGGTATAGTGGGAATAATGAAGAATAACAAAGGAAGAGATGTGGGATCCAGCCAGCATAGTCAGGAAAAATTCAACAAGCAGGCTGGGACAAGGTGTTTCAAATGTAATGAGATTGGGCATCGGATTGCTGAGTGCCCATTGAAACAGCGACAAGTTTATATGGCAGAAGTTGAAGTTGAAACCGAGGATGAAGAAGATGCCAAAGAAGCCATATATGATGAAAACAATGATGCAGATGAAGTTCATGCTGATTAGGGTGAGCTTCTTTTAGTTCATAGAGTTCTAACCAGCCCAGAGGCTACCCAGGATAATAGTTGGTTGCGAACCAACATCTTTCGCACAAGATGCACTTGTTATGGGCGAGTGTGCAACATCATAATTGATGGCGGGAGCTGTGAAAACATGGTTTCAAAAGAAGCTGTTGAGAAGCTGAAATTGAAGAAGATCAAGCATCCTCAACCATACAAGATCGGCTGGTTTCAGCGAGGCATCAAGGTACCAGTTAATTCTCGTTGTTTAATTACATTTTCCATTGGAAATTCATATCAAGATGAGGTGTGGTATGATGTGGCCCCTATGGATGCATGTCATATTCTTCTAGGCCGACCTTGGCAATTTGATCGAAAAACTTTTCATAATGGGGAGAAAAATACCTACACTTTTTGGAAAAATGGTAAAAAAATAATTTTACTGCCTCTTCAAGAAGAAGTTCCAGTCAAGGGAAATAAAGAAGGAAATATGTCATTACTCTCTTATAACCAATTTGTTAAAGAAAGTAATGATATCAACCAAGTCTTTGTGATAGTTAACAAAAACACAATCAACCCATCTCTTATACCTGAGTCACTTCAACCGTTGTTGAAAGAATTTAAAGAGCTGGTTCTAGAAGAATTACCAGCTAGTCTGCCCCAATGAGAAGTCTACAGCACTGCATTGATTTCATTCCTGGGTCTAGTTTACCCAACTTACCAGCCTACAGAATGAGTCCTAAAGAGCATGAAGTTGTGCAGCAACAAGTGGTTGAATTACTATCCAAAGGGCTGATTCGGCCTAGCTTGAGTCCTTGTGCTGTACCTGTTAGTTTTATGGTCTCAATACCAGCATATGATGTAATAAATTGATTCATTTCTTTATTAATCAATATATTCATGCTTTCCATTTCATGAGATGAATGGTGTTTAATTATATACTTGCACATAACCAATACAAATGACATGCTGGTTCATGAGATGAACCGGAGTCCATAAGTATACTAGATATAATACATGTGTATAGATGAGATCCACATACGGGAGACATGTATAATAAATCTTATACTTGAATATCTTCACAACCAGTGATGAGACTGGACATCTCATACTGACAAGGTTGCAGCATTTTGATCACTATACGATATTGTGATTTGTCTTGATCATCAGAATGAAAGATTCTGAATCATAGTGCTGGTACATTGGATGTATTGAAGAACCATGAGAAGCACCTTATAAACACTGTCTTTACCTTAAGGTCTGCTCTCATAATTTCCTATCAGTAAGCTCTCAATACTGAGACATTAATGTGTTAGTTTAATGGTCTCAATACCAGCATATGATGTAATAAATTGATTCATTTCTTTATTAATCAATATATTCATGCTTTCCATTTCATGAGATGAATGGTGTTTAATTATATACTTGCACATAACCAATACGAATGACATAATGGTTCATGAGATGAACCGGAGTTCATAAGTAGACTAGATATAATATATGTGTATGGATGAGATCCACATACGGGAGACATGTATAATAAATCTTATACTTGAATATCTTCACAACCAGTGATGAGACTGGACATCTCATACTGACAAGATTGCAGCATTTTGATCACTATGAGATAGTGTGATTTGTCTCGATCATTAGAATGAAAGATTCTAGATCATAATGCTGGTACATTGGATGTATTGAAGGACCATGAGAAGCACCTTATAAACATTGTCTTTATATTAAGGTCTGCTCTCATAATTCCCTAGCAGTAAGCTCTCAATCCTGAGACATTAATGAACTCAAGTTTCGATCTATTCATTTGCTTTGAGTCACCAATGAGTGAGGCCAACTGTAGGTCAACACCTCGGTGATTTGGGTATATGGTAGTAGATCTGTGGGAACATTTAATTGTTAAGATGGAATCTATCTCTAATATCCCCTTGTGCCAATTAATGGATTTATCATTGGTAAGTGTACACCCATTCCGATTAAGAGTTAATTGGAAAGGTACCATTGATCATTATAATTAATTGGGGCTCAAGGACAATAAGTTATGGATCTAGTTTGGAAGACAGGTCCAATTGATCCATGGATATTGATGGAGGGGCCTACTTGTGGTAATATGGAAGTTTATGGTCTTCTATGTAATTTCCTAAGACTGGAGTGCAATTGCATTTATATAGTGGAGTTATTTGCAATTAACTGTGGGCCCGGATTGCACATGAGATGTGGGGTCACGTGTCCCAGTTGGAGCCAGCTTTCTAAGGAATCCCTAGTGGTCCCCACGCTAGCCCAAGTTACTAATTCTACTTAAACTCTAAAAGGAAGGAATTAGAAAGATACTATTTCTATTTGAAGTGAGACTTCTAATAGTGGTAATAGTAAAAGAAGATAGTTGCTAATTATAATGGAAGTATGACTTCTAATTAATAATTAGTAGGAGAGTGTTATGGGTTATAAAAGGAAAGGCTTATGGGCTGGACGTCCATACTCACTTCCCTCCTTGGAATTCACGCCCACCTCTCCTTGTGCAAGTGTTGCACAACAACCTCTTCTAGTTCTAGTTCTCCTTCTAGTTGCTTAGAGTTTCTAGTAGTTTTCTTTAGGAGATCCCACCCATCTCCTTGAGAAGAGAATTTGATAATGGGACATAGCGTGGAAGATCATAAGGTGTTGGAAATCTTACTTTGATTAAGTGAAAGCATTTCATCTTCAATGAAAGTAGCAACTTCTCCATTAGAGCACAACCGAGCTCCAAAGGTATAATCTATTTTCTTGTATGATATAGATCTTTGTTGCATGTTTGTTACTATTTTTCTATCTCCTAGATAGATTATATTACTGATCATGATAGATGAGATAGAGGGTTTGCATCCTGGAAACATTGATAGCCTTATGGATAGTTGATCCCTGTATCAAGTGGATCAAAAGTTTTTGAAACCTATCCTAGAGGCCCACCTAATTTCCAACATAATGAACTCAAGTTTCTATCTATTCATTTGCTTTGAGTCACCAATGAGTGAGGCCAACTGTAGGTCAACACCTCGGTGATTTGGGTACATGGTAGTAGATCTGTGGGAACATTTAATGGTCAAGATGGAATCTATCTCTAATATCCCCTTGTGCCAATTAATGGATTTATCATTGGTAAGTGTACACCCATTCCGATTAAGAGTTAATTGGAAAGGTACCATTCATCATTATAATTAATTGGGGCTCAAGGATAATAAGATATGGATCTAGTTTGGAAGACATGTCCAATTGATCCATGGATATTGATGGAGGGGCCTACTTGTGGTAATAGGAAAGTTTAGGGTCTTCTATGTAATTTCCTAAGACTGGAGTTCAATTGCATTTATATACTGGAATTATTTGCAATTAACTGTGGGCCCGGATTGCACATGAGATGTGGGGTTGTGTGTCCCAGTTGGAGACAGCTTTCTAAGGAATCCCTAGTGGTCCCCACGCTAGCCCAATCATCAGATGGATACTAATTCTAGTTGAACTCTAAAAGGAAAGTTACTATTTCTATTTGAAGTGAGACTTCTAATAGTGGTAATAGTATGTTACTAATTATTAATGGAAGTGAGACTTCTATTGTAATTAAGAAAGAGAAGAAGGTTACTAATTAATTCGGAAGTGAGACTTCTAATTAAATTAGTAAGAGTAGTTTGCAAAAACTATAAATAGGGAACCAAAGGGGGCTTGGACGTCCACATTGGAATTCACGCCCAGCCCCCTTTGTGGAAGTGTTGTACATCTCTTTTCTCCCTCTTTTAGTTCCTTTAAGTTCCTAGTTGTCTTCTCTTGAAGATCCCACCCATCTACTTGAGAAAGAGATCCTGATTCGGATAATAGCGTGGAAGACCATTGGGTTTTGGAGAAACCTATTTGATTCACGAAAGAGTTCGTCATCAAAGAAAGTAACAAATTCTCCATTAGAGCACAACCGAGCTCCAAAGGTAAGATCTATTTCCTTGTATGATATAGATCTTTGTTTCATGGTTGTTGCTGATTTTCTATCTCCTAGATAGATTGAATTACTGATCATAATAGATGAGATTGAGGGTTTGTATCTTGGACAGATTGGTAGCCTTCTAGATAGTTGATCCCTGCATCAAGTGGATCAAAAGTTTTTGAAACCTATCCTAGAGGCCTACTTAATTTTCAACAGTACCAGCTATTCTAACTCCAAAAAAAGATGGGACTTGGCGGATGTGTGTGGACAGTAGGGCAATTAACAAGATAACCATAAAATATCGGTTTCCCATACCGCGGCTAGACGATATGTTGGATATGTTGGCAGGGTCATCCATATTTTCCAAGCTTGATCTACGGAGTGGATATCATCAGATTCGTATTCGGGAAGGAGATGAACGGAAAACAGCTTTTAAAACAAGGAATGGCTTATATGAGTGGCTGGTCATGCCATTTGGGTTATCCAATGCCCCTAGCACATTCATGCATATAATGACCCAGATGTTGCAGGATTTTATTGGTCGTTTTGTAGTCGTTTATTTTGATGATATTTTAATTTACAGTCCTGATCCTATAATTCATCAAAAACATCTGCGACAAGTGTTGAGTGTGTTGAAAGAGCAGAAGATGTATCTTAATCTCAAGAAGTGCAGTTTTATGACCAATAGCCTAGTGTTTTTGGGCTTTATTGTGTCTTTTGATGGCGTCAAGGTTGATCCTGAGAAAATTAAAAGTATCATCGAGTGGCCCGAACCAAAAACTATCACAGAGGTGAGAAGCTTCCACGGCCTAGCTTCTTTCTATAGGCGTTTTTTTTCGCAATTTCAGCACTATTATGGCACCTATTACTTCATGTTTGAAGAAGGAAGGTTTTTATTGGAAGACGGCATCCTCCAGAGCCTTCAAAGAAATCAAAGATCTGTTGACTAATGCTCCAATACTCATATTGCCTGACTTTTCTAAACCTTTTGAGGTAGATTGTGATGCATCACACATAGGCATTGGAGCTGTGTTAAGTCAAGAATGGCGGCCTGTGGCTTTCTTCAGTGAAAGGATAAATGAAGCCAAGCAAAAATACACTACATATGAGCTCGAATTCTATTCTGTTATTCAGGCGCTTCGTTATTGGAGGCATTATTTGATCCAGCGGGAATTCATTCTTTACACTGATCATGATTCTCTTAGGCACATAAACAATCAGAAAAGGTTATGTGCCAAGCATGTTCGATGGGTGTCTTATCTTCAAGAGTATACTTTCATCATCAAGCACAAGTCAGGGGAGCAAAACAAGGTTGCCGATGCTTTAAGTTGGCATTCATATTTGATCAAGACCTTGGCTATTGAGGTCATGGGCTTTGAAACAATACGTGAGGCCTACAAAGATGATGTATATTTCAAAGAAATTCTGAACAAATGCCAATCAGCACTGGGGAACACTTTTCGTCATTTTATTCTGTCTGATGGTTATTTATTTTATGGAAATCGGCTTTGCATTCCTCAGATTTCTCTACGAGAACTCCTCATTAAGGAGCTGCATGCTAGAGTCTTAGTGGGCACTTTGGAAGAGATAAAACTTACTCTTTGCTTGAGGATCAATATTTTTGGCCTTCCCTAAGAAAGGATGTTTATCGTTTTGTTGATCGGTGTATGAAATGTCAAACATCTAAAGGGCGCTCTCAAAACACCGGATTATATTCTTCTCTGCCTGTTCCAGAAAGGCCATGGGTTGATTTATCTATGGATTTTATTGTGGGTTTGCCAGGGACAGCAAGAAGGCATGATTCGATTATGGTAGTTGTTGACAGATTTTCAAAAATGTCACACTTTATACCATGTTGACAAACAACTGATGCAACAATGGTTGCCAAGCTTTTCTTTAAAGAAATTGTGCGCCTACATGGTCTTCCAAGAACCATAACTTCTGATTGAGATTCCAGGTTTCTGAGTCATTTCTGGAGAAACTTATGGGGACATTTGCGCACTAAGTTACAATTTAGTAGTGCCTATCATCCTCAAATAGATGGACAAACTGAAGTCGTTAATCGAAGTTTGGGTAATTTGTTGAGAAGCTTAGTGGGAGATAATGTTAAAGCATGGGATTTGGTTTTACCTCAAGTAGAATTTGCATACAACAACTCTCCCAACCATTCCTCTAGAAAAACACCATTTTATATTGTTTATGGAATGTCACCTTTACATTTTCATGATCTGGCTCCCTTGCCCACAAAAGAAAATAACATTGATGCTACAGATATGTCTGAATTCATGAAGCAATTACATTTTGACATTCTGCTGAAACTTAAAGAAAGTAATGCCAAGTATCAACAAGATGCCAATGAGCACCGTCGTGAGCAACTTTTTGATGAAGGCGATTATGTAATGGTTTATCTTCGTCCATAACGTTTTCCAGTTGGTACATATGGGAAGCTTAAAGCTAGAAAGATTGGTCCTTGCCGCATCAAGAAGAAAATCAATGGTAATGTTTATGAAGTCGACTTGCCAAGTGGTTGGAACATCTCTCCTGTCTTCAACGTCCGCGATCTCTACAAGTATCATTCGTCGGAGTTATTCGACCTGGGGAGGATGATGTAATCTGAACCTTTTTGTTGCTGCATCCCAGCCAAGCCTATCCAGTCTAGGCAGTGAAAGTCCTGGGGATCCTAACCCTAGAGGGGGGGTGAATAGGGTGATCTACACTTAATGACTAATTATGGCCAATTTTAATTTCTTTAAAATAAACTAGTCACATGTGATGATTAACATACAATATGCGGAAGCTAATAAACAAAATCACCACATAGCACACACCATAACACAATGATTTATAGTGGTTCGGCCTCAATGCCTACATCCACTACCGGCTTGTGTTCCTCACACCCCACCGGATTTCCACTATTATGCTTTTCAAAAGGCTAAGCAATAACCTCTACAATATGCTTTCCAAGGATAAGCAATAACCTTACAATGTTGTTTTTTGAGGCTTAACAACAACCTATTCAAGATGCTTTTCAATGGCTAAGCAATAACCTTACAACAATCGATTTTTCTCAAAGAAAGTGTCTTCACAAAACACTCTAAGAGATTACAATTTAAGCTCAATGTAATTGCCTCTAAATTAGGCGGATATGAAAGTGAATAACAAACTCACACAAACACTAAGGATTACAAAGATGAATGCTTATGAGGTGTGTGTGTGTGAAAACTTCAATCAAGATTAAAATTAAGCTCAATCTATTTTATGCTTAAAGCAATTCAAAAGTTTAATGCTCATAAGAAGATTTGATTGCAGTGTTATGCAAATCACATGTACAAAATGCAAACTTGTTAATGATTATGAAAATCAAAATGTCACAAGTTGAATGAAACTAATTAAGATTAAAACAAGTGATGATGCATGTTCAATGTTGTTTTCAAAAATAAACTTGTTTAACTAAACTTAAAATAGATTGAAAACAACAAAGAGGATTCAAACAAGTTATTGAAACATGTTATTAAGGAAATCAAAGATTTTGACTAAACATGTTTAAGAAGTTTTCTAAAATAACCTTGATTTGAATCTAAGTGAAGAATCCAATAAAATCAAAGATTATAAGAAGAATGGATTCAACACATCATAGTTATCATGCAATTAAACATTTCCCAAAGATTTAAACAAAGCATATAACATATGATTAGTTTAAGCAAAGCTTACTTAGAGATTTAACTTCATTAATCCAAGCTTGAGCTTTACTAATGACCCTCTTGGTCTCTCTTAGTTCATCCCCTTTATCTTCTCTCCAAACTCCTCAAAGATGGCTTGGAAGCTCCAAAATGTTCAACACTTTTCTCATGGGAATGAACTCATATTTATACTCAAAAATTGAGTTCCTGCGTGTCTTCGGTCGACCCCATACCATCCCCGGTCGACCGAATACAAACGGTCACAAATATGACCGTTGGAGAGCCAACGGCCCTCTGCCCGGTCGACCTGCAGTGTGCCAGGTCGACCTGGTCCATGGGCAGGTCGACCTGGTACACTGCAGGTCGACCCTGGGACCAGAATTCCCATTTTTCATATACTTTAAAGTGATTCTTGAGGGGATTCTTTTGGGCCATTAAATTAAGCATGGAAACATGATTTTAAATCATTCTAAGTATTTTAAAATCATGAAACATAAAAAGCCAAAAATCATTTGAAACTTTAAATCATTGGCTAGCTTGATTTGTAAAAATTCTTTTTCAAATAAAATGCATCCAAGATGAAAAACCAAAACATGAATAAAACATGAGTTTTACCATATTTTAAAAACAATGCATGGATAAAATAAGATTTCAATGTTTTCTAAAATAATGCAAGTGTGAGAAATCAAATGATGATTAAAATGATATGCATCCATCAAATTGCAATACACAAAATTCCTAACAATCTCCCCCTTTGCAATTTGATGGCAAACCTTAACTGAACACTAATCCTCACACTAAGTCTTCAGCTCCTTGGCTTGACACGGCTTGAAATCTTCGTATGCTCCTTCACTTAGCTTGGGCTTTAGCTCTTTTGATCTTCATTCTTCTTGTCCTTAGCTCCAAGCTTTCTTTCTTTTATCTTCTCTCCCCCTAAGACCAAGCACTCTCTCTCCTTGGTCTTTCTCTCCCTTTGCCATTGAATGCTCTCTCCCCCTTTGATCTTTCTCCCTTTTGGGTAGCTAGAGCATTTTCTCCCCCTTAATCCTTTCTCCCCCTTTTGCCATTAAATTGCAAAGGTAGCAATTGAAGAAAGGTACGTACACACATGAAACAAGGAAAATACTTTTAGTAGCACCTGTTAACAAATGAAATCGAAAATGAAATACTTAACAGGCTATTATGCATGTGAGTAAGTTATAAGGGAATAGCAATGGTGAATTTGATCATCTCTAATGCTTCCTTAGAAGGTTTACTCCCCCTCAATCCATAATCTTCTTTTGTCATACTTTTGACAAGAATATAACTATTAGATGCAAGAAGAAGATGGTTTAACCAATTGAGGGATAACTTCAAGGGAAGGATTAGATACCAATTGATAATGATTAACTATAAGGCTCAATGATCAAATTACCAAATTGGAGAGAAACCAATTGACCTATAAGCTTAAGGAAAGTTGAAGAGCAAGGTCAAAAGGTTAATCTATCATGGATACCAATTGAAATAAGAACCATATCAATTGAGATTTAAGAGTATGACTTATTAGCTCAATCACTCTAAAATGGACTTAAGGAATGTAACTAGAAGGATTAATCCAAGTTAGAGCTGTCCATGATGATAAGGGGTTTACTAAACATAGCATCAAATAATATAACTATGAAAATCATATGCTATGTAAATTTTGAAATCATTTCACTCAATCATAAAATATGACTATCAAGTGTAAGATGAGTGAAATGAAATTCAAACCATGATGCCTACCTCAATCATTAACCAACCAAGATTATTAACACATAAACATGGTGGTCACGAGATTTAACCAAATAAGCAAGAGAGGTGGCAAACATGACCATTTATGAAGCTAATGGAATGTGACATGGAACAAAGACATATTACTATCAAGTTTAATCCAGTGTGCACAAGGTTTATCACAAATATATAACATCAATTGGAAGTTATACTAATTGAAAATGATATCATTTGATTACCAATTGAATATGGAACATGTTTGAGAGCAAGCATGTGACAAACACAAGATTCCATCAAGCAACATAAATGAATATTCATCACTTTAATGATATAACTAATAAGCATAGTGATGAACATGAGAAATTGCATTTTGAAAATATATGACTTATAAGAATATGCAATTTCCAAAGTGTCAACCATATGAATACAACATCTAAGAAATCCATCATTCAAGAGATATAACTATGTAATTCAAGAAATGAATTTCAAAGAGGTTCATATGATCAAACACTACTATGAGGTTGAAACATGTATAAGTATGACAAATACACATGAATCAAACATCATAACCATCCATTTCACAAAAATTACTAGAAAGCATAAAGGATGGATTTGGGTTCTAGTATGGTTACAAAAAAAAATAATTAAAGAACACAACCATACATGGAACAAATAAAACATTTGCATAAAGAATGTAACTAAAAGAGCAAACATGCAAATAGTCTATCACAACATTCATTTCCATTAAAGGATGACATAAGCAAAAGCATAAGGAAATGAAAACATGGAACATGCTTTGATGAATACAACAAAAAGTTTTAAAGTATTTCCATTCATGCAATCTTCAAATCATAAACAAAATCTAACAATGGGCATAATGTATATGAAAATAAAGAAAGCACCTTATCAAACATCAAATTGTATTCTAAGCAATATCACTACCAAGAATCATACAATTTGATTTAAAAACCATTCAACTTGCATTTTAAAAGATATAACTTAATTGGAAAACATACAAGTTGATCTTTTCAAAGTAATTTTCCATGTGAAAGTATAACTTAAAAATTCATGGAAAAATTAAATTGATTTAAGTCATTTGTTTTTCAAAATAATCTAACTAAGACATACAAACAAATGATATTGCAACATCAATCGATTATGAAAGATCTAGCTATGAAAGCTTTGAACCCATAATCAATTGAACATATAGAAATGCAAACAAGATGTGACTATAAAAAGCAAATCTAACATGTGAGAAATACAATCAAATGATTTTGAAAACCATGATATGTGACTTAGGGAAGTACATGAAGACAAAATCAAATGATCATAAAGAAACAAATGCATTTTAAAAAATGTAACTAAGAAAGAACATAAAATGCAAATGCAATCATAACCAACAAAAAGATTTAACTATTAAGGTTAGGTTGGTCAATGAGGTCCAAGGCCCTAAGGTTTGTCTATTTGTCTAACTTTGGGAATCCACCTAAGGTCTTGGGATGGATGAACTTTGAGGTCTAACTTAAACTTCTCACCAACTCTAGGAGATTTGACTTGATAAATTTTCAATTTAGACTTATCACCATGATGTTTAGATTTAACTAAATTTGGCTTAGGATGGTGATTAGTCTTTTGAGGTTGGTGACTTTTCTTCTTAGGGGATTGAGCCATTTTTCTTTTCTTCTTATTTTCTCCCTTTATTTGACTTTTGAATTTTAGATTTAACTTTGCAACTTTCTTCAAAAGTTCTTTCATGTTTTGATTTAAGGGAGATAGATTGAGAAGTTTTTTATTTATAGATTCTTTTAAAGTTGGTTTAACTTGTTTAAACTTTTTAGAATCTATTTTAGGAGACTCCTTTTTAATAGGTTGGACTTGTTTAATCTTTTTGGAGTCTTCCTTGGTTTTTAGTGTCTTAATCATCATAGTATTTGATTTTACCTTTTTAGGTTCAAATATGGATTTAGACACATTGCTTCTTCTTAATTTGCACTCAAACCTAAAATGTCCTTCAATGCCACAATAATTGCATTTAGTCATGGGCAAAGAAGTGTGAGTGCTAGAGAAAGAGGACTCACCTTTCACAAATGTGTTGGTGAATTTAGGGTCATGTGAAATATTTCTATCAAATCCAAGACCCGTCATATCTCTTTTAGATTTACCCAATTTCAATAACTTTTCAAATCTTTCTTCACTTTGGGTAAATTTGCACTCATACTTTTGTTTGTAGGTTTCAAGTTGAGTGACTTGTTCTTTAAGGGTTGAATTTTCATTTTTAACTTTTGTAAGTTCATTTTTAATTCCCTTAAATCTGTTTAGCTCTTCATGGGCAAGTTTTAATTCAAATTTAACTTCATTGATAACATTAGATCCAAGTTCTAGAGTTTTTATCTTAATTTGTGCATCAGATAAATTTTCCATAGAAATGGTTAACTTGGATTCTAGGTTGTTAATGTTTTCATCTTGCCTTTTTAATTGATCTCTTAGTTTTGAATTTTCCTTATTAAGATTATCATAATCTATCTTTGATTCTCTTAGATCATCTTTAATATTAGATAGATTATGCAAAGAGATCATGAACTTAGATTATGCACAATTTATTAATTCTTCTTTTTCTCTAAGTTCATCTTTTGAAGAGACTAATTCTTGGTTTAGTCTTTTAGATTCTTCTTTTAATCTTCTATTCTTCTTAGAAAGCTCTAAGGATAATGTGCACAAATCCTCATAAGCTTTTTCAATGTCATTATCATTTTCTTCCTCTTTTAATTCAAATTGAGATTCTTTAAATTCATTGTTTGAATCTCCAATAGTGGGAAGAAAGAGGGGTCTAGAAGAATCTACCAAAGAATCTACAAAGTCTAAACTAGTGGAATCCATTCTTATGATTTTCATGAAAGCACAACACTAGGGTTTTAACTCTAGGTTTTTACACCTAATCAAGAGTTCCAAACACTTGATCCTAATATAGAGCACGAGGCTCTGATACCAATTGAAAGTCCTGGGGATCCTAACCCTAGAGGGGGGGGGGGGGTGAATAGGGTGAGCTACACTTAATGACTAATTATGGCCAATTTTAATTTCTTTAAAATAAACTAGTCACATGTGATGATTAACAAACAAAATGCGGAAGCTAATAAACAAAAACACCACATAGCACACACCATAACACAATGATTTATAGTGGTTCGGCCTCAATGCCTACATCCACTACCGGCTTGTGTTCCTCACACCCCACCGGATTTCCACTATTATGCTTTTCAAAAGGCTAAGCAATAACCTCTACAATATGCTTTCCAAGGATATATAAGCAATAACCTTACAATATTGTTTTTTGAGGCTTAACAACAACCTATTCAAGATGCTTTTCAATGGCTAAGCAATAACCTTACAACAATCGATTTTTCTCAAAGAAAGTGTCTTCACAAAACACTCTAAGAGATTACAATTTAAGCTCAATGTAATTGCCTCTAAATTAGGCGGATATGAAAGTGAATAACAAACTCACACAACACTAAGGATTACAAAGATGAATGCTTATGAGGTGTGTGTGTGTGAAAACTTCAATCAAGATTAAAATTAAGCTCAATCTATTTTATGCTTAAAGCAATTCAAAAGTTTAATGCTCATAAGAAGATTTGATTGCAGTGTAATGCAAATCACTTGTAGCAAAATGCAAACTTGTTAATGATTATGAAAATCAAAATGTCACAAGTTGAATGAAACTAATTAAGATTAAAACAAGTGATGATGCATGTTCAATGTTGTTTTCAAAAATAAATTTGTTTAACTAAACTTAAAATAGATTGAAAACAACAAAGAGGATTCAAACAAGTTATTGAAACATGTTATTAAGGAAATCAAAGATTTTGACTAAACATGTTTAAGAAGTTTTCTAAAATAACCTTGATTTGAATCTAAGTGAAGAATCCAATAAAATCAAAGATTATAAGAAGAATGGATTCAACACATCATAGTTATCATGCAATTAAACATTTCCCAAAGATTTAAACAAAGCATATAACATATGATTAGTTTAAGCAAAGCTTACTTAGAGATTTAACTTCATTAATCCAAGCTTGAGCTTTACTAATGACCCTCTTGGTCTCTCTTAGTTCATCCCCTTTATCTTCTCTCCAAACTCCTCAAAGATGGCTTGGAAGCTCCAAAATGTTCAACACTTTTCTCATGGGAATGAACTCATATTTATACTCAAAAATTGAGTTCCTGCGTGTCTTCGGTCGACCCCATACCATCCCCGGTCGACCGAATACAAACGGTCACAAATATGACCGTTGGAGAGCCAACGGCCCTCTGCCCGGTCGACCTGCAGTGTGCCAGGTCGACCTGGTCCATGGGCAGGTCGACCTGGTACACTGCAGGTCGACCCTGGGACCAGAATTCCCATTTTTCATATACTTTAAAGTGATTCTTGAGGGGATTCTTTTGGGCCATTAAATCAAGCATGGAAACATGATTTTAAATCATTCTAAGTATTTTAAAATCATGAAACATAAAAAGCCAAAAATCATTTGAAACTTTAAATCATTGGCTAGCTTGATTTGTAAAAATTCTTTTTCAAATAAAATGCATCCAAGATGAAAAACCAAAACATGCATAAAACATGAGTTTTACCATATTTTAAAAACAATGCATGGATAAAATAAGATTTCAATGTTTTCTAAAATAATGCAAGTGTGAGAAATCAAATGATGATTAAAATGATATGCATCCATCAAATTGCAATACACAAAATTCCTAACAATCTGTTCAGTCAATGGTCAGCTCCTCAGCAGTCTGTGCCTTGAAAACCTACAACTTTAATGCAAGTTCCTAGCCCAATGTAGCAGTTCCAAAGTTTTTCCTGCAATTTGTGCTCTTAGCAGTCTGTGCCTTGAAAACCAGCAACTTTAATGACAGAATATGGGAACTGTGTTCAATTGTCTTTGAAAGTAGTTTTTTGTTTTGAAAATTGTTTTCTTTAATGTAATCTTTATACAAAATGATGGCAAACGGCAAGTGATGACAAGAACATAATTGCTAAAGGATGTCAAACAGAGACTCTTTAGAATTTCTATTCAAATAGGTGATTACAAAACAAAAACCAACTCCCTCCTACTCACAAAACAGGACTTATATAGAGAAACGCAAGTGAAGATTACATTAAAGAAAACAATTTTCAAAACAAAATACTACTTTCAAAGACAAATGAACACAGTTCCCATATTTTGTCATTAAAGTTGCTGGTTTTCAAGGTACAGACTGCTAAGAGCACATACTGTAGGAAAAACTTTGGAACTGCTACATTGGGCTAGGAACTTGCATTAAAGTTGCAGGTTTTCAAGGCACAGACTGCTGAGGAGCTGACCATTGACTGAACTGCCTAGACTGGATAGGCTTGGCTGGGATGCAGCAACAAAAAGGTTCGGATTTACATCATTCTCTTAGTGAGACATTTCACATGAAGGATCCCGGCCCCTTAAACTATTTCGTCAGTCTTGAAGTTCATCAATCGCCAAAAGGAATAGTTCTAAATCAGCATAAATACACTGTTGACCTCATTGACTTAGCTGGCCTTACTGCTTCAGCTCCCGTAGATAAGCCGGTCGAACTAAATGTCAAACTTAGTCAAGAAGATGGTAACCTTCTTCCATATACTACCGCATATCGATAATTAAGTGGTAGCTTGATCTACCTCGCGATCACTCGTCCTGAGGTCAACCTATTGAGTCAGTTCATGATTGCTCCTCGTCACCTTATCTGGCCATTGTTCGTCGTATCATTCGGTACCTTATTCGCACACCGACTCGCGGGTTGTTTTTTCTATCAAACAATCCTATATCTCTCACCGCTTATTCAGATGCTGATTGGGCCGGTTGCCTGGATACTCGCAAATTTACCATTAGGTAACAGCCTGATTTCCTGGAAATGCAGGAAACAATATGAAAAAGTCTCACTATCATCTACAGAGGCCGAGTACAGAGCCATGTCTGCTGTGTGCTCTGAAATTCTTTGGCTTCGCAGTCTACTTTTCGACATTGGATTCCCATCAAAAGATGCTACCCCACTTTATGCGGATAATACCAGTGCAATAAGGATTACTGAAAATCCAATTTTTCATGAACGTACTAAACACATCGAGGTTGATTGCCACTCCATCGTGATGAATTTAAGCGTGGTGTCATTAGCCTTCCGCATGTTTCAACTGAGCTTCAAATTGCTGATATCCTTACTAAAGGTCTTCCACGTCCTCGCCATTAGTTATTGGTTGGCAAATTAATGCTTGTTGATTCTCCCGCATCAATTTTTGGGGGTGTTACACAGGCAGGCCGAAGGCCCATGAAAGGATCCTGTCCAGAGTATCATATCTCACGTGGATATTGATTGGGTCAACCTGTAACAGTTGTACATTTTCTCTTAATTGGATTTTCTCTTGTAATTAGTTAGTTTCCTAAAGTTAGAATAGTAATTGATGTAATTAGCTAGTTTCCTAACTTAGAGCCTTGGTTGAGGCATGTAATACTCTATATATTGGGGCTCGATCTCCAAAGGGAGACACAAAAATAATACAAACTGAGAGTTAATTTCCTTTAAGTTATGTGATCATCAATTTGCTATCGGGGAGGTGAAAAATGCACTTCAAAGGGAGGGAAGCTAGGTTTCCCATGTTGGTATGGCCGGGCATAATATATTTTGAAGTTAGGTAAAAAAGAAGAGGTAGAGACTAGAGACAGAGAACAAAACGGAACCGATAGCTCAAAAAGTGAGTACTCTCGTTTTCCGCAACGCATGCATATAGGCCGTGAAAATTGAAAAAAAAAAGCTGTCAAAGTTATATACATATCTGAAGGAAGGGAACCTGCAGTCAATGAGAACGACTATTCCCTCCTGACACGTAACCAATCAAAACATATATATATACATATATATATGGGAGGGCCTCTCCTCGGCTCATGTGCAGCATAGTATCAGCTCAAGCATGGCAAAATCATGTGTGCCTTGAAAAATTGATTCAGCCCGCCAAACTTTTTATCTAGGACTGAGCCCATTTTCAAAAGAGAAAAATTGATGCTCTCTCCTCTCTCAAGTCTTAAGCCCTTTCTTCTCTCTTTCGTCTCTCTGTCGCACAACAGAGCCTCCTCCCTCTCGCTCGACTCGTCTCTCCGTCGTACAACTCCCTCTCGTCTCGTCTCGAACGGCGCCTTCGCCAAGACGAACATCTACATCGTCTAAATCAACAGGATCTTTAAGGACGCCATTGTATTTGGGGTTTTAGGGTCTCAATAAACACCTTTCCCTCTCTTCCTCCCTGGTAAAATCCAGCAAACATTGAGCCCTCCCTCCCTCTCTCCCTCTCTATGTTTGCTTTTTTTGTCTCACGCCTGATGTTCAATGTCCTTTTACATGGTTTTTCTTTCTATGTCTAATTTGTGTTTTATTCGATTTGAGGGTTTGGGTTTGGGACTATAGGATTTGTGGCGGAGATTTGAGGGTTTGGGGCGGAGATTTGAGGGTTTTGCTCACTAGCCTATAGCCATTCACTAGCCCAGCCTATTCTCTCTCTCGGCCATAGCCATTGCTATGTTTTTTTTAATTTTTTTTTTTTTTTGCATTTCAGAGTGTTCTGGGGTTTTAGGGTTTTCAATTTAGGGGTTTCAAGGGTTCTACGATGATGGACTTGAAATTATGGATTTTGGTTTTTTTTAATAGTGTTTGGGAAACAATTTATATGGTACTGTCCCCACCATCCAACCCTCTTCTTCTGTTAAACAATGTATACAGTAGTGGTATTTTCTTCACTTGTAGTTTTCTTGTAAATCTGTTTTGATGATAGTTTTTTTTTTTTTAATGTGCAGGTTAAGCAATGTTAGTAGGTGTTGACATGATGTGCTTTGAGTGATTCTTCAAGAAGGGAAAATGTTATAATGGCATGATTTGAGTGACTATTTGAGACGTTGTATTGATGGAAAATGTGAATGATTTCATGTGTAAATGCTGAACAATTTATTGTTGAATGTCATTGCATTGTTAATGTTGAAAAAGATTGTGGGTTGTTTGATTGTGTTGTGGTTGTGTTGGGGTAATCTACACAATGTAGCAGGTATGGGGTAGCATTTTGTCCGCCCATTCTGCTACCCACGACAGGTGAGCCCTCCCTGCCTCTCTATTTTTGCTATTTTTTCTGTTCCCATACTGATGTTCATTCCCATACAGGTGAGACCAATGTTTCAAATTAAAGATTGTTTCAACCCCACATTTCATTAGGCATAAGTACTCAATGCATATCCGTATGCATTTGATCACCATTTCATATTGAGGGATTAAGAGAACATTTGCTTGAGGAGCAGTTTGTTGCAAGAACCTAGGAAATGTGTCCCGGTCGGTCCCAAAACTTGACATTAAACCATGGTGCACTGACGAGAAATTATGACACTTGTGATCTCATCCCATTGAAGGGTCTACAAGAAATAGTTATAAACAACCTAGGCTATTGCTTCGAAGTGGGTACTCTCTTTTGTTTTTCTAAATTGGCCTATTGGCCAGGGAAGACTAAAGAGACCTACCCAACCAGCACTTTGTGATTCTCAAAGTGGGTTAGTTTATTGTGTGGTTTGATGCATAAATGAGCGGTGATGTGCAATTAACCCAATGAAGTTCAATTTGAATAGATGGTTTCACTTGAGATATAATTACAATCCACTGCTTCCTGACAATAAATTGATAATAATTCAGTATTACAAACTACTTCTCTGACTATCCAGTCCCAAATCAATTCTGATTACAAATTGATAGCAATGTAATGCTTACAAACTCATTGCACTTTCTTTAAGCATCAATAGATATTTCTATTCATTAATGTGTGAACCAAGCCATAGTGCATTTCATAACACTTAAAACTGATGAAAGAAATGAAACTTGCTACATTGTGTAGATTACCCCAACACAACCACAACACAATCAAACAACCCACAATCTTTTTCAACATTAACAATGCAATGACATTCAACAATAAATTGTTCAGCATTTACACATGAAATCATTCACATTTTCCTTCAATACAATGTCTCAAACAGTCACTCAAATCATGCCATTATAACATTTTCCATTCTTGAAGAACCACTCAAAGCACATCATGTCAACACCTACTAACATTGCTTAACCTGCACATAAAAAAGAAACTACCATCAAAATAGATTTACAAGAAAACTACAAGTGAAGAAAATACCACTACTATATACATTGTATACATTGTTTAATAGAAGAAAAGGGTTGGATGGTGGGGACAGTACCATATAAATTGTTTCCCAAACACCATTAAAAAAAAAACCCCAAAATCCATAATTTCAAGTCCATCATCGTAGAACCCCTGAAACCCCTAAATTAAAAACCCTAAAACCCCAGAACACACTGAAATGCCAAAAAAAATTAAAAAATTTTAAAAAAAATAGCAATGGCTATGACCGAGAGAGAGAATGGGCTGGGCTAGTGAATGGCTATAGGCTAGTGAGCAAAATCCTCAAATCCCTACCCCAAACCCTTAAATCTCCGCCACAAATCCTATAGTCCCAAACCCAAACCCTCAAATCGAACAAAACACAAATCATACACAGAAAGAAAAACCATGTAGCAGGACATTGAACATCAGACGTGAGACAAAAAAAATAGCAAACATAGAGAGGGAGAGAGGGAGGGAGGGCTCAATGTCTGCTGGATTTTACCAGGGAGGGAGAGAGGGAAATGTGTTTATTGAGACCCTAAAACCCCAAATCCAATGGCTTCCTTGAAGTTCCTGTTGATTTAGATGATGGTGATGTTCATCTTTGTGAAGGCGTCGTTCGAGACAAGACGAGAGGGAGTCGTACGGCGGAGAGATGAGTTGAGCGAGAAGGAAGAGGCTCTGTTGTGCGATGAAGAGACGAGAGACAGAAGAGAGGGCTTGAGACTTGAGAGAGGAGAGAGCATCGGTTTTCCTCTTTTGAAAATGGGTTCAGTCCTAGATAAAAAGTTTGGCGGGCTGATTCATTTTTTCAAGGCACACGTGATTTTGGCATGCTTAAGCTGATACTATGCTGCACATGAGCCGAGGAGAGGCCCTCTCTCTCTATATGTATATACATATAGGGGTATTCTTATGCATCCATCTCTCGCCAACTGGTAAGGGACAATGATGTGGATTCATGCTAAATGTTTGATCGGGCTGGAGATCAAACGGTGTGTCGATTATTGTTTATAAACATGAATTATTGGGCGGGGCTGAGAGAGATTTATTTCCCTCTTTTCCATCGGAGAGAAAAAAAAACCTTTTGTTTCCTCTTTCGATTCCTGCTCCCAGACTAGCAAAGAGGAGTCGGATACCATCGATCGGATGGCGACTAGTAGTTCTTTCCTCCTCTTCCTGCTCCCAGACCAACGATCAGACGATTCTGGCTCTCTCTTCCTGCTCCATCCCAGGGTGGGTCGGCATTCCTCGAAGATTCGTATTTCCCTCTACCTGCTCTAAGAGAGAGATAGGGCTTCTGCTTCCTAACCATTGATTGGACGACTCGGGCTGCTCCCTCTTCCTGCTCCGACGATTCCATTCTCGATTTTTCCCCTTTTCCATCAGAGATTAGTTCTCATCGGCTTTCCTTTTCCATTTTCAATCTTCATGGATCCTCTCAAAGATCTTCAACTGCTTCTCTCCCTGCCGTCCTCCGCATCTAAGAATGCCATGGTTACTGCATCGGACACTTTTGGCAGCCCTCTCCGAGTGATGCCCTCTTTCTCTCTCTCTCTCTTCCTCTCTGGCATCCATGGCAAGGATCTATCCTCATCTTCATTCCTCGTGCATTTTTCATTCTGTAATATTTTTAATGGATGCCCCCCCCCCCCTTTTTCTGTGCTAAACGCTGTAGTGCTCAGTAATGTTTCTGAGCACAAGAGTCAAAGCACTGCAACCATGGGCTATCTTCCACTGTTTTTTTTTAATCATATGGATTGTGTTTTTATTTATTTCAGCAAGTGGTGTCTTTCTGAGCATAAGAGTCAATTAGTCAAAGCACTGCAACTATGGGCTGTCTTCCACTATTTTTATTTATTTTCAAAATCATATGGATTGTATTTTATCTATTTTAGCAAGTGGTGTCTTGTCTGATGATTAATTTCAATAAAAAAATGTTCTCTGATAAAATTATAGTGCAAAAGTATTTTATTACATACAGAGCTTATGATCTACTTATGTTATTGTTTGTCCATTTCTAGTTTGTTCTGGCAAAATGTGAAAGTTTGTCTATTTCTAGTTTGTTCTGGCAGAATGTGAAAGTCATTGTGTGAGATATCCAATTATTTCTGAAATATGCATGTGATATCCAATTATTTAACTCTGTTTTGTATCCTACATTCCATGAATTATAAATGATTGATTCATCCATAGAGGTGTTGTTGACTCTATGAATTTGTTTCAAAACAAAATATTGGTGGAACCAACTACCTCTTCAGAAATTAAATCATTTCTTTCAAATGTTGACGATGAGAAATGCCCAAAGTCAGGAATGCTTTTTTCTACAATAGATGAAACGTTCGATTTCTATAATACTTACACTAAAGACGCGGGATTTAGTGTAAGAAAAAACTCGAAAAAAAAAAGAGAATTGATGCAACAATAAAGGAAAAATATATCTATTGGAACAGAATTGTATGCTCGAAAGAAGGTCATAGTGTAGAGAAGTCAGGCTCTAACACTAACTATGAAAGGCGTGTTATGGACACACGGAAAAATTGTAGTGCAGAGTTTCAGGTAAAAAAAATAGGGGGGAATCCAATTATTCGGTTTGTAAGTTTGTCGAAGAGCATACTCATATGTTAAGTACTCCTCACAAGTGGCATTTGCTACGATCACACCGAATAATAACTCCTGCACAGAAAAATTTGATCGATACCTATCAAATTGCTAATGTTAAGACTGCAAATTCTATGGCAGTATTTGAATTGCATGCAAATGGTTTTGAAAATATAGGGTTCATTGAAACTGATCTTCACAACCATAACATGGATAAAAGGATGGAAAAAAATAGACAATGATGGTCAGTTGGTATATGAGTATCTGTTGAATTGCAAAGAAAGGGATGATCACTTTATTTTTTCTATAGAGAGAGATTCAGACAAGCATATAACACACATTTTTTGGACTGAGCATCTTTTCCAGCAGTCTTATCGTGTTTTCAGAGACGTCGTGTCATTTGACACAACCTATATGATAAACATATATGGCTTAATCTTCGGTGCACTCACAGGTATCAACCACCATGGTTGTTCGGTTCTATTTGTTTGTGGTCTTATGTCAAATGAAAAGTTTGAAACATTTGTGTGGTTGTTTAAAAAATGGCTCGAAATAATGCCGGCATGACCGCCAAAGGCATTTATAACCGATCAAGATCCAGCAATGACGAAGGCCATTAATATATTATGCCAAACACAAGCCATAGATACTGTATATGGCATATCATGGAAAAGTTGCTGGTAAAGTTGGCTGGGATTGCCATCAATTTCAAAAAAATTTTGAAAGACATGAAAGATTGTATATATAACTCGGTCACAAATGAACAATTTGAAGTTACGTGGAATAGTCTTTTAGAGAGATATAAATTGACCGAGCATATTTGGTTAAATGACATGTATGAATACGTGAATTGTGGGTTCCAATATTCTACAGAGGCGTGTACT
Source organism: Litsea cubeba (assembly GCA_012931725.1). Lineage (NCBI taxonomy): Eukaryota > Viridiplantae > Streptophyta > Magnoliopsida > Laurales > Lauraceae > Litsea > Litsea cubeba. The sequence goes on from CM022949.1 coordinate 69,657,140, forward strand.
TTGGGGGCATGATCTCAAGTCAAAGAAGTGAAAGCATGAATTCGTTTATCAAGGGGTATGTTACAAGGAAAAATACTTTATTTGAATTTTTTACAAACTTGGAGCGTGGCATTAGTCGTCAGAAGCAACAAGAATTAATAGAATAACATCAAACATTAGATAAAAGGCCAAAGCTAAAGAGCAAGATGCAATGGACAAGCATATTTCAAAGATCTACACAAAAAAGAAATTCTACGAGTTTCAAGATTAGGTAATGTCAATGGTGACAAGTAGTGCAAGGTGTGTAGGTGAAGCCGATGGAGAGAGGAGTTATATCGTCTCAGACATTGAAAATGGAAGAGAACTTGAATGAATGGTTCAATTAAAAAGTGATCCCACTTTTGCCAATTGTTCTTGTCAAATGTTTGAGTTTGAGGGGATCGAACATGTTCTTAGTGTCTTGAGGCAAGAGAAAGTCTACACATTGCCATTCAGTTTCATTTTAAAGAGATGGAGTAGGAATGCAAGAGTGGTGCCCGATGACAATGAGGCCATTATCAATGTACAAAGCACAAGTGGTGACACATTGGTTGGAAGACACAGTGAGTTATCATATTGTGTAACATTGCTTGTTGATGAGGGTTGTATGTCTAGGAAGGCATATGAACATGCTAGAAGGGGAATTTTACAACTTAATAAGGAATTTCATCAAATAAATGGGTCTGAAGAGAAGGAAGTAATTGGGGAGAAGGATGACATGGAAAAGAGAAAGGGTTTTCAGATACAATGCAATATAATCCACCGGCACATGCTAATACGAAGGGCAGTTCAAAACGGATTAAATCTTCTAAAGAAAAGGTGCAAAAAAAAAAAAGACCGACTATGCCGTGGATGTAATAGGCGAGGCGTGTCACATGATCGGCGCAATTGTCATGTTCTATTGAAAAGATAGCATATAGAAGTCTACTTTATTTCCAATGTGATTCTGTTATCACTGCTTCTTTTTTAGATAATCCATTGTCTTATTCTAATTTCGGGTGCACAACCCAAGTTCACAGAACAGAAGATAACATAAACTCTGACTCGTATGATGGTGCATCTTTGGACATGTTCACTTCTGATGAGGAACGCTAATTCCTCCTACGAAGGTATAACTTTATGTTTGTTAAATGTACATTCTGAAGAAACCCTAATTCTAAAGTGATACTAACCTTTCTGATTGTCTTTTCTTTCTTAACTTTGATGCTGTTAGGATGTTGAAATTCCAAGTCATTCTACATACAATGGAGTTCGAGGTGATGGAGGATGTTGAAGTTTGAAGTCCTATCGTGATGGAGGATATTTCATTTTTAAAGTGAATGGTTCAACCTATGGCTGTCAACCAATTTCTCTTTTTGTGACTGTAATGAAGTGAATGGATGTATGAACTGATGGATATTCTTGTTGTTGGTGATGGTTATGTGGTTTTTTGTGAGAATTTCTCCTTTGTGATTTTGTTTATAGAACATTGGCAGGGAACATTGTGTTCATTTAAGCTTATGGATTATTTCTCTTTTTGTAAATGTAATGGAGTGAATGGATATATCAACTGGTGATTATTTTTGTTGTTGATGATGGTTTTGTGATTTCTTGTGACTGTTTTTTCTTTGTGAATGTGCTCATAGAACATTGGCAGGGAACATTGTGTCTAATATACGCAGATAGTTGATTTATGGTGTCCTTTTGGTTTAGAGAAGTTTATGAATCACATTAGTTTGATTACCTCAAACAAGGTTGAGTGTGAGATTGCATCTTTTATGTTCGGCAACACTGAATAGATTAAGCTAGTGTTCATTCTTCAAAAAGAACAATATAAATCAGTCTCATTCAGGTGGAGTCCATACGAGATTTGGTCTGTTGGGTTATGGCAAGGGGACAAATTGTAGCTTGCTTGTAAATCAAGTTGTTTGCATGTATTGAAGTCACTAATTGAGCTCTCCAACTTTGGAACCATTTTGTTGATTTGGTAAATCATTGAATTCCAACTTTGGAAGCATTTTGCTGAACAATGATTGAACCCAAACAGGTTTTCAGATCAAATATGTTTACACTTAACAAGCATTTGCTAAAATCTACCAACCCATTGTGCGATAATAAAAGGGTTGAGTGGAAATCATGGACAAGTTCTGAATATTTTGTAATGGAGGGTAACTGTGGAAACTGTGGACAATCATTTTATCACCCCAACCAGAAAAGAATGAATAGAGAATAACCCAATTGTCATTCATTGTTGAGGAGAATTGGGAACAATGAAGTGGGTTAGATACAACTCTTTCTAATGGAAGGCAACAATTCTCGGTTGCACTAACAACAATTCTACACCCACATTGAACAATTCATTTTTAGAACAATAGTTTGGTCTATCCGAGCATCTGTGATCCAAATTGATTGGTGCTCCGACATTCAAAAATTCAAAGAGAAACAAAATTGATTTTCTCAAGTACAATAAAACATTGATGTTGAGAGTAGCAATGATTTGCATACTGAATGAAATAACATTCATTTTCATAGCATAGGGGAATTGTATTAACTTAAAACTCTCTAATTACAAATGCACTATCTCTGTCAACTCCACTTTTGGAATCTACAAAGATACTTTTTGGATAATACATGCCTAGCTCAACCTTCAAATTCTGCATTCCAATTTCTTTCTTCTTATTTTAAAATTGGGCTCCTTAGCAATTTTCTTCTGTGCATCATCAACACATGACCTGAAAAAAATAAAACACAATAAGAACAGGTCAGAAAAAAAAGGAAACCAACAATAAAAAAAAAACTTGCTGGATCAAAAACTTGTGTTTTCTCTTAATATATGACCCATAATCACTATATATATTAAAAAAAAAAAGAGTTCCAACCCAACCTAGGAAAAAAAAAGGAAAATAACAAGAAAAAAAAAGATTAGAAAAAAACAACAAAAAGCTCGTGTGGAGATTGTCAGGGCAGAGGAGGTGAGCAAAAAGCCAATGATTTTGCTTTCTCTTAAACCTGGGATGAACCAAAAGGTTCTTGAATTGGAAAAAAAAAAGTCCAACCCAACATCGGATGGAGCTGGAAGCTCATGTGGAGATTTTGTACAGAGAGAGGGAGAGGGGAGGAGAAAGAGAGAGAGAGAGAGTGAGGGGAGAGAGAGAGAAATCTAGAGCAGAGCTAGGATGAACCAGAAGAAACAAAAAAAAATGAAGTCCAACCCAACCTAGGATGGAGCTGGAAGCTCGTGCGGAGATTGAGGGGAGAGGAGAGAGAGGGGGGAGGGGAAGAGAGATGCTGACACCAAAAAAGTCACTTTGCCTCTTCAACATCAGGAAGCTACATGAAGCCGCATCCTACCACAAACAGGCCATGCTACTTCAAAAATCAAATCTTGTCAAAATCAAACAAAAACTGCAAGATCCTTTAAAACAGCCAAAAAAAGAGTACACATGAAGTTTCAGGCCATTTCAACATTATTTTGCCTAACTTCACTCTTCTAGCAACTGAACAGGAGCTCCTGGCGACGACAGCATCGTAGACATCAGATCTTCGATCAGAGCCTGTGGATGGTCTCAAAATACCTCCAAAAGGCTCCACGTCAAGTTCCAGGTCAAACCGACAACGTTTGACCCTGCATCAATCCATGAGCAGCTAAATCAAGCCTCTCGGTGACAAAAATCACTGAGACCATCACTAATCAAACAGAGCACATGAGTGGCTTTAAAATGCTTCCAAAGGCTACATGTCAAGTTTCAGTTCATTTCGACAACATTTGACCAGACTTTGACTCTCGGAAGCCAAATCAGGCCTCTTGGCGGTGAAGCTCCCCAGGACCATGGTTTCCAAATCAGAGCTAATGGACCGTCTCAAAATGACTCCAATAGGCTCCCTGTCAAAATTCAAGTCAATCGGACATCGGTTGACCGTACATCAAAGCGCGATATCTTCCTCGCGACATAATCAAGGCTACTGGTGACAGGACCCCACACGACTTTAAAACTCAAACAAAAGCCTATGGTTGGTCTTATTTATTGCTCAGGAGACTTCACCTCAAATTTCAGGTCATTCCAACATCGTTTGACCCAGTTTTGGCTTTTGACGACAAATCGGCAACTCTACACGACAAACTCTTCGGCTTTCCCGGAAAATCAGAAACTTTGCACTCTGATATGTAGGCTTCTTTCAATTTTTCCGCAGGGAAATCAGGCCAAAATATGAACAAAAATGTCAAGAAAAATACCAAAGAAACAAGAATAAAAAAAACCGAGAAACGGCCGAAAATCTGCGACCAAAAGGGGAAAAATCCCCCATGGTCGCCGGGAAATCCGGGTCGCCGAATTTTCACTGAAAGACCGTTCTTCGGTCCCTTTTCGCATTTCGAGATGTCCGGCCCCTGTTGTTTTCCAAACTTTTGACTTTTGTTTCACAAAATCCGTCAATCTTCATCAGCATCACTAATCCGCCGTCAAGAGAATCAAATCATCATTGATGGCTTCGAAATCACCAACCGGCCGACCAAGAAAGCACACTTTCTGTCCGATCGATCAAGGAATCGACAGGACAGGTGGTGGCACTGGCCCACTGGTAGCAATCAATGTCTGAAGTTGTATGGTCATCCGACATCGATCAGCATGAAGATCCATCGGCGATCATCGCAAGAGGAATTCCAAAAGACGTGGCATGGCCAACGACTCTTTAAGCGACTTGGCAATCACTTAATGCAATTAAATGACCCGCTTTATGATAAGTTAATGCAGTCATTAACTCATTATTTTGGACGGACCAATTAGAAGCAAGCAAATGGGAGTTACTGGTCAGCCATAAACACGACATCAACCCATGTAACTCTTGCCATCATGGACCTTAAAGGCGATTGAAGGCTCTTAATTCTCTACCGGCCAATCAGAAGCTAAGAAAAAAGGAGTTACAAAATAATGAAATTAAAACTTGCAACTCCTCCCATTATGTGGCTTTATTACATTTAAAGCCCATAAACCCAACTAATGGCTATAAAAGGCCTATAAAAGGGGGGTCATTCCAAGAAGAAGGGATCGGAAAATCTAGACGGACAAAATCCAGAAAATCGATGTCGCTACAATGACCTCTCCTCTGTTGAAAAAGTCCTGCAATAACCACTGTTACAAGGTGACAAAAGTCCCTTGAGGGGCACCCTCCACCCCCCAAGGCCTCCTCCTCCTATCTCCGTGGCTTAGACGTGGCTTTTCAACCTGTCTACTTAGCTTTTTATTGGATATAGGGCCTCCTCTTGGTCTTTATCCTCTAAAAATATGAGGTTTAAGCTGAGCCAAGAGAATTAAGAGCACATTCTGTTCTCATCTGAAGGATGATGGCGAAGTCCACATATGACTTGGGACCGTCAATCTGAACAAGTCCCCACAATCTCCTGAGAAGTTAGATCCCCCTTTTCTTGCTTTTCATTGTATTTTGTATTGTTTAAAGAGAAATAAAAAAATCACAACTCTTGTCTTTCACTATTGATAAGAATTGTAAATCGCCTTTCACAGCAAAAATCGCCTTTCATGGCAAAAACCCGCCTTTTACGGCAAAAAACCACCTTTCACGGCAAAAATCGCCTTTTACGGCAAAACAAATGAAATTGCATGTCACGGCATTTAAAACAAACATGTTTTTTTCTTTATATGTGCAATGAAAAACTAAAAAAAAAAAAAGTTGATTTCCTTTTCTACTTGCGAAGGTGGAAATTCGGACCACCACTTGCAATTCCAAGTACAGTAAAAAATCTGGCATATCCGTACAAAAAATTGTTGATGCTCGCTTCACAGCCTCCGGCCGCGAAAGGGTTGGACCCGACAGACTTTCACGTCCGCTGACGCCGGTAACGCCGCGAGCGCACGAAAGAAGCGAGTCCATCAAAGAGAGAGAGAGAGAGAGAGAGAGAGAGAGAGAGAGAGAGAGAAATCCAGAGCAAAGGAGGCTTCGTCTGCATACCATTTTCCTAGGAGTCGTTCTGGAGAAGAATAGGTCAGTGGGCAGGCTTCTTGAAAGATTTCGCCTTTGGGCTTTTATCTCTGTTTTGGGCGGCGGGCTTTTGGAATTTTGGGCAGCTCTCTCCACCCTCTAGTGTGTGCTGACGTCATTGTCGCTCACCAGCTAGATGCATAAGAATACCCCCATACATATATATATCAGAAATATTCAAGTAAGAACTAGTTCTCACCTATTACATGAGAATTTTTTTGCATGGCCCAACTAGCAATCCATCCAAACCTAGCAACCAATAAGGAACTCCTGATAGTCACGAATCCCAAGAATTGGCACACATCCGAATGGATTGAACCATTGGATCGATGGTTGAATATTTTTTTGAATATGAAACCATTAAACTTGTAAGTTACGAATGAAGGGGTTCGGAGCATGGGTTTGGGGTCAAACTGAAAGTCCGAGGGATCCTAACCCTAGAGGGGGGGTGAATAGGGTGATCTACACTTAATGACTAATTATGACCAATTTTAATTTCTTTACAAGTAACTAGTCACATGTGATGATTAACATACAAAATGCGGAAGCTTAAACAAAACAATCACCACAAAACAATCACCACTACACAAAGATTTATAGTGGTTCGGCCTCAATGCCTACATCCACTACCGGCTTGTGTATCCAACACCCCACCGGATTTCCACTATTATGCTTTTCAAAAGGCTAAGCAATAACCTCTACAATATGCTTTCCAAGGATAAGCAATAACCTTACAATGTTGTTTTTCTAGGCTAAACAACAACCTATACACAATGCTTTTATATGGCTAAGCAATAACCTTACAATCAAATGATTTCTCTAAAGAAAGTGTTTTCACAAAACACTCTAAGAGATTACAATTAAGCTCAAATAAAATTGCCTCTAAATAGGCGAATATGAAAATGAAAAGCTAACTCACACAATACTCTAAGTAATGCAAAGATGAATGCTAATGAAGTGTGTGTGTGAATACTTCAATCAAGTTGAAAATGAAAGCCCAATCAATTTATGCTAAAAGCATTTAAAAGTTTGATGCACATAAAAAGATATGATTGAAGTAATATGCAAATCACATGTACCAAATACAAACTTGTAGAAGATATGAAAAACAAGGGTTCACAAGTTGTATGAAATTAATTTAGTCTAGACATGTGATGCATGTGCAATGTTGTCTTCAAAACCAAACTAATTCAACAAAGGTTTAAATGAATGAAAACAACAAGGAAAGATTCAAAACAAGTTAATGAATCATGACATAAAAGAAATCAAAGATTTTGGCAATGCATGATTAACAAAGTTTATAAGACAAACTTGATTTGAAATCAAGGTGAAGAATCCTATGACTTAAATCAAAGATTAAGGAAGTAGAGGATTCAACACATCATAGTTTATATGCTAAAATCATTTACCAATAGTTTAACAAAGCATAAAATAATGATTAATAAAAGGCAAAGCTTACTTGGTGGTTTAACTTCATTAATCCAAGCTTTAGCTTTTCTTAATGACCATTAGCCTTCCTTAGCTTGATCCCCTTTCTTTTGCCTCAAAATACCTCAAGAATGGCTTCAAAGATCATCCAAAATGGCTAAGGAATGAGTTCATTTTTATAGAAAAAGTGGTCCAACGGCTCCTTGTCGGTTGACCCACAGGTTGGTGTCAGTCAACCGACACCTCAACGGTCAGATTCCAACGGTCAAGAAATTTTTCGTTGTGCAGGTGTGGGTCAGCCGACAGGAACCGACAAGCTGACTGACAGTACAAATTTGTTCAGAAAACAGCTCTCTGGAATTCTAACCGAGAGGCTTTCGGTCAGCTTCTGAACCATGGTCGGTTAGCCGACACCTGACCGACATGCGAACCGACAGTGTGGCTAAAATCCCAACTTTTGCACATTTCAAAGTATTTTCATGTAGGGATTTTTGGGCCACTAAACCAAGCTTGGAAACATGATTTTAAATCATCTAAGTGCTTTTAAAATCATGAAACATAAAAAGCCAAATATAGTTTGAAACTTTAAAACATAGGCTAGCTTGATTTGTAAAAATTCTTTTAAAAAACAAATGCATCCAAGATTTAAATCCAAAACATGCACAAACTATAAGATTTACAATATTTTAAAACAATGCATGTAGAAAATCAGATTTTAAGATATTTAACTCAATGCTTGTGTGAAAAATCATGAGATGCTAAAATGATAATGCATCCATCAAATTGCAATACACAAAATCCCTAACAATCTCCCCCTTTGCAATTTGATGGCAAACCTCCAATATGTTGGCAAACCTTGCTCAACACTAAATTTTCACACAGTCTTCAGCTCCTCCTTGGCTGGACAATCCTTGAAATCTTCTTGGATGCTCCTTCACTTTAGCTTGGGCTCTAGCTTCATTCTTCTTGATGGTTGGAGCTTGATCAATCTCCAAGCTTTCTCTTCATACACACATGAAACAAGGAAAATACCTTTAGTAGCACCTGTTAACAAAAGTAATCGAAAATGAAATATATAACAGGGCATCATGCATGGGTAGATAGGCTATAAGGGTACAGAGCCAATATAAGGGTGAATTTGATCAACTCTAATGCTTCCTTAGAAGGTTTACTCCCTCTCAATCCATACTCTTCTTTTGTCAAACTTTTGACAATGATTTAACTAATAGGTGCAAGAAGAAGATGGTTTAACCAATTGAGGGTTAACTTCAAGAGAATAATTAGATACCAATTGATAATAATAATTGACTATAAAGTACAAATTGATCAAATTACCAATATAAAGATACCAATTGATGGATAAGCTATTGGATAATTAGAGAGCAAGGTCAAAAGGATATACTAAACATAGCATAAATCATTATAACTATGAAAATCATTATGCTATGAAAGTTTTGAATTCATTTCATACAATCATTGGATATAACTATCATGCACAAGATGAATGAAATGAAGTTCAATCATGAAGCCTAACCTCACCATTAACCAACCAAGATTATGAAAACATAAACATGGTGATCATGTGATTTACCTATAAGAGCATGAGAGGTGGCAATCATGAAGATTATGATGCTAATGGAATGTGACATGGAACAAAAGACATATAACTATCAAGTTCAATCCAATGTACACAAGGTCTATCACAAACTCAAGATATGATACCAATTGGATATAGATACTAATTGAAAATGATACCAATTGATTACCAAATGAATATGAAACATGATTAAGAGCAAGTATGAGACAAACACAAAATTCCAACAAGCAACATAAAATGATTATTTATCACTTTAAATGATATGGCTAATGAGCATAGTGATGAACAAGAGAAATTGCATAAAAGATATAACTTAGTAGAACATGCAATTTTCAAAGTGTCAAATCATATGTATTCAACAACTAAGAAATCCATCAAAGAAAAGATATAACTATGAAATACAAGCAATGGATTTCAAAGAGGCTCATATGATCAAGCACACTACTATGAAGTTGAAACATGTATAAAGAATGATACCAATAAGAAAAATACACATGAATCAACAACATAACCATCCATTTCAAAAATAATATAACTAGAAAGCATAAATGATGGGTTGAGAGTCCTAGTATGGTAACTTCAAATAAAACTAAGATCACAACCATACAAGGAAGTAAATGACATTTGCATATAAAAGTAATGAAACTAAATGAGCAAAGATGCAAAATGGCATTTAACAATTATTTCCTTCTAAAATTTATAATCATAATTAGCACAAGGAAGTAAACTCAAAAGAAAATGTTTGAATGAATATAACTAACAAAGCTTGAAAAACATTTTCAATTCATACAATCTACAAATCATTTCAATACACAAAATCCAACAATGAGCATAAAGAGGATGATTTTGAAGATAACACTTTTTCAACTTGCATTTTAAAAGATATAACTTATTTGAAACACATACAAGTTGGTTTTTCAAAACAATAATTTTCCATATGAAAATATAACTTAGAAATCTATGGAAAAACTAAATTGTTTCAAATCATTTGTTTTTCAAAACAAATCTTACTAATACATCCAAACAAATGATTTTACAACATCAATTGATTATGAAAGATCTAGCTAATAAAGCTTTGAAACCATAATCAATTGAACATGTATAGAATTGCAAGAGATATAACTAAATGAACAAGAAGCAAATCTAACATGTTGAAAATATAATCAAATGATTTTGAAAACCATGATATGTAACTAGATAAGTACATGAAGACAAAATCAATTGATTACTAATAAACATTGCATTCTTAAAAAATGTAACTAAGAAAGAACAAAAAATGCAAATGCAACATGACCAACAAAGTGATTTAACTATTAAGGAGAAGGTTGGTCAAAGAGGTCCAAGGCCTTAAGGTTTTACTAAATATATAACTTTAGGAATCCACCTAAGGTCTTGAGAGGGTTGGTCTTTGAGGTCCATCTTAAAAGTCTCACCAACTATTGGAGATTTGACTTGATAAATTTTCAATTTAGACTTATCACCATGATGTTTAGATTTAACTAAATTCGGCTTAGGTTGGTGATTAGTCTTTTGAGGTTGTTGACTTTTCTTCTTAGGGGATTGGTTCACTTTTCTTTTCTTCTTATTTCCTCCCTTTATTTGACTTTTGAATTTTAGATTTAACTTAGCAACTTTATTCAAAAGTTCTTTCATTTGTTGAGTTATGGGAGGAAGATTGAGAAGCTTTTTGTTAATAGATTCTTTTAGAGTTGGTTTAACTTGTTTAACCTTTTTAGAATCTATTTTAGGAGACTCCTTTTTAATAGGTTTTACTTGTTTAGTCTTCTTGGAGTCTTCCTTGGTTTTTAGTGTCTTAACCATCATAGAATTTGATTTTACTTTCTTTGGTTCAAAAATGATTTTAGACACATGGCTTCTTCTTGATTTGCACTCAAACCTAAAATGTCCTTCAATGCCACAATAATTACATTTAGACATGGGCAAGGAAGTATGAGTGCTAGAGAATGAGGACTCACCTTTAACAAATTTGTTGGTGAACTTAGGGTCATGAGAAATATTCCTATCAAATCCAAGACCCGTCCTATCTCTTTTAGATTTACCCAATTTAAATAATTTTTCAAATTTTTCTTCACTTTGGGTAAATTTGCACTCATACTTTTGTTTGTAGGTTTCAAGTTGAGTGACTTGGTTTTTAAGGGTTGAATTTTCATTTTTAACTTTTGTTAATTCATTTTCAATTCCCTTAAAGTTGTTTAGCTCTTCATGGGCAAGTTTTAATTCAAATTTAACTTCATTGATAACATTAGATCCAAGTTCTGGAGTTTTTATCTTAATTTGTGCATTGGATAAATTTTCCATAGAAATGGTTAGCTTGGATTCTAAATTGTTAATGTTTTCATCTTGCCTTTTTAATTGATCTCTTAGTTTAGGATTTTCCTTATTAAGAATATCACAATCTATCTTTGATTCTCTTATGTCATCTTTAATATTAGATAGATTATGTAAAGAGATCATGAACTTAGATTCTACACAATTTATTAATTCATCTTTTTCTCTAAGTTCATTTTTAGAAGAGACTACTTCTTGGTTTAGACTTTTAGATTCTTGTTGTAATCTTTTATTCTTTTTAACAAGCTCTAAGGAAAATGTACATAATTCATCATAGGCTTGTTGAATGTCATCTTCATTTTCATTAAATTCTTCTTCTTTTAATTTAAGTTTAGATTCAAGTTGAGATAATTTAAATTCAATGTTTGAATCTCCAATAGATGGAAGAAGGAGGAGTTTAGAAGAATCTACACAAGAATCTACAAAGTCTATCATAGTGGAATCCATTCTAATGATTTTCATAGAAAAACACTACTAGGGTTCTAACTCAAGGATCTAGATAGAGAGGATCAACTCCGGGTGTTTAAGCCCTAAATGGAGTAACCTTGCTCGGATACCAATTGAAAGTCCAAGGGATCCTAACCCTAGAGGGGGGGTGAATAGGGTGATCTACACTTAATGACTAATTATGACCAATTTTAATTTCTTTACAAGTAACTAGTCACATGTGATGATTAACATACAAAATGCGGAAGCTTAAACAAAACAATCACCACAAAACAATCACCACTACACAAAGATTTATAGTGGTTCGGCCTCAATGCCTACATCTACTACCGGCTTGTGTATCCAACACCCCACCGAATTTCCACTATTATGCTTTTCAAAAGGCTAAGCAATAACCTCTACAATATGCTTTCCAAGGATAAGCAATAACCTTACAATGTTATTTTTCTAGGCTAAACAACAACCTATACACAATGCTTTTATATGGCTAAGCAATAACCTTACAATCAAATGATTTCTCTAAAGAAAGTATTTTCACAAAACACTCTAAGAGATTACAATTAAGCTCAAATAAAATTGCCTCTAAATAGGCGAATATGAAAATGAAAAGCTAACTCACACAACACTCTAAGTAATGCAAAGATGAATGCTCATGAAGTGTGTGTGTGAATACTTCAATCAAGTTGAAAATGAAAGCCCAATCAATTTATGCTAAAAGCATTTAAAAGTTTGATGCACATAAAAAGATATGATTGAAGTAATATGCAAATCACATGTACCAAATACAAACTTGTAGAAGATATGAAAAACAAGGGTTCACAAGTTGTATGAAATTAATTTAGTCTAGACATGTGATGCATGTGCAATGTTATCTTCAAAACCAAACTAATTCAACAAAGGTTTAAATGAATGAAAACAACAAGGAAAGATTCAAAACAAGTTAATGAATCATGACATAAAAGAAATCAAAGATTTTGGCAATGCATGATTAACAAAGTTTATAAGAAAAACTTGTTTTGAAATCAAGGTGAAGAATCCTATGAGTTAAATCAAAGATTAAGGAAGTAGAGGATTCAACACATCATAGTTTATATGCTAAAATCATTTACCAATAGTTTAACAAAGCATAAAACAATGATTAATAAAAGGCAAAGCTTACTTGGTGGTTTAACTTCATTAATCCAAGCTTTAGCTTTCCTTAATGACCATTAGCCTTCCTTAGCTTGATCCCCTTTCTTTTGCCTCAAAATACCTCAAGAAGGGCTTCAAAGATCATCCAAAATGGCTAAGGAATGAGTTCATTTTTATAGAAAAAGTGGTCCAACGGCTCCTTGTCGGTCGACCCACAGGTTGGTGTCGGTCAACCGACACCTCAACGGTCAGATTCCAACGGTCAAGAAATTTTTCGTTGTGCAGGTGTGGGTCAGCCGACAGGAACCGACAAGCTGACCGACAGTACAAATTTGTTCAGAAAATAGCTCTCTGGAATTCTAACCAAGAGGCTTTCGGTCAACTTCTGAACCATGGTCGGTTAGCCGACACCTGACCGACATGCGAACCGACAGTGTGGCTAAAATCCCAACTTTTGCACATTTCAAAGTATTTTCATGTAGGGATTTTTGGGCCACTAAACCAAGCTTGGAAACATGATTTTAAATCATCTAAGTGCTTTTAAAATCATGAAACATAAAAAGCCAAATATAGTTTGAAACTTTAAAACATAGGCTAGCTTGATTTGTAAAAATTCTTTTCAAAAACAAATGCATCCAAGATTTAAATCCAAAACATGCACAAACTATAAGATTTACAATATTTTAAAACAATGCATGTAGAAAATCAGATTTCAAGATATTTAACTCAATGCTTGTGTGAAAAATCATGAGATGCTAAAATGATAATGCATCCATCAAATTGCAATACACAAAATCCCTAACACAAACTTGATATGTGAGGTGGTCTCACATATATCTTTCCATCCCTCCAGATTCAATCTTCAAATGGGACCCACAACTAGGCCCCACAAAAAAGTTCTCATATAATATGTGAGAACTAGTTCTCAACTGAATATTACCCTATATATATAGGGATGGGCTCTCCTCAACTGCAGTTGAGGAGAGTATCAGCTCCAGGCGTGCGAGTGGCTCATGTGGTTTTGGCGGAAGAGAGAAAAACAAACGAAATGAAAACATGGCCCGCGCTTCTCATTTCCCCCTTTGATTTCCCCTTTCACCTTCGGCACCTTTCATTTCCCCCTTTCATCTTCGTGCGATTTTTCATCTCTCCCGATCTCGTCGAGCTCGATCTCTCTCATTTCCCCTCTCTCGCTAATAGCTCTCCCTCTCTCGTCGATCTCTCTCTCACGTCGTCTCTCCCGCTGGAGCTCTGCTAACATGATCTCTCTCCCGGACGTCTTTCTCGCTGCAATTGTGTTTCCCGGGGCATCGTCCCCCACGCTACAGTCTCCCTCACGCCATCCCCATTTGCTGCATTACGACGTCCAGCCCCATTTGTTGCATCGACTGCGCCCAACCCCATCTGCTGCATCGACTGTTCTCCCCCTATCCCTTCCTCCTTCCGTCAATAATTTGCTCTTCGACTGTCATCATAAACTTGCACCCATCAAAGATCTGCACCGATCAGAGAATTGCATCCATCAGAGATCTGCACCCAGCCCATCAGCCTGGAGTAGCTTCTACCAGCACCATCTAGCAATCTGCGCCAGCCCAGGCTTCCTCTCCCTCTCTTGGCGGCATCAAATCTGAGGCATGGGGGTATATTTGATCACTGCATTCATTCCACTGCACCACTAGAACTTGGGCATAAATTTAGGCGTCTGAGAAGTAAGAAGTTCAGTAACCAGAAAATTTTTTTGTAATTCCACAATGCCTAAATTGGGCATAAATTTGTCGATTAATAGTAATATAGATGTGATTCATTTATAATGTATGGCTCATTTCTCAAGAAGGCAAACCATTTGATTAGATCCATCCCATATTATTTAGCATTGTCCCAAATATTATTTGAGCTAATGGTCTGTGGCAGAGAGCTGAAAGCCAGATTGCCCCATTGCACTAATAATTAAAACAACAAAACTCATGCTCATTGCACTAAAAATCCCAAGTGTTAACATTAACATTAACATATTCATGAATAATGCCTTACATCTGTTAAATGTGGGTGATTGTTTGCCAAATGTGATTTGGCAATTAGCCAAACTAACGCATGTCAGAAGCTTGCCACAGTTCAACCCCAAATTGAAAACTATTATAGAACGTGTTTCTTCAAAAGATGTAAGACATTTATTGGGCTAGATAAAATGTAATTTCTTTTGATGCATGAGTTAGTTTAATTATTAGTGCTTTTATGAGGTATTTAAGTTCTCCATTCTCAAAATGGTGGGTCATCAGCTGTTTATGGATTTGTCAAGCAATGATTGCATCAGATGGTATTTGACATGTGAACTATTTAAATAAAGCAATTTTTTTTAGAAATTAATGAAATGCTTGTGCTTGTGTTTGTGTTTGTGTTATATCAGTCATACTGCTGCCCAGTAGAAAAATTGATGAATGAGTTTGAGAAAACTGGGTAGCTTGATGAAAAAAAAAAAAAAACAAAGCCCGAAAATTCTTTCTTTGGGTCTGTTATTCATGACCAATTTTAATTATTTGTGGTCCAGATTGCATATGGATATGACCTCCTCCTCATCATCAGTTGTCTACTATCCGGCTGTAGTTGAAAACATGACACCAAAACTGGACACGCATTTTGATGATTAAGATGAGGCATATAACTTTTATATCATATATGACACCAAAATTTTATTTCATGAAATTATTTCAGGTTACGTTTGTCAGTCAAGATGCTCTTACGTTTTTTTTATTTATTTATTTCTGTTTGTTTTATGATGATGAAACTTGATGCTTCTATAATTTGTTTTATTCTTCCTCAAGAGTTTCTGTTGTCTATTGCAGCTCAATTATTTCAATGCAGAGAAGTTGCCATCGTGAAGACTACCATTATGACTATATGTCAAGAAGGAAGGAAGCCATCAAGACTGACATCAAGGAAGGAAGACATGATGACTGATTTCAAAGAAGGAAGCACAGTCATGCCCACCTTTTGTTCGTGTAGTTTAACTCTGTTTGAGATTGACCAAGACTTGTTGTCACGGACATTAATATGTGCATTTGAGTGTATATGCACAGACATTAAATTGCGTGTGAATGGTGAAGGTGATGAATATTTGTTAATGTTGACAAACAATGGTGATGTTGGTGCTGAATCTGAATGGTTGTGTTGATGTTGCTGTTAGGTTTTTTTGTTTATTGCAATTTGATGGATGCATCATTCATTTTATTCATCATTTGAATTCACACACATGCATTGATTTAGAAATTTTAAGTTTAGTTAAACAAATTTATTTTTGAAAACAACATTGAACATGCATCACTTGTTTTAATCTTAATTAGTTTCATTCAACTTGTGACATTTTGATTTTCATAATCATTAACAAGTTTGCATTTTCTACAAGTGATTTGCATTACACTTCAATCATATCTTTTTATTTGCATTAAACTTTTAAATGCTTTTAGCATAAATTGATTGAGCTTTTATTTTCAACTTGATTGAAGTATTCACACACACACACACTTCATGAGCATTCATCTTTGCATTACTTAGAGTGTTGTGTGAGTTAGCTTTTCATTTTCATATTCGTCTATTTAGAGGCAATTTTATTTGAGCTTAATTGTAATCTCTTAGAGTGTTTTGTGAAAACACTTTCTTTAGAGAAATCATTTGATTGTAAGGTTATTGCTTAGCCATATAAAAGCATTGTGTATAGGTTATTGTTTAGCCTAGAAAAACAACATTGTAAGGTTATTGCTTATCCTTGGAAAGCATATTGTAGAGGTTATTACTTAGCCTTTTGAAAAGCATAATAGTGGAAATCCGGTGGGGTGTTGGATACACAAGCCGGTAGTGGATGTAGGCATTGAGGCCGAACCACTATAAATCCTTGTGTAGTGGTGATTGATTTGTGGTGATTGTTTTGTTTAAGCTTCCGCATTTTATATGTTAATCATCACATGTGACTAGTTTATTTTAAAGAAATTAAAATTGGCCATAATTAGTCATTAAGTGTAGATCACCCTATTCACCCCCCTCCTCTAGGGTTAAGATCCCAAGGACTTTCAGTTGCGTGTGAATGATAATGTTGATGCTCTTATTTAGTTGATGTCAGAGCCTTGATATTCAATGACAAAAGAATTTGTGTTGATGTTGAATGTTATAGGTGATGGACAAAAACAAGTTGAGTTTGAATGTGAAAGTTATAGGTGAATGGTTGGTTTGATGTTGAATCAAAATGGTGAATGCTGATGTTATAAGTTATGGGCAAAAACAAGTGGTTTTGTTTAAGGTGATGTTGATGTTTAAAAAGAATGGTGAATGTTATAGGTGAACAGCTTCAGTGTTGAAATCAAATAACAAGTGTTGAATGTTGCAGGTTCAAAAAACTCATGCACAAAATGATCCTTCTCATACATGAGCCTAAAATTTTGGGTGTATGCCAATTGAACAGTCTCTCTATGCATTGAGTAGCTAGCCCCATTTATCCATCCATTCAAAGTCTAGAATAAGTTGAGGGCTTGGAGAGTTGAAGTGGGCCCCACTGATTTGTCGCCTGTTTCAGGTAGCAGTTGACCGAGTTTTTTTTTTTTTTTTTGATCTGTTACAGTTTCTGGGTGGTTTGAGTGATAGAATGGGTAGATGACGAGGGAATGAGATTAACACCCGACCTTACAAAGGAGTTTATGGTTTCTACAGTTGATGGGATCAAATCTTTGAATCCCACAACAGAGAAATCTCACCACTCTCACAGACACAATCCAAGATCACTTGGATGAGATAGAATGGAGCCTAGTCTCTGATACCATGAAACCACTCAAGAACTTTTACGCACAAACCCTTTTTGTGGAAAATCACTTCAAATCTGGACTTTGGCTTTCCAGTTCTGCCATGCGTAACTTCATAATTTTTATTTTTTTTGGATATGCACTTAGTAAACCAAAGATCAACAACAGTGATAGGGTCCATTTTATTCTGAAGGCAACCATTCAACATGAAATAAATATCAACATGGGACAAAAAGAAATCCAACATGATCATTCAACATTCACATTTAACATCAACTTCAACATCAACTATTTTAAATTCAACATTGAACATAAATCAACTTCATCAACAACATGATTGGAGTGACTTCAGAAATTTTTTGTCATCAAATGCATGCATATTTGAAGTGTTGCCTTCAACGAGTTAGAGTTGTCTTTTGATTTACTTGGAGTAACTGCAGAAATCTTGACAGTGCCCCTGAAATGTAAACATGCAAGGCATAATTAATGAATCAATTAAAAAGAATAAAATTGACCAATGTGAGAAATTATAAACATTTTGGTCCACTTCGACTCAATTCAATTCATGACAACTGCAACATTCCATTGGTTACAGTTCCACTCTCTGTCCATCGGATCATTGGGGTTCTCAGATGCCCAAATCCCAATACCAAGTTCTGGATAAAAGAAATTCCCATTCAGGGAATATAAACCTCTAAAACGAGAGAAACATAACGCTAATCCAATTTGAAAAGATAATGAGAAAACGGCCTTATAAAAATTAAAATTTGAGAACCCAACTTTATAATGTTGGTGTCATTTTCTGTATTGTTTGACCGGAAACAGGTTCGAACTCCAATGAAATATCCTTATCCACCCCTTGCTTAGCCACGGAATCCCTTTACCTGATCTCTTAATATGCTTTAACACCACCTGAAATGATGAAGGTTACTATTTAATTTCCTTGAGTTGACATGGACCCATGCCCGAAGAAAAAAACCCACTCAATGGCATTTGCGTAGTCATTTTTTGCAATCATCGTGTACCAAATGATGAATAAATCCAAAGAACTTCCTCTATAGCCATCACCTTAGTCTCATTTGACTCTTTAACATGCCACATGCCGAGGGAACATGAACAGGAGTCCCCTTTGCTATTCCAAAGTGCACCTATTATACTTGGCAGTCCTGACTTACCTCTAGCCTTTCTATCGACATTAAACTTCAGAAAACCTTAATGGGGAGTGACGTAGATAGGTCCATTTTACAAGAAAATCAACACACTTAGACTACTGTCCCAGCAGGTTGATAGCATTCCAGTCCACAAACAATGCAAAATCAGCATCTAACATTGCAATGGATATTTTGGTTGCTTGGAGCTTGTAGGGGAGAAGAGAAGATGGAGGATGCCAGTCAACATAGTTGGACCCCACAACTTATTCTAGTTTAGGATGGTCGCAAGTGGATTGAAAGTATTGAGATGTATGCTTGAAAAAACTGTAGCACATAACCATACATTCAATAAAAGAATATAAATGACATTAGGGTTTAGTATTCTACCAAATTCATGTGGCCACTAAATTTAGAATACATCGGAATTCCAATCATCTAGTGCATGCCTCCTTGGGGAGTGCGAATGTCAATTAGATTGGTGCGGATCAAAGTTAGTCAAAATTAGGATTAAGACTAACTATCAATGATCCCCATCATTCATTATCATCTAGGTATCTCATACCAAATAATGTATGACTCCCGATTAGCTTTGGTTTCTAAAATACATGAGGCAAATCCTTGGGGATACTACATCACTATTTTAGTTAAGCGTGACCCACCAACTAGTATTGCATGACAACCATTTTGGACAGCTCCTCCTTTGGGAGTGGGCCCCCCCTCCTAGTCTCACCAACACTATCCTAAGGAGATCCATATCTAGTAACTGGACAAATAAAAGCCCTCCGTGGGGAACGGCCATACTCTTGATGGTGCGAGACTAATACTTTTCCTTACAATGGACCTATAGTGGAAAACCATGGGGATTTATTAAATCAAATACCCCGCTCCCACTTAATATTTTAGAATTGAGGATTTCCTTTTTAAGGCATAAGGGCCCGCATATATGAACATCAAATCATCTCATGATATGACCAAAGATTGGTTCTAAGTCAAGTTATTTTAAGGAAAGTCCATTTTCTTAAATTAGTGTTACCAATGTGTCCATCTCATGGGTCATTAACACTAATTAGAACTCTTTCCAAAAATTAATTTGATTTGACCAATTTTAGTAACTTGCTATGTTTGGATCAGATTTGGAAACATTCTTTATTAAGCATTCATCCATAAATAGAAAGTGTTAAAAAAGAAACTAATCATCTCCTCCACATGGCCCAAGCGAAATAAACTTCTTGGACTTCTAGACTTTCCAAAAATTCAGAATTCTTCAAACTCTTTGGGTAACTCCAAAAATATTTTGGTAATCTTCAAACTCTTTTATTAGAAGTCCAACATCACTTTCCCTCTTCGTCTAGAACTACGACAATAATAGAAAAGTACAAGAATTCCTATGCCTTGACGATGAGACTTACATGGCAATCTAAACATGAAAATAAAAGGGCTATAGGGAAATTTATCATGCCTCGCCCTAACGGGAAACCAAAGAAACCATGATGCCCTTTACACTTAGCCTTAAAATAAACCATACAACCATAAAAGAAAGCAAAAGATTTGTGGGCCATATGGAGAGGACATGAACCTGCAAAGTTAGTATCATGAACATAGTAAGGACTAGGTTTAGGAAGATTTCATTCATCATCTCATGATAAAAATCCCGGACAGCCAAAACAGAAACTTTCTGCATCAATTCGCTCGAGCGGATGGAGGTCCGCTCGAGCGGACACATTCCAGAACCTGGTTCG
Organism: Litsea cubeba; assembly: GCA_012931725.1. Classification (NCBI taxonomy): domain Eukaryota; kingdom Viridiplantae; phylum Streptophyta; class Magnoliopsida; order Laurales; family Lauraceae; genus Litsea; species Litsea cubeba. The sequence goes on from CM022949.1 coordinate 69,677,757, forward strand.
CTCGAGCACACCTAAGTTCGCTAGAACGACCCGGGGTGGAAAAACTTGCAGAAATCTCCTTTTTAGTCCGAACCAGTCACTTCTTCTTCATTCATTAATGATACAACAAGCATATTATCACCATCTCTTTGAAGAAGTCACCATCAGAGAAAGTCATGGTCTTAAACAACTTGTCACCCAGTGCCATGATCCTATTAACGATCACCCTAGCTGGCACCTGTGACGTCCATACCAGCCTCTTCGGCATCACCGAGAATATCCTGCTCATGCTGGATCATGCCAAATCCGGCATCCAAGTGTCCAGAAAGGAGAGTCTCGATCCAAGAACTCAAAACCCGTGCCAACACCTTCTTAACAAATAGAAGAGATGGCCTAGATGAAGATTCGCCCCGCTCCGTCTTTCGGCTGCTCATGTCATGCCTCATTGGAAGAGTAGCAAAAGAACTCTTTCCAATTGGAGCCATTGGGGAAGGAACCTCATCACGAGGTCTCGCCTCTGCCATGATAGAACTAGCTATAGAAGTCCCTACCTCCGGATCAACCTCTGGCGCCCCTTACTCTGGTTCTGAAGAAAGCGATGGAATCTCTTCTGTCACTTCATAACCTGCCAATGAAACACAAACGGTTATGAGTACGATCCTGTTAGAAAATCATTATTAGGGTTATCATTACAAAGTACCTTCTTCGACGACTGGCGAAATACTCTCTTCCTCCATGAACTCATCGAAAGCATCGTCAACATTTGCGTCCATTGATAGTTCAAAGTCATCGAAATCATGTGGCAAGTCAGCTGACAATAAAAATGTTAGCATACCAAGTCATAGACAAAAGAAAAAAACAAAAAAATTCATACAAATTATTGATTCAGTAATCACTCCAAAGTCCCTCGGTTCTTCTTTAGGTGCCACAACCGGATCCGTCACCGCCTTGATGGACTAGCGCATTCTGCTCGGTTCTACCGAGGTCAGCGGACGTGGGAGTCCGTTTGGGTCCGACCCTTTCGTAAACGGGGGGCAGAGGCGTGCATCAACATTTCTTTTGTGTGGGTGTGCCATATTTTCTATTTTACTTGGAATTGCAAGTGGTGATCTAGAGATCAACCTTCGCAAGTAAAAAGGAAATCAACTTCTTTTAAGTTTTCCATTGCACATATATTTAAGAAAAGAGATATTTTCTTGATTTGTCGTGAAAGGCGTTTTTTTTTTTTTGCATTTATAGTCGATTTTGGCGTTTATAGCCGATTTTTGGCGTTTATAGCCGATTTTTGGCGTTTATAGCCGATTTTAGCGTTTATAGCAGATTTACAATTCTTATCAATAGTGAAATACAAGAGTTGTGATTTTTGTCTCTTTTGAAAAAATACAAACTACAATGAAAATAAAGAAAAAGGAGGATCTAACTTCTCAGGAGATTGTGGGGGACCCGTTCAGATTGACGGTCGCAAGCCATATGTGGACTTCGCCATCATCCATGTAGATGAGAACAGAGGATGCTATTGATTCGCTTGGCTTGGCTGTCACCTCAGGTTTTTAGAGGATAAAGACCAAAAGGAGGTCCTATGTCCAATAAAAAGCCAAGTAGACGGGCTGAAAAGCCATGTCTAAGCCATTGGAGGCAGAAGGAGAAGGCAAGGACCTTGGGGGGGGGGGGGTACCCCCCAAGGGACTTTGTCACCTTGTAGCGGTGATCGGTATAGAACTTTCGCAGAGTTTTCTCTTTTTTTCTCTGGATTTCTGTGCTTTTTTATGACCTGGGATCTGTCTTGTTTTTTTCTGATCTGGATTCCTTTGGAGTGCTCTCCTATTTATTGGCTCTTGGTAGCCATTTAGGAGAGTTTATGGGCTTTTATTGTCATTAAGCCGCATAATGGGAGGAGTTACAGGATTTAATTCCTTTATTTTGTAACTCTTTTTTCTTGGCTTCTGATTGGCCGGAGGAGATTGAATCGCCTTTAATCGCCATGATGGGAGGAGTTTCATGGTTTAAATGTCATGAATATCTTGACTTGTAACTCCCAGATGCTTGCTTCTGATTGGGCCATCCAAGGAAATGGATTAATGACTGTAATAAAGCTAATCAATTAATCGCATTAAGTGGTCGCCGAGCAGTTGAAGAGTCGCGGGCCGTGCCGCGTCTTTTGGGATTCTTCTGGTGATGATCATCGATGGATCTTCATGTAGATCGACATCGGATGACCAGGTAACTTCAGGTATCGGTTGCCAACAGCGGGTCGGTGCCATCTGTCCTGTTAATTTCTCGATCGGTCGGGTAGAAAGCACACTTTTTTTGGTTGACCGGTTGCCGATCAATGTTGATTTCGATGCTCTTGATGATTGACCCGTGATTTTGACGGATGTCAGAGGATTTGGTGTCTCAAAAGTATGAATTTTGGAAAATACCACAGGTCAGACGCTTCGAATCATTAAAAAAGGGTAAAAAAAGGGGTTTCCGGGGCCCTCCCGGGCTCCAGGGTCGCCGGCGACCCTGGGGGGTTTTTCCCCCTTTTGTCCCGTTTTATGTCCGTTTTTGCTGTTTTTTTATTCTTTATTCTTTTGTATTTTTCCTTGACATTTTTTATCATTTATTGGCCTGATTTCCCTGTAGAAAGCCTGATGAGAATCCTTGCATTTTGTTTTGCAAAGTTTCCAATTTTCTGAGAAAGTCGAAGACTTTGTCGCGCAGAGCTGCCGATTTTCCGTCAGAAGTTGAAACTGGGTCAAACGATGTCGGAATGACCTGAAATCTGTGGTGAAGCCTGCTGAGCAATAAATAAGGCCAACCATAGGCTTTTATTTGATTTTTGAAGCCGTTTGGGGTCCTATCACTAGTAGACTTGCTTTTGTCGCGATGAAGATGTCGCGGCTTGATGTGCGGTCAACCGATGTCCGATTGACTTGAAATTTGACAGGGAACCTATTGGAGTCATTTTAAGATGATCCACAAGCTCTGTCTTGGAAACCATGGTCTCGGGGAGTTTCGCTGCCAAGAGGCCTGATTTGGCTTCCGAGCGTCAAAGTATGGTCAAATGTTGTCGAAATGACCTGAAACTTGACGTGTAGCCCTTTGTAAGCATTTTGAAGCCGTCCATGTGCTCTATCTGATGAGTGATGGCCTTGGAGGTTCTCACCGTCGAGAGGCTTGATTTAGTTGTTCGAGGGTTGATGTAGGGTCAAACGTTGTCGGTTTGACTGGGAACTTGACGTGGAGCCTTTTGGATGTATTTTGAGACCATCCATCGGCTCTGATCGAAGATTTGGTTGGTGCCTCCGATGCTTTCGCCGCCGGGAGCTCCTTTTCAGCTGCCGGAGAAGCGAAGTTAGGCCAAATGATTTTGAAATGGCCCGAAACCTCTTTTGGCTGTCTTGAAGGATCTTGCAGTTTTTGTTTGATTTTGACAAGATTTGATTTTTTGGAAGTAGCATTGCCTATTTATGGCAGGTTTGTGACTTCATGCAGTTTTCTGGATCTTGAAGAAGCAAAGTGACATTTTTGGTGTCAACAAATGCCCCCTCGAGGTGCAGCGACTAGTTGCTTAACTTTTGTAGTCGATGTGCCTCGAAGAGATTTTATGAAGGAGAGCTTGTGACTTGACCAAGAGTCTTTGAGCAGTCTTTCTTTTTGGTATTTGTAGCCTTTTAAGCTTCCAGGGAAATTTTATGATAGTGAAAGGGATCACGTACCATCTCGAGGCAAAGTTTTGAAGATAACATCAGGGATGTGGATTTGGGTTTTGACCTTGTGACCTAACAGGCTGTATGTGGCAGGTTAGGGGGTTAGGTTTGGTTTTGACCGTGTGACCCAACAAGCTGTTTGTGGAATGTTGGGGGGTCGATTTTGGTTTTGATCTTGTGACCTAACAGGCTGTATGTGGCAAGTTAGGGGATCAGGTTTTGGTTTTTGGCTTTGGTCTTGTGACCTAACAAGCTGTATGTGGCAAGTTAGGGGACCAGGGTTTGGTTTGGATTTTTGCGGAATGTCAATTTCAAGATTTTGGCTCAATTTGGTAGATGAGGCTGGATGGTTTGATTTTTGGAAGCTCATGGGGCTTGGAATTCTTTTTTGTATGGTCGAATCAACTCAAAAGAGGCATGGAACCATTTTTGTATGCTCTTGGTAAGAGGGATTTCTCTTTGACTAAAAGCCCAAAATTTTTTTTTTTAGTGCCTAGGTGGTCAAACCTGGCTCATAAAGGCTAACCCGTGGGACCTTAAGCTTTTGAAATGGCTTAGATCTCGTATGGTGTCATTTTTATAAAGAATATCCAAAAATTTCACCTTTGGATAGAGAATATCTATGAATATCTTTACTTGGAGAGAATCTTTCATGTTCCCTTTATTTTGGGAGAGAATATCTCAAGATATCTTCCTTTGGGAAGGAATCTTTCATTGATCCTATCTTTTGGGAGAAAATCTCTCATTGATTTCTTTTTGGGAGAGAATCCCTCAAGATATCTTTCTTTTGGAAAATAATCTTTCTAATTTCTTTCTTTTGGTATGGTTACTAATTAGTAACACTTACCTCTTTCTTCTTTCCTTCTTTGTTTTGCTCTCTTCTATAAAAGCAAGGAGGAGGTTGGATCTTTTGCTCTTATTGCTTTCTTTTGCAACAATCCCAAGAGGGCTTCAAGACCAAGAGTTCTTCTTCTTCTCCATCAATGGCTTCAAGTAAGTTCCTTTTTTCAAGAAAACCCCATTGTAGGAAAAAACTTCTTTCTTTTTTTTGTTTCTTTCTTTTCTTTTCCTTTTTTTTCCACGTGTTTGCTCCTTTTTTTTTTTTACACGTTTTTTTTTCATGCTTTCTTCTTCTTTTTTTTGCATGTTTTTTTTATTTCTTTTGTGGGCCGTACGGATAAATCCGTACGAATCTGGCCGTACGGCCATGTGGCTTGCGGGCCAGCCCTCTTTTCTCTTTTTTTTTTTGCTGATCCTTTCTTCTTTTTTTTGAGAAAGTTTTTTTTTCTTCTTTTTTTTCTTTCTTCTTTTCTTTTTTTTTTGAGAAAGTTTCTTTCTTCCTTTTTTTTCTTTTTATTTTGCTCATGATGATAATGCCCCCTTTTTTTTTTTGGCAAACCTAGATGTTCATGCATGCATTCTATTGTAAATTGAATTTGTAGCATGATGTGATAGCATACCTGGAAGTTTTCGCAAATTTGGAAATTTGGAGCTCGCAGCGATGTTGAGCCCTTCCTGATTTTGCAGAGACTTTGAGGTTTCGAAAGTTTGGAGTTTCGGAGCTCGCAGCAATATTGACCCCATCTTTAAGCTTTCTATTTCTTTTGGGATAGTTCCTTTTCTTTGGAATTGCCCCGGCATCATGTCAAAATTTTGCTAGAATTTTTTTTAGCGAAATTCTGTCATTTTGATGTTTGATCCTTTTCTTTTCCATCCTTTGCAGGTGGTTCTTCCAGAACGAACAAGGATAAAGAGCCTACTACAAGCGTACCTCGTCGATCTACTAGATCTTCTAATCCGGCCGTTCAGCAGGCCTGGGAGAAGGTCCAGTATGTTGAGAGAAATCTGGAAGAGTGTGACTCCCTCAATAGAGATGAGATGAGGCAGCGACTGATCGCTCTCAAGGGAGAGGATTTTTATAAGATCATGGTAAGCAGTCGTCCATGGGTGATGGAAGATCATAGTGTTTTACCCAAGCCTACCTTCTTATTTGGTGATGCCTCCCTGATGACATGACATACCAGAGGAGATGTTTTCAGTTCTCTTTCACAATAGATGAAAGACTGTTGCTACCCGGTCGACGTTTGATCGCACTGTCTCGATCATGAGCCTTGCCCTCACGTGCTCTAAGAGGGAAGATCCTCCAAGCTGGGTGAGAAGGACAAATGTAATGAAGATCGGGATTTTTGTTGGCGGTTCTCCTGGATATGCGGAGAAGTCGCCTACTGACTTAGACATGTTGATGCCGGCCAGTGGTTACCAGGGTTCTGATTATCCATCGGTTGATTTGAGACCGGTGGGCCTTGGCATTTTCAGCGGTGACGGCAGCAATTGGGTGAAGCCTTTTCGACTTCGTGGCCGTTTCAGTGCTGACTCCAAGTGGAAGTCGTGGACTGATCGCGTCCTGCTGATTGGTGGCGCCGTTTTGAAGGAAGCTGGGATTTTTTATGCGGTCCGCGCCTTTAGGGAGACAGTGATCTTTTCCGACGAGGCCTTCATGGCTATGTTGGAGTCATTCCTTCCACAAACCAATACCTTCGTTGTGACGAATGGTGAGATTGGTTTCTCTTTGAAGGAGCTAAGCACCATTACTGGATTGCCCATCCTTGGCAAACTCTATGAGGAGTTTATGCCGATCGACAGCGTCCTTGAGGAGCAGTCTGAGGAGTTCAGGCTTCTGTACTTTCAGCTCGTCGCCTTCTAGCTCTTCGTTCCCCAACTTTTTTTATCACAGGGAGTCTTCTAATAGTACGACCCAGGAAGCCAGGGCTCAGGATCCAAGTTCAAAGAAGATCTTGGCTATGCAAGAAGAGTTGAGAGATTTCTGTGCGAGTACAAACGCCATATGTCCTGACATTGCACTGCAGAGAGATCTCGCTGTTTACCTCACTTATTGGCTTGGTGAGGCCGTTTTTGCTGGAGGAGATGGAACGCACATCAGGCCGCATTGTATTTTTCTAGCTTGTCAGATGGCGTTTGGAGAGCAGCTTGCTTTGGTGCCAGCTCTTTACTCCTACCTGTGTACCGAACTGCAGGCTGCTGCTTTTTTGGTTCGGCTTAGGCTCCCCATGAATAGGGTATTTTCAGCCCACATCTTCTATTCATGGTATGTGTACCACTGTCCTGGCTTCCACCGGCTGGGTGCTGCACAGGATGATGATCCTCTGATGATTCGGCTGGCTAAGGGCAAAGCCGTGTCCGAATCACTTTTGTTTGCCCGCATGAGGATCCGACGGTTTAGGGACGTCGAGATGAGGCAGTCTTCAGTGAAGCTTTATCCGGAGTTGCAGAAGAAGGCTTTTGATTTTGGTGCCTCCCGAGACTCTACCAGGGCGGGGTCGGGAAGGCATTACTCCTTGACAAACGCAGAGAAGGAGTCGCTTTTCAGCATACGTGTCGGCACGATGGTGTACCGCAGATATCTTTTCGTCGACATCCAGCCGTATGTACCCTCTCACTTTGCTGGCATTGTTGGAGCGCCTTCAAGCATGGTGAAGCGCTTTGGAGGTTACAGGACGGGAGAAATGCATGGGCTTTCTATAGTGCTGAAGACACTACAGCCATGTGTTATCGACTTCCCGGACTGCCGGCTTTGCGAAGTGGTTTGCGGAGAGCTTTTCGGTATATCGGGGCCTTTCCAAGAAGGAACTTGATGTGAAGCTGGCATCTGGAAAGGGCCTTGGAAAGTCGGATGGCGTCCAGCGAGAGGAAGTTTGGGCCTTCCTTTCTGGAGAGAAGCACAAGATCGGCTTTCTCGGTGACCAGAGCGTCATTGGTTCTAAAGCTGTTCGAGAAATACCTGATGAGGCTTTAGAGCAGCTAGAACAGGAGGAAGCTGAACTTGATGCTTGGATGCAAGCGGCACAGGGGCAAGCTTCCGTGGAGTCTACTGGCAAGAGTAGACCATCCAGTGAGGAGTCAAGTGGGAAACCTGACTCTGACAGCGGGGCAGGTTCCTCTAAGAAGCGAGCCCGCAGGAGTAAGAGGAAGAGGAGTCATCATTGCAGCAAGGGGCAATATGAGGACTCTCCTGACATAGAAGTCCCTCTTACTATCAATGAAGATGTGCCAGTGGATGCCGACGAGCCTCCGGAGAAGAGAAGCCGAGAAGAAGAGACCGTTGGTGAAGGTATGATTCTTCCTCTTTCTCTTTCCAATTCTTTTCATGGGATTTTTCCATGTCTTGATTTGTTTTCTCTCCCTGTGCTACTTTTATTTTTAGCAGAGGAAGATTTGGCGATGCCTGAGGTTCCAACCGATGAGGTGGTGACGGATCCTGTCGGGGCACCTGAAGAAGAACCTAGGGACTCTGGAGTGAATCCAGAATCTCCAATTGGTATGACTCCTTTTGCTTTCTTTTTTTATGTCTGTGACTTGGTTTGCTAACATTTTTCTTGTCAGCTGACTTGCCACAGGATTCCGATGACTTTGAACCATCGATGGACGCAAATGTTGATGATGCTTCCGATGAGTTCATAGAGGAAGAGAGTGTTCCGCCAGTCGTCGAAGAAGGTATTTTGTAGTAATAACCCTGATAATGATTTTCAAACAGGATCATATTCATACCTTTTTGTGTTTCTTTGGCAGGTTTTGAGGTGACTGCGGAGAGTCCGTTGCTTCCTTCAGAACCAGAGCAAGGGATGCCAGAGGTCGATCCAGAGGTATAGGCTCCTGGGACCAGTTCTGACACTGTTGAGGAGATACCTGGTGTTGAGATTCCTTCTCCAGCAGCTCCAACTGGAAAGAGTTCTTTTGTTCCTCTTCAAACGGGGCATGACATGGGCAGCCGACCGACGGAGCGGGGCGAATCTTCAGCTGGGCCATCTCTTCTTTTTGTGAAGAAGGTGGTGGTGCGGGTTCTGAGCTCTTGGATTGAGACTCTCCTTGCTGGACACTTGGATGCCAGATTTGGCATGATCCAGCATGTGCATGAGATTCTCGGTGATGCCGAAGAGGCTGGTCTGGATGTTACAGGTGCCAGGGCGATCGTTGATAGGATCATTGCGCTGGGTGACAAGTGGTTTGAGACCATGGGATTTCCTGACGACCAGTTCTTCAAGGAGATGTTCGTGGACCCTGCTGATAAGGCTAAGTCTAACCTGGATGAGGCTACACAAAGCAGGAAGCAGATAGTCCGAGAGAAGAACTTAGAAGAGCTAGCCATCATTGGGCTGACACATGACCTTAACATCCTTGATAGGGAGGTCGATGAGGCCAGCAAACGTCTTGAGCATCTGCAGGCACAAGTTGCTGCCAAGTGGGCTGCAATAACAGAGGCTCGCGACAGGGAGAGTGCTCTGATTCGCCAGGTTGCAGATGCCGATCGAGTTCTTGAAAGGAAGTTTCAGGAGAACAAACAATGGCAAACTGCTCGGGATAAGCTTCCCGGTGTGAAAGAAGGATTGCAGCATTCTCCAGCATCTCATGGCAAGTTCCTGAAGAAGCATGCCTTGGAATCCCTGACGGCTGAGGCCAAAAGTTTGCTTGAGGAGCTGAAATCTTGGCTGGAGACCATTTTTGGTTGAGCTCCTATTTTTTTGTAACATAAACTATCCTTCTTCCCTTTTTTTGGTACCACATGTATTTTTTGGTACTCTTTTTTTTTGTAGTGCTTGTGAACACTTTCTTTTTTAGTACCACATGTATTTTTTTGGTACTCGCTTTTTTTTGTAGTGCTTGTGAACGCTTTCTCCTTTTCCACATGCATTTTTTGGTACTCTTTTTTTTCTTTTATTTTGTTTTCCATACGCTCACTTAAATCTTTTTGTGATGAAAGTAATTGCTAAATGGGATTTGATCAAAAGCTTGTCATTTTGTGAAAATCTTTTGTCAAATGATTGTTTTGGCATGGAAGCCAGATTTTGTTTGTGGCATAAGAGCAAGTTTTTTTGTGGCATTGATAGTCGAGTTTGGTGGCATTTATATCCTGGTTTTTTGAAAGCCAAGTTTTTGATTTGTGGCATTGATAGCCGGTTTTGTTTTGTGGCATTGACAGCCAGTTTGTTTTATGGCATTGATAGCCGGTTTGGTGGCATCTATAGCCAGTTTTGGTGGCATTGATAGCCAGAGTTTTTTGAAAACCAAGTTTTGGTTGGTGGCATTGATAGCCGGTTTGTGGCATTTATAGCCGGTTTGGTGGCATTCATAGCCGGTTTTTGGTTTGTGGCATTGATAGTCGGTTTTGTTTTGTGGCATTGATAGCCGGTTGGTTTTCAAAAATGCAAGTATCGTCTAAAAGTCGCCTCCCTGCTGAATGTTCTTGCAAGTATCGATGGATTGTCGCATCCTTGCTCATTCGGTTGTGAGTATCGATGGAATGTCGCATCCTCGCGGATTTGGGTGTAAGTGTCGATGGAATGTCGCATCCTTGCTTTTCAAAAATTTTGGTTTTGTGGGTACTGACTTGATGTCGTTTCCCCACGATTTTTGAAATTTGTGGTTTTCTCGAACCTTTGGGTTATGGATATCAACTGAAATGTTGCGTCTCCATGGTTTTTAGGGTTTTTTTTTAGAACCTTTGAAATTTGGGTTGTGGATATGAATTGAAATGTTGCATCTCCACGGTTTTGGATTTTGCAAGTATCGACGAAATGTCGCTTCCCTGCGATTTTGGAAGTGTCGAACGTGGTTCGCATGCTTCCAATTTGTGCGAGTATCGACTAGGCGCCGCTTCCTCACGGTTTTTTTGTTTGAAAAACCTTTTTTTTTTGTTTAAAGACACGAGGGTCATAAGTTTTGACCTAAAACCAATTAGGCGGTAAAAGGTAGGGTGGACTAGGTTGGAAATCCTTGAATCCGGATTTTGTTTCAAACCATGAATTTTGGGTTCAAGGGTTGAAAATTTTGGTCAAGTTAGGGAAAGGTTCCTAAACTTGGATTTTTTAACAATGAAACGATGAAAGTAAGCATTGTTTAAATTTCTAGAAATTTCAACATTTGATATGAAGATTCTAAAAAAAGTGGGTTTAGCGAGCGTTTACCTAGAAATCGGTTTTGGCCATACAGGCATTGCTCTTACCCGGCTGGGTAAGTCTTCGAGGGTAGTACCGCTTTAAGACCTTGCCGTTGATGGGCAGCATACATTTGTCACCTACCATGTTTAGGAGTGCGTATGCGCCGTTGGAGAAAACCTTGTCGATGACGTAGGGTCCCTCCCATTTTGGCTCAAATTTGCTTTTGGAATTGTGAGCGAAGACCATTGGTCTTTTTATCGCAAGAACCAAGTCACCCTTTTTCTAGGCGTGTTGCCTGACCTTTTTGTCGAAAGATCCTGCCATGCGTGCTTGGTAAAGTTCAATGCTTTGTCGAGCTTCGAGCCGTCTCTCATCGAGATTGTCCAACTCATGGAGTCACAATTTGACATTGCTTTCTTGAGTCATGTCATTTTGCAAGGATACCCTCAAGGAAGGAATTTGTACTTCCAAGGGTACGACAGCTTCGCATCCATAGACCAAGGAGAATGGTGTGCTATGGGTTGGTCCTCGAATGGTGGTTCGATAGGCCCACAAAGCTTCAGACAGTTTGTCGCTCCAGTCTCTTTTGTGACTAGAGACCATCTTCTTGAGGATTTTGCAGAGTGTCTTGTTGAAAGATTCTGCTAATCCGTTTGCTGCCGGATTGTATGGAGTCGAATGACAGCTTTGGATTTTGTATTTGTCGCAGAACCTGTAGAATCGATGATCCCGGAATTGTGGTCCGTTATCATGGATGAATCCTTTGGGTATGCCGAAACGACAAATGATGTTGGTGCGCAGGAACTGAAGGACTGATGAGGCCTTCATTTCGTTGAGCGCAAATGCTTCTGACCACTTGGAGAAATAATCCGTAGCGGCGAAGATGAAGCGATGACCTTTGCTCGAAGGGGGAGAAATAGGACCTATGATGTATACCTCAGGCTTTGAAAGGCCATGAAATCGGTGTAGGATGTAGCCATTCTGGAGGCATGTGAATGTAATCTCCATGAACTTGGCATTGTTGGCAGCGCTTAGCAAATTGCATTGCGTCAGCTACCATGGTAGGCCAGTAATAACCTAACCATTTTATCTGATCATAGAGCTTGGGACCAGCCTGATGAGCTCCGCAAAGACCAGCATGAACTTCTTTGAGTGTTTCTTCAGCCTCTTGTTGTGACAAGCAGCGTAGAAGTACTCCGTTGAAGGATTTCCTGTAAAGGATTTTTGAAGGAATATCCAAATGAAAGCTTGGGATTCGCCTTTGGATGCTTACCCGTTCTTTTGGATCTTCAGGTAGGATTCCGAACATAGTGTAATCAATGAACAGATCCCTCCAGTCGCCGATTGAAGTTTGAAGGATTGAAATCCGACTTCCAACCACTTTGTGGCATTCAATAACTGCTTGATGTGTGTTAAGAGGAGGAAGGATCTTCTTTCGCACACTGTGATTTGCATGTTTTCCCCTTCCAGGATTGCCATAGATGCGGCAAGTCCAGCCAGGGCATCTGCATGTATGTTTTCACCTCTACGAATGTGGGTGATGTGACAGATGTCAAACTTTTACAGAAGTGATTGTGCCTAGTTGTAGTAAGGCAGCAGATCAAGCTTCCTGACTTCAAATTTCTAATTCATCTAGTTGATGATAAGTTGAGAGTCTCCAAAGACTTCAAGCATGGTGATACCGGATTCGATGGCGAGTTCCAATCCTAGGGTCAGAGCTTGATATTCGGCTACATTGTTTGTACATGGTTCCAGTAGCGAGAAAGCGTGTGGAATCATGTATTTTTCGGGGCTAACAAAGAGGATGCCAACTCCCGAGATCATCTGTCTTTTTTCATTTGTTCTGGTTGCACCGTCGAAGTACATGTCCCAAGAGGCACTTTGTGAGAAAGTCTCCACATTGTAGACTGGTTCGTCTGGGAGATCATCTCTGAGTGGAGAATCTTTAGGCAATGGATGCTCTGCGAGAAAGTCCGCTAGAGCTTGCCCTTTGATCGCCTTTTGCGGTGCATACCTGATATCAAATTGTGACAGAAGGATGGACCATTTTGCCAGTCGAGCATTAAGAGAACCTGCTTTTGTTACAAGGACCTTCAAGAGGTTGACCCTTGAGACCAGGGAGACTGTGTTGGAAAGCAAGTAGTGATGCAGCTTTTGTACGGCGAACATCACTGCAAGACATTCTTTTTCGATTGGAGAGTAGCGATGCTCTGCACCTACTAGCATGCGGCTGAGGTAATATAGAGCAGCTTCTTTTCTTTCATCATTTTCTTGTGCAAGCAAAGCTCCCAGAGAGTGATCAAGGGCTCTTGTGTACAAGATGAATGGTTTTCCAGTGGTAGGAGCAGCTAACACTGGAGGTTTTGTCAGGTATGACTTGATATCTTGGAATGCAGCTTCACAGTCAGCATGCCAGACAAAGTTTACACCTTTTTTCAACAACCGGGAGAATGGATGGCATTTCCCTGAAAGATTGGAGATGAACCGTCTGATGTAGGCCAATCTCCCTTGAAGCCCTTTGAATTCTCTCAAGGTTCTTGGAGAGGGCATTTCTAGAATGGCTTTGACTTTTCTGAGGTCAAACTCTATTCCAGCTTTTCGAACTAAGAATCCGAGGAACTTACCCGACGAGACGCCGAAGAAGCATTTCAAAGGATTCATTCGCAGTTTGTGTTTGCAAAGTTGGAGGAAGACTTCTCGAAGGTCTTCGAGATGATCTTCCTTTCTTTTGCTTTTGACGGCGAGGTCATCAACGTAACATTCAACCGTCTTGTGCTGCATATCTTGGAATATTTTCATCATAGCCCTCTGATATGTTGCACCAGCATTTTTCAGACCAAATAGCATGACAGTGTAGCAATACATGCCAAATGGGGTCCGAAAGGATGTATGTTTTTCATCCTCAGGATGCATCTTTATCTGATTGTAGCCAGAGAAACCATCCATGAATGTCATTCGCTCGAATCCACAGGTATTATCAATCATTACCTCTGGTATGGGGAGCGAAAATTCATCTTTAGGGCATGCGCCATTCAGGTCTCTATAGTCAATACAGACCATGATCTGCCCGTTTTTCTTTGTCACGGGGACAATGTTGGCAACCATTCAGGATGTTGTTCCTCACGGATGAAGCCGACGCTTTTGAGTTTTTGAACTTCTTGTTCAATTTTATCCATCACATCTGGACGGAATCTTCTTTGGCCTTGCTTGACAGGCTTTATGTCTTCTTGAAGATTGAGTTTGTGGACTGCTATTTTGGGGTCTAAACCAGGCATTTCAGCATAAGACCATGCAAAGCAATCAACGAACTCCCGAAGAAAGGCGATATTCTCGGGTAACTCATCATCCTTTATATTCTTGCTTATGAATACAGGACGTGGGTTATCTGGTGTTGCTAAGTCTATCTTTTGAACAGGATCTTCTGTTGGAAGGTTCGAAGGTGGCTCCTCCATAATATTTTCGGAGGCTTCCAGCTCAACGAAACCTTCTGGGTTTCAAGGGCATTTCTAGACCAAGGTTTTGTTCCTTTCCACAGGTCTTCTTGATCGGCAATTTTCCCAAGGGTTGATATGAGATGATCCCAATCGCCTGTTGAAACCGAGTCGAAGTAGACTACTTCTTTAGGAGATGAGGGTTCTTCTGGGTCAGAAGACCATATGTCTGTGCCATCGGACAACTCCTCTTCACTGTCTGAGAAATCGTACCAATTGGATGAGCTTCCTGAATCTTTGTCAGGTGATTCATCGAAGAGATATCCAGGGAGATCGATGTCTTCATGGATACGAGATGTTGAGGCTTGGTCAGTAAATTGACTTTTAAGCCTGTGTCAACTGTCTCAGGGGAGTGTTGGGATCATACCCTAACCCGTGTGAAGACTTTTCTACATAGCCTTAGAGTCTCCAATCTTCCAGCTAGCTTTTGGTCAAGACGGGCCCCAATGGCGTGAGAATACTGTGGCCTTCTCCTAAACCGACTGGGTTTTGAGCGTCATAGCCCATTTTCTTCATAATAGCTTGTGCCACAGAACTATATAAGGATAGTTGAGGCATACCTTCATTTTGGAAAGGTTCAAGCACGGAGTTTGATGAAGAAGCATCCGATCTATGGAAGAAGATCGGATTTTCCTTTGTTGAAGTTGCTGGAACAACGAAGGAAGCTGACGTAGGATCTTCTATGTCAGAAGTTATCTCCATTAGAGTAAGAGCAGGCTGAACTTGCTGAGTGTCAGCTTGGCTTGACGATGTGTTGTCTTCTGGCTCTGAATCCGAATCCGTGTCTTGCATGATACACACGAAAGAGACAACAAATCTGCCCCCAGGCCTTTGCTCTGCCTTCTTCACTTTAGTTGCGATGACTAAAGGCTTTGAAGGTTTGAGGGAGATGATGAAGGGAGTTTAAATGCTCTCTTCGGATTTACTGGATGGTTTGTTTTCTTCCGGTAATTGTTGAGGAGCCTTGCCTTTATCTTTCTGGAGATTTTCGGCAAAGGGTGCTGTGTGCTTCTCCTCTTCTTTTTCACTTTCGTACATTTGTGAGTCTGCGAAGTGGACTTCTTTACCTTTGAAGGGTTTTTTGTCCGCAAAGACTCGATGTATCATGCCGTCGTCGCCAATAAACTTGATGTATTGATGTAAAGTTGAAGGGACAACACCATTCTCGTGAATCCAGGGGCGTCCGAGAAGGATGTTATAGCATGAAGGGGTTTTTATTGCATACACTGTGACCTCAGAGATAAGATCACCAATCTGCAACTTGAACCTAATTTTGCCGATAGGCCTTTGAGTACTCCCATCGTATCCAAAGATAGATACGGATGTGTGGCTCAGTTTGCTTGGTGGGATGCCCAACTCTTCGAGAGCTGATGTGGAGATGAGCTTGAGTGCAGAATCTGGGTCGATCTGAACTCTGTGCATAGGCATTTCCTTGACGTACCCTGTGAAGTACAGGGGTCGGTTGTGCCTTGTTTCGCCAAGTAGGAGGTCATCCTTAGTGAAGGCGATGGTTGCACTGGCTGCTTTTTGAACCGAGAGGCATTCAATGCATGATCCCTCAGTTTTCTTGTTTTTTCCCTTTGAGGAAGCTTCTGAGTTTTTGACCCGGTAGTCCATTTCAATTTGGAGGACTTGCGGGGCATGTTTGTCGACATCCTCATTTAGCTTTTGTAATTCTGAAATGAGATTATCACGAGTGTGCGGAGACATTCTCAATAAATCTAAGATGTGCAGACGTGCAGGTATGTGCTTGAAGTGTTCAATCAAGTCATACTTGAAAGCCTCCTTAGGGCCTGCATGTTCATCATTATTGCCACTAGGGGCGCTTACAACATCTTTTCCCAAAGGATTTACATGTGTAAAGATAGATTGGTTGTAATTTTTGTGGTAGTCCCGGCTAGAGCGGGTGCCTCTACCAACTTTGAAAGCTTCTTGAGAAGGGCCTTCGTTTGGAAGATTGTCTTCAGGATCAAGAGGCTATCATTTTTCATTTGCTGAGGATGTATCAGCAGCAGAGTTGCCATCCTCAGTGATTGTGTAGCACAGAGCATTTTTCGAGAACAAGTCCTGAACAGCATCCGGCAACCTTTCTTTTTCCTTGACTAATTCATCGTCCCAAGCATCAATAGCTGGGAATTCTTCAGTCAGGAAGGGTGTGAACTTTGAAGTCACAGTCTCAAGAGAAGAAACCTGAGAGGGTGTCATCTAAGTGAAAGTCACGTGAGATGATGTGGCTGCAGAAGATACATTGCTAGGCGTCGCCGGAGTGTAAGTGATCTCATCAGACGATGCTTCGGAAGAGCTATCATCCTGAATTATCACATTACAGGAAGCTCTGACAGGAAATGTTGCCTGATCGGAGTCAGACTCATCCTCGGATGTAAGAGGATCGTCTATCCAGCAATTTTCTCCATTTTTAGGAGTTAAGGGAGGATGTACCTGATGGTCTTCAGGGACTTCAGGCTCTGGATTGCGAGAAAGCTCGTTGACGCGGTCCTGCTCTTGTTCTAGTGGGAGATGCTGCAAGATCCTTGCATATTCTTCAAGATCAGGCATAGGAGCCAAATCTTCTTCTTCATCAACTCTTTGTGGCTCAACATTATTGATTTCCACAGGAGCAATGAGGGGTGCTGGTTCAACAGCATTTTCTTGTACAACCTCTTGGTCTTCTTCATCATTAGACCAGGATCCTTGTGGCTGTAGGGGTTTATACTAGATTACTGGCATAAGACGAGTCTCAGGAACCCATTCTTCATCGGATAGATATTCTCTTGTTTCAAGGGACTCCTCCCACTCGTCAGTGTAGTTGGATTCGAATCCATCATCGGTGTCGTTGGACTCATACCCATCAATGGAGAATCTAACTACCAAATTGCAAGAGTATGATGCCTCCTGCGTGGCTTCTTTGAATTGAGGCGGCATGAAATCACTGAGAGTTCAATGGAGAATCTAACTACCAAATTACAAGAGTATGATGCCTCCTGCGTGGCTTCTTTGAATTGAGGCGGCATGAAATCACTGAGAGTGAATTTTCTTACCCCCTTTGAAGTCTCTGGAAGGGATGTCTTTGATGCCTCCAGTGAAGCGGTAGAGGAAGCCTCTGCCTTTTCTTTGACTTCTTGTTTTGGCTGGGTCTTCTCTTGCCGTTTGAGCTTGAGGAGATATTTCCTAGCCTGCCTTCGCTGTTGAGCTGTAGGCTTTGTTTTCACGACCTCCCAATTTTCATCTTCCAGGAGATCGGGGTGTACCCATATGGGTTGTCCGTCTGGTGTCGGGTAAGGAACTAGCTCTCCGGACGCTTGGATTGTGTTTATCACCTTGAAGGAAGTAGTGATCTTCTTCGTCGGTGATTTTGATATTTGTCCACATGTCACCATGTTGACGGAGGCAGACTCATAGTTTTTGTCAAAGGTGATGACTCCGTTTTTCCACATCTCGTTTATTTTATCCCTCACAACGAAGCATTGATTGAAAGGATTCGAGATCATCTGGTGGTATGGACAGTACCGAGGATCGTTGGTTTTGCTAACATCACCCGGTCTTTTGGTTCAGGCAAGGTGAGCTTGCCGTTTGCCACAAATGCCCCGAAGATTTCATCAACATCTTCATCAAACAGGTATTTCTTCTCTACTCGTTCTTTGAAGGCATCAGAGAGTTCAGGTCTCTTACCAGCAGCTTTGTTTTCAGCTTTCTTTGGTGGCTGAGGAGCTGACTTGGTCTGCACATTGAGGACCTCTTTCTTCTTTGGTTTAGAGGTTGCAATGGAGGTTGGCTCTTTATTGATGATTTCTGACTGTTGAGGTCTTTAATCACCGTTTCAGCTTCCATGGAAGCTTCTAGGAGTTCTCCCAGGTTCTTTGATTTGTTGCCGATGATCATGGAGCGGATTCTAGCTCTCATGTTGTTTCGGCAGATGTCGACTAGCGACGCTTGTGGCAATACATCAGAGCATTTGTATGCCATTGCTTTCCACTTGTGAATGAAGTCATATGTTGACTCATTCTCCCCCTATTTTAGGCTGCACAACTGAGCCATAGTAGCGGGATGATCCTCACCTTTGAAGTAAGTCAGAAAGCATGTCTCTAGCATGGCCCAATTTTGAATGGATTCCTCTGGGAGAGTGGAGTACCAATCGAAGGCCGTACCTTTTAGGGTACTTGTAAAGAGGCGGATCTTGAGTGCATCTTGATCCGCGATAGCTCCCGTCAGGATCTTGAAGTGGATGACGTGCTGTCTGGCTGATCCTTTCCCCGTATATGTTTGGAGAGTAGGATGCTTGAATTTTGTGGGGAACGGGACCGAGTCCATCCATAAAGGATATGGTGGCTTAATCCCATGCTCCTTGAGTATATCCTCTTCTTTTGCTTTTGCGAGGATACCGTCTATGTCCTTTTTGGTAAGGGCGCGTGACTCATTTTTTTTTCTATTTACCTCATCGTCTTGATGATTCGGAGGAGGTTCATTGTTCGCCTGATTTTGGAAGGCGAGGAGAAGGTTTTCCATCAGAGTTTTAATCCTCTGCTGGCCTTGTTCCAACTGCTGGATGCGTGTAATCGCATCATCTTGAGGTGGATTGCGGGTAGTGGCTCAGAATTTGTAGCCAGGACGTTCATCCCTCGAGATTCGAACTAAGAAATTGTCCTGGTGACTGAGTTGGGGCTCATTCTTTTTGAAGAAGAGCTTGAGGAATGATCACTCTGCCGTCCTTTGCTTGAAGGAGCAGGGGATTCTTCTGAATGTCTTCTTATCCTGGAGACGCTGCGGGTTATCGGACGTCGGACATGGATTTTTGTTGCTGAATTTTGGCGTCTTCTGGTTTTTCCAACCATATGGACAGCAACAACTTGGTTGGGTATTTCTTTTTCGACCCATTTGGGAGAGACTTGAAGTGTAGGAGGCTAGGTCCTTTGCTTCTCTAGTCTCTTTTGTCGATACGACGCGCGGCGGCGTATACGACGAGCAACTTGAGCTTCGGTCAGCTCTGACTGGGCTTTGATAATGAAGGATGTGCTCCCTCGGGCGCAGCAGCCGAGCCTGTCTTCTTTGTAGCTGGGCAAGGACAGGATGTGAACCCTGTCCTTCGCCTGTTGCAGCAAAGCTTTGAATTTTTGGAGTTCGACCCCTGTAGAGATGAAGGGTCGAACTGCAGGTTTGTAGGCCTTAGCAGGTGCTTGCAGAGGCCTTGTGATGCATGACTTGATTTTGGCTTGTAGGAACAAGCCGACTCATGCTGGGTTGACTTGGGAGTCAGGTTGGAGATGGGTCTCTCCTCTTTCATGTAGGCAAGAGGGTAAAACCGGTTCTCCTTGAGTGGAGCCAGGAATGATGGCTTGGTGGATGTTTGGGACCTTCTTTGTTTTGGTGAAGGTCTTGGGGACCAAGTCTTGGGATAGACCTGGTCGTTTGAGGGTTGAGGCTTCATGGGGCTGCTACGGGCTTCGGGCCTTCTAGTGCTCGCCTTTGGTGTCACGGTAGTGACATGTTGAGAGGCGAGTTTCTGCTTCTTAGAAGGAGCAGTTTGTTCTTCGGGAAGTGGGAATGGTCCCAGCATCCCAAATACGATAGTCCGGGGAGTCGAGGTCGACCCGGAGTTCAGAGAGTTGCCGACGGAGTTGACGCTTCGGCAGCTGATGGGGGCGCTTATAGGTGCGCATGGTTTGCTTCTGTTGAAGCATGAGTTGGTGCTTGTTCTCGTCGAAGGTAATGGTTAGTGAAGCTGCCACTGTTAGTTTTCAAAAAGTTTCTGAAACAAGACCACATCCATTAGTAATCACAAGAATATAATGATCATAAATGGGAAGTTCTATGGTTTTGTCTTTTCAAATTGCTCGAGGAAGATGACCGAAGCAGTATGAAGAAGGCAGAAAGCCATAGAGGGTACAATTGTTCTGATTGCAAGTATGGTAAGCCCAGAATGAGCGTCCCAGTGACTGCTAGAAGCAATTGTGAACTTAAATTTGACTTATCGAGAAGCAGAGCTTGCTCGAGGTAAGAAGAATAAAAAGTTGGAGTTACAAATGTGCCGGTCGCGAATACAGTAGACTCTGAAAGGGCATACTAGTACCGCTAGACATAAATGTTTGGAGACCGCATCTAAAAGATGAGATTCCCTGTTTTGAAGGTCAAGATTGGATTCCTCAAGAGAGCAGATGGTATTCCGATCCAAATACGGTCTCAGCGATTTCCGCGAGCGCTAGTACTCAGAAGGAAATGAACCATAATTTCTCGGATCTGAATCCAAAAATGACGAGTTTTTTTTTTTTGAAAGGCCAATATCGGGTTCATCAAAGAGAGCAAAAGGTACTCCGATCTGAACACGGGCTCAGCGATTTCCGTGAGCGCCAGTGC
The DNA here is from genome assembly GCA_012931725.1 of Litsea cubeba. Taxonomy (NCBI): domain Eukaryota; kingdom Viridiplantae; phylum Streptophyta; class Magnoliopsida; order Laurales; family Lauraceae; genus Litsea; species Litsea cubeba. The sequence goes on from CM022949.1 coordinate 69,698,220, forward strand.
TCAGAAAGGAGGAGACCAAAATTTCTCCAATCTAAACCCAAATGACAGAAGTTTTTTTTTTTTTTTTGAAAGGCCAATATCGGGTTCATCAAAGAGAGCAAAAGGTACTCCGATCTGAACACGGGCTCAGCGATTTCCGCGAGCGCCAGTGCTTGGAAAGGAGGAGACCAAAATTTCTCCAATCTAAACCCAAAATGACAGAAGTTTTTTTTTTTGAAGATTTCTTTTTTGAAGATTTTTTTAAAAAAATCATTATTTTATTTTATTTATTTATTTATTTATTTATTTATTTATTTAAGTTTTTTTTTTGAAAATTTTTATTTTTTATTTTTTATTTTAAAATGTTTATTTTAAAAAATTTTATTTTGAAAAAATTTTATTTAAAAGACGAGAGAGTACACATAGGCCTCCTAACCCGGTCTTATGAAATCTTGATTGATAGAATTGCCCCCAGGTAAGGGTATGATTACTTAATGAACCGTTTGGAGGACCCTTGCCTAGAACAGTCAAACTATCTCCACACTCTGGACAAGGCTTTTCTTGAATCAACCATGATCAAAGAATGCAGTTGGTTTAACCTTAGTGTTCTATGTCTTCTTTTATATATATATATATTTTTTTTCTTTAATGAACTCATCGAAGAGAAACGATGGCCCAAAACCTTAGTTGAACAGGCTAAACATTTCTGCAAGCACGATGAACGATAAGAAAGGATCAAGATTTCTCAATTTTGAATCCAAAATGAAAAATCTGATTTTTTGTTTTTCTGTTTTTTTTTTCTAATGAACTCATCGAAGAGAAACGATGGCCCGAAACCTTAGTCGAACAGGCTCAACATTTCTGCAAGCACGATGAACAATAGGAAAGGATCAAGGTTTCTCAATTTTGAATCCAAAATGAAAAATCTGATTTTTTATTTTTTTTTCTAATGAACTCATCGAAGAGAAACGATGGCCCAAAACCTTAGTCGAACAGGCTCAACATTTCTGTAAGCATGATAAACGATAGGAAAGGATCAAGGTTTCTCAATTTTGAATCCAAAATGAAAAATCTGATTTTTTGTTTTTTTATTTTTTTTTCTAATGAACTCATCGAAGAGAAACGATGGCCCAAAACCTTAGTCGAACAGGCTCAACATTTCTGCAAGCACGATGAACGATAGGAAAGGATCAAGGTTTCTCAATTTTGAATACAAAATGAAAAATCTGATTTTAAAAAAAAATTTGAAAAGAGAAATAGTGGAAATAAATTCAAAGAATTAGAAATTTCCAAAAAAAATCTCATCTCATTTTTTTTAGATGCAGAATCCAACATAGGCCACCAATTAGAAAGTAGCCAAAGAATCAAGAAAAGAAGTATAAGCATAGAGCAATAGATATGATATGCAAATATTTCATTTCTAGCATCGTGTTCTCAAATGAACGGGTCCCACCGGGTGGGCCAGCTTGATGGAACAGCGCATTATGCTCGGTTCTACCGAGGTCGGCGGACGTGGGAGTCCATTTGGGTCCGACCCTTTCGTAACCGGGGGGCAGAGGTGTGCTTCAACATTTCTTTTGTGTGGGTGTGCCAGGATTTTTTATTTTACTTAGAATTGCAAGTGATGATCCGGAGATCAACCTTCGCAAGTAAAAAGGAAATCAACTTCTTTCAAGTTTTCCATTGCACATATATTTAAGAAAAGAGACATTTTCTTGATTTGTCGTGAAAGGCGATTTTTTGGCGTTTATAGCCGATTTTTGGCGTTTATAGCCGATTTACAATTCTTATCAATAATGAAATACAAGAGTTGTGATTTTTGTCTCTTTTGAAAAAATACAAACTACAATGAAAAGCAAGAAAAGGAGGATCTAACTTCTCAGGAGATTGTGGGGGACCCGTTCAGATTGACGGTCGCAAGCCATATGTGGACTTCGCCATCATCCATGCAAATGAGAACAGAGGATGCTATTGATTCGCTTGGCTTGGCTGTAACCTTAGGTTTTTAGAGGAGAAAGACCAAAAGGAGGTCTTATATCCAATAAAAAACCAAGTAGACGGGCTGAAAAGCCATGTCTAAGCCATTGGAGGCAGAAGGAGAAGGCAAGGACCTTGGGGGGGGGGTACCTCAAAAGGGACTTTGTCACCTTGTAGCGGTGGTCGGTGTAGAACTTCTGCAGAGTTTTCTCTTTTTTTCTCTGGATTTCTGTGCTTTTTTCTGATATGGGGTCTGTCTTATTTTTTTTCCGATCTGGATTCCTTTGGAGTGCTCTCCTATTTATAGGCTCTCGGTAGCCATTTAGAAGAGTTTATGGGCTTTTATTGTCATTAAGCCGCATAATGGGAGGAGTTACATGATTTAATTCCTTTATTTTGTAACTCTTTTTTCTTGGCTTCTGATTGGCCGGAAGAGATTGAAGGCATTTAATCGCCTTTAATTGCCATGATGGGAGGAGTTTCATAGTTTTAAATGTCATGAATATCTTGACTTGTAACTCCCAGATGCTTGCTTCTGATTGGGCCGTCCAAGGAAATGGATTAATGACTGTAATAAAGCTAATCAATTAATCGCATTAAGTGGTCGCCGAGCAGTTGAAGAGTCGCGGGCCGTGCCGCGTCTTTTGGGATTCTTCTGGTGATGATCATCGATGGATCTTCATGTAGATCGACATCGTATGACCAGGTAACTTCAGGTATCGGTTGCCAACAGCGGGTCGTTGCCATCTGTCCTGGCGATTTCTCGATCGGTCGGGTAGAAAGCACACTTTTTTTTGTTGATCGGTTGCCGATCAATGTTGATTTCGATACTCTTGATGATTGACCCGTGATTTTGACGGATGTCAGAGGATTTGGTGTCTCAAAAGTATGAATTTTGGAAAATACCACAGGTCAGACGCTTCGAATCATAAAAAAAGGGTAAAAAACGGGGTTTCCGGGGCCCTCCCGGCGACCCTAGTTTTTCCCCCTTTTGTCCTGTTTTATGTCCGTTTTTGCTGTTTTTTTATTCTTTATTCTTTTGTATTTTTCCTTGACATTTTTTATCATTTATTGGCCTGATTTCCCTGTAGAAAGCCTGATGAGAATCCTTGCATTTTGTTTTGCAAAGTTTCCAATTTTCTGAGAAAGTCGAAGACTTTGTCGCGCAGAGCTGCCGATTTTCCGTCAGAAGCTGAAACTGGGTCAAACGATGTCGGAATGACCTGAAATCTGGGGTGAAGCCTGCTGAGTAATAAATAAGACCAACCATAGGCTTTTGTTTGATTTTTGAAGCCGTTTAGGGTCCTATCACTAGTAGACTTGCTTTTGTCGCGATGAAGATGTCGCGGCTTGATGTGCGGTCAACCGATGTCCGATTGACCTGAAATTTGATAGGGAACCTATTGGAGTCATTTTAAGATGATCCACAAGCTCTATCTTGGAAACCATGGTCTCAGGGAGTTTTGCTGCCGAGAGGTCTGATTCGGTTTCCGAGCGTCAAAGTATGGTCAAATGTTGTCGAAATGACCTGAAACTTGACGTGTAGCCCTTTGTAAGCATTTTGAAGCTGTCCATGTGCTCTATCTGATGAGTGATGGCCTTGGAGGTTCTCGCCGCCGAGAGGCTTGATTTAGCTGTTTGAGGTTTCATGTAGGGTCAAACGTTGTCGGTTTGACTGGGAACTTGACGTGGAGCCTTTGGGATGTATTTTGAGACCATCCATCGGCTCTGATCGAAGATTTGGTTGGTGCCTCTGATGCTTTCGCCACCGGGAGCTCCTTTTCAGCTGCCGGAGAAGCGAAGTTAGGCCAAATGATTTTGAAATGGCCCGAAACCTCTTTTGGCTGTCTTGAAGGATCTTGCAGTTTTTGTTTGATTCTGACAAGATTTGATTTTTTGGAAGTAGCATTGCCTATTTATGGCAGGTTGGGACTTCATGCAGTTTTATGGATCTTGAAGAAGCAAAGTGACTTTTTTGGTGTCAACACGCCTCATCGGCCGGAACCTCAGGCATCGCCAAGTCTTCATCCTCTGCAAAAAAAACAATCCTCTGCAAAAAAAATTAAAAAAAAATAAAAACAGAGTGGAGGAGAAAAGTCAAATCAGAACATGAAAAGTTCTATAAAAGAAACGGAAAGAGAAAGAGGAAGAATCATACCTTCAATGATGGTTTCTTCTTCTCGGCTCCTCTTTTCTGGAGGCTCGTCAGCATCCCTGGCACCTCCTCATTGATAGTAAGAGGGACTTCCAAGTCAGGAGAGTCTTCATCCCGTCCCTTGCGACGCTGAATCCTCTTCCTCTTGCTTCTGTGGGTTGGTCTTCTAGAAGAACCTACCCCGCTGTCAGAGTCAGGTTTATCACTCGACTCCTCACTGGACTGTCTGCTCTTGCCAGCAGACTCCACGGAAGCTCGCCTCTGTGTCACTTGCATCCAAGCATCAAGCCCAGCTTCCTCTTGTTCTAGCTGCTCTAAGGCCTCATCAGGTACTTCCCAGATAGCTTCAAAACCAATGACGCCCTGCTCATTGAGAAAGCCTATATTATGCTTCTCTCTAGAAAGGAAGGTCAAAACTTCCTCTCGCCAGATGCCATCTGACTTCCCAATGCCTTTTCCAGAAGACAGCTTTACATTAAGCTCCTCTTTGGAAAGTCCATGGTATGCGAAAAAGCTCTCCGCGAACCACTTCGTGAAGCCAGCAGTCCGGAAAGTCGACAACTCAGGATAAGAAATCATGGCAGTAGTGTCTTCAGCACTATAAAAAGCCCATGCATTTATGCTGTCCTGCAAACCTCCAAAGCGCTTCACCATACTCAAAGGCGCTCCAACAACACCTTGAGAAAAGCCCAACTGCAGCGCAAAGCGAGAAGGTACATATGGCTGGATATCGAAGAAAAGATGTCTACGGTACACCATTATGCTGACACGTATGCTGAAAAGCCACTCCTTCTCTGCATTTGTTAAGGAGTAATGCCTTCTTGACCCTATCCTGGTAAAGTCACGGGAGGCACTAAAATCAAAAGCCTTCTTCCGCAATTTCGGAGAAAGCTTCACTAAAGATTGCCCCATCTCGACGTTCCTGAACCGTCGAATCCTCATGCGGGCAAATAAAAGAGATTCGAATACTGCTTTACGCTTAGCCAATCAAATCATGAGAGGATCATCGTACTGTACAGCTTCCAGCTGGTGAAAGCAAGGACAGTGGTATACATACCACGAATAAAAGATGTGGCTGAAAATACCCTGTTCATGGGGAGCCCAAGCTGAACCAAGAAAGCAGCAGCTTGCAGGTCGGTACACAGATAGAGTAAAGAGCTGGCACCAAAGCAAGCCGCTCTCCAAACGCCATCTGACAAGCCGGAAAAATACAATGCAGCCTGATGTACGTTCCATCTCCTCCAGCAAAGACAGCCTTGCCTAGCCAATAAGTGAGGTAAACAGCGAGATCTCTCCACAGTCCAATGTCAGAACAAATGGCATCTGTACTTGAGAAGAAATCCCTCAACTCTTCTCGCATGGCCGAAGTCTTCTTTGAACCCGGACCCTGAGCCCTGGCTTCCCAGGTCATGCTATCAGAAGACTCCCTGTTGTCAAAGAAGTTGGGGAACGAAGAGCCAAAACTCTTCCAACTGCTGGACCTAACTTTCGAGCCCTCCTTCTCCTTAAAAAAAATCATAGAAGGTGACAAGTTGAAAGTACAGAAGCCTAAACTGTTGGAAATAGGTTGGCCTCGTGGATAGGTTTCAAAACTTTTGATCCACTTGATACAGGGGTCAAATATCCATAAGGCTAAAAAACCCAATACGGGATCCAATCCTCAAACTCAATAACAAGATCAACATAAAAGAAATCCACAACATACAAGGAAGTAGATTATACCTTAGGGGCTCAGTTGTGCTCTATGGAGAAGTTGCGTCTTTCTTTGATAATTAAAATCTTTCACAAATCAAATTGCAATTTCCACAACCCAATTGTCTTCCACATTATGTCCCTTATCAAGTTTCTTTTCTCAAGAAGATGGGTGGGATCTTCAAGAGAAATCAACTAGAAAACAACTAGAAGAGGAACTAGAAGAGGAGAGAGAGGTGTGCAACAACTTGTACAAAGAGAGAGAGGGCTGGACGTGCACAATAATAGCATAGGGCATCCAAGGGGTGGTATCCCCTATATATAGCACTAAGCCTCTCCCACTTACTAATAATTATTAGAAGTCTCACTTCTAAAAGAATTAGTAACTTTCTCCTTTCTAATTAAAATAGAAGTCTTACTTCCATTAATAATTAGTAACTTACTACTACCACTATTAGAAGACTCACTTCAAATAGAAATTGTAACTTTCTAATTCCTTTCCTTTTAGAGTTAAACTAGAATTAGTATGTTTCCACTAATTGGGCTAGCGTGGGGACCACTAGTGATTCCTTAGAAAGCTGGCTCCAACTGGGACACGCGACCCCACATCTCATGTGCAATCCGGGCCTACAGTCAATCGCAAATAACTCCACTATATAAATGCAATTGAACTCCAATCTTAGGAATAAATTACAAAGAAGACCCTAAACTTCCCTATGTCTACAAGTAGGCCCCTCCATCTATATCCATGGATCAATTTGACATGTCCACCAAAATTAGATCCATATCTTATTATCCTTGAGCCCCAATTAATAATAGTAATAATCGGTACCTATCCAATTAACTCTTGATCGGAATGGGTGCGCACTTACCAATGATAAATCCATTAATTGGCACAAGGGGATAATTAGGATAGATTCCATCTTGACCATTGAATGTTCTCACAGCTCTATTACTACTTGCCCAAACCACCGAGGTGTTGACCTATAATTCGCCTCACTCATTGGTGACTCAAAGCAAATAAATAGATAGAAACTTGAGTTCATTAATGTCTCATGATTGAGAGCCTATTGCTAGGAAATTATGAGAGCAGATCTTAAAGTATAGACAGTATTCATAAGGTACTTCTCATGGTCCTTCAATACATCTAATGTACCAGCACTATGATCCAGAATCTTACGTTCTGATGATCGAGACAAATCACACTATCTCATAGTGATCAAAGTGTTGCAACCTTGTCAGATGAGATGTCCAATCTCATCACTGGCTGTGAAGATATATAAGTATAAGATTTGCTATACATGTCTCATGTATGTGGATCTCATCCATACATATGTATTACATCTAGTATACTTATGGACTCCGATTCATCTCATGAACCATTATGTCATTTGTATTGGTTATGTGCTAGTAAGTAATGAAACACCATTCATCTCATGAAAGGAAAGCATGATTAGATTGATAAATAAAGAAATGAATCAATTTATTACACCATCTACTGGATTGAGACCACATAAACTAACAATAAACTCCTCAAACTGCTCCTCAAGGATGCTGTCAATGGGCATGAACTCCTCATAGAGTTTACCAAGGATAGGCAATCTAGTGATGGTGCTCAGCTCCTTCAAAGAGAAACCAATCTCACCATTCGTGACAACGAAGGTGTTAGTTTGTGGAAGGAATGACTCCAGCATAGCCATGAAGGCCTCGTCGGAAAAGATCATGGTCTCCCTAAAGGCGCGGACCGCATAAAAAATCACAGCTTCCTTCAAAATGGCACCACCAATCAGCAGGACGCGATCAGTCCACGACTCCCAATCAGAGTCAGCACTGAAACGGCCACGAAGTCGAAAATGCTTCACCCAATTGCTGCCGTCACCACTGAAAATACCATGGCCCACCGGTCTCAAATCGAACGACGGATAATCAGAACCCTAGTAGCCGCTGGCCGGCAGCAACATGTCCATATGGGCAGGCGACTTCTCCGTATATCCGGAAGGACCGCCAACAAAAATCCCGATTTTGATCACGTTGGTCCTTTTCACCCAGCTTGGAGGATCTTTCCTCTTAGAGCACGTGCGAGAAAGGCTCATGATCGAGATAGTATGATCAAAAGTCGACCGGGTAACAACAGTTTTCTCCTCACCATCAGCTGTATAAGAGGACTGAAAATATTTTCTCTCGTATGTCATGTCGTCAGGAACTGCATCACCAAAGAAAAAGGTAGGCTTGGGCAACACCCTCTGATCGTCCACAAGGACGGTTGCTTACCATGATCTTATAGAATTCCTCACTCTTGAGAGCGATCAGTCGCTGCCTCATTTTATCTCTGTTGAGGGAGTCATACTCTTCCAAGTTTCTCTCAACATACTGGACCTTCTCCCAGGCTTGCTGAACGGCCACATTGGAAGATCTGGCGGATCGACGAGGTACGCTTGTAGCTGGCTCTCTACCCTTGTTCTTTTTAAAGGAACCACCTGCAAAGGTTGGAAAAGAAAACAATCAACATCAAAATCACAAAATTTCGCTAAAAAAACTGCCAAAATTTTGGCATGATTTTGGGGCAATTCCGAAGAAAAGGAAAATACCCCGAAAGAAATAAAAAACTTGAAGATGGGCTCAACATTGCTGCGAGCTCCAAAACTCCAAACTTTCAAAACCTCAAAAATCTCCACAAATCAAGAAGGGCTCAACATCGATGCGAGCTCCAAATTCCAAAAAATTTACAAAGATTTTCATGTATGCTATCACATCATGCTCCCAATTCAATTTACAAAAATGCATGAATGTCTTGATGTGCCAAAAAAAAGATCATGATGAACAAAAAAAAAAAAGAAAACTTTCACAAAAAAAAATGGGCTGGACCACAGGCCACGTACGGATCTATCCGTACGGCCCATAAAAAAATAAAAAATAACTAAAAAGACGTGCCAAAAAAAGCACGAGAAAAAAAAAAGAAAAACACGTGAAAGAAAAAAATGGAAGAAACACGTGCAAAAAAAAAAGAAAAAGAAAGAAGAAAGAAGAAAAAAAAAGAACTCTTTTTTTTTAACCATCCTATTTCTACAATGGAGTTTTCTTGGAAACGAAGACTTACTTGAAGCCATTGATGAAGAAGAAGAAAAATAATTTGAGGATCCTTGAAGAATTAAAATTGTTGGCCTTGAAGCCCTCTTGAGATTGTTGCAAAAGAAAGCAATAAGAGCAAGAGATCCAATCTCCCCTTGGCTTTTATAAAAGAGAGTAAACCAAAGAAGGAAACAAGGAGAAAAGAAAGGAGGTAAGTGCTACAAATTAGCAATCTTACTAAAAGAAAGAAACTAGGAAGTTTCTTTCCCAAAAGAAAGATACTTTGAGGGATTCTCTCCCAAAAGAAAGCAAATAGAGAGATTTTCTCCTAAAAGAAAGGATTCTTTCAGATATTCTCTCCCAAGATGAAGGGAACGTGAGAGATTCTCTCCAAGTAAGGATATTTTTAGATATTCTCTATCCAAAGGATATATTTTTATATATTCTTTACAAACAAGACATCGCATGAGATCTAAGTCATTTCAAAAGCTTAAGGTCCATGGGTTAGCCCATATGAGCTAGGTTTGACCATCTAGGCACTAAAAGAGGTTTTTAGCCAAAGAAAAATCCATCGTACTAAGAGCATACAAAAAATGGTTCCATGCCTCTTTTGAGTTGATTGGACCATACAAAAAAATCCAAGCCCCATGAGCTTCCAAAAATCAAACCACAGCCTCATATACCAAATTGAGCCAAAATCTTGAAATTGACATTTCACAAAAAACCAAATCCAGGTCCCCTAACCTGCCACATACAGCTTGTTAGGTCACAAGGCCAAAAAATCAAAAACCAAATCTTGATCCCCTAACTTGCCACATACAGCTTGTTAGGTCATAAGATCAAAACCAAAACCGACCCCCCAACTTGCGACATACAGCTTGTTGGGTCACAAGGTCAAAACCAACCCGACCCCGTAACCTACCACATACAGCTTGTTAAGTCACAAGGTCAAAAGCAAAAATCCAAATCCAAATACCTCATGTCATTTTCAAAACTTTGCCTTGAGATGGTACGTGATCCCTTTCACTACCATAAAATTCCCCTGGAAGCTCAAAAGGCTACTCTACCAAAAGAAAGACTGCTCAAAGACTCTTGGTCAAGTCAGAGACTCTCCTTCAAGGTTCTCCTCGAGGCACATCGACAACAAAAGTTAAGCGACTCATCGTTGTACCTCGAAGGGGCATTTGTTGACACCAAAAATGTCACTTTGCCTCTTCAACCTCAAGAAGTCTATATGAAGTCGCATCCTACCATAAATAGGCAATGCTACTTCTAAAAAATCAAATCTTGTCAGAATCAAACAAAAACTGCAAGATCCTTTAATTAAGACAGCCAAGAGAGGAGTACACATGAAGTTTTAGGCCATTTCAAAATCATTTGGCCTAACTTCACTCCTCCACAAGCTAACTAGGAGCTCCCGGCGGCGATAGCATTGAAGACATCAAATCTTCGATCAGAGCCTGTGGATGGTCTAAAAATACCTCCAAAAAGCTCCACGTCAAGTTCCGAGTCAAACCGACAACGTTTGACTCTCCATCAACCCTCAAACAGCAGAATCAAGCCTCTCTGCGGTGAGAACCACCGAGGCCATTACTCATCAGATAGAGCACATAGCTGGCTTCAAAATGCTTACAAAGGGCCACACGTCAAGTTTCAGGTCATTTCGACAACATTTGACCAGACTTTGACTCTCGGAAGCTAAATCAGGCCTCTCGGCGGCAAAGCTCCCTAGGACCATGGTTTCCAAATCAGAGCTAATGGATCCTCTCAAAATGACTCCAATAGGCTCCCTGTCAAGTTTCAAGTCAATCGGACATTGGTTGATCGCACATCAAAACGCGACATCTTCCTCACAACAAAATCAAGTCTACTTACGACAGGACCCCACACGGCTATAAAAATCAAGAAAAAAGCCTATGGTTGGTCTTATTTATTGCTCAGGAGGCTTCACCTCAAATTTCAGGTCATTCCAACATTGTTTGACCCAGTTTCGGCTTCTGATGAAAAATCGGCAGCTCTGCGCGACAAAGTCGTCGGCTTTCCTGGAAAATTGGAAACTTTTCACTCGAAAATGCAAGGATTCTCAACAAATTTTCTACAGGGAGATCAGGCCAACAAATGTGCAAAAATGTCAGGAAAATACAGAAGGAAAAATAATCAGAAAAAGATGGAAGAAATTGACAAAAAAAGGAGACCAAAGGGGACCAAACCCCATGGTCGCCGGTGACCCTAGAAATCTGGGTTGCCGGATTTCCATCGAAGGGCCATTTTTCGACTCCCATTCGCATTTCGAGACTTCCAGCCCCTGTGATTTTCCAAAATTCTGACTTTTGAAGAACCAAATCCGTCGATATTCGTCGACATCATGGGTCCGTCTTCAAAAGTATCAAAATTATCATTGATCGCAAACCAGTTGACCAAAAAAGTGCACCTTCTACCTGATCGATCGAGAAATCAACAGGACAGATGCCACTGGCCCAATATTAGCAATCAATGTCTAAAGTTACATGGCCATCCAATGCCGATCAGCATGAAGATCCATCGATGATCATCGCGAGAAGAATTCCAAAAGACGCGACACGGCCCGCGACTCTCCATGGGACTTGGTGACCATTTAATGTTATTAATTGACCCGTTTATGACAACTTATTATGGTCATTAACTCATTATTTTGGACGGTCCAATCAAAAGCAAGCAAAAGGAGTTACAAACCAAAGGTTTCATGATATTTAAACCTTGAAACTCCTCCCATCATGGAGATTAAAGGTGGTTAAATACTCTTAATTCTCCTCAGGCGAATCAGAAGCCAAGAAAAAGGAGTTACAAAATAAAGAAATAAATCTTGTAACTCCTCCCATTATGTGGCCTTAAAGCCCATAAACTCTCCTAAATTGCTACCAAAGGCCTATAAAAAGGAGAGCATTCCAAAGAAATCCAGATCAGAAAAATCGATCAGAAAATTCGAATCCCGGAATCCAGAAGATAAAAGATAAAACTTTGCTGAAGTACTACACTGACCACAGCTACAAGATGACAAAAGTCCCTTAGGGGGCATCCCCCAAGGTCCTTGCCTTCTCCTTCTGCTTCCAATGGCTTAGACATGGCTTTTCAGCCCGTCTACTTAGCTTTTTATTAGACATAGGACCTTCTCTTGGTCTTTGTCCTCTAAAAATCTGAGGTTGAAGCCGAGACAAGTGAATCAAGAGCATCCTCTATTCTCATCTACATGGATGATGGCGAAGTCCACACATGGCTTGCGACCATCAATCTGAACGAGTCCCCCATAATATCCTGAGAAGTTAGATCATCATTTTCTTGCTTTTCATTGTAGTTTGTATTTTTCTAAAGAGACAAAAAATCACAACTCTTGTCTTTCACTATTGATAAGAATTGTAAATCGGCTATAAACGCCAAAAATCGGTTGTAAATGCCAAAAATCGCCTTTTACAGCAAATATCGCCTTTAACGAAAAAACAAATGAAATCGCCTCTTACGGCATTTCAAAACCATGTCTCTTTTCTTAAATATATGTGCAATGAAAACTCGAAAGAAGTTGATTTCCTTTTCTACTTGTAAAGGTCGATCTCTGGATCACCACTTGCAATTCCAAGTAGAGTAGAAAATCTGGCACTCCCAAATAAAAAATATTGATGCACGCTTTGCCCTCCGGGTGCGAAAGGGTTGGATCAAACGGACTCTCACATCCGCCGACCTCGGTAGTGCCGAGCAAGAGCGCGGTCAATCAGGTGTAGGGCCAATGTAGAGACTCCTCTTATGGAGAACGCCAGGATCTTTTGAGAGCTTATAGTTAGAGTGTGATTGGCTCCTTTTTGTGTGGGTCACACTACTATTCCATTTGTATTTTGTTTATATTTTTGGTATTGGTATATAGGATACCTTTGTAGATTTTCTTTTGTATAAACAATGTACATATTTGTAAAATTCTTTTGTATTAAACTTGAATATTGTAAATGGACTTGATGGGGACATGATATTCATTTTGATGAAAGAAATACACAGCTTCCGCTATATCAAATGTAAATGATGGAGTTTAGTGAGCTAGACTCACGAGTGAATAGTGGCTTTCTCCTTCGTGTGTTTGTATTTAATTCGCGACAGGTACAATCACACGGGAGTACGTGTGTCTCACCTCGGGGATTACCCTAGGCCAGGGTGATTCAGGACCGGGATGTGACAGCGAGTTTGGCCGCGAGAGGGAGAGAGGATGGTGGAGGGTGGATTGATGTAAACGAGCTATGCCTTGGGGTAGAATTTACGCCTGAGAGAGGGATGAGATGAACCCGCTGGGTGTGGCGATGGAGAAGAAGATCTACGGACAGAGGCAGTGGTGACGATGGCGAGGTGATGGATCGACCGAGAGGGAAATGTGGAGTTGGATGATGGCTCTGGGGTGAAATAAGGGATGGTTGCCGAGAGATGGAGATGAGATGGAGAGTGGAGGGGGAGGCTCTGATCTGCACAGGGTTTGCTTGAGTGTGAACAAGTGAGGAGCTCGATGATGGGTGCTGATGTAGTCTTGTGATCTGCGCAGGGATCTGGGATGGAGATGAAGACAGGGATTTAAGGAGGGAGATAGATCTGACTCTAGTTTCCCAGATCTCTGGACTCCTTTTTCCTTATTTGCGTGAGGGGTCAACGGTAGTCCATGTCAGGTTGGGTTGGTCACTGGTGAGACCCAAAATGCCAATAGGTTGGGTAGTTTAAGGTTTAGGTTAGGTTGAATGGGGCTGATGGTTTTTGGGGCTTAGATTGGGTCAAGTGGGTTTAGGCTAAGATGGTTTGGGGCTTGGGCCGGATTTGCTGGGCCATGCCTAATGGGTTGGATTTGAGGTTTTGATCACGGGTTTGGGGCCCAAAAGGTGGGCCGCGGTGGGGCTTGGTCCAGGCCATTATCACTGGGACCCAGGTTTGATATGCCTGTTGGATTTTTAAAATCTGAGTATCAGTGGAAATCTCTCAATGAGTAGGTCCTGATGATATATGGGTGTGGTCCATTTGAAGTCCAAGAAAGGACTTGAATTTTTGGGGAGCACACATATGTTTAACTTTTTAAAATTCATTATTCTTGATCCACCTGTCAGATTTTTTTAAATCCATATATCATTGGGAAGCTTACTAAAAGTAGATCATCATGGAAGTGAGATTCGACTCGAAACATGGGAGTTGGTGAGATCCATTAAAAAAAAGGCCTACAATGATGAAACCTTCCTAAATGTGCATGATAATGCAGATTTTCATTTATTTATTCAAAATTGTCCAAATGGGGCAAAATTGAGGCATCAATAATATGGGTATTGAAATTGTCCATAGGGGTACCAAAATGAGGTGTCTACAGGTGCATGGTCGCCGGCGACCCTGGAAATCTGGGTCACTGGATTTCCACCAAATTCCCAATATTAGGTTCTTTTCGTGTTCCAAGCTATTTGGCCTTTGTGATTTTCCAAAAATCTGATTTTTGGGGCACGAAATTCGTCGATTTTCAACAACATCACGGATTCCCCATTGAAATCATGAGTTCATCATCGGACAATTCGAAATCGCCAACCGGCCAACCAAGAAAGCACACTTCCTGCCCGACCAATTGAGAAATCAAAAGGACAGATGGTACCGGCCCACTGGTAGCAATCAATATCTCAAATTGCATGATCATCGGACAACAATTGGCATGAGAAATTCATCGGCGTTCAAGGCTCCCTACGTCGCACGTAGAATTTCAAAAGTCGCGGTGTAGCCCGCGACCCTTCAAGGACTTTGGCAGCTATTTAATGAGGTTAATGACCCATTTTCATGACAAGTTAATGTGGTTAATTACCCATTATTATGGATGGCCCAATCAGAATCCAAGGAATGGTAGTTACAAGTCAAACAAAATTATGGCATTAAACTATGTAATTCCTCCCATCATGGAATTTAAATGCAAATAAAGGCCCATTATTCTCTAATAGCCAATCAAAATCCCAGGAAAGGGAGTTATAAAAATACAAATTTAAAAGCATGTAACTTCTCCCATCATGGAGCATTAATGCAATTAATGCATTTAAAGCCCATAAACTCCCTCCATGGCCACCAAAAGCCTATAAAAGGAGGTCATTTCCACAATTTTAGGGCATGAAGTGCAAATCCTAAAAAAACTCTACAATGTTGCTACAACGCTCCAACGAAAACCTCTCCTCCGTTGAAGAAGCTTCGCAACGACCACCACTACAAGGTGACCAAAGACCCTTTGGGGGCCACCTCCCAAGGTCCTCTCCTTCTGTCTCTATGGCTTTGGCTTAGACGCGTCTTTTCAGCCCGTCTACTTAGATTTTTATTGGATATAGGATCTCCTCTTTATCCTTATTCTCTAAAAATCTGATGTTCAAGCCGAGCCAAGAGAATCAAAAGCATCATTTGTTATCATCTGAAGGACGACGACGAAGCGTAAACATGACTTGCGGCCATCACTCTGAACGAGTCCCCGCAATCTTCTGTGAAGTCAGATTCCATTTTCTTTCTTCTCATTGGATTTTGTATTTTTAAAAGAGACACAAAAAAAAACACAAGTCTTGTCTTTTATTTTGATGAGAGTTGTACATCGCTTTTCACGGCAAAAACATCGCCTTTCACGACAAATAAATGAAAATCACCTTTCATAGCATCCAAATTCAAATTATATATCTTTTCTTAACACATGTGCAATGAAAGCTAGAAAAAAAAAGTTAATTTTCTTTTCTACTTGAGAAGGTGGATCTATCGACCACCGTTTATTATTTCCAAGTAGAGTAGAATATTTGGTATACCCGTACACAAAAAGTCAATGCACGCATGTCTCCGGTCACGAAAGGGTTGGACCCCACGGATTCTCACATCCGCTGACCTCGGTAGTCCTGTGAACAACCTGCGAGCCATCAGAGAGATCCTATATCCAATGAAAATCCAAGTAAACAAGCTAAAGAGTCGAGTCTAAGCCATGGAGATAGAAGGAGAGGGCCTTAGGGGGGGTGCCCCCCTAAGGGTCTTCAATCACCTTGTAGTGGTGGCTGTAGCAGAACTTCTTCAACAAGAGAGAGGCCATCGTTGGAGCATCGTAGCAACGAAGGAGAGTTTATGTATAATGGTGAAAAAAACATGCCTTGGAATGGTGAAAATGTCCTCCTTTTATAGGCTTTTGGAAGGCATGTGGCGAGTTTAAGGGCTTTAAATGCATTAATGCTACATGATGGGAGGAGTTACACATTTTGAATTTATGTTTTTGTAACTCCTTTTTCTTGATTTTTTATTGGGTCGTCCATAATAATGGGCAATTAACCGCATTAAGTGGCCGCCAAAGCATTTGAAGAGTCGCAGGCCATGTGCAACTTTTGAATTCTACCCGTAATGTAGGAAGCTTCAATCGCCGATAAATTTCTCACAACAATTGTTGTCGGATGATCATGCAATTTCGGACATTGATTGCTACTAGTGGGCCGATACCATCTGTCCCGCCGATTTCCCGATCGATCGTGCAGAAGGTATGCTTTCTTGGCTGGCCGGTTAACGATTTCAAAGTGTCCGATGACGAACCCATGATTTTGACGGCAAATTCGTGATGCTGTCAAAGATCAACATATTTTGTGAGCTGAAAATTAGATTTTTAGAAAATCATAGAGGCTAAACAGCTCGAAAATGAAAAAATGACCCAAACAAGGGCTTTCAGTGAAATCTGGCGACCTGAATTTCCAGGGTCGTCGGCGACCATGGGGCATTTTTTGCCCAATTCATCACTTTTTCGACCTTTTCTAGTTTTTCTTTTTGATGTATATATTTTCTGGTATTTTTGTACAATTTTTGGTATGATTTGATAAGAAGCTGCACAAAACGAGGGACAAAGTTTTTTTATTTTTTGGGAACGCCAAAGACTTTGTCACGTTGGGGTGCCGATTTGCCGCTAGAATCCAAAATTGCGTTCAACGATGTCAAAATGACCTGAAATTTGAGGTGAAGCTTCACGATCAAGAAATAAGACCAACTATAGGCTTTTGTTTTGATTTTGAATCCGTTAGGGGTCCTGTCGCCAGTATATTTTTTTTATCATAAGGAAGACGTTGCACTTTGATGTATGGTCAAATGATGTCCAATTGACCTGAAATTTGACAGGGAGCCTTGCGGGACCATTTTAAGGCTATCCATCAGATTTGATTTGTACGTCATGGTCCCGAGGGGCTCCGTCGTTGAGAGACCTGGTTTTGTTACCAGGGGGTCAAAGTTGGGTTAAATGATGTTGAAATGACCTGAAACTTTATATGTATTACCTTTGTAGTATTTTGAGACCATCTATGTACTTTATTTGAAAAGTGATGACTTCGGCGGTCTCCGCCACCGGGACTCCTGGTTTTGCTGCTTGAGGGTTAATGTTGGGTCAAACATTGTCGGATTAACCCGTGATTTGACTTAGTGCCTCTTAGGACCATTTTATGACTATTCAAAGGTATTGATTGATGATTTGATGTTTATGATGTTGTCGCCGGAAGGGCTGACCTTGTCACGTGAGAATGCAACTTTTGCATTTTGGGCCAAAAGGTGTCGGAATGACCTGAAATTTGATGCAGAGCATTGTAGTGAAATTTTAAGGCCAACTGTGTGCTCTATTTTGTGAAACAAGGTCCCCAGCTTCACCGCCGCCTGGAGCTCCTATTTGGGCTATTAGAAGAGTGAAGTCAGGCCAAATAATGTCAAAATGACCCAAAACTTCATGTGTACACTTCTCGTGACTATTTTGAAAGATTTAGAAGTTTTCTGATAGTTTTGTCAAGATCTAATGCTTGAAGCAGCTTCGCTCATTGTGGCATGATGCAGTTTCATGTGACTTCTTTGATGTTGAAAGTATATGGAGAGGCAAAGTGGCATTTTTTGTGTCAACATGGACTACTAGGGATTCCTTGGAATCTGACTCCAATCGAAGATCTAGACCCCACATCTCATGTGAATTCCGGTTCCAGAGTTAATTGCAAATAACTCTACTAAATAAATGCAATTGCACTCCAATCTTAGGAATGTTTAGAAGATGAGCATAAACTTTCCAATTACTGTAAGTAGGCCCCTCCATCAATTATATCCATGGATCTATTGGAATTAATGTGTCCAACCAAGTTAGATCCACTTCTTATTATCCTTGTGACCCAATTAATAATAATAATTATCAGTACCATCTAACTAACTCTTAATTGGGATGGGTGCGCACTTACTAATGATAAAATCCATTATTTGGCACAAGGGGATATTTATCTCTTTGAGGATAAATCTCATCTTGAGAACTATATATTCCCACAGTTCCACTACCACGTACCAAGATACCGATATGTTGATGTATAGTTGCCCGAATTCTTTGGTAACTCAAAGTAAATGTATAGTAGAAACTTGAGTCTATTAATCTCTCAAGATTGAGAGCCTATTACTTGAAAATTATGAGAGTAGTCTTTAATCAAAGACAAACTTGCATAAGGTCCCACTCATGGTCCTTCAGTACATCAAATATACTAACACAAACCATCCAGAGTCTTACACTCTGATGGTTGAGACAAACCATATTATCTAATAGCGATTGAGGTGCTATACAACCTTATTCAGATGAGATGCTCAGTCTCATCACTGGTTATAAAATTACTTCAAGGATAAGATTTGTTATCCATTTCTCTTGTATGTGAATCTCATCCACAGACATAAATTACATTTAATATACTTGTGGGCTCCGGTTCATAAACTATTATGTCATATTGTATTAATTATGTGCAATCATATAATAAAATATCATTAATCACATGAATAAAACATGAAATAATAAATTAATTGATAAAATAAACTAATTTATTTATATCATTTACTCGATTGAGGACATACAATCTATAAGTAACATGGATAGTGGCATCATATTTAAGTTGTAGCTGTCTTAAAGTAATTACAGAAGTGCCACTCCTGAAGCCTATAAATGGAGGAGCAGGACCCCACGTTTGCTACTTTTCTCCACTGGAGAAATTATCTTTCAAATCTCTGAAGCTTCCTCGTCCTCTTTCAGGAGAGTGAGAAGATTGTTCTGAGAGTTTCTCTTTCCATTTTATTGCATTTCCCCTTTCTCTCTTTGATTGTAAAAAAAGTGCACATGGATCTAATTGTCATGGATTAGATTACTTGAAGCTTATCCGTAGGTGTACCGATTTAAACAAAATTAAGAAAACTTTATAAATATTGCCTAGTACCAATTTAAACAAAATGAAGAAGGCAATATTTAGATTGCTTTATCTTTTCTCATATTAACGATTGCTCCTCTTGAGGCTTTATGTTGCCATTTGCCAATAGATTTTTATAAATTGTCCCCATTATTACTACTATTATTAAAATTATTTTGAAACCAAGAATTCTCTTTGTATTTCCTCTCTATTTTCTTCCCTTTTTTCACAAAACAGGATTTGTCATGGTTAAAGTTTCCTTTCCCTATGCTTTTACAATATTTGGCCTATAGGAGTTGAGACTGCCATAAGATTGTACAATTCCAATATTGTACAAGTGATTCATGTAGGGTTTCCAATTCCTAAGGGGTGAAACTTGGCGAAGGTCTATACAAGAAGAGACGGGCAAACGGTTCAAACTTTTAACATGTAGCCATCACTTAGGAGCCTCATGAATTTCTTATGAGTCCAAGCCTCAGAGCATCTAGACTCAAACCATTTAATTAAGCATGTTTTTTTCTCTAATGGTCCTCTCCTCTACAAATTTTAGTTTCATATTGAGCTCCACCTATAATAAAATCAATCTCTTTACATAGATTTGTCCTCCTTAAACTTGGCATCAGTCCTTAATTAATATTAATCTGGACATTAGCAAGGTGAGATTAGGACATGTTTTTTTGCTAGTCCGAACAGCTTTTAGGAGTGTTACAGTCATCGGAAGGACCCATCCAAGCTCTATTCTGTGGCTAGGGGTGTCATGGGCAAGGCGGTCTGAGGCAGATCAAAGCCTACCTGTACTTTAGAAACACAGGCATGCATCCGGCCCAAGCCTTATATGGGCCTTAAGTGCCTGGCCCGATCTCAAATTGCCTTCAAATGTCAAGCTTGAGCTCGACCATTTAGTCAATTGGGCTGTGCCCGACTCGGCTTCTTATCACTTGTTTAGATAAATAAATCACTAAAATACATGCATTTCATGTTTGGGTTGGATTGTGCCAGGCTTCAAACCATATATCAAACAAGCCCAAAATTTAGATCTAGCCCCGCTTGAGCGCCTAAACCCAAGGATAGAACCCGGCCCAAAGCTCTTTAGGCCGGCCCCTGTAGAGCATCCTGTGGGGGTAAAATTTGAACTCAATATTAGTTGGGCTTGGGTCATAGTGGACCAACCCAACCCGCCAGGAGGAAGAATTCAAAGAGGCGTTTGGACGAATGAATTAAAGGATGTGGATTAAAGGATCGCCCCCATGATGCAATAACTCCATCCGTTATCAATTATCACCCTAAAGAGGGAGAATTAAAGGAGCGCCCCCATGATGCAATAACTCCATCCCTTAACAAGTTATCACCATGAAGAGGGAGGAAATGTTCGTAGAAGGTGGGCGGATATTTAGGAGGAAACGGTATAAGAGAAGAAAAAGGAGAGGTATGCAATTTCTGAACCACAACTCTAATCAGAATGAGAACACGGTTCAGGGGCTAACTTAAGCATCGGAGGATCCTCGATCGGACCACCCGATCGAGTCTTCACTGTGTTTTTTTTTGAAACAGGAATACTATCAAGAGACATTGCGCATGCGAGAAGAAGGAAAACAAACAGAGTCTTCAAGGTAATTTTCTATGATCAGGTAGAAAAATATGTTCAGGTCAAGAAGAAGGAGGGAGGTCTTCGTTGCTGAGCTGACCTGCTTTCCTCGGAGCCGAGCAAAGACGAGCCGAGCTGACCTGCTTTCCTCGGAGCCAAGCAGAGACAAGCCGAGCTGACCTCCAGTCCTCGGACCAATCAAAATTAGACGTTACAATTGGCATCGTCTGTGAGAAGCGAAAGAGGAAAATCATCCACTAACGCTTCTTCTTTTTGAGAGATATGGCAGATCAAGAACTTGGTCTCGGATCACAGCACCAAGCTAGACGCACTTAGTGACAAAGGGCGACGAAGATGCCCGGGAAATGATCCTATAGTCAACCACTCCGGTGGTCCAGATGTCGGAAATATACCATATACTGATAGTGACCGAATCGTTCCCTTTCCAGGCAGGAAAGGACGGATCTAGTCAGAAGTTTACCGCGCTGATTCAAGCCGCGCCATAAACTCACCATCTGTGGATAAACTACAAAGAGAACCCCACCAGAAGCAGGGTCATGAAAACCAGGTACTAGTTCCACCGCGGGACGCATTTATCCGCCTAAAGCAATCTTGCAAAGAAGCTATTCGGAACCTGACACAAGGAATGAAGCAGCAAAAGGAAAAGCTCGACCGTCTGCTATTGGAATTGGAGGCAGCAAAGGAGGCACAGGGACGTCCCCCGAGTGCGGAGGATGCTCGGAAAGGTTCTGAAACCGCTCATAAAATCTGAAGAATAGAGCATCGAGGCAGCACCGATGTACGGGGGCCCAGAAGTCACCATTCTAAATCAAAAACTTGGCGAATCCGACCTAAGGCATGAGCAGAAGATGAAGGGAGTAGGATTTCACGCTCCCGACTACAAAGAGAGGAGGAGACCGAAGTCCAAGCAAGGGGCACTAAAAACGGAGGAGTTCTAAGAAAGAAAAAAATTCCAAGGGCGCTTGCCGAGGAAGACGTACGAGCCCTCATCGAGAAGGCATTAGCAAACCAAAAGTCCCCTGAGGAGAATCCGACCAGATCAAGGTACTTGGGAAGTGCACAGAACTTCATATCTCCCTTTTCAAAAGAGATAGCAAAAGATGACCCACCTCGGCGATTCTCAACTCCTAAGCTGAGGACCTATGATGGCATTTCTGATCCTGCCAACCACGTCCAACATTACCAGCATTCCGTGGCATTGTGGATAGGGAATGAGCCACTAATGTGCAAGGTTTTCTCCTCGAGTTTGGGGACCTGGCCTTGAAATGGTGCTCCCGCTAGAGCCGAGATCGATATGTAGCTTTCGGGAGCTTGCTGGATCTTTTGTTACTTGTTTTGTAACAAATTTTGAGCAGCCCAAGGACATTGGGGCATTATTGTCTCTTAAGAAGTAGAGCTCGGAGAGCCTGAATGAGTTCAGCACTCATTATTGGCACCTCTATATTGAGGTAGAAAGGACTAACGAACAAGTAGTTGTAACAACTTTCAAGCTCGGGCTGCCAAAGGAGAGTCAGCTTCGCCAATCGTTGACAAAGCGATCCCTGACCACACAAGGAGAACTGATGGAGTAGATCGAAGAGTTCATAAAATTAGAAGAAGACATGGGAGAAAAAGGTGTATCAGATGAGCACCGAGTCGACCATAGTAAACAAGTCTGGGCAAAGGAAAGCAGAGATCTCGTTTTCAGATGAAGATTTGCGAGATGTGGTCCAGCTCCACAATGATGCCCTAGTACTAACTTTATGAGTACAGGGGTATGCTGTACGGAGGATGCTCATAGATCCGGAAAGCTCATCATAAATTTTGTTTGCCGATCTGTTTGATAAGCTCGACCCGAAGCACTCAGATTTAAGGCCGAGTTGGATACCCTTGTCGGGTTCAGTGGCCAAGCAGCACACTCGATGGTGTGATAACCGTTCAAGTCGGCGCAGGGCCCGTCCGCTTAGACGTGCAACTTCTGGTGGTAGATGTGCCATCTCCTTACAACGCCATTACGGGGCGAACATGGATTTATCGCATGAGGGCGATGTCGTCAACGTATCACCAAAGGATCCACTTCCCGACATTGAAAGGAACCACGAAAATCAGAGGAGATCAAGTAGCATCCAGAAGCTGTCTGATCGCGGTAATCAAAGGAAAGGCGAAAAGCGCATATGCTTGGAGAGAAATGCCTATAAAAAATAGCAACTACAGTTAAGTCGGCCAGAGGTTGGAATCAAATTGCCGACCTGATTAACGAGGTCGTAGAGGAGCTGGAAAAGGGTTCTGTCACGCCCCCGGACCGAGGACCCATTAAACAAGACCTTAATCCGGGGTCATGGCGCGACGAGCCAAAAAATTCTGCTCGTATACGCTTGTTTCCCACAGATTTCCGCGGTAAGGATCCTTGAAATTCGATCCATCAATGAATAATAATAATAACATTCACACGAATAAGTTACGCGAAAGCATTGTAGCAAACATGAAAATTCATAACATAAGTCTATGATGAGAACGCTCAAGACTAGTATCAAAATGAGAAACATTCCATAGATAGGCCCCAAAGTTTGTTTCAAGTTTAATACAAACATCAAAGTTAGCAATAATTACAATTTCCCCAAAACAAGCCAACAATGACTACAAACAAGTTCCTAAAATAGAATCAACCCCAAAATGTGATCGAAGCTCTGGAGTCAACCCAACGTCTAGGCGACATCATCATGCTGCCACTCACGTTCCACAAGAACTAATGGGTCCGCCTCGAAGTGCGCCTCAAGGGCAAGCGGCTCAATATCTGGCACCAAATAAAAGGATCAGACACAACGGTCTGGCAAGCAAATATAACAATATAATAGGATGATAAAAAGAGTAAAACATTGGATAAATGAGAATTACGATTAAAATTCTGAATAACAAAAACGACAAGATAAAAGATCTTCTAAAATATTAACAAATCCAAGACTATAATAAGTTGAAATAGACAAGGACCATAAAATAAAATATCAAACAGATAAAATATTGGCAAACCACGTATAGCTATATTCTCCTGTTACCGAAGTAACAAGAGCAGACTGAGACCGTAGCCACTACTCGTAGGACCGGAACGAACAAGGTCGTTGTCAAATAGAACTATAGCCACTACACGTGGGACCGTAAACAAAATCGTTGCCATGGTCGGTACAAACAGAGTTTAAGCTGCAGTTGGCAGACAAATTAAAGATCTCAAGCGGGGTGATCAGCCCGACAAGGTAACCTAAGCTTAGTGGTGCCCTTTAAATTTTTAAAACTTGAACCGATACAAATCCAAACATAATAATTCATTTATGAAATCGATAAAAAGGCTACTCCTAAACAAATACATACTGACTATACTGACAAATCTGATGAGTAGCCTTATCGATGTATCTCCGAATGTGGTGAACCACTCAAATCAATTTGTAGCAAATATACAAATTTATGTGCAAACCATTTAAATCTATCTCAATTCAATTCATAGAAAAACATACAATTTTATGTAATAGACCACTTGATTCTATTTCAAATCACCGATACTTTCGAACGTGATGAATCACTTAAATCCTTTCAAATAAATATACCGAAGAATACATATAAGTTTTCTAACTTGGAATAGAATAGAATAGTGTACAATGATTTAATGACATACCAAGGGACTATCTCAATACACACTTAACCTCTAAACATTAATTTATAAAAAACATGTTTGATGCCAATGAAAATCCACAACCTTTAAGATGATAAAGTGTGCATTGAGATTATAAAATTCCCGGGTAAATCGAGCATCAAGAGGTTTCATCACCTTTTCAATAAAGTTTTACTATTCATAATAATTCAAATCAAAGTATCCATTCCAGGCTTTCATATGTCAAATGGGGATTGAATTGGGCTCCAAACTATGGAGAGACAAGGGCCAAAGAGGGGCTGCAAATGGGCCTAAAATAGGTTGTAAATTGGCCTTAAAACAAGCTGAAACAGGGCCTTAAACAGGCTGAAACATGCCTCAAAACAAGCCCTTAAAACAGGCTCAAACAGGCCATGAAACAGGCCTCAAACAGGCCTTGAAACAGGCCTCAAACGGGCTTGGAATGCCCAGGCCCACTCAAGTGGTCCAGGCCCGCTCGAGCGGACTGAGCTGCTGCCTTGGTCCGCTCGAGCGGCCCAGAGCCCGCTCGAGCGGGCCAGGCTGCTGCCTGAGCCCGAAAACTAGTGCAGAAATGCACTTTTTCACTCCTTTTGGCTTCCTTTCCCTCTTCTTTCCCTTCCATTGCATTCACATTCATTTTGGGCCCTTCTTAGCCTCATCCATACTCCATTGAATCCACCATACACAATTCATTCCAAATTTATCAAACAAAACAAATATAAACAAGATCTCCTCCATTCATTAAACATAAAATCAAGATAATAAAATCTGAAAGGCAAAGTTCCAAATTGTTGCTAAACAAAAGCTCAAGAGGACTCAAACATAAACCAATACCCAATCTTTCAAAAGCAAATCCATGAATCATAAAGAGAATAGAACATATAATGAATATTCCATGAAATCATACTTATAGAATAAAATCATCATATAAATTGAGATATTCACTTGCCTCAAGTCAAGATGAGGGACAAAACACTCCAAAATGGTCTTCCTATAGTCCCAAGCTCCAAAATCACAAAACCCCCAAAATAGCTCAAGAAGAAGCCCTAGAAAATCAATCCATTGCAAATCTCAAAGAAAGCCTTTTGGATGTTTGAGCAAGAAGTTCCAAACGACATGGAAAACAAGAATCTCAAGGGAAGAAAACCATATCTAACCTCTAATGGTTCAAACCAAGAACAAGGGCTTGAAATGGAGCTTTATCCTTGTTCAAAATCCTTAAAAAGAGGTTCTTTGAAGAGCTCGAGAGGAGAGGAAGAGATCGAGGAGATCAAATCTTCAAGAAATCTCCAAGAAATGGGTGTTCCAGAGGAGAGAGAAAGTGCTGGGAGAGTAAAAACCCTTGGCTCAAAAAGTTACAGGAAAAGATAGAATGAAGGGAAGAAGGGAACTATTCCTTATATAAGATGGGTTTGTAGGTCCCAATCTTCATAGAGCTGAAAATGGTATTTGCGGGTCCCGAACGAAAACGACGAAGAATACAAAATTACTCAATGAAATATCTACTCTCCAAAAAGTATATTTTTGTCAATTTCTGAAATTTTTGAAATTTGGGTACAGATTTTGTGTGAAAGGTCAATTTGGCCCTTTTTCTCGAAAAACGCGATTTTCGATCATTAAATCAAAACAATCGAAACATGAAAGTTGAAAAACTTAATGAAATGAGTCAAAATAACTAAAAATTGGAATTTTATGAAAATCAAGGTTAAACCCCTAAGGTTCACACACAACACACGGGCGCCCCTGCCCGCGTCAAGCCTAAGTCAACGACTCTCGAAAATTCCCAAAGCTAATCAAACATTCTAATCTAGCTAAAAAAATTAAGCTAATCATCCACTAACCCTACTTATCAACTAATCACGGTTAAAATGTAATTAAATATACCGAACCTGGGTCGGGGTCTGACATCCTCCACCCCTAAAAATCACATTTGGTCGTCCAAATGATCACTAACCTCTGGAAATAGCTGAGGGTATTTCTTCTGGACCTGATCACAAAGTTCCCAACTGGCCTCTTCGGGTCCATGATTCTCCCAACTGAATTGTTCTGTTTCTCAACTCTTGCTCTTTAGTGTCAATAATCTCTACCGGTTTCTCGATATAGGTGGCATCTTCTCGAACTTCCAACGGTTCGTGATGTAGCACGTATGAAGGGTCTGAGATATATTTCCTTAGCATTGACACGTGGAGCACATTGTGTACACCCGAAAGTTCTGGAGGCAAAGCTAATCTATATGCTACTTCTCCGACACGACTCAGGATCTCATACGGTCCAATGAATCTCTTTGATAATTTGCCCCTCTGTCCAAATCTCAGTGTTCCTCTGACCGGAGATACCTTCAAAATTACTTTGTCTCCAACTTGAAATTATAGATCCTTCCTTCGAACATGAGCATAACTTTTCTATCGACTTCTCGCAATCTTCAGTCGTTCATGAATAATTTTGACTTTATCACTTGTTTCTTCAACCAAAGAAGGTCCATGAAAGCTGCGTTCTCCGACTTCTTCCCAACACACTGGCGTTCTACATTTCCTGCCATACAACACTTCGAAGGGGGCCATTCCTATGCTCGAATGGTAGCTGTTGTTGTAAGCAAACTCACAGAAAGGTAGATTCTCATCCCATTGGTTCTTGAAGTCAAGTACACAAGCTCTAAGCATGTCTTCAAGGGTCTGAATAGCCCTCTCTGACTGGCCATCAGTCTGCGGGTGATATGTTGTGCTGAATTGAAGCTTCGTTCCCATCATTTCATGTAAGGTCGTCCAAAATCTCGAAACAAATCTACTATCTCGATCTGAAGTAATGGAGACCGGCTGACCATGGTGACTGACAATTTCCTTCACGAAGGCTTGTGCTAAAGCCAACATATGCATTTTCTTCCTGGTTTTCAAAGGAATAAAGTGTGCAGACTTCGTTAATCGATCTACTATAACCCAAATAGCATTGTTCCCTCTGCTTGTAGTCGGTAGACCCGAGAAAAAATTCATGGTCAAGTGTTCCCATTTCCACTCCGGAATTTCTAATGGCTGCAAAAGACCAGGCGGTTTCTGATGTTCTGCCTTCACCAATTGACAAGTCATGCATCTGGATACGAAGGTTGCTATCTCTCTCTTCATATTATTCCACCAAAAATGATTCTTCAAATTTTGGTACATCTCCGTGCTCCCCAAGTGCATAGAATACCTCGTATTGTGAGCTTCTACCATAATATCATTCTTCAAATTATCTATCTTTGGAACACATAGCCTGCCGCGGAAGTACAAAACTCCATCCATGATTTGAAAATCTGGGCGTTCTGAGATGTGCTCCACAATTCTTGGTAAGTCTGGATCTTGCATCTGACTGTCCTTGATTTTCTGAATGAAGGCGGGCTCAGACACTGTCATATTTGCCAGCATAACTCCTTTCTTCAAGGGTTGGGAATCCACCCTCAATTCTTCGAATTGCTGAAAGTTATAAAATCCTTGCAAGCTGGCCAAGCAAACTGATTTTCTACTCAATGCATCAGCCACTACTGATGGACCGCGCTCCTGCTTGGTTCCTACCGAGGTCGGCGGACGTGGGAGTCCGTTTGGTCCGACCCTTTCGTAACCGGGGGGCAGGGGCGTGCATCAACATTTATTTTTTTGTGGGTGTGCCAGATTTTCTATTTTACTTGGAATTGCAAGTGGTGATCCGGAGATCAACCTTCGCAAGTAAAAAGGAAATCAACTTCTTTCAAGTTTTCCATTGCACATATATTTAAGAAAAGAGACATTTTTTTGATTTGCCGTGAAAGGCGATTTTTTGGCATTTATAGCCGATTTTGGCGTTTATAGCCGATTTTTGGCGTTTATAGCCGATTTTGGCGTTTATAGCCGATTTACAATCCTTATCAATAATGAAAGACAAGAATTGTGATTTTTGTCTCTTTTAAAAAAATACAAACTACAATGAAAAGCAAGAAAAGGAGGATCTAACTTCTCAGGAGATTGTGGAGGACTCGTTTAGATTGACGGTCGCAAGCCATATGTGGGCTTCGCCATCATCCATGCAGATGAGAACAGAGGATGCTATTTGATTCGCTTGGCTTGGCTATAACCTCGGGTTTTTAGAAGACAAAGACCAAAGGAAGGTCCTATGTCCAATAAAAAACCGAGTAGACGGGCTGAAAAGCCACATCTAAGCCATTGGAGGCAGGAGGAGAAGGCAAGGACCTTGGGGGGGGGTACCCCCCAAGGGACTTTTGTCACCTTGTTGCGGTGGCCGGTGTAGAACTTCCTGCAGAGTTTTCTCTCTTTTTCCTTTCTCTGGATTTCTGTGCTTCTCTCTGTCTGTGTGTCTGTCTCTTTTTTCCGATCTGGATTCCTTTGGAGTGCTCTCCTATTTATAGGCTCTTGGTAGCCATTTAGGAGAGCTTATGGGCTTTTAATGTCATTAAGCCACATAATGGGAGGAGTTACAAAATTGAATTGTTTATTTTGTAACTCTTTTTTCTTGGCTTCTGATTGGCCGGAGGAGATTGAGGGCATTTAATCGCCTTTAATCGCCATGATGGGAGGAGTTTCATGGGTTAAATGCCATGAATCTCTTGACTTGTAACTCCCAAATGCTTGCTTCTGATTGGGCCGTCCAAAGAAATGGATTAATGACTGTAATAAAGCTAGTCAATTAATCGCATTAAGTGGTCGCCGAGTAGCTGAAGAGTCGCGGGCCGTGCCACGTCTTTTGGAATTCTTCTGTCGATGATCATCGATGGATCTTCATGTAGATCGACATCAGGTGACCATGTAATTTCAGGTGTTTGTTGCCAACAGCGGGTCGGTGCCATCTGTCCTG
Source organism: Litsea cubeba (assembly GCA_012931725.1). Classification (NCBI taxonomy): domain Eukaryota; kingdom Viridiplantae; phylum Streptophyta; class Magnoliopsida; order Laurales; family Lauraceae; genus Litsea; species Litsea cubeba. The sequence goes on from CM022949.1 coordinate 69,727,358, forward strand.
TCGATTTCTCGATCGGTCGGGTGGAAAGCACACTTTTTTTTGGTTGACCGGGTGGCGATCAATACTGTCTTTGATACTCTTGATGATTTACCCGTGTTTTGGACGGATATCAGAGGACTTGGTGTCTCAAAAGCATGAATCTTGGAAAGTACCAGAGGCTGGGCTCCTCGAATCGCGAAAAAACGGCGAAAACCGGGGTTTCCGGGGCTTTCCCGGCGACCCCGGGGTCCATGGTCGCCGGCGACCCTGGCCCAGGGTCGCAGGGGTCTGCGACCCTGGGGGGGTTTTCCCCCGTTTTGGTCCCGTTTTGCGTCCGTTTTTGCTCTTTTTTGATTCTTTTTCTTCTGTACTTTTCTTTGACATTTTGATCATTCATTGGCCTGATTTCTTTGTAGGAAACCTGATGAGAATCCTTGCATTTTATTTTGCAAAGTTTCCAATTTCCTGAGAAAGCCGAAGACTTTGTCGCGCAGAGTTGCCGATTTCCCGTCAGAAGCTGAAACTGGGTCAAACGATGTCGGAATGACCTGAAATTTGGTGTGAAGCCTCTTGAGCAATAAATAAGACCAACCATAGGCTTTTGTTTGAGTTTCGAAGCCGTTTGGGATCCTATCACCTGCAGACTTGCTTTTTATCGCGATGAAGATGTCGCGGTTTGATGTGCGGTCAACCGATGTCCGATTGACTTGAAATTTGACAGGGAACCTATTGGAGTCATTTTAAGATGATCCATAGGTTCTGTCTTGGAAACCATGGTCCCGGAGAGCTTTACCACCGAGAGGCTTGATTTGGCTGTCGGAGAAGCGAAGTTAGGCCAAATGATCTTGAAATGGCTTGAAACTTCTTGTGTACTCCTCTTTTGGTTGTCTGGATGAATCTTGCAGTTTTTGTTTGATTCTGACAAGATTTGATTTTTGGAAGCAGCATTGCCTATTTATGGCAGGTTGCGACTTCATGTAGCTCTTTGGATCTTGAAAAGGCAAAGTGACATTTTTGGTGTCAACAAATGCCCCCTCGAGGTACAGCGGCGAGTTGCTTAACTTTTGTAGTCGATGTGCCTCGAAGAGATTTTTTGAAGGAGAGCGTGTGACTTGACCAAGAGTCTTTGAGCAATCTTTCTTTTTGGTATTTGTAGCCTTTTGAGCTTCCAGGGGAATTTTATGGTAGTGAAAAGGGATCACGTACCATCTCGAGGCAAAGTTTTGAAGATGACATCAGGGATGTGAATTTGGGTTTTGACCTTGTGACCTAACAGGCTATATATGGCAGGTTAGAGGGTCGGGTTTGGTTTTGATCGTTTGACCCAACAAGCTGTATGTGGAATGTTGGGGGATCAATTTTGGTTTTGATCTTGTGACCTAACAGGCTGTATGTGGCAAGTTAGGGGATCAGGTTTTGGTTTTTGGTTTTGGTCTTGTGACCTAACAGGCTGTATGTGGCAAGTTAGGGGACCAGGATTTGGTTTGATTTTTGTGGAATGTCAATTTCAAGATTTTGGCTCAATTTGGTATATGAGGCTGGATGGTTTGATTTTTGGAAGCTCATGGGGCTTGGAATTTTCTTTTGTATGGTCCAATCAACTCAAAAGAGGCATGGAACCATTTTTGTATGCTCTTGGTAAGAGGGATTTCTCTTTGACTAAAAGCCCAAAATTTTTTTTTTGTGCCTAGGTGGTCAAACCTGGCTCATATGGGCTAACCCATGGGACCTTAAGCTTTTGAAATGGCTTAGATCTCATATGGTGTCATTTTTGTAAAGAATATCCAAAAATATCTCATTTGGATAGAGAATATCTAAGGATATCTTTACTTGGAGAGAATCTCTCATGATCCCTTTATTTTTGGGATAGAATATCTCAAGATATCTTTCTTTTGGGAAAGAATCCGTCATAGATTGATTTTAGGAGAAAATCTCTCAATATCCCTTTATTTTGGGATAGGATATCTCAAGATATCTTTCTTTTGGGAAAGAATCCGTCATAGATTGATTTTTGGGAGAAAATCTCTCAAGATCCCTTTATTTTGGGATAGGATATCTCAAGATATCTTTCTTTTGGGAAAGAATCCGTCATAGATTGATTTTAGGAGAAAATCTCTCAAGATATCTTTCTTTTGGAAAGAATCTTTCTAATTTCTTTCTTTTGGTAAGGTTACTAATTAGTAACACTTACCTCTTTCTTCTTTCCTTCTTTGGTTTGCTCTCCTCTATAAAAGCAAGGAGGAGGTTGGATCTCTTGCTCTTACTACTTTCTTTTGCAATAATCTCAAGAGGGCTTCAAGACCAAGAGCTTTTCTTCTTCAAGATCTTGAAGAGTTTTCTTCTTCTTCTCCATCAATGGCTTCAAGTAAGTTCTTCTTTTTCAAGAAAATTCCATTGTAGGAAAAAAAAGTTCTTCTCTTTTTTTTGTTTCTTTCTTTTTCTTTTCTTTTTTTTTGTTCACGTGTTTGCCTCCTTTTTTTTTTTTTACACGTGTTTTTTTTTTTGCTTTCTTTTCTTTCTTTTTTTTTTCATGTTTGTTTTTTTTTTTTTTATGTGGGCCGTACGGACAGATCCGTACGGATCTGGCCGTACGGCCACGTGGCCTGTGGGCCACGGCCTGTGGGCCAGTCCTCTTTTTTTTTTTTTTTTTTTTTTTTTTTTTTTTTTTTTCCTCCCTTTTTTTTTTTGAGAGAGTTTCTTTTCTTTTTTTTTTCTCATCATGATAATGCATTTTTTTTTCGCAAATCTAGATGTTCATGCATGCCTTTAATTTGTAAATTAAATTTGTAGCATGATGTGATTGCATACCTGAAAGTGTTTGCAAATTTGGGAACTTGGAGCTCGCAGTGATGTTGAGCCCTTCCTGATTTTGCGGAGACTTTTAGGTTTCGAAAGTTTGGAGTTTCGGAGCTCGCAGTGATGTTGAGCCCATCTTCAAGCTTTCTATTTCTTTCGGGATAGTTCCTTTTTTTCGGAATTGCCCCGTCATCATGTCAAAATTTCGCCAGATTTTTTAGCGAGATTCTGTCATTTTGATGTTTGATCTTTTTCTTTTCCATCCTTTTCAGGTGGTTCCTCTAGAGCGAACAAGGGTAAAGAGCCTGCTACAAGCGTACCTCGTCGATCTTCTAGATCTTCTAATCCGGCCGTTCAGCAGGCTTTCGAGAAGGTCCAGTATGTTGAAAGAAACCTGGAAGAGTGCGACTCCCTCAACAGAGATGAGATGAGGCAGCGACTGATCACTCTCAAGGGAGAGGAATTTTATAAGATCATGGTAAGCAGTCGTCCATGGCTGATGGAAGATCAGAGCATTTTGCCCAAGCCTACCTTCTTCTTTGGTGATGCGGTCCCTGACGACATTACATACCAGAGGAGATCTTTTCAGTTTTCCTTCACAGCAGATGGTGAGAAGAAGACTGTTACTACCCGGTCGATGTTTGATCGCACCGTCTCGATTCTGAGCCTTGCCCCCACGTGCCCCAAGAGGGAAGATCCTCCAAGCTGGGTGAGAAGGACAAATGTAATCAAGACCGGGGTTTTTGTCGGCGGTTCTCCTGGATATACGGAGAGGTCGCCTGTTGACATGGACCTGTTGATGCCATCCAGCGGCTACCAGGGCTCTGATTATCCGTCGGTCGATTTGAGACCGGTGGGCCTTGGTATTTTCAGCGGTGACGGCAGCAATTGGATCAAGCCTTTTCGACTTCGAGGTCGTTTCAATGCTGACTCCGAGTGGAAGTCGTGGACTGATCGCGTCCTGCTGATTGGTGGCGCCGTTTTGAAGGAAGCCGGGATTTTTGATGCGGTCCGCGCTTTTGGGGAGACCGTGATCTTTTCCGACGAGGCCTTCATGGCTATGATGGAGTCGTTCCTCCCTCAAACCAATACCTTCGTTGTGACGAATGGTGAGATTGGTTTTTCTTTGAAGGAGCTGAGCGTTATTACCGGATTGCCCATCCTCGGCAAGCTCTATGAGGAGTTTATGCCGATTGACAGCGTCCTCGAGGGGCAGTCTGAGGAGTTCAGGCTTCTATACTTTCAGCTCGTCGCCTTCTATGATTTTTTGAAGGAGAAGGGGGGTTCGAAAGTTAGATCCAGCAGTTGGAAGAGTTTTTGCTCTTCATTCCCCAACTTCTTTGATAGTAGGGAGCCTTCTGATAGCATGACCCAGGAAGCTGGAGCTCAGGATCCAAGTTCAAAGAAGATCTTGGCCATGCAAGAAGAGTTGAGAGATTTCTGTGCAAGCACAAACGCCATATGTCCTGACATTGCGCTGAGGAGAGATCTCGCTTTGTACCTCACTTATTGGCTTGGTGAGGCTATTTTTGCTGGAGGAGATGGAACGCACATCAGGCCGCATTGTATTTTCCCGGCTTGTCAGATGGCGTTTGGAGAGCAGCTTGCTTTGGTGCCTGCTCTTTACTCCTACCTGTGTACCGAACTGCAGGCTGCTGCTTTTCTAGTTCGGCTTGGGCTTCCCATGAATAGGGTATTTTCAGCCCATATCTTTTATTCATGGTATGTATACCACTGTCCTGGCTTCCATCGGCTGGGTGCTGCACAGGATGATGATCCTCTGATGATTCGACTGGCTAAGGGCAAAGCCGTGTCCGAATCACTTTTGTTTGCCCGCATGAGGATCCGACGGTTCAGGGACGTCGAGATGGGGCAATCTTCAGTAAAGCTTTCTCCGGAGTTGCGGAAGAAGGCTTTTGATTTTGGTGCCTCCCGAGACTCTACCAGGGCGGGGTCGGGAAGGCATTATTCCTTGACAAATGCAGAGAGAGAGTGGCTTTTCAGCATACGTGTCGGCACGATGGTGTACCGCAGACATCTTTTCGTCGACATCCAGCCGTATGTACCTTCTCGCTTTGCTTTGCAGCTGGGCTTTTCTCAAGGCGTTGTTGGAGCGCCTTCAAGCATGGTGAAGCGCTTTGGAGGCTTACAGGATGGGAGAAATGCATGGGCTTTCTATAGTGCTGAAGACACTACAGCCATGATTTCTTATCCTGTGTTGCTGACTTTCCGGACTGCCGGCTTTGCGAAGTGGTTCGCGGAGAGCTTCTCGGCATATCGGGGACTTTCCAGGAAGGAGCTTGATGTGAAGCTGGCATCTGGAAAGGGCCTTGGAAAGTCGGATGGCATCCGGCGAGAGGAAGTTTGGGCCTTCCTTTCTGGAGAGAAGCACAAGATAGGCTTTCTCGGTGACCAGGGCGTCATCGGTTCTGAGGCTGTTCGAGAAATACCTGACGAGGCTTTGGAGCAGCTAGAACAGGAGGAAGCCGAACTTGGCGCTTGGATGCAGGCGGCACAGAGGCAAGCTTCCGTGGAGTCTACTGGCAAGAGCAGACCATCCAGTGATGAGTCAAGTGGGAAACCTGACTCTGACAGCGGGGTAGGTTCCTCTAAGAAGCGAGCCCGCAGAAGTAAGAGGAGGAGGAGTCATCATAGTAGCAAGGGGCAGCATGAGGGCTCTCCTAACTTGGAAGTTCCTCTTACTATTAATGAGGATGTGCCAGTGGATGCTGACGAGCCTCCGGAGAAGAGAAGCCGAGAAGAAGAGACCGTCGGTGAAGGTATGATTCTTCCTTTTTCTCTTCCCATTTCTTTTCATGGGATTTTTCCATGTTATGATTTGCTTCTTGTTTCTGCTTTTCTTCCTCTTTTTTTTTTTTTAGCAGAGGAAGACTTGGTGATGCCTGAGGTCCCAACCGATGAGGTGGTGATGGATCCTGTTGAGGCACCTGAAGAAGAACCGAGGGACTCTGGAGTAGATCCAGAATCTCCAATTGGTACGACTTCTTTTGCTTTCTTTTTTTTTTTGAGTTTGTGACTTGGCTTGCTAACACATTTTTTTGTTGCCAGCTGACTTGCCACAGGGTTCTGATGACTTTGAACCATCGATGGACGCAAATGTTGATGATGCTTTCGATGAGTTCATGGAGGAAGAAAGTGTTCCGCCAGTCGTCGAAGAAGGTATTTTGTAGTTATAACTCTGATAATGATTTTCAAACAGGGTCATATTCATACCTTTTTGTGTTTCCTTTGCAGGTTTTGAAGTGGCAGAGGAGGATCCGTTGCTTCCAGAGCAAGAGATGCCAGAGGTTGATCCAGAGGTAGAGATTCCTGGGACCAGCTCTGACAATATTGAGGAGATTCCTCGCGCTGAGATTCCTTCCCGAGCAGGAGCATCTTCAGCTGGAAAGAGTTCTTTTGTTACTCTTTCAACAGATGATGACATGAGTAGCCGACCAACGGAGTTGGGTGAATCCTCAGCTGGGCCATCTCTTCTTTTTGCGAAGAAGGTGGTGGTGCGAGTCGTGAGCTCTTGGATTGAGACTCTCCTTTCTGGGCACTTGGAAGTCGGATTTGGCATGATCCAGCATGTGCAGGAGATTCTCAGTGATGCTGAAGAAGCTGGTACAGATGTCACAGGTGCCAGGGCGATCGTTGATAGGATCATTGCACTGGGTGACAAGTGGTTTGAGACCGTGAGTTTGGCTGATGACCAGTTCTTCAAGGAGATGTTCCTGGACCCTGCTGATAAGGCTAAGTCTGACCTAGATGAGGCTACAGAAAGCAGGAAGGTGGCAGTCCGAAGGAGGAATAGAGAAGAGGTAACCATCATCGAGCTGACACATGACCTTAACATCCTTGATAGGGAGGTCGATGAGGCCAGGAAACGTCTTGAGCTTCTGCAGGCACAAGTTGCTGCCAAGTGGACTGCCATAATAGAAGCTCGCGACAGGGAGAGTGTCCTGATTCACCAGGTTGCAGATGCCGAACGGGTTCTCAAAAGGAAGTCTGATGAGGATAAACAATGGCAAGCTGCTCGAGGTAAGCTTCCTGGTGTGAGAGAAGGGGTACAGCCCACTCCAGCGTCTCATGGCAAGTTCCTGAAGAAGCGTGCCTTGGAATCTTTGACGGCTGAGGCTAAAAGCCTGCTTGGGGAGCTGAACTCTTGGTTGGAGACCATTTTTGATTGAGCTCCTGTATACAGAAACCATCCTTCTTTCTTTTTTTTTTTTGGTACCACTTGTATTTTTTTTGGTACTTATTTTTTGTAGTGCTTGTGAACACTCTTTTCTTTTTTTTGGTACCACATGTATTTTTTTTGGTACTCTTTTTTTTGTAGTGCTTGTGAGCACTTTCTTTTTTTTTTTTTGGTACCACATGTATTTTTTGGTACTCTTTTCTTTTTTTTGTTATGTAGTGCTTATGAACACTTCTTTTTTTTTTTTGTTATCCCTACGCTCACTTGAATCTTTTTGTGATAAAAGTAATTGCTAAATGGGATGCTCTTTTTTTTTTTTGTTATCCCTACGCTCACTTGAATCTTTTTGTGATAAAAGTAATTGCTAAATGGGATTTGATCAAAAGGTTGTCATTTTGTGAAAATCTTTTGTCAAATGATTGTTTTGGCATGAAAGCCAGGTTTTTGTTTGTGGCATGGAAGCCAATTTTGGTGGCATTGATAGCCGAATTTGTTTTGTGGCATCTATAGCCGGTTTTTGGTGGCATTGATAGCCTGTTTTGTTTTGGTGGCATTGATAGCCGGTTTGTTTCGGTGGCATTGATAGCCGTTTTTGAAATCCAAGTTTTTTTTTTTGTGTGGCATTGATAGCCGATATTGTTTTGGTGGCATTGATAGCCGGTTTGTGGCATTTATAGCCTGTTTTGATGGCATTTATAGCCGGTTTGGTTTTCAAAAAAATGCAAGTATCGACTAAAAGTCGCCTCCCTGCTGAATGTTCTTGCAAGTATCGATGGAATGTCGCATCCTTGCTCATTCGATTGCGAGTATCGATGGAATGTCGCATCCTCGCGGATTTGGGTGCAAGTATCGATGGAATGTCGCATCCTTGCTTTTCAAAAATTTTGGTTTTGCGGGTACTGACTTGATGTCGTTTCCCCACGATTTTTGAAATTTGTGGTTTTCTCGAACCTTTGGGTCATGGATATCAACTGAAATGTTGCGTCTCCACAGTTTTTTAGGTTTTTTTTTTCGAACCTCTGAAATTTGGGTTGTGGATATCAACTGAAATGTTGCGTTTCCACGGTTTTGGATTTTGCAAGTATCGACGAAATGTCGCTTCCCTGCGTTTTTGGAAGTGTCGAACGTGGTTCGTTTACTTCCGATTTGTGCGAGTATCGACTAAGTGTCGCTTCCTCGCGGGTTTTTGAAAAACCATTTTTTTTGTTTAAAGACACGAGGGTCATAAGTTTTGACCTAAAACCATTTTGGCGGTAAAAGGCAGGGTGGACTAGGGTGGAAATCCCTGAATCCGGATTTTGTTTCAAACTATGAATTTTGGGTTCAAGGGTTGAAAATTTTGGTCAAGTTAGGGAAAGGTTCCTAAACTTGGATTTTTGTTAAACAATGAAACGATGAAAGTAAGCATTGTTTTAGATTTCTAGAAATTTCAACATTTGATACGAAAATTCTAAAAAAAGGGTGGGTTTGGCGAGCGTGTACCTGGAAACCGGTTTTGGCCGTACAGGCATTGCTCTTACCCAGTTGGGTAAGTCTTCAAGGGTAGTACCGCTTTAAGAACTTGCCATTGATGGGCAGCATACATCTGTCACCTTCCATGTTTAGGAGTGCGTATGCGCCATTGGAGAAAACTTTGTCGATGACGTAGGGTCCCTCCCATTTTGGCTCGAATTTGCCTTTGGACTTGTGAGCGAAGACCATTGGTCTTTTTACCGCAAGAACCAAGTCATTCTTTTTGTAGGCGCGTTGCCTGACCTTTTTATCGAAAGATCCCGCCATACGTGCTTGGTAAAGTTCAATGCTTTGTTGAGCTTCGAGCCGTCTCTCATCGAGATTGTCCAGCTCATGGAGTCGCAATTTGACATTGCTTTCTTGAGTCATGTCATTTTGCAAGGATACCCTCAAGGAAGGAATTTGTACTTCCAAGGGCACGACAGCTTCGCATCCATAGACCAAGGAGAATGGTGTGCTATGGGTTGGTCCTCGAACGGTGGTTCGATAGGCCCACAAAGCTTCAGACATTTTGTCGCTCCAGTCTCTTTTGTGATTAGAGACCATTTTTTTGAGGATTTTGCAGAGTGTCTTGTTGAAAGCTTCTGCTAACCCGTTTGCTGCCGGATTGTATGGAGTCGAAGGACAGCTTTGGATTTTGTATTTGTCGCAGAACCTGTAGAATCGATGATCCCGAAACTGTGGTCCGTTATCATGGACGAATCTTTTGGGTATGCCGAAACGACAAATGATGTTGGTGCGCAGGAACTGAAGGACTGATGAGGTCTTCATTTCGTTAAACGCAAATGCTTCTGACCACTTGGAGAAATAATCCGTAGCGGCGAAGATGAAGCGATGACCTTTGCTTGAAGGGGGAGAAATAGGACCTATGATGTCCATACCCCAGGCTTCGAAAGGCCATGAGATCGCTGTAGGATGCAGCCATTCTGGAGGCATGTGAATGTAATCTCCATGAACTTGGCATTGTTGGCAGCGCTTAGCAAATTGCATTGCGTCAGCTACCATGGTAGGCCAGTAATATCCTAACCTTTTTATCTGATCATAGAGCTTAGGTCCAGCCTGATGAGCTCCACAAAGACCAGCATGAACTTCTTTGAGTGTTTCTTCAGCCTCTTGTTGTGACAAGCAGCGTAGAAGTACTCCGTTGAAGGATTTCCTGTAAAGGATTTTTGATGGAATATCCAAATGGAAGCTTGGGGTTCGCCTTTGGATGCTTACCCGTTCTTTTGGATCTTCAGGTAGGATTCCGAACATAATGTAATCAATGAACGGATCCCTCCAGTCGCCAATTGAAGTTTGAAGGATTGAAATCCGACTTCCGACCACTTGGTGGCATTCAGCAACTGCTTGGTGTGTGTTAAGAGGAGGAAGGATTCTTCTTTCGCACACTGTGACTTGCATGTTTTCCCCTTCCTGGATTGCCATGGATGCGGCAAGTCCGGCTAGGGCATCTGCACGTATGTTTTCACCTCTACGAATGTGGGTGATGTGACAGATGTCAAACTTTTGCAGAAGTGATTGTGCCTTGTTGTAGTAGGGCAACAAATCTGGCTTCCTGACTTCAAATTTCTGATTCATCTGGTTGACGATCAGTTGAGAGTCTCCAAAGACTTCCAGCATGGTGATACCGGATTCGATGGCGAGTTCCAATCCTAAGATCAGAGCTTGATATTCAGCTGCATTGTTTGTGCATGGTTCCAGTAGCGAGAAAGCGTGTGGAATCATGTATTTGTCGGGGCTAACAAAGAGGATGCCAACTCCCGAGATCAGCTGTCTTTTTTCATTTGTCCTGGTTGCACCGTCAAAGTACATGTCCCAGGAGGCACTTTGTGAGAAAGTCTCCACATTGTAGACTGGTTCGTCTGGGAGATCATCTCTGAGTGGAGAATCTTTAGGCAATGGATGCTCTGCGAGGAAATCCGCTAGAGCTTGCCCTTTGATAGCTTTTTGTGGTACATACCTAATATCAAATTGTGACAGAAGGATGGACCATTTTGCCAGTCGAGCATTGAGAGAACCTGCCTTTGTGACAAGGACCTTCAAGAGGTTGACCCTCGAGACCAGGTAGACTGTGTTGGAAAGCAAGTAGTGACGCAGCTTTTGTACGGCGAACATCACTGCAAGGCATTCTTTTTCGACTGGAGAGTAGCGATGCTCTGCACCTACTAGCATGCGGCTGAGGTAATATAGAGCAGCTTCTTTTCTTTGATCATTTTCTTGCGCAAGCAGAGCTCCCAAAGAGTGATCAAGGGCTCTTGTGTACAAGATGAATGGTTTTCCAGTGGTAGGAGCAGCTAACACTGGAGGTTTTGTCAGGTATGACTTGATGTCTTGGAAAGCAGCTTCACAGTCAGCATCCCAGACAAAGTTTACACCTTTTTTCATCAACCGGGAGAATGGACAGCATTTCCCCGAAAGATTGGAGATGAACCGTCTGATGTAGGCTAATCTCCCTTGAAGCCCTTTGAGTTCTCTCAAGGTTCTTGGAGAGGGCATTTCTAGAATGGCTTTGACTTTTATGGGGTCAAGCTCTATTCCAGCTTTCCGAACTAAGAATCCGAGGAACTTACCCGACGAGACGCCGAAGAAGCATTTCAATGGATTCATTCGCAGTTTGTGTTTGCGAAGCCGGAGTGTAAGTGCTCTCATCAGACGATGCTTCGGAAGAGCTATAATCCCGAATTATCACATTACAGGAAGCTCTGACGGGAGACGTTGCCTGATCGGAGTCAAACTCATCCTCGGATGTGAGAGGATCGTCTACCCAGCAATTTTCTCCATTTTCAGGAGTTAAGGGAGGATGTACCTGGTGGTCTTCAGGGACTTCAGGCTCTGGATTGCGAGGAGGCTCGTTGAAGCGTTCTTGCTCTTGTTCTAGAGCTAGTCGCTGCAAGATCCTTGCATATTCTTCAAGATCAGGCATGGGAGCCGGATCTTCTTCTTCATCATCTCTTTGTGGCTCAACATGGTTGATTTCCACTGGAGTGATGAGAGGTGCTGGGTCAGCAGCATTTTCTTGTACAGCCTCTTGGTCTTCTTCATCATCAGACCAGGATCCTTGTGGCTGTAGGGGGTTATACCAGATTACTGGCATAAGATGAGATTCAGGAACCCATTCTTCATCGGAGAGATATTCTCCTGTTTCAAGGGACTCCTCCCACTCATCTGTGTAGTTGGATTCGAATCCATCATCGGTGTCGCTGGACTCGTATCCATCAATGGAGAATCCAACTACCGAATTGCAAGAGTATGATGTCTCCTGCATGGCTTCTCTGAATTGAGGTGGCATGAAATCACTGAGAGTGAATTTCCTTACCCCCTTTGAAGTCTCTGGAAGGGATGTTTTTATTACCTCCAGTGAAGCGGTAGAGGAAGCCTCTGCCTTTTCTTTGACCTCTAGTTTTGGCTGGGTCTTCTCTTGCCGTTTGAGCTTGAGGAGATGTTTCCTAGCCTGCCTTCGCTGTCGAGCTGTAGGCTTTATTTTCACGACCTCCCAATTTTCATCTTCCAGGAGATCGGGATGTACCCATATCGGTTGTCCGTCTGGTGTCGGGTAAGGAACCAGTTCCTCGGACGCTTCGATTGAGTTTATCACCTTGAAGGAAGTAGTGATCTTCTTCTTCGGTGATCTTGATGTTTGTCCACATGTCACCATGTTGACGGAGGCAGACCCATAATTTTTGTCAAAGGTGATGACTCCGTTTTTCCACATCTCATTTATTTTCTCTCTCACAACGAAGCATTGATTGAGAGGATGCGAGATCATCTGGTGGTATGGACAGTACCGAGGATCGTTGGTTTTGCCAACATCACCCGGTCTTTTTGGTTCAGGCAAGGTGAGCTTGCCGTTTGCCACAAGAGCCCCGAAGATTTCATCAACATCTTCATCAAACGGGTATTTCTTTTCTACTCGTTCTTTGAAGGCATCAGAGAGTTCAGGTCTCTTACCAGCAGCTTTGTTTTCAGCTTTCTTTGGTGGCTGAGGAGCTGACTTGGTCTGCACATTGAGGACCTCTTTCTTCTTTGGTTTAGAGGTTGCAATGGCGGTTGGCTCTTTTCTTGATGATTTCTGACTGTTGAGGTCTTTAATCACCGTTTCAGCTTCCATGGAAGCTTCTAGGAGTTCTCCCAGGTTTTTTGATTTGTTGCCGATGATCATGGAGCGGATTCTGGCTCTCATGTTGTTTCGGCAGATGTCGACTAGCGACGCTTGTGGCAATACATCAGAGCATTTGTATGCCATTGCTTTCCACTTGTGAATGAAGTCATATGTTGATTCATTCTCCCCCTGTTTTAGGCTGCACAGCTGAGCCATAGTAGCGGGGATGATCTTCACCTTTGAAGTGAGTCAGGAAGCGTGTCTCTAGCATGGCCCAAGTTTTGGATTGAGTCCTCCGGCAGAGTGGAGTACCAATCGAAGGCCGTACCTTTTAGGGTACTTGCAAAGAGGCGGATCTTGAGTGCATCTTGATCCGCGATAGCTCCCGTCAGGATCTTGAAGTGGATGACGTGCTGTCTGGCTGATCCTTTCCCCGTATATGTTTGGAGAGTAGGATGCTTGAATTTGGTGGGGAACGGGACCGAGTCCATCCATAAGGGATATGGTGGCTTGATCCCATGCTCTTTGAGTATATCCTCTTCTTTTGCTTTGGCGAGGATACCGTCTACGTCCTTTTTGGTAAGGGCGCGTGACTCATTTTCTTCTCTATTTACCTCGTCGTCTTGATGATTCGGAGGAGGTTCATTGTTCGCCTGATTTTGGAAGGCGAGGAGAAGGTTTTCCATCAGAGTTTCAATCCTCTGCTGGCCCTGTTCCAACTGCTGGATGCGGGTGATCGCATCTTCTGGAGGTGGATTGTGGGGTGGTGGCTCAGAATTTGTAGCCAAGACATTCATCCTTCGTGATTCGAACGAAGAAACTGTCCTGGTGACTGAGCTGGGGCTCATTCTTTTCGAAGAGGAGCTTGAGGAAGGATCACTCTGCTGTCCTTTGCTTGAAGGAGCAGGGGATTCTTCTGAATGTCTTCTTGTCCTTGAGACGCTGCGGGTCATTGGACGTCGGACATGGATTTTTGTTGCTGATTTTTGGCGCCTTCTGGTTTTTCCAACCATATGGACGGCAGCAACTTGGTTGGGTCTTTCTTTTTCGACCCATTTGGGAGAGACTTGAAGTGTGGGAGGCTGGGTCCTTTGCTTCTGTAGTCTCTTTTGTCGGTACGACGCGCGGCGGCGTATACGACGAGCAATTTGAGCTTCGGTCAGCTCTGACTGGGCTTTGACAATGAAGGATGTGCTCCCTCGGGCGCAGCAGCCGAGTCTGTCTTCTTTGTAGCTGGGCAAGGACAGGATGCGAACCCTATCCTTCGCCAGTTGCAGCGAAGCTTTGAATTTGTGAAGTTCGGCCCCTGTAGATATGAAGGGTCGAACTGCAGATTTGTAGGCCTTAGCAGATGCTTGTGGAGGCCTTGTGATGCATGACTTGATTTGGGCTTGTAGAACAAGCCGGCTCATGCTGGGATGACTTTGAAGTCAGGTTGGAGATGGGTCTCTCCTCTTTCATGTAAGCAAGAGGATAGAACTGGTTCTCCTTGAGTGGGGCCAGGAATGCTGGCTTAGTGGATGCCTGGGACCTTCTTTGTTTTGGTGAAGGTCTTGGGGACCAAGTCTTGGGGTTAGACCTGGTTGTTTGTAGGTTGAGGCTTCGTGGGGCTGCCACGGGCTTCAGGCCTTCTTGTACTCGCCTTTGGTGTCACGGTAGTGACACGTTGAGAGGCGAGTTTCTGCTTCTTGGAGGGAGCAGCTTGTTCCTCAGGAAGTGGGAATGGTCCCAGCGTCCCGAAGACGATAGTCCGGGGAGTCGAGGTCGACCCGGAGTTCACAGAGTTGCCGAAGGAGTTGACACTTCGGCAGCTGATGGGGCGCTTGTAGGTGCGCGTGGTTTGCTTCTGTTGAAGCATGAGTTGGTGCTTGCTTTCGTCGAAAGTAATGGTTAGTGAAGCTGCCATTGTTAGTTTTTTTTCGAAAATTTCTGAAACAAGACCACATCCATTAGTAATCACAAGAATATAATGATCATAAATGGGAAGTTCTATGGTTTCGTCTTTTCAAATTGCTCGAGGTAGATGACCCAAACAATATGAGGAAGGCAAAATGCCATAGAGGGTACAATTGTTCTGATTGCAGGTGTGGTAAGCCCGGAATGGGCATCCCAGTGACTGCTAGAAGCAATTGTGAACTTAAATTCGACTTATCGAGAAGCAGAGCTTGCTCGAGGTAAGAAGAATATAAAGTTGGAGTTACAAATGTGCCGGTCGCAATACAGTAGACCCTGAAAGGGCGTACTAGTACCGCTAGACACAAATGTTTTGAGACCGCATCTATGAGATGAGATTCTCTGTTTTGAAAGGTCAAGATTGGATTCATCAAAGAGAGCAGATGGTATTCCAATCTGAACACGGGCTCAGCGATTTCCGCGAGCGCCAGTGCTCAGAAAGAAATGAACCATGATTTCTCGGATCTGAATCTAAAAATGACGAGTTTTTTTTTTTGAAAGGCCAATATCGGGTTCATCAAAGAGAGCAAAAGGCACTCCAATCTGAACACGGGCTCAGCGATTTCCGCGAGCGCCAGTGCTCAGAAAGAAGAAGACCAAGATTTCTCCAATCTAAACCCAAAATGACGGAAGTTTTTTTTTTTTTGAAGATTTTTTTTTTTTTTTTTTTGAAGATTTTTTTTTTGAAGATTTTTTTTTTTTTTTTTAAAAAATCTTTTTTTTTTTATTTATTTTTATTTATTTTTTATTATTTTTTTTAAGATTTTTTTTTTGAAATTTTTTTTTATTTTTTATTTTTTATTTTAAAATTTTTATATTTTTTTTTTATTTTTTTTATTTTTAAAAAAAAACGAGAGAGTACACATAGGCCTCCTAACTCGGTCTTATGAAATCTTGATTGATAGAATTGCCCCCAGGTAAGGGTAGGATTACTTAATGAACCCGTTTGGAGGACCCTTGCCTAGAACAGTCAAGCTGTCTCCACACTCTGGACAAGGCTTTTCTTTGAATCAACCATGATCAAAGAACACAGTTGGTTTAACCTTAGTGGTCTATGTCTTTTTTTTTTTTATATTTTTTATTTTATTTTTTTTTTATTTTATGAATTCATCGAAGAGAAACCATGGCCCAAAACCTTAGTCGAACAGGCTCAACATTTCTGCAAGCGCGATGAACGATAGGAACGGATCAAGGTTTCTCAATTTTGAATCCAAATTGAGAAATCTAAATTTTTTTTTTTTTTTTTTTTATATATATATATATTTTCTTTTTATTTTTGATGAACTCATCGAAGAGAAACCATGGCCCAAAACCTTAGTCGAACAGGCTCAACATTTCTGCAAGCGCGATGAACGATAGGAACGGATCAAGGTTTCTCAATTTTGAATCCAAATTGAGAAATCTAAAAATTTTTTTTTTATATATATATATATTTTTTTTTGATTTTTTTTTTAATGAATTCATCGAAGAGAAACCATGGCCCAAAACCTTAGTCGAACAGGCTCAACATTTCTGCAAGCGCGATGAACGATAGGAACGGATCAAGGTTTCTCAATTTTGAATCCAAATTGAGAAATCTGATTTTTTTGTTTTTTTTTTTTAAATTTTTTTTTTTTGAAAAGAGAAAGAATGGAAATAAATTCAAAGAATTAGAAATTTCCAAACAAAAAATCTCATCTCATTTTTTTTTTGCAGAATTCAACATAGGCCACCAATTATAAAGTAGCCAAGGAATCAAGAAAAGAAATATAAGCATAGAGCAAAATATATGATATGCAAATATTTCATTTCTAGCATCGTGTTCTCAAATAAACGGGTCCCACCGGGTGTGCCAGCTTGATGGACCGCGCTCCTGCTTGGTTCCTACCGAGGTCGGCGGACGTGGGAGTCCGTTGGTCCGACCCTTTCGTAACCGGGGGGCAGGGGCGTGCATCAACATTTATTTTTTTGTGGGTGTGCCAGATTTTCTATTTTACTTGGAATTGCAAGTGGTGATCCGGAGATCAACCTTCGCAAGTAAAAAGGAAATCAACTTCTTTCAAGTTTTCCATTGCACATATATTTAAGAAAAGAGACATTTTTTTGATTTGCCGTGAAAGGCGATTTTTTGGCATTTATAGCCGATTTTGGCGTTTATAGCCGATTTTTGGCGTTTATAGCCGATTTTGGCGTTTATAGCCGATTTACAATCCTTATCAATAATGAAAGACAAGAATTGTGATTTTTGTCTCTTTTAAAAAAATACAAACTACAATGAAAAGCAAGAAAAGGAGGATCTAACTTCTCAGGAGATTGTGGAGGACTCGTTTAGATTGACGGTCGCAAGCCATATGTGGGCTTCGCCATCATCCATGCAGATGAGAACAGAGGATGCTATTTGATTCGCTTGGCTTGGCTATAACCTCGGGTTTTTAGAAGACAAAGACCAAAGGAAGGTCCTATGTCCAATAAAAAACCGAGTAGACGGGCTGAAAAGCCACATCTAAGCCATTGGAGGCAGGAGGAGAAGGCAAGGACCTTGGGGGGGGTGCCCCCCAAGGGACTTTTGTCACCTTGTTGCGGTGGCCGGTGTAGAACTTCTGCAGAGTTTTCTCTCTTTTCCTTTCTCTGGATTTCTGTGCTTCTCTCTGTCTGTGTGTCTGTCTCTTTTTTCCGATCTGGATTCCTTTGGAGTGCTCTCCTATTTATAGGCTCTTGGTAGCCATTTAGGAGAGCTTATGGGCTTTTAATGTCATTAAGCCACATAATGGGAGGAGTTACAAAATTGAATTGTTTATTTTGTAACTCCTTTTTTCTTGGCTTCTGATTGGCCGGAGGAGATTGAGGGCATTTAATCGCCTTTAATCGCCATGATGGGAGGAGTTTCATGGGTTAAATGCCATGAATCTCTTGACTTGTAACTCCCAAATGCTTGCTTCTGATTGGGCCGTCCAAAGAAATGGATTAATGACTGTAATAAAGCTAGTCAATTAATCGCATTAAGTGGTCGCCGAGCAGCTGAAGAGTCGCGGGCCGTGCCACGTCTTTTGGAATTCTTCTGTCGATGATCATCGATGGATCTTCATGTAGATCGACATCAGATGACCATGTAATTTCAGGTGTTTGTTGCCAACAGCGGGTCGGTGCCATCTGTCCTGTCGATTTCTCGATCGGTCGGGTGGAAAGCACACTTTTTTTTGGTTGACCGGGTGGCGATCAATACTGTCTTGATACTCTTGATGATTTACCCGTGTTTTGGACGGATATCAGAGGACTTGGTGTCTCAAAAGCATGAATCTTGGAAAGTACCAGAGGCTGGGCTCCTCGAATCGCGAAAAAACGGCGAAAACCGGGGTTTCCGGGGCTTTCCCGGCGACCCCGGGGTCCATGGTCGCCGGCGACCCCTGGCCCAGGGTCGCAGGGGCCTGCGACCTTGGCCAGGGTCGCAGGGGCCTGCGACCCTGGCCCAGGGTCGCAGGGGTCTGCGACCCTGGGGGGGTTTTCCCCCGTTTTGCGTCCGTTTTTGCTCTTTTTTGATTCTTTTTTCTTCTGTACTTTTCTTTGACATTTTGATCATTCATTGGCCTGATTTCTTTGTAGGAAACCTGATGAGAATCCTTGCATTTTATTTTGCAAAGTTTTCCAATTTCCTGAGAAAGCCGAAGACTTTGTCCGCGCAGAGTTGCCGATTCCCGTCAGAAGCTGAAACTGGGTCAAACGATGTCGGAATGACCTGAAACTTGGTGTGAAGCCTCTTGAGCAATAAATAAGACCAACCATAGGCTTTTGTTTGAGTTTCGAAGCCGTTTGGGATCCTATCACCTGCAGACTTGCTTTTTTATCGCGATGAAGATGTCGCGGTTTGATGTGCGGTCAACCGATGTCCGATTGACTTGAAATTTGACAGGGAACCTATTGGAGTCATTTTAAGATGATCCATAGGTTCTGTCTTGGAAACCATGGTCCCGGAGAGCTTTACCACCGAGAGGCTTGATTTGGCTGTCGGAGAAGCGAAGTTAGGCCAAATGATCTTGAAATGGCTTGAAACTTCTTGTGTACTCCTCTTTTGGTTGTCTGGATGAATCTTGCAGTTTTTGTTTGATTCTGACAAGATTTGATTTTTGGAAGCAGCATTGCCTATTTATGGCAGGTTGCGACTTCATGTAGCTCTTTGGATCTTGAAAAGGCAAAGTGACATTTTGGTGTCAACAACTACGTTAACCTTCCTCGGATGATAGATGATTGGGAAATCATAGTCTTTGATGTACTCCATCCATCTTCTTTGTCTCATGTTTAATTCTTTCGGAGAGAACAAATATTAGAGACTACAGTGATCCAAATGAACTTCAAATTTTTCTCTGTATAAATAGTGTCTCCACATCTTTAACGCGAACACTATCGCTGCCAATTCCAAATCGTGTGTTGCATATTTCTTCTCATGTTCTTTCAATTGCCTCGAGCCATACGCTATAACATTCCCATTTTGCATCAAAACACATCAAGTCCTACACCTGAAGCATCAGTATAGATAACAAAACCGCCACTCCCTGAAGGTAAGGTGAGGATAGATGCTAAAGTTAACCTCTTTTTCAATTACTCAAAACTAGCTTCACATTTCTCTAACCATACGAACGACACATTCTTTCGGGTCAACTTGGTCAAAGGTGCTGCAATAGATGAGAATCCTTATACAAATCTTCTGTAGTAACTCGCTAAACCCAGAAAACTCCTAATCTCAATCACATTCTTCGGCCTTTCCCAATTGATGACTGCTTCTATCTTTGCTGGATCAACTGCTAGTCCTTCTCTAGAGATGATGTGACCCAGAAAGGTGACTTGCTCTAGCCAAAACTCGCATTTTCCAAGCTTCGCATACAATTGATTATCTCTCAACAATTGCAGTGAAGTCCTCAAGTGTTGCTCATGGTCTTCTCTTGACTTGGAATACACCAATATGTCATCAATAAAGACGACTGTGAACTGGTCTAGATAGGGTGCGAAGATCTTGTTCATAAGGGCCATAAATACCACTGGTGCATTCGTCAGTCCAAAGGGCATCACCAAAAATTCATAGTGCCCGTATCTAGTCTGAAAGGCTGTCTTCGGGAAGTCCGATTCTCTAACCCTCAACTGGTGATATCTGGACCTCAAATCTATCTTTGAGAAAAATTCTACTCCTTGCAACTGATCAAATAACTCGTCTATCCTTGGCAAAGGATACTTATTCTTGATGGTCACTTGGTTCAATTTTCTGTAGTCTATACACATCATCAAGCTTCCATCCTTCTTCTTGACAAATAACACTGGAGCTCCCCAAGGTGCAACACTTGGCCTAATAAAGCCTTTTTCTAGTAACTCTTGCAATTGTAACTTTAGCTCACCCAACTCTGCAGGAGCCATTCTGTATGGAGTAATAGAAATCGGTGCAGTCCCTGGCATCAATTCTATTGTGAATTCAACTTCTCTAACAGGTGGTAAACCTGGAATTTCTTCCGAAAAAACATCAGGAAATTCGCACACTACCGGGATGTTCTCCACCCCTTGGAACTGTTCATCCTTTGTGACAAATGCAATGAATCCTTCACATCCTGTTCTCAACAGCTTAGCTGTAGAAAGAGCTAAAATAAACCTAGCCGGAGAAACCCTTTTCTTTCCCTGAAATCTCACTCCGGAGGATATCCCATCCAATCTAAAAGTAATGGTCTTGCCATAGCAATCCATGGAGGCATGATGTCCCGCTAACCAATCTATGCCTAAAATGACATCGAAGTCATGCATAACTAAGATGATAAGGTCTACAGGGAATATGACATATCCTATCTTCACTGAGCAACTAGGGTAAAATGTATTACACACAACTTGTTTCCCTACCGGAGTTGTAATAGGAAAAATAAATTCTAACTCTCTAGCAGGCACACTAATCATTCTAGCAAACACAGGAGATATGAAGGAGTGGGTAGATCCCGGGTCAAACAACACTTTAGCTTCTACTTCACAAATTAAGAGTTTACCTTCCACAACATCTCATGCTGCCTCAGCGTCCACTCGGTTGAGGTGATTGAGGCGGCCTTGCTGACGCGGTCTATTCTGGTTCTGATTCTGCCTTCCTTGCTGTACATTTCGATTCTGTTGAGGTGGATGGGCATTCTGAGTTTGATGTTGTTGACGGGGCTGCTGATTCTGCTGCTGTCTTGGTTGATTTTGAACTGCCTGCTGGTTCTGCTGAGGTGCCTGCCTTGGTGACTGTTGAGGTGCCCTATTGCCTTGATTTCTATTATTTGGGCAATCTTTCATTTGGTGATCTATGCCACCACACTTGAAACATGCACCAGTAACTCTATAGCACTGCTGAGAAGGGTGGTTCTTGCCACAATGCTCACACCCACCCTGAGCTTGAGTATTTTGATGCTTCCTCTGCCTCTTGCCTTGGTAGGATTTTCGCCCTTGGTATTGCTGTCTCTTCCTTTGATTATCTTTGATGATTTGGTTATTTATATCTTCAAATCGGTAAGCTCTTTTGATGGCCTCTTGAAAAGTAGCGGGCGGTACAACACCCAAGGCATCCCTCAAGATGATGGGATTGAGTCCATCCATAAACTTGGTAATTTTCTTTTCTTCTGTGTCAATAAGCTCTGGTGCATAACTAGACAGCTTCTCAAACTTTGTAAGATACTCAAGGACTGTCATGTCCTCTTGCTTGAGCAACTGAAACTCTGCTGCTTTCTGCTTCTTGATGTGGGCAGGGACATACTTTTCACTGAAATGTTGCTTGAAAGAATCCCAGGCAATCCCATTATCAATGTTCTGGTAACCACCTCTCAAAGTTTTTCACCAAATATCTGCCAGGCCTGTAAACATAGAAGCTGCTGGGTGGACTCTCTACCTGCCTATACACTGAAAGAGATCGAAGACAGAACTTGCAGTTCTTGAACCGACAGTGACTGATGAGATAAGTAAAAGAATTGATCCAGTGCAGGAACGATAGATGACACCAGGGATGATTAGAAGAATTATTGAACTCTAGTTTGGTCAGAGAAGTATGTTTTTGAGCAGATATGTGGAAAAGTGTGAAGCCTCCAACTGAATCAGATGTTGTTTGCAGGCGCATCTCAACGTCAGGTTTGATCAGAGGGTATCTCAGTTGCCGAGGTTTAGCGTAGGGTGTCAGTGTTTTCTTTTGTCTTTTGGGTTTTTGATTTTTGATTTGGTTTAGACCATTTGGAGGACCAAATGGGTTCTAAGGGGGGGAGGATGTAAGACCCCGACCCCCAATTTCTCTGTTTAATATTGTTTTAATCGTGGTTTAGCTTTTTAAGTAAGATTTGAGTTGGTTTGACTTTGTTTTTGAGTTTGACTTGATTTTTCCATAGCCTTGGAGATTTTGAAGACCGTTGACTTTAGTTTGACCCGGTCCATATGATATGTATTTTTATGACAAATTACTTTTGATTTCTAAAAATTCTGAATTTGGTGTGTTTTGACTCATTTTATGAAGTTTAACAACTTTCATGTTTCGACCATTTTGATTTGATGCTCCGAAATCACGTTTTTCGAGAAAAATGGGCAAAAATGACATTTTCACTAAATCTGTCCATAAATTTCGAAAATTTCAGAAATTGGGGAAAGTATACTTTTTGGAAAGTAGAAATTTCGCTGATCATTTTTGTCTTCTTCGTCGTTTTCATTTGGGACCCGTAAATCTTAGTTTCAGCCTTTGTAAGATTGGGGCCCATGGGACCCACTTGCCCACTTTATAAAAAGGGTTGAACCCTCTTCTTCTTCTCCCATTTCCTGCAGTCTTTCCAGCTGTGGCTGGAACCCTTTTCCAGCCACTCTCTCTCCTCTTGTATCTCTTCTTCTTGGATGCTAAATGGGGATTTGATCTCCAAGCTTTCTTCCCCACCTTCCAAGCTTTCCAAGGATGTATTTTTCAAGAGATTTGAGCTAGAGAAGATCCCTCTTTCGAGCCCTTCTTCTTTGTTTGAACTACCAAAGGTTAGCAATGGTTTTTCTTTCTTTAGATCTTTGTTTTCCAAACCATTTGGAGTATTTTTATCATACATGCAAGGGTTCTCATTGAGATTTGCAAAATATTGATTTTCAAGGGTTTTCTCTTGGATATTTTTGGGGCTTTTGTAGATTTGGGGCTTTGCTATTAGAGAGGTGCTCCTGGAGTTATTTGTTCCCTATTCTTGGCTAGAGGCAAGTAAAATATTCAGCTAATGTGATGATTATTATTTAAAATGAATGATTTCATGAATTTCCTATCCTATCTTATGTTTCCCTTATGGTATATGGTTTTATCTTTGAAATGTTTAAGCAATGGTTTGTGTTTAATCTTCTTTAAATTATTATTTAGTATTAAATCTTGGTTTTGTCCCTCAACTAATCATCTTTGGATCAGCTATTTGTATTTCAGATTGTTAATAATTTGATGAATGAAATGGTTATGTCTATATTTGATCTTTGGAATTAGAAGGAATGAGGTAGTGTATGGTTGTTTTAACGGATTTGATGTGGCAAGGAGAAGCCCAAATTGTAATATATTTGATGTATAAGAAGTGGGAGGGAAAGAAAAATCAATTGAGAGGAAGAAGTAGCAAACAGAGGAGAAAACTCCCCTGCTCGGGCTGGACAGCAGGCCAGCTCGCTATAGCGAGCCAGCCTACTGCCTGGCGAGTTCCAGGCTTCTATGAGGGCCTGTTTCAGCCCTCTTTCGGCCTCCCTTTTCTTCTTATTTGAAGCCCATTGGACCTTTAATGATGTGTGGAAGCCCATGAAAGATTTGGGTAAATTGTGATACTTGGAAATTGTGAAATGGGAATGAGAACAATGAGAGAATGAGCATATGTGAAATTACCCGGGAATCTTTCGAGTCTCAATGCGCACTTTATCATTTAAATGTTGTGGATTTTCATTGGCATCAAACATATTCTTTTATTAATCAATGTTTAAAGGTTAAATGTGTATTGAGATGGTTCCTTGGTAAGTCATTAAGTCATTCTACACTATTCCATTCCATTTCAAGTCAGAAAATGTATTTGTATTCTTCGGTAAACTAATTTGAATAGCGTCGGTGATTTATTATAAAATCATATGGTTTTCCATGTTCGAAAGGATTGATCGCATGATTTTATACAAACTACTTTGATGCGTATTTGAGTGGTTTACCCTGGAAATTTGTATGTTTTCTCCGAATCGTTTTGGAAGGAGATTGGAGTGGTTCGCCACATTTAGGATTTCATCGATAAGACTATTATTTTGAAAATAAAACCTCGAGGCAAAATGGGGCCAGAGCTTTGTAGTGCGAGCCCATGAGCCAAAGAGACTATTATTTCGAGAATAAAACCTCGATGCAAGATGGGGCCAGAGCCCTATGGTGTGAGCCCATGAGCCAAAGCGATTAGTATTTTGATTTGTATCGGTTCAGGTTTTTAAAACTAAAGGCACCACTAGGCTTAGGTCACCTTGTCGGGCTGATCACCCGGCTTGGGATCTTTAATTTGTCTGCCAGCTGCAGTTTAGATTCTGTCTGTACCGACCATGGCAACGGTTTTTATTTGCCGGTCCCACGCGTAGTTGCTACGGTTCTGATTTTGTTTCCGGTCCCACGTGTAGTGGCCACGGTTCTGTCTGCCCTTGTTACTTCGGTAATAGGAGAATATAGCTATGTGTGGTTGCCAATGTTTTATCTGTTTATTAATTTATTTTATGATTCTTGTTTGTTTATACTCAGTATATTCTTTGAATTTATTAATGTTTATGAAACCTATCTTTTATTGTATTGTCTCTATTATTCAGGATTTTAAATGTATTTCTAATTATTAAATGTTTTGCGTAGACTGTTATCTTTTTGAGATATTTATGTTCGGTCTTTCGGTCGTGTTATCATGATTTACTGCTATTAGTGTTTAGACTCTTTAAATGAAATTACAATGATTCCATCGGATTTTATAAATGCCCATGTTACATATTACTTGTTTATTTGCTTGCCAGACTGTCGTGTCTGACCCTATTTGTTTGGTGCCAGATTCCTCTCTTTCCGTTTTTAGGTGTTTGATCGGAGGAGGCGGTGGAGCCGCCGGTTTGACGTGAGAGGCTGCCCATTGATATCATCTAGATGTCAAGTTTGGCACTGGAGTTCGTATTTAAATATTGGGGGTAGTATTTCTATTTAGTTGGATATTTTTGTATGGCTTGGTTAGCCTTTTTCACTGGGCTATAATTAAGACACTTGTTAATTGTAATTTGAATATGTGGGAAATAAATAGTCCTGTTTCTACCAGCTCAGTATTCTATGATTTATGATCTGTACCAGTCTGCTTATTTGATGGCTTTATGATATTGGTTGAGTGCGACACGGAATCCGATGGCCACGGACTCCGGGTCGCAACGCCATAATAAGCTTCCGCGAAAATATATTCTGATCGTGATAGAATTTTATCATCCTCATTCACGCGGATCTTGGGAAATATAACAAAAGTTTCAAATTTATTCCAAAATTTCGCATCCCGAGGTCGGATCACTGCAGGGCCCGGTTTCGGGGTGTGACAGAATGGTATCAGAGCTGGTTAGTTTCTAGGAAATAAAATACTCTAGAGACATTAAGACGTGTGGTGAGGATTCGTTAGATTGTGTCGATTTGTTTTCTCTTGTATTCGTTTCTTTGAATTTGAGTCTGTTTTTCCTTCAGTTCGGGAGACTTTGCTTGTCTTTTCTTTTAGTTCTTGTTGTTAGGAGATTTGGATGACCAAATTTCCTCCTTAGTGGTGGAGAATTTAAAGTCTCCATACTCTTGTTCAGTGTCTTTTGTCTGTGCTTGTGTCGGAGACTAAGAACCTTGTGGACTTAGTATGTTGTTTTCGGAGAACATCAGCAAACTTTCAGCCTTCAGCATCTTCATTGTGGTTAATGAGAGAAGACATGTGCATTTGCCCGCCAAAGTAGGACTTGAGCTGTATTCGAAGATCCCCTTTCAGCTAATTGAAGATCATCATGCAGCGTACCAAGGTAAGTAAATGTGGATTTTGGGTGAACTCAAACCATCTTTCCAAGGTGAAGGACTGCAAAAGGCACATTAGTTGTCGATTTTTATGAAGGGAGAAGTGATTCTTAATTAGTAAGGCTAGAAGTTAGTGCCAGAAACTCAGGGACTTCCCAGATTCAATGAGCCTTGTCATAGTTTTGGCTGAGAATTTTCATGACTTGCAGCTTAGCCAGTGTAGTTGGTTCAGCGGTAATACCAAGTGGATGGTTAGTTGTAGTCAAGATAATTTTTGGCAGCAGAAGAAACCTTGTGGATTTCATCGACTTACAGGATAATGGATTGGACAACGTGTAGATGTAAATGAATCAACTGATTGGGATGTATGCTAATGGATTTATGTTCTTCTTTAAGGTTATTTTTGAAATAACTATGTCATTCTACTCTTTTTCATGAGTTACATAATTTTGTTTTCATAAGGTTTTGTGTTTCAGATTTTTGTTTAACTTCTACAGGACTTTTATGAACAAATGAGTTCAGATTTCAACAAGGTTTAGTGTTTAACTAACACTCAGATTTTTGCAGATTTTCGCAAAGTTTAATGTATAGTCATACTATATGAACCTGATTTATTTTTGAAATCCTGATTTAAAATTTGTTGAGTATTTCAATGATTTGTTGGGTTATGAAAATATGAATTTCAAAATGAATAATGATATTTCATACTCAATCTTTGATGAACTTTATTCATTTAAGCTTTACTTGATAATTTGGAGGTTCAGTTTCTACTATGTTTTAAAATGATGAAATTCAACTAAGTAATTATTTTAGTCATTATGTTTGAAATTTTAAGATTTGTTTTGCATTGAATGGAATGAGTTGTAATAACTTATGGTTGGAGTTTGGAAGTATATGAATTGAAGAGTTGATGGATGTAAGGTGGTGTATTGGTTCAGTTGGAAACAAATTTGGATTTTTGAGGTAGTAAGCAGAACTTAAGACATGATATTCAGATGAGGCTGAGATAATTGTTCTTACAAGAAAGGTAGGGTATAAGGCAGAAACAGAAGATTGAGCAGACTCCAGATTGTGAAAAATTTTAGTCGAGCACCATTCAAGAAAATGACTCTACCCGTACTTTTACAAGGATTTAGTTATTTGGTGAACCTTAGAGGACAAACTAAAAGTGGTGGAATTGCTTCGAGATTTGGATTGAAAGTTTCAGCTTATCAGGGAATGATGCCAGCTTGGCAGGTTTACTTTGTTGATGACACAGTATCAGGTAAGAGATCAAGAGCAGCAAGCAAATAGAATCAAATGTGGGCAGGAATTCTGAGTACAGCACGGAAAGATTGGAATATGGAGTTGTGAACACAGATTGGATTTCCAAGGTCGGCTCTACATGTCAAGGGTAGAAGACTGGAATAGTGAAATCTGAAGAAGCAAACCATGCGAAGTTTCGACACAGAACAGCTCAACAGTGTATAGCAGTATCACATCTGGGTTGTAGCAGACCAAGTCAGTGACAGGAGACCTATAGAATTTGGAGTTTATGATTTCAGAACAAAGAATGATTGACGGTATACGTGGAGGCCAGAAGCTGATGATGCATTCAAGAAACATAGTTACAGCAAACATATGGAAATTTCAGAATTTTTCGGGATGAAGATTTTTTAGTGAAGGCATGTCTACGATCACATCTTCATGCAAGTGTCAGGGATATGGTGTACAGCTCGGTATAACTTAAGGCACAGAATTCCAAGCTGATAGAAAGAGACAGAACTTGCAGTTCTTGAACCGACAGTGACTGATGAGATAAGTTAAAGAATTGATCCAGTGCAGGAACGATAGATGACAACAGGGATGATTAGAAGAATTCTTGAACTCTAGTTTGGTCAGAGAAGTATGTTTTTGAGCAGATATGTGGAAAAGTGTGAAGCCTCCAACTGAATCAGATGTTGTTTGCAGGCGCATCTCAACGTCAGGTTTGATCAGAGGGTATCTCAGTTGCCGAGGTTTAGCGTAGGGTGTCAGTGTTTTCTTTTGTCTTTTGGGTTTTTGATTTTTGATTTGGTTTAGACCATTTGGAGGACCAAATGGGTTCTAAGGGGGGGAGGATGTAAGACCCCGACCCCCAATTTCTTTGTTTAGTATTGTTTTAATCATGGTTTAGCTTTTTAAGCAAGATTTGAGTTGGTTTGACTTTGTTTTTAAGTTTGACTAGATTTTTCCATAGCCTTGGAGATTTTGAAGACCGTTGACTTTAGTTTGACCCGGTCCATATGATATGTATTTTTATGACAAATTACTTTTGATTTCTAAAAATTCTGAATTTGGTGTGTTTTGACTCATTTTATGAAGTTTAACAACTTTCATAGTTTCGACCATTTTGATTTGATGCTCCAAAATCACGTTTTTCGAGAAAAATGGGCAAAAATGACATTTTCACTAAATCTGTCCATAAATTTCGAAAATTTCAGAAATTGGGGAAAGTATACTTTTTGGAAAGTAGAAATTTCGCTGATCGTTTTTGTCTTCTTCGTCGTTTTCATTCGGGACCCGTAAATCTTAGTTTCAGCCTTTGTAAGATTGGGGCCCATGGGACCCACTTGCCCACTTTATAAAAAGGGTTGAACCCTCTTCTTCTTCTCCCATTTCCTGCAGTCTTTCCAGCTGTGGCTGGAACCCTTTTCCAGCCACTCTCTCTCCTCTTGTATCTCTTCTTCTTGGATGCTAAATGGGGATTTGATCTCCAAGCTTTCTTCCCCACATTCCAAGCTTTCCAATGATGTATTTTTCAAGAGATTTGAGCTAGAGAAGATCCCTCTTTCGAGCCCTTCTTCTTTGTTTGAACTACCAAAGGTTAGCAATGGCTTTTCTTTCTTTAGATCTTTGTTTTCCAAACCATTTGGAGTATTTTTATCATACATGCAAGGGTTCTCATTGAGATTTGCAAAATATTGATTTTCAAGGGTTTTCTCTTGGATATTTTTGGGGCTTTTGTAGATTTGGGGCTTTGCTATTAGAGAGGTGCTCTTGGAGTTATTTGTTCCCTATTCTTGGCTAGAGGCAAGTAAAATATTTAGCTAATGTGATGATTATTGTTTAAAATGAATGATTTCATGAATTTCCTATCCTATCTTATGTTTCCCTTATGGTATATGGTTTTATCTTTGAAATGTTTAAGCAATGGTTTGTGTTTAATCTTCTTTAAATTATTATTTAGTATTAAATCTTGGTTTTGTCCCTCAACTAATCATCTTTGGATCAGCTATTTGTATTTCAGATTGTTAATAATTTGATGACTGAAATGGTTATGTCTATATTTGATCTTTGGAATTAGAAGGAATGATGTAGTATATGGTTGTTTTAATGGATTTGATGTGGCAAGGAGAAGCCCAAATTGTAATATATTTGATGTAGAAGAAGTGGGAGGGAAAGAAAAATCAATTGAGAGGAAGAAGTGTAGCAAACAAAGGAGAAAACTCCCCTGCTCGGGCTGAACAGCAGGCCAGCTCGCTATAGCGAGCTTGGGGCTCGCTATAGCGAGCCAGGCTTCTGTGAGGGCCTATTTCAGCCCTCTTTCGGCCTCCCTTTTCTTCTTATTTGAAGCCCATTGGACCTTTAATGATGTGTGGAAGCCCATGAAAGATTTGGGTAAATTGTGATACTTGGAAATTGTGAAATGGGAATGAGAACAATGAGAGAATGAGCATATGTGAAATTACCCGGGAATCTTTCGAGTCTCAATGCGCACTTTATCATTTAAATGTTGTGGATTTTCATTGGCATCAAACATATTCTTTTATTAATCAATGTTTAAAGGTTAAATGTGTATTGAGATGGTTCCTTGGTAAGTCATTAAGTCATTCTACACTATTCCATTCCATTTCAAGTCAGAAAATGTATTTGTATTCTTCGGTAAACTAATTTGAATAGCGTCGGTGATTTATTATAAAATCATATGGTTTTCCATGTTCGAAAGGATTGATCGCATGATTTTATACAAACTACTTTGATGCGTATTTGAGTGGTTTACCCTGGAAATTTGTATGTTTTCTCCGAATCGTTTTGGAAGGAGATTGGAGTGGTTCGCCACATTTAGGATTTCATCGATAAGACTATTATTTTGAAAATAAAACCTCGAGGCAAAATGGGGCCAGAGCTTTGTAGTGCGAGCCCATGAGCCAAAGAGACTATTATTTCGAGAATAAAACCTCGATGCAAGATGGGGCCAGAGCCCTATGGTGTGAGCCCATGAGCCAAAGCGATTAGTATTTTGATTTGTATCGGTTCAGGTTTTTAAAACTAAAGGCACCACTAGGCTTAGGTCACCTTGTCGGGCTGATCACCCGGCTTGGGATCTTTAATTTGTCTGCCAGCTGCAGTTTAGATTCTGTCTGTACCGACCATGGCAACGGTTTTTATTTGCCGGTCCCACGCGTAGTTGCTACGGTTCTGATTTTGTTTCCGGTCCCACGTGTAGTGGCCACGGTTCTGTCTGCCCTTGTTACTTCGGTAATAGGAGAATATAGCTATGTGTGGTTGCCAATGTTTTATCTGTTTATTAATTTATTTTATGATTCTTGTTTGTTTATACTCAGTATATTCTTTGAATTTATTAATGTTTATGAAACCTATCTTTTATTGTATTGTCTCTATTATTCAGGATTTTAAATGTATTTCTAATTATTAAATGTTTTGCGTAGACTGTTATCTTTTTGAGATATTTATGTTCGGTCTTTCGGTCGTGTTATCATGATTTACTGCTATTAGTGTTTAGACTCTTTAAATGAAATTACAATGATTCCATCGGATTTTATAAATGCTCATGTTACATATTACTTGTTTATTTGCTTGCCAGACCGTCGTGTCTGGCCCTATTTGTTTGGTGCCAAATTCCTCTCTTTCCGTTTTTAGGTGTTTGATCGGAGGAGGCGGTGGAGCCGCCGGTTTGACGTGAGAGGCTGCCCATTGATATCATCTAAATGTCAAGTTTGGCACCGGAGTTCGTATTTAAATATTGGGGGTAGTATTTCTATTTAGTTGGATATTTTTGTATGGCTTGGTTAGCCTTTTTCACTGGGCTGTAATTAAGACACTTGTTAATTGTAATTTGAATATGTGGGAAATAAATAGTCACGTTTCTACCAGCTCAGTATTTTATGATTTATGATCTGTACCAGTCTGCTTATTTGATGGCTTTATGATATTGGTTGAGTGCGACAAGGAATCCGATGGCCACGGACTCTGGGTCGCAACGCCATAATAAGCTTCCGCGAAAATATATTCTGATCGTGATGGAATTTTATCATCCTCATTCACGCGGATCTTGGGAAATATAACAAAAATTTCAAATTTATCCCAAAATTTCGCATCCCGAGGTCGGATCACTGCAGGGCCCGGTTTCGGGGTGTGACAATATCAAACAGATAAAATATTGGCAAACCACGTATAGCTATATTCTCCTGTTACCGAAGTAACAAGAGCAGACTGAGACCGTAGCCACTACTCGTGGGACCGGAACGAACAAGGTCATTATCAAATAGAACCGTAGCCATTACATGTGGGACCGGAAACAAAACTGTCACCATGGTCCGTACAAATAGAGTCCAAGCTGCAGTTGGCAGACAAATTAAAGATCCCAAGCCGGGTGATCAGCCCGACAAGGTAACCTAAGCTTAGTGGTGCCCTTTAAATTTTTAAAACTTGAACCGATACAAATCCAAACATAATAATTCATTTCTGAAATCGATAAAAAGGCTACTCCTAAAAAAATACATACTGACTATACTGACAAATCTGATGAGTAGCCTTATCGATGTATCTCCGAATGTGGTGAACCACTCAAATCAATTTGTAGCAAATATACAAATTTATGTGCAAACCATTTAAATCTATCTCAATTCAATTCATAGAAAAACATACAATTTTATGTGGTAGACCACACGATTCTATTTCAAATCACCAATACTTTCGAACGTGATGAATCACTTAAATCCTTTCAAATAAATTTACCGAAGAATACATATAAGTTTTCTAACTTGGAATAGAATAGAATAGTGTACAATGATTTAATGACATACCAAGGGACTATCTCAATACACACTTAAACTCTAAACATTGATTTATAAAGAACATGTTTGATGCCAATGAAAATCCACAACTTTTAAGATGATAAAGTGTGCATTGAGATTATAAAATTCCCGGGTAATTCGAGCATCAAGAGGTTTCATCACTTTTTCAATAAAGTTTCACTATTCATAGTAGTTCAAATCAAAGTATCCATTCTAGGCTTTCATATGTCAAATGGGGATTGAATTGGGCTCCAAACTATGGAGAGACAAGGGCCAAAGAGGGGCTGCAAATGAGCCTAAAATGGGTTGTAAATTGGCCTTAAAACAAGCTGAAACAGGGCCTTAAACAGACTGAAACATGCCTCAAAATAGGCCCTTAAAACAGGCCATGAAATAGGCCTCAAACGGGCTTGGAATGCCCAGGCCCGCTCGAGCGGACTGGGGTGCTGCCTGGGTCCGCTCGAGCGCCCCAGAGCCCGCTTGAGCGGGCCAGGCTGCTGCCTGTACCCGAAAACTAGTGAAGAAATGCACTTTTTCACTCCTTTTGGCTTCCTTTCTCTCTTCTTTCCCATTGCATTCACATTCATTTCGGGCCCTTTTTAGCCTCATCCATACTCCATTAAATCCACCATACACAATTCATTCCAAATTTATCAAACAAAACAATATAAACAAGATCTCCTCCATTCATTAAACATAAAATTTTGACATAAGAAGAGCTGAATCAAGATAATAAAATCTGAAAGGCAAAGTTCCAAATTGTTGCTAAACAAAAGCTCAAGAGGACTCAAACATAAACCAAGACCCAATCTTTCAAAAGCAAATCCATGAATCATAAAGAGAATAGAACATATAATGAATATTCCATGAAATCATACTTATAGAATAAAATCATCATATAAATTGAGATATTCACTTGCCTCAAGTCAAGATGAGGGATAAAACACTCCAAAATGGTCTTCCTATAGTCCCAAGCTCCAAAATCACAAAACCCCCAAAATAGCTCAAGAAGAAGCCCTAGAAAATCAATCCATTGCAAATCTCAAAGAAAGCCTTTTGCATGTTTAAGAAAGAAGTACCAAACGACATGGAAAATAAGAATCTCAAGGGAAGAAAACCATATCTAACCTCTAATGGTTCAAACCAAGAACAAGGGCTTGAAATGGAGCTTTATCCTTGTTCAAAATCCTTAAAAAGAGGTTCTTTGAAGAGCTCGAGAGGAGAGGAAGAGATCTAGGAGATCAAATCTTCAAGAAGTCTCCAAGAAATGGGTGTTCTAGAGGAGAGAGAAAGTGCTGGGTGAGTAAAAACCCTTGGCTCAAAAAGTTGCAAGAAAAGATAGAATGAAGGGAAGAAGGGAACTATCCCTTATATAAGATGGGTTTGTGGGTCCCAATTTTCATAGAGCTGAAAATGGTATTTGCGGATCCCGAACGAAAACGACGAAGAAGATAAAATTACTCAATGAAATATCTACTCTCCAAAAAGTATATTTTTGTCAATTTCTGAAATTTTTGAAATTTGGGTACAGATTTTGTGTGAAATGTCAATTTTGCCCTTTTTCTCGAAAAACGCAATTTTCGATCATTAAATCAAAACGATCGAAACATGAAAGTTGAAAAACTTAATGAAATGAGTCAAAATAACTAAAAATTGGAATTTTATGAAAATCAAGGTTAAACCCACAAGGTTCACACACAACACACGGGCGCCCCTGCCCGCGTCGAGCCGAAGTCAACGACTCTCGAAAATTCCCAAAGCTAATCAAACATTCTAATCTAACTTAAAAAATCAAGCTAATCATCCACTAACCCTACTTATCAACTAATCAAAGTTAAAACGTAATTAAATATACCGAACCTGGGTCGGGGTCTGACAGGTTTGTTAAATGAAGAAAATCAGGAGCAGTATTGAATGGTTGGATCATCTATATCTGAGGACGAGCAGAGTAGTTTAGTTCAGCTACTCAATTAGAGCTCCGATGTTTTGCTTGGACTCAGTCACGACAAGCTATGTCCGACCTGGAAAAAACCATACAGGGTCACCTCGGCTTGAGGAACAGGAGCTTATCAATTGGAAACACTTAAAGGGAAGGCACTGACAAGGCCGTGGAACAAAGCAAATTTAAAAAAATTATATTTCTTATCTTTGTACCAAAGAATTCATTAGTTTTTTTATCACTTATAAGACTTTTGTGGTTTATGTTCTTGTGCCAAGAATGGAATCAAAGTTTTAATCTTCTTTATACCAAAGAATTTGGAAAACTTGTATCTTGCCTAATTATCTTGCTAATATTCTTGTGCCAAGGATAGAGGATCCGTGGTAGGACATTCCCTATTAGGGACAACCTCACAGAAATAAGGCCAAGGCCTAGCAATTAAAGGGTAACATAGGGCCCACTACTTCGTACCGAAGGATAAAAACCTAACTGGGAAGAGCCCAAACTAAGCATGTTGTCCAAGGCCTAGCAATTAAAGGGCAGCTTAGGACCCACTACTTCGTCCCTAAGGATAAAAACCTGACTGGCAAGAGCTCAAACTAGGTACGCTGCATTGATCTCCTTTTTAACTAATAGCTAGGCATGACGATGCAAGCATTAGACCAAAAAGAGAATTCGGAAAGAACCGACAGTGGCGGCGGAAAAAAGAGATCTCTTTCAAAGCCCCCCTTTTTTTCTCGGAAAATGGAAAAGAAGAAAAGGGGCTTCGGGGGCAATTGTGGGGGTAAAATTTGGACTCAATATTAGTTGGGCTTAGGTCATAGTGGACCAACCCAATCCGCCAGGAGGAAGAATTTGAAGAGGCGTTTGGACAAATGAATTAAAGGACGTGGATTAAAGGAGCGCCCCCATGATGCAATAACTCCATCTGTTATCAGTTATCACCATGAAGAGGGAGAATTAAAGGAGCGCCCCCATGATGCAATAACTCCATCCGTTATCAAGTTATCACCATGAAGAGGGAGGAAACGTGCGTAGAAGGTGGGCGGAAATTTAGGAGGAAACAATATAAGAGAAGAAAAAGGAGAGGTATGCAATTTCTGAACCAAAACTCTAATCAGAACGAGAACACGGTTCAGGAGGCTCACTTATGCATCGGAGGATCCTCGGTCGGACCACCCGATCGAGTCTTCACTGTGACAGGAATACTATCAAGAGATATCGCACGCGCGAGAAGAATGAAAACAAACAGAGTCTTCAAGGTAATTTTCTATGATACAGGTAGAAAAATATGTTCAGGTCAAAAAGAAGGAGTGATGTCTCCGTTGCCGAGCTGACCTGCTTTCCTCGAAGCCGAGCAAAGACAAGCCGAGCTGACCCGCTTTCCTCGGAGCCGAGTAGACCTCCAGTCCTTTGACCAATCAAAATTAGACCTTACACATCCCAATCTCCTTCTCATTTTAGGTGCCATAGGTCCGACCTCCAAAAGGTTTGGCTCATATTTTTTACATACATATCCATCAAAGCTTGAGCACACAGAAGCAAAGGCCTAGGCCTTTCTTTTATCTACTTTATTTTTTTCCAGCTAGTTCTTTTCTATACCATTAGTGAACTTGTTCACATCTCACTCCAATTCATATCTAAAATCATCGTCTCCTCCTCCTCCTTCGTGGCAGCCCTCTAAAAGGCTGCTTCCATGCCTTACAAACTATTTGCTTGTGACTGGGCCAACCATATTATGGGTCACTCATGGTCACGGTGGAGAAGGAAAGCAAGAGGATCCGGACTCCTTTAAAAAAGCTAGGGTTGTAAATGGGTCACCGATTCTCCGATTACCCGAAGGTTCCAACCCGTTAGGTTATGAATCTGGGTCCTTATTTTGGTCCCGATAAGTAAATGGTTTTGATTTCGGATCCTTTTTTTGGAACCGTTACCTAAACGGATCCGGTTCTTTATCCATATGGCTCAGACCCGTGGACCTGGGACCCGACCCAATACTCTAACCTAATTAAATACTTTATTATCTATATGTTACATGGGAATCCCTCATTCTAAGTTTCTAACCTAATCTTCCGTCCCCAAACCACATGTTATTGATAGACAAAATGTTACATTTGCTTTGTAAGTGATCCAATTGAATTACGAAAAAGCATGATTGTTTTTTTGTTTAAAGGAAAAATACAGGTATTAGGATCCAGACTCAGAACCATACTCGAACGGAATCTAGACCCACCTCACATACGGTTCCGATTTCCATTAATATTATCGGGTCCACTTTCGATTCCACTTTGGACCAGGACCAAAACCAACCCTTTTACAACCCCCTAAAAAAAGCCAAATAAGTTGTAACGTGGCTTTTTAATTAATGTACTCGCGAGGTGTACCCCTCTCCATTCCGCTAATTAAAAAATCCCCCACGCAGCAGCCTGTGTTTTTCTGACCTGTCCAAGCTGGAATCCAGACAGGCTCTCCACTAGCATCCTACAAAGCCACTTAGCCACCTGTTCCTTATTTTGTTTTTTCATCCACACCCACCACCTACTCATTCACCCTTTTCAACCCTTCCATTTTGTCTTATGTCATCTCTCTTTACCTAGGCTCTCCATCTTCTTACATACTCCCTTTCTTTTCCATTTCACCTGCCACCCATCTCTCCATCTTTGAAAACCAGAGCCAGGAGCTTCAAGATATAAAATACCCACGACCATATAATCATCTTCATAATTCATAGCCATCAATCATCATCATGGCCTTTGCAGGGACTACCCAAAAGTGTATGGCCTGCGAGAAGACCGTCTATCTGGTGGACCAGCTCACTGCTGACAACAGAGTCTATCACAAAGCCTGCTTCCGTTGCCACCACTGCAAGGGCACTCTCAAGGTATTTTTTTCATCTATCCATGCACTCATATAGATACATGGCATGATGATCGTGATTCTCTTGTTGTGGTGGTGCTTGTATATGTCTCTGTCTTCTTTTTCGGTGGGTTTGGGTGTTTTGGAAATTATATTTGGACCCCTGTTTTTGATGTTTAGATCCGTTTCTTTTTGTTGTTACATACTTTATCCAACAGAAGACAAAAGTTGAAGTGAGATACGACAAAGGGGATTGATGTGTGCGGAAAAAAAATAAGGGGTGGAAATATCAGCTCCCAGTTTTTTAAATGACAACTTAATAGTTTTTTTTTGCCTTTGGGTTTGAATGGTTATGGGTTTTTTGGGACTTTGGGCTCTGTTTGGTGGGATTTGATGAGTGAGTTGAGATGGGCTTGGTAGAATTGTGAAGATCAAGTGGCATAGGTGTTTTTAATGGTTTGGGATTGTGGCTTTCGATTGAATCTATGAGAGATCCGATGGGTTGCTTTTTTTGTATTTGCGGATTCTCCGATTCTGCCTTTGTTGCTGATGATGAGATGAAACTCGGTAAATTCTTTTGAGTGATGGTGATGTATTGGGACTTGGGAGCTTAACTCTGTATTCCCGTTTTGTGTTTATGGGATAATGATTGAGATAAGCCTAGCTGATAACGACTGTTCGAATGCTCAAATCCCCTATCTAAAACTATCCTCATGAAGATCAGATAACCCTGGATCTGGGTTTGGCTAAGCCGCCACCCCCCAACCTAAGACCCCTTCCTTTTTTATCGGTATTGAATTCTTAGGAATTAGAAGGAGTGCCTTCCTATCAAATGGGGTAAGATTGAAGCAGTTAAGGTGATGATTCACAAAATTCCATCAAAGAGTCACCCCTTTGGTAGGAAAAGATTACCCAACCATCATCCTAGTAGAAATAAATCACCTCTATCTTATATCTTTCATTCTTCACTATTTTAATACTTTCGTTGGAACCCACTTTACTATAAAGTTATAGTAATTCAATACAAGTACGCAAAAGAGTCTAAAAAAAAGTTTTACTCTAGAATTCTAAACCAGCTTCATGACCATTATGCCACCCTAGAATTCTAAACCAACTACATGACCATGATGCCTCTCTCGGGGGCCATGCTAGCAATCTCTCTCTCTCTCTCTCTCTCTCTCTCTCTCTCTCTCTCTCTCTCTCTCTCTCTCTCTCTCTCTCTCTCTCTCTCTCTCTCTCTCCGTGTGTGTTCCAAAATTATCATCATAATCACCATCATCATCGAAGCCTCTCTCCAGCTATGTTGGGGTCGGCTACATTAATTATGTTTCTCCAGTTTGGTCTATATATTCGAAATTATGTGGTAATGATATTCATATTCCAGATAGGAAGCTTTTAGCATCAAGCTTTTTCTGATAGAATTCAGCATAGTCTCATTCGCTATCACCTGGACAAGAGTCATGAGACAAGGTTGGTTTTAGTTATCATACCAATGGAATTGAACTCTTAATCCAGGATTTGATTGTGAAAGATGGATGACATTATATATAAACCTATCCACTAAACCCAACCTTAGTTAATCATATATACAATGTACAACCAGATTTCAAGCCTATTCATGATGGATTAAATGCTTTAATGTCAACACGAAGGATACAAGAGTCATGATCTGTGATAAAAAAAAAGGGCATGTCCACTTTGCCCAGGTATTGTCTTGTAAAAATGGACATGCTTAGAGGGACAATTTGAGCGTCTGGATTTATTATGAACCTGCATACCAGTTTTTTTAAAAACTGTGGACACCAAAGTATATTTAGTGCATGCAATGTTGAAGACTGAAGAGCCACCTCTCCAAATAGAATTGGTCTAGAACATGAAATTTCGTGGTATACTTAAAGTCTTTTTGACAGCTTTTCACTTGTATTTCTTAATTTCTAATAGGAAATGTTTATTGGTTGTGTTAGGATTTTTTTTTCTTTTAAAAGGATGTTGGGATTTTCCCATGTAATGGTAGATTTGACTCGTGAAATTTATAAATGGAGGTCTCATGTTTCTTATGTTATCTGATTAGGACATTTCCTAATTTCTATGAAGTGATATGAATTTGACAAAGGCGGTGTTGAATAGTTGTTGACAGGTATTCTTTTTGTGAAGTAGTTAAGTTTTCTACTAGCGTAGGGAATTGACATATGAAACATTAAAGTCCCTTTTTTTTATAAAAATAAAAGATTTTTATGCCTCCAAAAACCCAAAATAGAAAAACAAAAACAGCTACAACTAACCAAAACACAAAACGCTTAAGCAAAACTATACATCAAAATAATTAGAAGATCGAAAAACTATTTTATTTGCCTCTCGCAGAATATGATTAAAAGAATCGTAATCTGTCTCGAAATATCCTGCACTTCCTCCACCAATCAGCTAGCCTCCAAACTCCAAAGATGAATGGCCTTCCCAGATTCCCATTGAATAACAGAAAAAGAATCACTTCAAGAAGAGGATTGAAACCACCCATCCCAAGCAACTCATGACACCCTATTAGAAGATCAAAGACTTCAGCTTCATTGGCATCCAAAGGATTCACCGGACCAGAAAAAATCCTAATAAACTCCATTCCAATCCCTTATAACACCTCCAAAACAGGTGTGTGCACCACACAAGTAATTTGCATCAAAACCCAATTTAAAGATACCAATAGGAGGACTCCACAACAACTTTTGCACAACGTTTGCATGCCATCCTCCGTGACAAACAGCAGCCCAAGATCGATCTTCCAATGAAACACCAAAAAAATTCCTTTCTCATGCTCACGCACTCTGACATAGTCCAAATAATAGACTGAACAATCTCCTTAGTAGAAGAAGAAGAATTCTTGCAAACTCTATTATTCCTCTCCAACCAATGCTTCCAATAGATAGCTTAGTCCTCATTTATTATGGGAAATCTCCACTTATATCCTGACGTTCTATGTTGAAGTTTGGTTTGGCAAGGGTTTTGACTGGAATTATATTGTATGATAATCTAAATTGAGGCCACCTTTTGTTTTTCTTTTTGAATTGAGAGGCCACCACTTATATCCTGACGTTCTATGTTGAAGTTTGGTTTGGCAAGGGTTTTGATTGGAATTATATTGTATGATAATCCAAATTGAGACCGCCTTTTGTTTTTCTTTTTGAAATGAGAGGCCACATTCTTCAACAAACTATAGTGGCTGACTCTGTGGATTGGAGCATCTACACACCTTGAATGATTGGTGCAACAAATCTGCAATAGTTCCAATCTGTATTTGATCAGCACAGAGTTAATCTGAAATGCATCCGTGGACTTGATCATCTTCATGTAATGCTCCCTTAAATATTCTTCATAGTGAATTATGTAGGTGGCTTTGATGGTGACAAAAATTTTTAGCATATTTTGAGTCCTTTTGGAATCACATTGACCATGCCATAATTACCCAATTTTCAATTCGCTCGATTCGCATTTGAGATGTGTCGTTCGCAGTTCGACACTTGCTTCAATTTGAAATCTGATGGGGCAGGTGTAGGAAATCGTGTGGCCCGCATGCCACAGGTCCCTTGTTTGATCAAGCATGGCAGAGGCCAAGAGAGATTAGGATTCCCTCTAAGAAAAGACTTGATCTTTTCAGGTAACATAGGGCCCCAAGTTGGTAGATTGGATCTTATCCCCATGCGGAAAGACTCCTAGATGGTTAGGAAATGTGGGTTTCATGGTGGAAAAGTATCTAATAAGCATGACTCCTTGTGTTTGTCTATTTAAGTGGCAGACGTTGGAGTTCTGTAGAGACTTCCACCACCGTAACGCACATAGATTTACGGCTCAATGTCGGTTTCTTCCACATTTGGAGCCTTCAATTGGTATCAAAGCCAGGTTTCTATATGCTGGTCAATTTAGATAGTACGATAGGGTTCTGGATAATGTTTACCCAAGCACACCCTAATCTTCTTCTCCACCTCGAGTTACTAAAACTATTCACTTTTTTTTTTTTTTTTTGAATGGTAGTTACTAAAACTATTCACAGTGAGGAAGGAAGAAGGAAGATGAAGCCTCCTTTTCTCTGCACATGCAAACTAAGGACACATAAAAGACAACAAAAGAAAAGGGGTTCCTCCTTTGTTAAAGTTGCAAAAGAAAAGGGCTCCTCCTTTGTTAAAGTTGCAAAATAAAAAGGGCTAAGCCGAGTTATATGAGCCGCATTAGAGGAAGAATGAGGAAAGAGGCTGACTTGCAACCAAGCCCAGCTAGTCCTCTTCGGCTTCAATCGAGTCCACAAAAAAAAGAAAAAAAAAGAAGAAGGGTCGGGAAGGCGAGCTAGGGCTGTGATGCAACCTAGCTACCCAATAACACCAACAGGGACAACACAGGCGTTTCCCTTCATCCTTGCCTCGGTGGATGAGCCGAGGGCTCCCGCCCTCCTTTTGCTTTCAGTGTTAGCAAGCCTAACAGAAGCTGAGTCAGGTCTACCAGACCTGATCTCCTTTTAGCCCAACCGGTGGAGCAGAAAACTACATACTTAGTGATGCAAGCAAGTGGTGACGCAACACGGCGACGCAGGTGCTGATGAAAGTAGGGAGCATATCGACCATTCAAACTTCGATTTGCGATATCTAGGCCATCCAGACTCAAAATCACAATCCATCTTTGTCTGCGTGTTCTTTGCAACAAGCACTACGTAGTGGCAGTGAAAGAAAGACAAACCAATGGTTCAAAGAGGTGTTAATCAACATAAAAGCATAGTGGCATCTAGACTTTTCTTTTTTAATTTGGATTTAGGATGTCTTCTAAAAATGCATTGTATGACCTCATAAGTGGCGATATCATCATGGGAATAACCTACCTGTGTGGAGATGTCGGTTTGGTGTCTTGTGGTAGGAAATGTGCAATATTATGTTGTGATAAAATCCAACAAAAGTTTTCTTTTGATAAATCCTTGTCAACCACTACAGAACCATCTAATAGTGATTTGATAATATGATGAGCGGTGGAAGTGTGATGATTGGTTCGCAGGACATTAGATGTGCGGAACAATAGTCGAGGATTTGATCGAAGGAATGTAAGCATAATCCAACGGAACTGCAGATTTGTGATCCATAGATTGTGGTAAATGTGATAAACCACTGGATCTTGGTTGAAAACAATCATCGTCAAAGCCTTGTCCCAACTATGTTGGTGTAAGCCAATCTAGGATGCATACATGTAATTTTAATTGACCGATGAATCCTTGATTGACAATTGGGTTGATCAAGAATTTTAAGAAAGCATTGATTACAGTGAGAAAACCAATTGATCAATCATCAAAGCATTCCAAATTCTCTATCTGTTGTCGGGTCTATCACTTTAGTGGGAGTGTGACTCTTAAATCCTAAGCCTATATTAAAATTCAAAATGAAGGAATTATAAGGCAAGTAATGATAATGATTTATTCAAATTATGTGAATAAGAGAATATGACAGGATAGACAACCTCATGGATCAGAAAATGGAGATTATATTCATGTAATTGTGGATCCAGTATAGGTAAAATAATGGAACTGGATTCGATTGTGGTTCTCCATGTAATCTCCAAGATATGAATGGAATTCATAGATTCGTAGCAATAAAATCCGGAGATGTGAGCATCTATACAGGGAACAAATTTCATGTAGTGTGTTTTTTGGAAATGACATATATTTGGGTCCTTTACACTATGCAAATTATTGCATTTGGCAGATGCTATATTCATACGCAGTATGGGAATAACATAAATTTTGTGGGAGAACTGGTATTAAATGGATTTAAGATCGGATTAGAGGCAATGCAATTGTAATATTGTATGCATAGGAGATTGTCGGCTTTTGATAATATCCAAGATAATATTTTCTTGCTAAGATATAGCTTGTCGTGTGTATATCTTCTAGTTTTGATTATTCTTTGGGTATTGAATGTGTGGTCTGGCACAACTATAGGTTTAAGCATAACTGCAACTAGACACATTGAGAGGGACAGAATTAGTAGACCGGTTAGGATTAGACTTATACCGGACCTTGATATGTAAGAGAACTTTGTTTGTAAACCATGTCTAAGTGGAAAAGTGCTTAGTAACCTTTTCTTGAGTAAGCTATAAGTTCACTGTGTCTATTATCCACTTGGGTAAAATTCTGACCGTTTTATGAGTCTAATACATAAAAGGGTATTCTTCTATGGTGCCCAGATACGGACACGAACACGGGGAATGGGGATTTGACACAGAAACTCAAAAAAATTTAGGACACGGATATGGGTACGGTATCACTTAAGATACGATACGGACACGGGATGCAACACGGATACAGGTACGGATATCATGTGACACCGATTATTTTTAGTATGATCCTCCTAACAGATTAGGCCCATATGATTAATGGAAAGAGTACTCTTAAGATGCGCTCATTCTAGCCATACATCTATAAATGATACATACATAACTATTAGAAGTGGGTCCTTAAAAATCTAAATTTGGATGTTGTTACTAAAAATCTCAATATGAAGTGGGCCAATATGGTCAAACTCACAACCCTAAAAATTTCCTTCTATTAAAATAGAGGGAGGGAAAGAGCTTTCAATTTTTCATGAGGAGGAAAATATAATATAAAGAAAGAAAAGCAGGACATCATATATGACATGACAAGAAGGGCCATTTGCCTATCCTGTACAAAATAAAATATATAAATAAAATGGCAGAAGTCTTAAACATGAGAGAGAAAGGGTGGAGAACCAGTAAGCCAAAACCGAATGTATACTTGTAACATGGGTTTTGACTTTTCAGTAATAAAATAAAACAAAAGGGAGCTGATGTAAAAATAGAAATACTTGTAACGTGGCTTTTGAATAATTAATACTCAAGA
This sequence comes from Litsea cubeba, assembly GCA_012931725.1. Lineage (NCBI taxonomy): Eukaryota > Viridiplantae > Streptophyta > Magnoliopsida > Laurales > Lauraceae > Litsea > Litsea cubeba. The sequence continues at coordinate 69,770,610 of CM022949.1, forward strand.
CCGATGTAAGGTGGACTGGGTTTTTGAGCTATGTGGTCTTAAAACAAAAGAAAAGGGTGCTAAATATAAAACACTGAAATGTAAAGGGGACTTTGCCCCTTTCATTGTCGGCCACAGATTCGCTGAAAATTAACAGCAATGGGGAGAGGATGGAAAAGGAAAGCAGAAAAGAAAGGAAAGGAAGAAGAAAAAAAAAAAGGAAGAAGACATAGAAGAAGACAGAGGAGGAGGAGCAATACCTGGCAGCAGCAGCACCAGTCCTGTAGCAACAGGCAACTTAACCAGTCGAGCCGCAGCATGCAGCACAGGTAGAGCCGCATTAGGCAACAACATTCTCGGTCGAGAACCGGTAAGCCCAATGGCGGACGCACGATTTTCGTTTGGGTGGGGTAGGTAATGGTCAATTGAACTAGATTTTTTTCACAATAACAATAAAAAACGAGAAAATGTATTGCTTTTAAATAGATTAGTAGTTGATCTTTTTTGTTATTTTATCATATCTAATTTAAAGAAAAAGTCAATTGCGTCAAAATCATTGCCAACTACCAATAATATCCATTTATAGCATAGGTTAAAGACATGATTTTAAACATTTTTTTTTTGTAAGAAATCCTACTACTAACACCAAATTCATAAATAAGCCTTTTCGATTCCTCAAGAAACCAGAGAACCCCAAAAAAATAATAATCATTATATTGTGAAAATTAGTGTCGTTTTAGTCTTTATCCTTTCCTTAAGCTCCTAATAGTTCCTCTATCATATGAGACCACCTATTTTTGCAAATGAACATTATTAGAATAATCACAAACATCATATTATAGTCCGAGGAGAAAATCCCAAAAAAAGGGAGTTTGGGGAATTAGGGGAGTTTACGGTATTAGGGCTTAGGGTTTGCATTTAGGATTTGGTGATTTAGGGCTTAGGGTTTCGATTAGGATTTGGTGATTTAAGTTTGGAATTAGGATTTAGATATTAAGAGTTTGAATTTAGCCCTAATTTCTCAAATTCCATTTTTCCTAATATAGGGTTCCATTACAGTTCTTTGGAGATAAAGAGAAGTTGAGCTTTACTCGACACCTCTTTTCCTTGCCTTTGTCCGAAGAAAATGAAGGTTCAATGTTGCTATCTCTCTCATCTCTACAAAGACACTCATTACTCTCATACAAAGCAAGAGATTCAAACCATGTGTAACTATTTTGTCAACCCCTCTTCCTGTGCTGCCGTTGATTCCAAGCTCCGCCATAGCTTCCCTCCACAACTTCTACAATGGCAGATTTGGAGATGATCCAAATGATAAAACAAGTAAAAAAAAAAAAGACATCATCTAATAAAAAAATGTCTAGATCACATAAAGGCAGAGAAGAGCATATAAGAGTATTTATCTTCCTTCTTCAGTCATAGAATGGAGACGAGTCGCGTGGTCTTACTCTCCCATAGAGATTAAAAAAAAGGGTTTTTTTGGGTTCCTTTCCACTCGAGAGGAGAAGAAAAGGATAGACGTGGGGCAATTGCTATAACTTAGACGGGGCATGGGCCAAGGCCCAATTCAAGTTTTGGGTGATTCTTGGATCTGAACTGGGGCGACCGCCCTAGGTCAAATGAACATGGGTCCGCCCCTGGGTAAGCCACTGCCGCCGCCACCGCCTCGTCATCATCTTCTTCTTCTTTTTAGTTTTTTTTTTTTTTTTTGGTTGCATTAAAGGAGTTGATGGAATGGTCGTACAAAAAGGGGAAAAGGGTTAGGGTTTTTTCTCCTTTTGAAACTATAACAAAATCACATGAAAGCAATTAGAAGATTTTGTATGAAATTCGATGTTTTGTCCAATTTCAAACGAATCCATTCAATTAAACATTTTTCCCGCATAAAATATGAGAAAATCGTATCCGCACTATATGGGCACCGTATCCCAGCCTTGTCTCGTACCCGGATCCGTATCGGACTGTATCGGTACGAGTACCATAGGTCAAATGCCGTATCGGGGTATCATAGGTATTCTTAATCTATTATTCATATCAGTGGCTTCAATAGATACAGATGGATTTATCTGATTGATATGTGTTTTAAGGCTTTTGAAAAATACTTGAGTAGTAGTATGTTGCTTAAGTACCAAACAAAAAGATTTAAAAAATAAATGGATTTGATACAAGAGGGGAGATATGTGTGTTTCTTATGCGGATTAAAGAATGTTATGCATATACAAAGTTTGATTTTGTACCCCTCAAAAAAAATGGTCTAGCTATGAGTGAAATCATTCTTTATTAAATGTGTTAGGTTCATGTTTAGGCACACGAGTCTTCCGCTACGTTTTGTGGGGAGAAGATATTAATTGCACGATATATGTTGATCAAGGTGCCCTCCAAATTTGTGCCCGAGACCTTAAGCTGTAGGTTTTTTGCCAAACCTAAACTTGACCTGTGAGGTTGTGGGGATATGTTGTACACGTACCATTGCGACCACAATTACATAGAAAATGCAAACGAGAATGAAAGAAATCACTGTTTTCATTAGCATCATCTAAGAGGATATCCTGTGTTCGATCATCATAATCAAATAACAACTGAGTGTCGAGATGTGCCTTGTGGAATAGAGATGAGCCACAATGTTTTAGAGGGTAAAAAGTGTCAAGGCTAGTGGGAGTTTCAACGTAGAAAGCATCAGTAATAGAAGTCCTGGCCAGGGCCCATTGGACTGAAACAAACCGTGTGATTTGGAAATCCTATAGGATTAGATAACATTCGATGTAAATGGATGATTGTTGCAACTTAATGGAATCTGTGAGGGCATTGGATCTGATATCTTGCTCCCAAGCAGTCAATGTGCATGACGTGCAGAAGTGGCTAAAGGCTATAGGAGAGGAAATGAACCAATTAATAACAATCAGATATGACAGCTAGTCGATCTGCCAAAAGATTGAGGCTTCTTAAGAGGAAATTTAAGGTGGATGGTTCCTTGGAAAATATGAAGCATGGTTGGTAGCTAAAGGATTCATCCAAGTGGAGGGAAATAGAATACGAGGAGACTTTGTCTCTAGTCTTGAAATTCCTAGCTATGTAAATGTTAGTGGCGATGGTAGTTAATAATGACTAAGGGTTGCACCCGATGAATGTCAAGGTTGGATTCCTAAAACGACAAATTTTAGGAAGATTTTACATGCAACTTGTGGGTTTTGTGGTGCAAGGTCATGAGGATAGAAGTGTACAAGCTATTTGATAGCACCATGTGATTGTTTGAAAATAACAATGATCTTTTTTCTCAGGGCTTTAGGACGATGTTAGCCAATTGAAAGTGAGATGAAGCATGTGGAAGTTGTACTGTATTTGAAGTAGGATGCTTGTGAATGAAATGACAATCAGCCTCGATACGTTTGGTGCATTCATGGAAGGCAGGGTTGGAGGCAATTCGGATTGCACTAGTATTATCAGCAAAGAGGGGAGTAGCCATTCTAAATAATGCACTTTTGATGCAGGACAACTAAGAATTCTAGCCTAATATGGAAATTGAGATCAGCTTAGGAATTAATAATTAAAATTGAGCCATAAACCACACCATTGACACTATCTAGCATTGGAATTAAATGGGTAATTTTATAATGATCCAAGGCAATGTCGCAAGTCTTGCAATGAAGGCCCCTCTAGCAATGAGAGGGAGGGATCCTTATGGAAGTTAGAACTTCCATTTGCTTAGGGAATAGCCAATTTACGTAGATTACGTGTTCCCGTGTAATATGGGGCTATTTATTAAAATTCAGATCTGAAATTAATGTTCCCACAACATGTTCATGGCCTAAATTAATTCAGGTCTATGGGATATAAGTAAATTTAGGGTTTTGATGGTGAAACAATGGAATATCCGTCAAATAGAAGATGTATCAGGTTCGGCCAAAGGATTTGGTGGGGCTGACTGGTTCAGCTGGGCTTTCTAGGCCTGATGGAAGTTCGAATTAGACTGGATAGGGGTTCAGTCACTAGATCTTGAAGATCTAAGGCTGGCAGTTGGGGTTAAGAGGGTTATAGGTGGGTCGAGTGGCTGTGGATAGAGGTTTTGATGGTCAGATGATGGGATCTTGTGGCTGGTAGTCTGGATCTAATGGTTTGGACTTTGGAGGCTAGTTAACGGTAGGGATGAAGATCTAGAAATCTAGCGGTTGGATCTTGGCTTGGGCAGCAAGAAACTCCATTGATCTGAAAGATTAGGGCTGACTGATGGGGAAGATGATGTAGATCTAAAAAGCTCTTATGCGAAAAGAGAACACAGAAAGGAAAATAGAGGAAGATAAGAGGAGTACCTATCTTGGGCTCTCACCATTCACCAAACTCCAATATGGAGGCATTATCGAGGATCTTGTGAGCACAACAATGGAGAGAACTCGAGAATAGGGTTTTCATTCCATAGCATAGCATAACATAACATGAAGAACATAACATTGTCCTAAAAACATGAAGCCCTAAAGATGATATCATTCCATAATTAAAATAAAATAAATGAAATAAAAAAAATAAAAAACAAGTCGACACAATGACTTGCGCATGGGATTTCATGCGCAAGGTATATGTGCACGAATCCCAAGACCACTACAACTTTAGTTGCAGTCACATCTTTTATTATTTCTTTAAGTTGTGGGCCTATTTTCTTGTTTCTTTTAAATCATGGCCCTTCTCTTGTAGTTTTCTTTTAAATTCCGTTGGCCCTCTCTTGACTTCACGTAACTCTTTTACTTCCTCCCATATGGAACTTCCCCGGTGTGGGGCCTTCAATGCGATTGCACACATGGGGGCCTTCTGTCTATCAAATGCTCGATAAAAAAAGATCCAACTATTGGATGTCATCAGGATGGTAATCAAACGGTGGATTTGCAAAATCTCCGTGATCAAAGTTGGGATACTCGTCATCCATCAATAGAGTAGCTTCATCTAGGCAACCCTACGCCTCCATCGTTGGTAGATCTTGAAAGAATTGGGGGAATTAGGGTTGATGTCCCCATCAACTATGATCTTCATGGAGTCTTTGTGACCAAATAATCTCACTAGTAGTAGCTAACATAGAATTAAGCCTCGGTAGAACATTTGAATATTGTACTTTGTTTCTTGCATTTCCAAGAAATTATATAGGTGTTAAATTGCAAAGAAATATGCACCAGCTAGTGGGTAGATTGTCGTGTATCAACACCACCGGCCTAGGCTGCACCAGCATAAGTATGAAGTTAAAAGTGGTGATACAGAAGAGTAGAATAATCCTCAATCAACAATGCCTTTGAGATATTGGTTGATGTGATGAATCATAAGATGGGACTGGTGAGGGATAGATACAAATTGACTAACAAATTAGACTTTGGACAACACGACAATATAGATTTGGATGAGTAAAGGACTACCTCTGTAGCTCGGTATTTCACTTTGAGCTCCAATCTTCACCATACTAGTGCTAATTTATGTAAGTACCAACATCGAACTAAGTAATTTTCCAATCCTTAAAAACAAGTCAGGTGGCCAAAATCTTTCATGTGACAGTTTTGCATGAGATACCTTTTAAGGCCATTAATTCTGACAGAATCACCCCCAATTTTGATAATTTCATCTGCTTACAGCGACAGGATGGTGGATCCTGGGTAGCAGTCCAGATAAACATGGAGTGACCATTAGAACTTGGAGGAGGAAGAAGACCGGGATAAATCATTTTGGGTGCGTTTTCCGGTAGACTTGTGTTCTTGTTTGTTATAGCTCGCAAATGTTGGATTAGAAATACAATGGAAGGAAAATAACTAATCAAAGGGATCATGCAAATCTAATCCAGATTTAAGCCTATCTAATCCTACTATATTGAATGGTACATTGTAGGAGTATATGAAAATCTGGTCCCCTTTCGGTACTATGTGAGCAAACTATTGTCTTGAGTCTTTACAGTAACCAGTAGCCAGACGTTAAATGGTTGTATGGGAATTATTATAACTGTACTAGGGGAGGTCATCAAGGTTTCTTTGTTCTATCGGTCTGGTGGGCCATTGGCATGTGTAATTCCATTCCATTGAAGCTGAAATCTGAGAGCATTTCTAGTGCCTTATCCTTTGATCATTCGTAGCACTACCTTGGAGGTTGACAATAAATTGTCTTGGAGGAACAATAAATTGTCTCCTCTTTCTTTTGTACCATTCCCATCTAACCTGGAAGTGGACTCCCTTAATGCAAGGGCTTGTGTAATGTTTTGCTCTGGGCTTCTAGTTAAATTTAAGTTATAACGAATATAAGAAAACTATCAAGTGATCAAGGGGTAATCTATCAATGTCATTCGACCAGATCAACAATTTCGGTAGGCATTGTTATTGCCTTCTATATATTAGAATTGTTGGACATAAATGAACCTTTCCTTTTTACCTATTTTTCCATTTTTTTAAATTTATCACTTCTAAGGGCTTTATATGTTTACAGTACCATTTTTTATTGTTTAAGTAATCATTGAAGTGCACTGTCTTGTTGATTCCAAGCTGTGATAACCTGATTTGCTCTGGAATGCCTGTAATTGATTGTACATTTGCAAACTGTGCAATGATATCACTTTTATCTATATGCAATGCCTGAGAGACAGTACTTGTAATGTTCTTCTATTGATGAACTATGAACCCAGTTTTGAACACTTATTAATTTTTTCTTTTTTTCTTTCTCGACATCCTTCTTGATCCTGACATTCAAACATCTTTTACAGCTCAGTAACTATTCCTCCTTTGAGGGTGTTTTGTATTGTAAGCCTCACTTTGACCAACTCTTTAAGATGACAGGCAGTTTGGATAAAAGTTTTGAAGGTGGGTAGTAGTTAATAGGCGGGTAAGTTTCAATCATTTTTCTTCTTCACTGTTCCTGTCTAAGTTAACCTATAATTATTTCTTGTAGGTGCTCCAAGAATTGCTAGAGTAGACAAATCTGTTGATCAGGTATTCTGATTTGTCAAGTTCGATGTCCATTTCTCACATTCAAGAAATTGTATCTGATTACCCAAACTGATTTCTAAGCTTGTCATTATTTTATAAACCCAAACTGATTTCTAAGATTGTCATTATTTTATAAATCATCATCTTAATGGAATGACAAACATATCTTTGGACTTTTTTCTTTCAATGATTGGATAAAATGCTTAGGTTCACCACAACAACAACAGAGTCTCTAGCTTGTTTGGTGGAACTCAAGAAAAGTGTGTTGCTTGCAAGAAAACTGTTTATCCACTTGAGAAGGTAATACTTCATGTTCTCTTTACGTACAACCTATTGATATGGACTTTACCATGTGCTTGCAGTAAATTTTCATATTTCTTTTCAAAGACAGCACAGAATGCTGTGAGATTTACCTGGTCAGTAACTCAGGCCAAATCTATGGCAAATGCCACATCAGTTTCGATTTAAGAGAACAGTATATTGTCCCATTTTATTTAGATAATCCATGTTTGGATAAGACAGATACTTCAACCTGTTGTGTCTCCACTAAAATTTATGTATTAAAAAAAAACTCTGTATTAAAATATTCTTCTTCAAGATGAATAACTTAAGATTAATATTTTGTAGAATTATTGATAGCAAATGATTTGAAAAAACTAGAATACGATGGACAACATCTTGTTTAGAATATTTTTTTTAATGTTTCATTCATTTTTTATGTTTATGATTTCCTAAAGATTTCTACTTCCTATAAGGTAATTGTCAAGATTATCCTTTTGATAGTTTTTCTATCTTTATATCTCTTAAGGCGATCTTAGTTGTTTTGGAATCTTTTCCTTACTGCGAGATAGTGTAACTGTGGGTCCCAAGCCCGGATAAAAGAGGGTTGTATCAGGTAGGCTGACAAACAATGCAAAACATTTGTCACAACCACGACATGAATTCTAAGAAAATATTGTTCTATGATCATGTTAGGGCATTCCTTCAGTTTGGCCGAGGATAGATTGGAATGGAGAAATAAAATTCATATAGCTGACCCAAATATAGTTGGGACTAGGATTTGATGATGATGATGATTATGTAAAAGTGGTGCATCTTTCAATAATTTACATTTGGATGAAAATGCAACTATCTGATAATACTGAAATATTGTTTTACTGAATTGTTTACTGAATTGTTTTTCTGAATAGCCTGAGGAACTGTCTTTATTATCTCTATGTTGATGATTGTGGGTGTACGTGTTTCTTTGTCAATCATAGATTAAGCCTTAATCGTATTGATGGAGTGTTAACATTAGGTATAAACTGTCATTAAAGTTCATTTTATTGGTTCCTTCAAAACAAAGAGCTTCCAAGTAATGCTTAGATACACTGCTTCAGGATTTAGGATCTGCGGGAGCTCAATATTTACCAGGTCTTAAAATCAATATCTTCTAGCCATTCGGAATTTAGGGTTCACATGATTGGGGGCACCATAACTTGCAGACAGTGGCGGAGCCACATGGAGTCTAAGAGGGGCCTCCTTTAAAATATAAGAAAATATTTGAAAAATGTTAGGGGCATTTTGGTCCTTTGCCGTTCTCGATATTTATTTATTTTTTTCTTCTTTGCCTCTTAAAATCTTTTTACCCCTCTTAGTAAAAAATAAAACTTTCAAAAACACATGAGGACATGTTCATCTTTTACTTCTACCCAAAAAGACAACACCCTAAATTACATTCCTTTCCTTCTCTTTGACCTTATTGCTCAAAGAAATCACCTATGTTGCTTGATGTTCTTTCTTTTTTTTTTCTTTGCCCTTTATTGATACTAGAATTTTAATATCAAAATCTGAGTTTTTAAATTTTTAATTCAAATTCTGAATTAGATTATAGATTAAATCTAATTCTCAAGTAAGAGATTTCATATGCCAATATATAAAGGTGCTTAAAAGTTCTCTACACTAGTTACATGCCCAAAGGTTCCATCAACCTTAACATTATTGTTAAAGTAATAGAAGGATTTGAGCTTTAAACAATGGGCTAAAAATCAAGACCTTTTGTCAACATCAACCCCATATTACGATGTTTGGTATAATAATTTAATTTAATTTTTAAACTATAAACGCGTGTTCACAAGTAAATATTCTAAAATCATGTAATTTATAATTTTTCTCTAGCTTTTGGACCCATTATTGAATGTTGTTGGATGTGGAGAGCCATGCAAATTAATCATTTTTATCATTTTGGGGCTAGAATTTAATATGTTAATATGTTAATTGTGGTGAACACACAATCTTAACTTTCTGATAGAATACTATAAGTTAACTTTTTTTAATTCTTTCTCAAATTTCTTGCCAACACAACAAAAAAAAAGGACAAATAGCGGCAGGACGAAGTAGGCATGAGCAGCAGTTATCTTCCACCGCTAAAGCCTAGATTGTGGCTTTTTTGCCACAAAACTCCCCTTCTATCTTAGACGGTGTATAGCGACACTAACACAAAAAAAAACTCCCGCCATGAAATGTGGGCTTTAGTGGCGGGAAAAAAATTGCTGTTAAAGCCCATTTCGTCTGTTGCTATATGTGCATTTTTTTGTAGTGGCTAAACCGATTGCCCCCTTTGAGAGAGAATCCTGGCTCCGCCACTGCTTGCAGATTGGGCTCTAGCAATATTAGCTTGCTGCACCATTCTCTGGCAACAGTCTTGAACACTTAAGCCATCATGTTCAGTTTGCATGGTCAAGGATGATGTTTTTTCTATTCAGAATACTCACCTCTTTTCTGATATTACTCAAATCATGTCAACAGGTGTTAATTTATGAATCTCGATTTCTCCTTTGGGAACAACTAAGAAACAGTGTAAATTTTTAATTTCAGGTGGCAGTTGACGGCACCTCATACCACAGGCCTTGTTTCAAATGTTCTCATGGAGGCTGTGTGATCAGCCCATCAAATTATGTTGCACATGAAGGAAGTTTGTACTGCAAGCACCATCACTCTCAACTCTTCAAGGCAAAGGGGAATTTCAGCCAGCTTGGCAAACATGAACCTCCTAAAGAGGTGACCGCGAACACTGTGTCTGAGTGATTTCATGAAGTCTTGTCCGTGTTTTCAAATTGTTGTCATGGGTCGAAAATCCCTTTAGCAAGGGGTTTGGTCTAGAATTTATGCATCTTCTAGATCTAGTTCAATTCAGAGCTTCACTTTCTAATTCTTCCATATGTGAGTCATCTTATAGACTGGATATATAATAGGGTGACTATTTAAAACAGAATAAATAGCTTGGGGGTTGCAATAAGTTGTGTTGTGAGTCAAGGTCTTGTGTAGAATGCGTTTTGAGTTATTTCAGTTGGTGGAGGGCTGAGGACAATTGCCTTTTCTTGAAAGGCGGCTTGCTTTTGAGGCTGTAATGTAATCATGATGTTTTTGTGTTGTGCTGTGTGGAGGTGAGAGATTATGTTTTCACGTTTGTAGCTTTTCTGTTTTCTATTCCAGCAACCTCTTTTTGTATATTGTTGTTTGTATTGTTTGGTTCATAATTTTTCAGATGAGAGAATTTCGGGATAGACTCCTATGAAATGTGTGGAATCTCAACCTCATAATCAGTTGGGTATAATGTGGTGACCATTTTTGTACATCCTCGGTCGACATTATGATCATGATTATTGAAGCCTAATCCCATTTTCTAGAACGGCTTCTTACTCGAGTCGTAAGGACCATCGATTCTTACCCAGCTGCTTGGGGTTCGAACTCTGGGTATGGCACCTCTTTCCACTTGTGCGGTCTCGTTTCCTACTTGTGCGGTCCTCCTTCCCACTTGAGTGGGCTATTTTTCTGTGTATGCGGGCTCTCTATCGGTCCCAGTGCTCTTAGCTGGGTTAAAAAAAATCCCATTTTCTAAAGTTGGATGTATGTGCATCAGTATCAAATATGATTGCACTCGGGATTGCAAGAAGCCCGAGTCATTCCTCTATGATCCAAGAAAACCGCTTGGGCGGGGTAAGAAGCTATTGCCATTGGACCCCTGCAAGCCATCCACTTGGGCACACTGGATGGCATTTTATATCTTCTAGAGGATGATGAAATGCCATCCAGTGTTATTTCATGATCTATCTGAATCACCAATTGAGGATGGAGAGGGAGTGTGATTCAGTTCCATAGCCGCACTTGTACAGCTGTTTGAATGTCATGGATGATTGCAGAGAGATCAGCATGGCACTTGGATTTGGGCTCCAAATGTATTCAAAATGAAATAACACTAAATTAAAGCCTGTCTGAACTCAAAACACTGCATGGTGTGTAGTAGTGAGATGACAATGGCTAAGTCAAAACACTGCATGGTGTGTAGTAGTGAGATGACAATGGCTAAGGAGTTTAACTATATGCCATCAGCAGCAAACATCATTCATGGCCATGGGCCTTTAAAGTGAAAGATTGGGCTTTTATGGGGAGAGACTAGGGCCTGACACGAGCAAGCTCAAATATCCATAACTTCCAATAATGCCGATGTGCATTGGTTTGGCATGCTCTCCTCGGTAGAGGTGGGCATGTTCTCTGTAGGGGTCATGTCAGAGCTCTGATCTACTCCCATGATGCGCATACCATCCAGTGTTGCAGCCAACAAGAACCCAAAGCCCGCTGCACTTTCAGGTTGTATCTAGGTGCGACGGGGTGGGAGAGAAAGATTTTTTTGTTTACGAGAACCGAAGAACCCGAGAAAAGAGGAACACCCTACATCATCATACTGACAATGCCTGCCAACAACTTATGCCTCTCCCACCCTGTCTTCAACTGATAATTTTCTTAGGTTCTGAATCAGTTACATACCATATCCCTTTCCCTTGAGAAGATTAAATTTATTGGTCTTTGGGCTTTCGCTGTTGCAAAGCAAATCCTTCTTAGATCCTCCCACTAAGAGGATCAGATGACAATCAATCTTGTAAGTGGGGACTGTTTCTGGGGATGGATTGTTAGTTTTATGGACTCAATCCAGTAGATGATATAATAAATTATTAATTTCTTTATTTATCAGTATATTCATGCTTTCCTTTCATGAGATGAATGGTGATTTATTATATACTTGCACATAACAAACACGAATGACATGATGGTTCATGAGATGAACCGGAGTCCATAAGTATATTAGATGTAACACATGTGTATGGATGAGATCCACATACGGGAGACATGTGTGGCAAATCTTATACTTAAATTTCTTCACAACCAGTGATGAGACTGGACATCTCATACTGACAAGGTTGCAACACTTTGATCACTATGAGATAGTGTGATTTGTTTCGATCATCAGAATGGAAGATTCTGGATCATAGTGCTGGTACATTGGATATATTGAAAGACCATGAGAAGCACCTTATAAACACTGTCTTTACTTTAAGGTTTGCTCTCATAATTCCCTAGCAATAGGCTCTCAATCCCAAGACATTAATGAACTCAAATTTCTATCTATTCATTAGCTTTGAGTCACCAATGAGTGAGGCCAACTGTAGGTCAACACTTCGGTGATTTGGGCACGTGGTAGTAGAGCTGTGGGATCATTCAATGGTCTAGATGGAATCTATCTCTAATATCCCCTTGTGCCAATTAATGGATTTATCATTGGTAAATGCGCACCCATTCCGATTAAGAGTTAATTGAAAAGGTACCTATGATCATTGTAATTAATTGGGGCTCAAGGATAATAAGATATGGGATCTAGTTTGGAAGACAGGTCCAATTGATCCATGGATATTGATAGAGGGGTCTACTTGTGGTAATGTGGAAGTTCATGGTCTTCTATGTAACATTCCTAAGATTGGAGTTCAATTGCATTTATATAGTGGAGTTATTTACAATTAACTTGGGCCCGGATTACACATGAGATGTGGGGTCGCGTGTCCTAGTTGAAGCCAGCTTTCTAAGGAATCCCTAGTGGTCCCCACGCTAGCCCAATTATTAGAAAGTATCTAATTCTAGTTGAACTCAAAAAGGAAAGCTACTATTTCTATTTGAAGTGAGACTTCTAATAGTGGTAATAGTAGACTTACTAATTTTAGTAGAAGTGAGACTTCTATTTTAATTAGAAAGGAATTAGAAAGTTACTAATCATATTTGAAGTGAGACTTGTAATTATTATATGGTAAGTTACTAATTAATTAATGGAAGTAAGACTTCTATTTTAATTAAGAAGAGATAGTTGCTAATTAATTAATGAAAGACTTCTATTTTAATTAAGAAGAGATAGTTGCTAATTAATTAATGAAAGTAAGACTTCTATTTTAATTAAGAAGATATAGTTGCTAATTATTTGGAAGTAAGACTTCTAATAGATTTTAGTAAGTGGGGCTTGCAAAAGCTATAAATAGAGGAGAACCAAGAGTGTTGCAAGCCAATGCTTATTCCCACATTGGGATTCACGCCCAAGGCAACTCAAGTCTAAGGGGTTGGACGTCCACTCTTCCTTTGTGCAAGAGTTGCACATGGTCTTTCTCCTCTCCTTCTTCTAATTCTCTTTCTAGTTCCTCCCTAGAGTTCCTAGTAGTTTTCTTTTGGAGATCCCACCATCTTATTAAGAAAAGGAGAATCTCATACGGGTCATAGCGTGGAAGATCAAGAGGTCTTGGAGATCCCTATTTGATTAGTGAAAGCGTTTCATCATCAAAGAAATACGCAACTTCTCCATTAGAGCACAACCGAGCTCCAAAGGTATAATCTACTTCCTTGCATGTTGTAGATTTATTTGTAGCTTAAATGTTGCTGGTTCTATCTTTTAGATAGATTGTTTTACTGATCTTGATATGTGAGATTGAGGGTTTGCATCTTGGGATTGATTGATAGCCTTATGGATAGTTGATCCCTGCATCAAGTGGGTCAAAAGTTTTTGAAACCTATCCTAGAGGCCCACCCTATTTCCAACACTTCCCACTTGAGTGAGCTATTTTTTTCATGTATGCGGGCTCTCTATCGGGTCCCAGTGCTCTTGGCTGGGTTTAAAAAAATCCCATTTTCTAAAGTTGGATGTATGTGCATCAGTATCAAATATGATTGCACTCGGGATTGCAAGAAGCCCGAGTCATTCCTCTATGATCCAAGAAAACCGCTTGGGCGGGGTAAGAAGCTATTGCCATTGGACCCCTGCAAGCCATCCACTTGGGCAAACTGGATGGCATTTTATATCTTCTAGAGGATGATGAAATGCCATCCAGTGCGCTAATAAATTGAACTCACCCCATGATCTATCTGAATCACCAATTATTGAGGATGGAGAGGGAGTGTGATCCATTTCCATAGCCGCACTTGTTCAGCTGTTTGAATGTCATGGATGATTGCAGAGAGATCAGCATGGCACTTGGATTTGGGCTCCAAATGTATTCAAAATGAAATAACACTAAATTAAAGCCTGTCTGAACTCAAAACACTGCATGGTGTGTAGTAGTGAGATGACAATGGCTGAGGAGTTTAACTATATGCCATCAGCACCAAACATCATTCATGGCCATGGGCCTTTAAAGTGAAAGATTGGGCTTTTATGGGGAGAGACTAGGGCCTGACACGAGCAAGCTCAAATATCCATAACTTCCAATAATGCCGATGTGCATTGGTTTGGCATGCTCTCCTCGGTAGAGGTGGGCATGTTCTCTGTAGGGGTCATGTCAGAGCTCTGATCTACTCTCATGACGGGCATACCATCCAGTGTTGCAGCCAACAAGAACCCAAAGCCCGCTGCACTTTCAGGTTGTATCTAGGTGCGACGGGGTGGGAGAGCAAGATTTTTTTGTTTACGAGAGCCGAAGAACCCGAGAAAAGAGGAACACCCTACATCATCATACTGACAATGCCTGCCAACAACTTATGCCTCTCCCACCCTGTCTTCAACTGATAATTTTCTTAGGTTCTGAATCAGTTAGATACCATATCCCTTTCCCTTGAGAAGATTAAATTTATTGGTCTTTGGGCTTTCGCTGTTGCAAAGCAAATCCTTCTTAGATCCTCCCACTAAGAGGATCAGATGACAATCAATCTTGTAAGTGGGGACTGTTTTTGGGGATGGATTGTTAGTTTTATGGACTCAATTCAGTAGATGATATAATAAATTAATTAATTTCTTTATTTATCAGTATATTCATGCTTTGCTTTCATGAGATGAATGGTGATTTATTATATACTTGCACATAACAAATACGAATGACATGATGGTTCATGAGATGAACCGGAGTCCATAAGTATATTAGATGTAACACATGTGTATGGATGAGATCCACATACGGGAGACATGTGTGGCAAATCTTATACTTAAATTTCTTCACAACCAGTGATGAGACTGGACATCTCATACCGACAAGATTGCAGCACTTTGATCACTATGAGATAGTGTGATTTGTCTCGATCATCAAAATGGAAGATTCTGGATCATAGTGCTGGTACATTGGATGTATTGAAAGACCATGAGAAGCACCTTATAAACACTGTCTTTACTTTAAGGTTTGCTCTCATAATTCCCTAGCAATAGGCTCTCAATCCCGAGACATTAATGAACTCAAATTTCTATCTATTCATTAGCTTTGAGTCACCAATGAGTGAGGCCAACTGTAGGTCAACACTTCGGTGATTTGGGTAAGTGGTAGTAGAGCTGTGGGATCATTCAATGGTCTAGATGGAATCTATCTCTAATATCCCCTTGTGCCAATTAATGGATTTATCATTGGTAAATGCGCACCCATTCCGATTAAGAGTTAATTGAAAAGGTACCTATGATCATTGTAATTAATTGGAGCTCAAGGATAATAAGAAATGGATCTAGTTTGGAAGACAGGTCCAATTGATCCATGGATATTGATAGAGGGGTCTACTTGTGGTAATGTGGAAGTTCATGGTCTTCTATGTAACATTCCTAAGATTGGAGTTCAATTGCATTTATATAGTGGAGTTATTTGCAATTAACTTGGGCCCGGATTACACATGAGATGTGGGGTCGCCTGTCCTAGTTGAAGCCAGCTTTCTAAGGAATCCCTAGTGGTCCCCATGCTAGCCCAATTATTAGAAAGTATCTAATTCTAGTTGAACTCAAAAAGGAAAGCTATTATTTCTATTTGAAGTGAGACTTCTAATAGTGGTAATAGTAGACTTACTAATTTTAGTAGAAGTGAGACTTCTATTTTAATTAGAAAGGAATTAGAAAGTTACTAATCATATTTGAAGTGAGACTTGTAATTATAATATGGTAAGTTACTAATTAATTAATGGAAGTAAGACTTCTATTTTAATTAAGAAGAGATAGTTGCTAATTAATTAATGAAAGTAAGACTTCTATTTTAATTAAGAAGAGATAGTTGCTAATTATTTGGAAGTAAGACTTCTAATAGATTTTAGTAAGTGGGGCTTGCAAAAGCTATAAATAGAGGAGAACCAAGAGTGTTGCAAGCCTATGCTTATTCCCACATTGGGATTCACGCTCAAGGCAACTCAAGTCTAAGGGGTTGGACGTCCACTCTTCCTTTGTGCAAGAGTTGCACATGGTCTTTCTCCTCTCCTTCTTCTAATTCTCTTTCTAGTTCCTCCCTAGAGTTCCTAGTAGTTTTCTTTTGGAGATCCCACCATCTTATTAAGAAAAGGAGAATCTGATACGGGTCATAGCGTGGAAGATCAAGAGGTCTTGGAGATCCCTATTTGATTAGTGAAAGCGTTTCATCATCAAAGAAATACGCAACTTCTCCATTAGAACACAACCGAACTCCAAAGGTATAATCTACTTCCTTGCATGTTGTAGATTTATTTGTAGCTTAAATGTTGCTGGTGCTATCTTTTAGATAGATTGTTTTACTGATCTTGATTTGTGAGATTGAGGGTTTGCATCTTGGGATTGATTTGTATCCTTATGGATAGTTGATCCCTGCATCAAGTGGGTCAAAAATTTTTGAAACCTATCCTAGAGGCCCACCCTATTTCCAACACTTCCCACTTGAGTGAGCTATTTTTTTCATGTATGCGGGCTCTCTATAGGGTCCCAGTGCTCTTAGCTGGGTTAAAAAAAATCCCATTTTCTAAAGTTGGATGTATGTGCATCAGTATCAAATATGATTGCACTCGGGATTGCAAGAAGCCCGAGTCATTCCTCTATGATCCAAGAAAACCGCTTGGGCGGGGTAAGAAGCTATTGCCATTGGACCCCTGCAAGCCATCCACTTGGGCACACTGGATGGCATTTTATATCTTCTAGAGGATGATGAAATGCCATCCAGTGCGCTAATAAATTGAACTCACCCCATGATCTATCTGAATCACCAATTGAGGATGGAGAGGGAGTGTGATCCATTTCCATAGCCGCACTTGTTCAGCTGTTTGAATGTCATGGATGATTGCAGAGAGATCAGCATGGCACTTGGATTTGGGCTCCAAATGTATTCAAAATGAAATAACACTAAATTAAAGCCTGTCTGAACTCAAAACACTGCATGGTGTGTAGAAGTGAGATGACAATGGCTGAGGAGTTTAACTATATGCCATCAGCACCAAACATCATTCATGGCCATGGGCCTTTAAAGTGAAAGATTGGGCTTTTATGGGGAGAGACTAGGGCCTGACACGAGCAAGCTCAAATATCCATAACTTCCAATAATGCCGATGTGCATTGGTTTGGCATGCTCTCCTCGGTAGAGGTGGGCATGTTCTCTGTAGGGGTCATGTCAGAGCTCTGATCTACTCTCATGACGGGCATACCATCCAGTGTTGCAGCCAACAAGAACCCAAAGCCCGCTGCACTTTCAGGTTGTATGTAGGTGCGACGGGGTGGGAGAGCAAGATTTTTTTGTTTACGAGAGCCGAAGAACCCGAGAAAAGAGGAACACCCTACATCATCATACTGACAATGCCTGCCAACAACTTATGCCTCTCCCACCCTGTCTTCAACTGATAATTTTCTTAGGTTCTGAATCAGTTAGATACCATATCCCTTTCCCTTGAGAAGATTAAATTTATTGGTCTTTGGGCTTTCGTTGTTGCAAAGCAAATCCTTCTTAGATCCTCCCACTAAGAGGATCAGATGACAATCAATCTTGTAAGTGGGGGCTGTTTCTGGGGATGGATGGGCCAGCAGCAGCTAGATCTTCTCAAGGCTGAGAAATGAGAAGCAATGGCCCAGATAAGAAGAGGTGTTCTCCAATTATGGGATTTTAGTCCAAGTAGTTTTCTCTTGTTTATAAGCCGGGCTATCCTTCCCCTCTATTATAATATGAAGTCCTATTTTCACGCATGGTAATTTGATAGTAAGAATTTCAAGAGTTTCTTTTTCTTTTTCCTCCTCTTTTTGGAGAGTTCTGCAAGTCTACTTTCTTTGGTTGCAGAAAGCCAAACAACTTCATTCTTAACCTTGCGATCAATTCCTTCTGATCAAAGTAGATTTATCCCATTGAATCATTCTTGAAAAATGAGAAACACACCTCTTCTAGAAGTGAACGACAAGAACAATGAGACCAATCAGAGAAATTTTTCCACGGTGACACTGGCTCACACGCTTGTTTATAAATTGATGTGATAGGCCCTACACGCTTGTTTATAAACTGATGTGCTGGGTTGGGTCTAGCACTCCAAAGGTTTCATATCTGAATTTCTTTTTTCCTATTGCTGGTCAAGTCCTTTGGATAAGTAGGTAATTGAGAACCCTTTTTACACCCCTGAAGCACCAATGCTTTTGGTTGATCTGATCTATAATTACTCCTAGCTTAAATTCATCAAAGCCTTATCCCAACTACTATATCAGGATGAACCTGAGTAAGAAATTGTATCTTCTTACAAGAGCCTCTAGAAATGCAAGTTTTTTCGAGCCAGAAAGGGTACCTACGGTTGAAGATTAATATATACAACAATGCATTCGAATAAAGTCAAAACGGAGTTTTTTAAAGTATGTACAAGGCTGAGAGAGTTTCGACTAGTGGATGGGTTGAGGGTATGATGATGTTAATGATAATCCATAGTTTATGGTGAAAGAGGTTCTAATAGAGTTTTGGATCCTCTAAAGTTGTTGCAGGTAGCTCTCAACAACTTCATAGTATATAGGACTCCTAGAGTTTGTGGGGCCCACTGACCCTAAAAGATGCAAGAAGACTTTGAGAATTGAGTATGTACAAAAATGAGTACAAAATTGAAATAAAGAAAACAAAAGAAAAGAAAAAATCGAATCCATTGAACAATGTCATCAGGACCTCCGACAAATGCAACGACCTTACCAGAAGACGAAGGTTTTGAGAACTAGGCATCTAGAAAATTTTCAAATCCATTGAAAGTTGGTTTCATGCTATGAAATGACGATCATCACAGTTTATTTCATGACCATAAATGGACTGCTGATAATGTTCAATGGATCTTAGTAGACACCTCGAAATCCACTTAAAGTGGCAGGGGTAAAGAGCCTCACAGACACTGCCACATGTTTTATTCTAAAAGCAGTAGAGCTCTCCTCACCATGAAAGTTGCAGAGGATTCAACTCCCCTGATTCGCCACACGTCCTTAATCCAAACCATTAGGGCATAAAATTGTTGATATTTAGTTAGCTTCATTGATTGTCTCAGCGTCCCCATGCATGTCAGACATGTCTTGTGAACATGACAGAAAGAATATTTTAAAAAAGAAATGAATTACAAAAATGACACAGTGCAAATTAAGAGCAACACCACCATACAGACGACACCTTAAGAAGACTTGCTCCTGTACTTATTCAACAGTTCTTCTGCATCGATAAACCGCTCTAGCATTTCCTTCTCTTGCAAAACTATGCATTCGTCTTCCTTTCCAAACCAACTATAGCGTCTCTTTGCAACATAATCATAGATTGGATCTCTTAGTGGAGCAGGGATTACTAGAAAAGCACTAAGAGCTGAGTAGGGGAATGGCAAGTAAGATGCAACTTTCAATGCGGCTGCAAAAGTACAGAGGATACAAATTAATTTTGTTCCATAAAAGAAAACCATACTTTATTTTTCAATAAGTAAACAAGTTCTTTATGATACCTACACACTTCACACTTCCAATATAAGATAATAACACCACCTTTGAAATTGAGAGCTGATCGTGAATGTGAAAAGTGGAGGATGGTGAATGTGAAAAGTGGAGGAGACCAATGCATTAGATTTTAATTGATTGGACTAACTCAAATTTCCATTTGCAAATAATTATCTTCTCGATTTCTTTTCTTCAAAAGCTTCAACTCCTTGAGGACCTCTTGTCTAGCATTGCCCTTGAGACAAGGCTCTTGCTACTTTTACCATTAAACTTTCCGCCGGAAGTCCCCGTAGTTTAAAATATACTTTCAAGCTACCTATCATCGGTCTTCAGCTTCTGTCACGCAGTCATCAAATGGTGTAGCACTAAGACCTCCGCATTATCAGCTGGATGCTCTGACATCTTCGCCTCATACACCCATCTAGTGTCACTCTTCTTGTTCATTGTCCCTTGAGTCAGAACACCTACAGTCGTATTGGCTTGCAGTTGCTTCAGTGGACTTATTCAGGCATTGGAAAGAGAGGTACCTACTTGTCTAAATGGTATTAGATACGTCTGATCTCTCACTTATGTGGAGGATACCTACTCGTCTACAATTCCATACTAGTCTAGAAGGCATTGTTGTTGCAGTGGACCTTACATCTACATTTGTCATGATTTTGACATGGTTGAAGATAGCCAGATAGATGTATCTAGCGATGCTATGGAAGCAATTTACTACGGGGAGCCAAGAATGTACGTCATCACACTGATTTATATTTGGGTTGTGTTGAATTATACTACTGGTGACAAGGAGTTGCATGTTTTAGTAGTTTTTGTAACGAAGACATGGCTAGATAGAGATCATGAGCTATTACAATTATTGCAAACTTAATTGACACCATGAATATGCCAGTCCAAAAGTTCATTGGGCAGCAGGCACATCAAGCACAAAACTTAATTGAGCCTTTAAGTCTAACAAGAGAAAGAAGAAAGTGTGGACTTCTGACCCTTCCGTAGACTTAGTTGGGCATAGATATGACAGATTATTGTTGTTAATGATTCCCAATTAGTTGCATGTTAATGGCATGTGGTACCCATGTATTAGTCCTATGAGTGTTTGGAATCCAAATCCCATGTTACTAAAAAATGTGTTATGTATTAAGAGTGTCGCATGATGTCAGATTGACATGAAAATAGGTTTGTCTGATTGGTTATTCAGTTAACTATCAGAACCATGGCCGTGTGTTTCTAATAAACATGACTTAAAGAAGCAATGACCCTGATAAGAAGAGGTGTTCTCCAATGATGGGATTTGATCCAAGTAGTTTTCTCTTGATAGCCACTCTAAAATATGTGTTTATAGTCTTCTATTTTCACACATGGTAATTAGATAGTAAGAATTTCAAGATTTCTTCTTCTTCTTCTTCTTTTTTTTTTTTTTTTTTGAGATTTCTGCAAGTCTTCTTTGGTTGCAGAAAGCCAAACAACTTCATCCTTAGTTTTGCGATCAATTCCTTCTGATCAAAATAGATTTATCCCATTGAATCATTATTGGTATTAGAGTTTTAACTAAGCGGTCTTACTTCTCTTCCTTCTCATTCTTCTTATTTTCTACTTTCTCTAAATTTCCGTGACCCCTCAGAAATTCATCTGTACAGTACATAAAACCCACCCATAGCCCTCAAAGCCAAGCCCTCAAAAAACCCCAACATATGCCTTGTTTTTCCCAATAACTGCATACCCTTTGGCAACCTCAACCACTCCCCAAACCCAGATCTAATTTGCTAGTTGAAAATTCCCCAAAATTTCCTTTTCAAAACTAACCCAAAAACATTGCTAACTCTCCTTTCCTTAAACTATCCCCAAACCTCAAATCACCTTTTACCTAAACTCCATCCAAAAAGCCTTTGGCTGAATGAATCACTTTTTCTAAGTCGAAATTCTGCGAGTGCGGGAGTTTCTGCAGGAACTGCCTCAAACACTTTCAAAACAGCACTTCTATACCACTTTCTCCTTCCCACTTGGACCCCCTGTAATCCCCAAGCTACATAACCTCAACTCTCTTCAACCACTGGCCAAACCTTTCTTCCAGCATGAATTCACTTCTGCAGTTCCTGTGTCAGCATGTTTCTGTAGTTCCTGTTGCAGTTCGAACATCCCCATTCTACTGCCCATAAAACCCAAAACTCTATCCCTCTATCCAAAATTTGTTGTTGGCCCTATCTGATGCAGCCACGGGCTAACAACAACAAATCAAAGAAGGCCCGCAAAGACCAGTACAGCTGTACATGCCCAATTGAAGTACTTAATTAGGCACATGCCAAATAAGGGAATTACAGTCAAGTTCATTAATTAAAATAGCGATCACTACCGCTATGCGAAATGGTATTTAGCACCATTCAATCGATAGCAGCCGCTACAGTCTACTACAGCCACTATGGCCTGCTATGGGGTGAGACAGACTCCTACTTCCAAAAAACTTTAAAATGCATAATAAGACTTAACATTTTTATTCTACTCTCCAAATAACATTTCTACGCAAGTCTTCTATCGTTCTATGCTTAAAAGAACACCAAAAAACACGTGATCTCGCCGAATTGCAGTTGTTACAGAGAGTTCGGCTAAAGGGCTCTTCTCTAGGTATATCTTGGTACACACCACCTATGGTAGATGTATTCCTTTCTCTACACTCAACAAAAATACATTGTTTGTTTTGATGAAAGGTGACTTGTTATTTGGTTTGAACTTTAAACTTTATTTAAGCATTACTTTATAATTTATATATCCTTTGTCATATACAATTGTATTAAATTGCCTATATGAATTATGAATTTAGAAATGCATAATAGAATCTAACTTAGTATGGCTAACCAACATTAATACAGGGAAAAATCAGATCAATATTGTTTGTTTTAATAATCATTTAACGATATAGAACTTCTATGCACCAAACGGACCGCTACACCCCCTATCTTAGTTATTATAGGAAAAAAGCATAAAATTCTAACATTTTCCAATATTCTGGAATTTTTTGGATATTTTTTCAAACTTTTTTGATAACTTTTTTATTCACCCAACTATGTATTGCTGCTACCGCTACATAGCGTTTTGGCCACCGGCCACTACACCCTGCGTAACAGCTATTTTGATCCTTGCCTTAAACCAAATCCAATCCATCCAAACCAGAGGCACGTATAAGTGATGTTGATGAGCAGAATTAGAAGCGGACTTTAAAGAAAACTTACCATTATTTTCATCAATCAACATCACTTCATCAGAGAATCCATCAGAGGCACAGCTCCATTGTTTATTTTCTGCCATGCTAGGATAAGATCAGCAGAAGTTGGTGGTGGAAGATTCCAGGAATCATTTGCCAAGAATTGACTTACCATTGCACCATTACCTAGTCCAAGATCATAAATTGCTCGATCTCAATACAAGGCAATTAATCTACCATCTCAACCATAGTTAATGCCAACATGAAGTAGATTATCCATTATCTATGAGGTGATGAATATATGGCAGAACTTTATTCCTCATTTTCTAGGAATTAGAATATTCCAGAAATTTTTTTGATGAAGGTATTTAGCCCGAACCATATATTCCAACCAGTTGGAGTATTAGATCTAATGCCCATAACTGTCTCATTATAGCTGCCTATGATAAGCTGCAAATAGATTTAATACCCAAACCACCAAGCGATGTAAGGAAGCAGATCACATCCCATGCCAGCGGGTGAAGATACCGTTTTGAGGACCAGGCATTCTAGAGTAAATTTCTAATGTAATGGTTTAACACATGGAGCACATAATGTGGATTTTTTTTTTTTTAACTATGAACTTTATTTCACAAACCAAACACACCAAAGAAGGCTAAGCAGCAAAACACTGCTAACCCGAGCCCGAAACAATGCAAATAATTCCAAAAGAAAAGGAGAAGGCTACATATCAAAATGAATAGAAAAGTAAAATACTCCTTCCTTAGCAAGGCGATCCACCATAACATTTGCCTTTCAAGGAACATGATGAAATAATGCCCCCAACTGACTGGAAATATCCTACACCTCTTGTCACACCCCCCAAACTGGATTACCATGAAGATTTTTTTGTTAGTGTAGTAAAAATGTTTATTCCCCAAGATCCGTGAATGAAATTTCTTCACCTTCGTGTAAGTTTGGTGGAAGCTTACATCATATTGCGACTTGAAGTTCTGGGCCCTAGGATTCCATGTCATTTCACATGTTCTTGTGATCTCATTATACAATATAAGATGGTATATGTCAACATAAACCAAGAATAATAGAGCAGGACAAGAGAACATGATATTTAATTTCCAACCATGTTAAAGTTGAATATACAAAAAGTACATTAATTA
This sequence comes from Litsea cubeba, assembly GCA_012931725.1. Classification (NCBI taxonomy): domain Eukaryota; kingdom Viridiplantae; phylum Streptophyta; class Magnoliopsida; order Laurales; family Lauraceae; genus Litsea; species Litsea cubeba. The sequence continues at coordinate 69,794,856 of CM022949.1, forward strand.
CATCCCAAAATAAAAGGCCAACAAAGGCCAAGTACAAACTGTGCCAAAACCCAAAATCTGTCTATCCCTGAAAGTGATAACGTATCTCCCTGTGCCAGTCCTGATGTTCATATCACATTGTTAGCACAACATTCCCTGAATTCCTATGATTCCTCCAAGACGGCTTCAACCCCTGCTCAATGGTAGCGGTGTCGCCACCTACAGCTCCAAGAGTAGCATCATTAGGCTATGTGTAAGACCCCGTGTCCTAATCGTGTGCTTGCATGCGAATTAGTCAGAGTTATGGGTAATTAGTTAGTTTCTAAGGGGTTAGAATAGAGATTAGATGGTTTTGGGACTAGTTGAATACTTAGAGGGACCTAGTTAATAGTTTTGTTGAGTGTAGGGCGTTATTTGCAATTTTAGGTTCTTGTGGGTCTTAGATGCCTTGGACTTTGGGAATTGTCTTAGGGCACCATTATTGGAACCAAATTCCTTGAAAGGCCCTATTTTCTTGAAAGGACTATAGCCAAGGACTTTCTTGTAATTATTGAAAAGTCACTAAACCTATACAACCCAATTCTCAAGTCATTTCATTTTATTTCCCTCTCTCGACTACAACAAACTCTCTCCTCTCTACCACTCTCTTCTCTCATTCTCTCCTTGCAAGCAAGAAGACCAAGAATCCCACCAATCCCAGCTACAGATGGCCAATCCAAGCACCAAGAACCTCAGATCATCATCTTCTTTATCAAGATCTCCTTCCCTTCTCAATTCTCTTGGTTAGATTCCATTTGGTAAGCAATTCCCTTTCCCAAACCCTTTCTTTCATCTAGATCTATGATCTCATTGCTAGAATCCTTGCAAGTATGCTCTTTGAGCCCCAATTCCCTTGTTTTTAGTGTAAGATCTCTTGTTGGGGGTTAGATTTGTCAAAGTTGCTAGCCAGTAATCCCAAAACCAATTGGTGATAGGAAACTGCACAAACAACTACTTAACACCCCCCCTCAGGCGGGACACCGCCCGGATCCGAAACACACGCCCGCACAAGACTATAACGCGGCATGGGGCCTTTTTGCCCTGCGCATTTTGCGCCCGCACAAACACACAACGCGGCATGGGGCATTTCTGCCCTGCGGGGTTTCGAACTCGAGACCTCAGGCTCTGATACCATGTCAAAGTTGCTAGCCAGTAATCCCAAAACCAATTGGTGATAGGAAACTGCACAAACAACTACTTAACAAGATTAGATTGGGTTTACTTGGGAGTTTTGCTCGAGATCTTGAGCGTTGCTTGGAGGATCTTGGATGAATTCACCTAGATCTAGCTTGAGGCAAGTAAACATCTATAATTCCATAACATGCATGCTGGATTTCTTTGATTTGATGGTTAATCTACTTTAGAATTCCCTAAATCAAGCTCTTTTCATGGTTTTGGTGTTAACTACATGATTATTGGAATGTTAATGGCTAAATCGGTAGAATTAGATCTTTCATGTGATGGATTAGACCTTCATTATGTTGAATATGATGGAATTCTATTGATCTTGATGCTTGGATTGAAATCCCCTGTGAATTCAGAACTTTCGATTTCGGGCATGGTTCAAAATAGCAGCCACTAGATAGTGTAGTGCCTGCATTATTGGCCATAGCGGTTGAGGCCACTACGCTGTTTTGAAAATAACAGCGTTACTGTTTAAAACCTAGTAGAGCCAAGTAGTTTTAATTTAAAACACTATTTTTCCTATTTCTTCTCCTCAATAGCCTTTCCTAAAGTTGTCTCTACTCTTATATAGTTCCAAATCACTAAAAAAACACAAGATTGGCTACTACACAAGGGAGAGGAATCCTCTCTTCGGAGGATTCCTTGGTGCCACGGTATTAGACTTTCCTAAATGAGGATTTATCAGGGATAGGATTCATCGCAATCCACGTTTGGCTAGCCCAGCGGAATCAACAATGGTTTTTTTTTTTTTTTTTCAGATCAACGTTTGGTAAACATTAAGATCCATGAAAAAAAAAAAAAAAAAAAAAGAAAAAAACTAATGAGTAAGAAAGAGAAACAGCATCAAAGCAGCCATAACCCCTTCCAATTCACCCAAAATCAATCCAGAAGAAATTCAGATCAAAATTAAAGTCAACCTCCAACGCAAACAAATATCAAACCAAAATGAAATTCAGATCACTTCCAATTCCACAAACAGATCAAAGTATCAAACATATCACACCACAGATGTATAAATAACAGAAAGAATAAAGAGAAGAACTTCAATTGACAGCAAAGAATGAAAACAAATCATTTAAGATCTAACCTAGATCTAATAATCTAACACATGATAATAAAGGTAGTATCAGAAGCAGTAAAAATGAAATACAAGATCTAGGGAGAAGCTTACCTCAGCTAAATCGAGAGAGAAAGTGGGGCTGAGGCTGGGGCATCAGAGAAGTGGGACTGGGGCAACATATATATATAAGAGAGAGAGAGAGAGAGAGAGAGAGAGAGAGAGAGAGAGAGAGAGAGAGAGAGAGAGAGAGACTACACATTGGGGCTACTGGATTTGGACGAGAGAGCAGGAGGAAGGGAGGTAGAGGGAGAGAGGCCTGTCACCATCAACGTTGCCGTCGCCGGCGGTTCCACGGCAAGGACAGAGAAAGCACTCAGATAGGAGCCTTCGCTAGGGCAAGACAGTTATTGAAGAGAGCAGAGAGAGTCAAGCCCTTTTCCCCTGTGAAGAAAGCAGCTTTTATACCGCCCCCTTTTCAACCAAGGATTTATCCGTTCCTATGAGGGGAGGTTGGACTGCCCAAATCGTTGGATGTAGTGGTTTTGAAACTCTATGCAAGGAAAATCTGTGGAAAATTTATAAAACATGGGTTTTCCTCGATTGTGAGGAAAACCAGAAAGGATTCCTCTCTGAGGATGGTTACCAAATGTGCCCTCAAGGGAAACTAGAATCCAATAAGGGTATTTCCATATTAGACATGATCAATCTGTTTTTGCAAATCAATATTCCAGAAGCCACTAGGGTTCACGTAATGATGAGCCTGGTTAAGTTCACTTGGGTCCACCTAATAATGGGCCTGATCTCATATAGCGGAGGGCTCTAAAAACGGATAGACCTGCAGAGTACCATAATCCTGCCGAGTGTAATGTATACTATTGTAGACTTTCGTTGTACCATAAATTTGTTATTATTGCTAGAGATTGGATTACGATTAGATGTACACCCTTGTATCAATCCCTAAAGATAAGAGAGATATGTTTTTCTATTTTGTAATTACCTCATTTGTATCAAAATACTTCCACAGAGAGAAATCATGCCTAATCACATAGACCAGACAATTTTAGTCAAGGACTCAAGGTTCTTCTAAAGTCTCAATAGTGATCCTATTCCTATCATATTTGAGAATTTTCATAAAATGGTTGTAACAAAGTATAAAAAAAGGTCATTACCTAGTGCGAGTCGCACTGAAGCAAGGTTTTGGGAGGGTCTAGACTGGAGACGGACCTAATCTTTGGCAATTTTGTAAAAAGTGGCTGCTCACAGGTCTCGAACCGTGTTATCACGCATGGCACCCGAGACTTTTACCATTGCACCAAAGCAATGACCACTGGTTGTAACAAATTATATGATGTAAAATTTGAGACTTCCAATCTGAAGATGAGGGAGAACATCTGTCTAACAAACTTTAGTCATGTCTTGTGAAAATGGGATAGTCCCAAATCTCATGTCCTTATACTCTTGAACAAAACAGGGTGGCTGAACATAAAAACCAACATCTCGTAGAAATTACGACGACTCTCCTACTTGAGATGAATGTTTCGAAATCTTACGGGTTAAATGGTGTGTTGAAATCAGCAATCCTCATAAATCACAAGTCACCTAGTGTTTTAGAGAGTAAAACTCCTATATGATTTGTTACATTGAAAGTCTTTTGGTGTGTTAGCTGTTCAAATTTCAAAGCAACATGAAGATAAACTAGATCCAGGCTGTTAAATGCATTATAAAAATAATAATAAGGATGCAAATGCTCCCTATCAGGCAAAAATTGGAGGTAGTCGCAACTATGGATGTATCATTCTTTGAGGATGTACAATTCTACTCTCAACAAAGTAAGGAGATCAACGAGTCTATTGATCAAGGGAAGTTTCCTCCTTTAGTCCAATTTACCACCCTAACAGTTATCCATCAACTCAGATTTTAATTGATGACAACAGGAAAAAAAAAGAAAAGGAGAGACCTCTTTTCATTGAAGAGACTCTGAAAAAAAGCCAAGTCTCTGAAAATCCTCCTCTTTCGGTGTACTCTGCCAGAAATGGCGTAGCCTCGGATCCGCGATCGAATAATAGATCAATCTCCCAAGGGATTGATCGAATCCAAGGAAGGACTCCAACCCTAAGGCACACTCACGATAAGGGTCAACACTATAAGTGAAGATAAAACTCAGAATTCTTTTATTGATTGAAATAAGCATGAATTACAATGAAGCATGTCAACCCTTGTAATACCCCAGGCCTAGTATAAGGGCTAGATTATTTTCTGATATTTAATATTTAATTTTCTTGATTTTTCTTAGAATTATTGGGACCCATAGTTTGATGGAGGAATTCGAGTGGGACTTGTGTTGGTTATACCATTGACTCCCAGTAATGTTAGGAATAGGATTGCCATGTGAGAAGGAAATAATAAAATTAGGAAGAGGACTTTGGTTAGGATTCTAACTCTAGCTTTTATATATATTGATCGACCCCAAGCCTCTCTCAAGCCATTCTCTCTCTTTTCCACTTTCTTTTCCATCAACCCAAAGCCTAGTTTATTAACCTTGAAGAAATTAGGAGGAATGACGCAGCGATCGGATTGATAGATCAATCTCCCGAAGGATTAAGCGAATCCAAGAGGATTCCGGCCACTAGGGCACAAACGAAACCATAAGACAATTCATAACTCACGTGAGTAATCTGTTGATTAATTGAAAAGCATGAAAAATAACAATAGGGCTCTTCTGTAAATATAGAGCACAATGTTTGCCAATAAGGAAAGCTACTAAAAATTAGAAATAATTCCTAATCAACTAATCATAGGATAGAAATAGTATCCACAGTAGGTTCTCAGCCAATTTGGACCTGTGGGCTGCACCCAAAGTACTGGGTTGGATGGCTGGGCCCATCATGTGGGCCCAGGGCCTCTTTTGGACTTCCGTACTGCATCAACTCTCCCCAGCTTGAAAGAACTCGACTCCAGCGAGTTACTCGCTTGATAACGCTCATAAAGATCTGGATTCAGACGCTGGAAGTCGGTAGCAGTAATCCAGGTAGCATCGGAGATGGGCCAGTTTTGCCAACGAACAAAGAACTTCTAAAATCCGCTGCGACAAGTAGAAACAATTTGATCATCAAGAACATCAATGATTGTATCAGGCGGGGGCGGGTAATGATTTGCTCATCGGAATTGTCCTCATTATCATGCCCATGATAGAGAGTGAGATCGGCGACATTGAATGTGGGGCTGATCCAATATCAGACGGCAACTCGAGAGTATATGCATTCGAACTGAGCTTCTTCAACACTTTGAATGGATCTATATTTCTCGGATATAACTTCTTGTTTACACCTGGCAGTACCCTTTTCGGATGAATACGGACCATTACCATGTCTCCTTCAGAAAACTCTAGGAAACAACGACATTTGTCAGCATGAGCCTTGTAACTGTCATTGCTAGCTGCAATATGTCATCGAACTTCATCATGTATTTGTTGCATGTGTTAAATGAAGTTATCGGCTTCAGCACAAGGGCGTGCTTCAAGAGGAAAGGGGACGATCAATTGGCAAGCGCGGTCGAACACCTGTGACTGCTTCAAAGGGTGAGATGCTTGTGGACCGATTAACTGAATTGTTGTAAGCAAATTCAGCCATAGGTAGTGACAGAGTTGCTAGCCAGTAATCTCAAAACCAATTGGTGATAGGAAATGGCACAAACAACTACTTAACAACCCCCCCCCCCCCCCCCCCCCCCCCCCCCGCGGGCGGGACACCGTCCGGATCCGAAGCACACGCCCGCACAAGACTATAACGCGGCATGGGGCCTTTTTGCCCTGCGCATTTGCGCCCGCACAAACACCAACGCGGCATGGGGCATTTTTGCCCTGCGTGGTTTCGAACTCGAGACCTTTAGCTCTGATACCATGACAGAATTGTTAGCCAGTAATCTCAAAACCAATTGGTCATAGGAAATAGCACAAACAACTACTTAACAGGTAGAATCTGATCCCATGTTGTGATATGATCATGTACAAGGCATCGTAACAGTTGTCCAAGGCTTCTATTAATAACTTCAGTTTGTCCATCAGTTTGCGGATGATAAGCAGTAGAGAAGTGAAGCTTTGTCTTGGCTGTCATCCACAAAGTCTTCCAAAAGTAACTCATAAATTTGGTGTCACGATCCGAAACGATTGTCTTGGGGAGACCATGAAGACGGACTTCTTTGAAGAATAATTGAGCTACCTTGGAAGCATCTGAAGTGTTGTTGCATGGAATGAAATGTATCATTTTAAAAACGATCAACAACAACAAAGATGGAATCAACTTTCCTTCCAGTCTTTGGAAGTCCTAACACAAAATCCATGTTGATATTTTCCCCTGGTGCATTAGGAATAGGCAAAGGCTGATATAAACCTGTATTCTTCTTGTTACCTTTAGCCAATTGACAGGTGTGACATCTTTCACATATGCTGATAACATTAACTCTCATACGCGGCCATTAGAAACGATCATCCATGAGAGCGAGTGTCTTGTCACGTCCCAAATGACCACTACAACCTCCTGAATGTAATTCGCGAACAACATGTTCTCGAATAGAAGTAGTAGAGAGGCAGAGTTTGTTACCTCGGAGTAAGAAGCCATCATGTATAATGAGGGTGCTTGTCCTTGTCGCTGTTAAGAAAATCCGCATAGATTGTGCCGAAATCCTTGTCATTTATATACTCCTACTTTATTTGCTCAAACCTGTTGCACTGACTGCCATAGTAGTGAGGAGATGTTTCCAAAGACTTAAAGCATCAACTACCAGATTTTCTTTGCCGGCTGTATACGGAGACTGAATGTGAATTGTTGAAGGTAAGAGCTCCATTTAATTCGACCATCATTGACATGCTATTGTGACTGAATATGCTTCAATGCCTCGTGATCGGAATATCAAAGTCATTGCCAACCAAGTAATGAAGCCAATGTCACAATGCTTGCACAACGATGTAGAATTCTAGATTATAAATAGAATATCTGCGTTTAGCATCGGGGAGCTTCTCGCTGAAAAATGCAATTGGGTGACCACCTTGGCTAAGAACTCCAATGCCGATCTGAGAAGCATCACAACCAACTTCAAAGACTTTGTTAAAATCTGGAAGTCGTAGGACTGGGGCTTCCGTGATCTTGCATTCACCCTATTTCATACAATTAGTGATTGGAGTCATAATACTGCTGAAATCTCAAATGAACCTTTTATAGAAAGTAGCAAGTCCGTGAAAACTACGAACTTCTAAGAAAGTTAGCGGAATAGACTAGTCGAGTATAACTTGAATCTTGGATGGGTCCATTGCAATACTATTAGAAGAGACAACAAAGCCAAGGAAAATCACAGAATTGCTCATAAAAGTACACTTCTTCAGATTAGCATAGAAGCGTTCCCGGCAAAGAAGTTGAAATATGCTCTTCAAGTGATCAAGATGCTCCCGTTTGGATTTGCTGTAAATCAAGATATCGAAGTAGACAACAACGAACTTTCCAATAAACGGTTTTAGCAATTGATTCATAACACGCATGAATGTGCTGGGAGCATTAGAAAGACCAAAAGGCATAACTAGCCATTCATAAAGACCATCATTAGTTTTAAAGGCTGTCTTTCATTCATCACCTGGCCTAATTCCGATTTGATGATAACCACTGCGAAGATCAATCTTAGAAAAAACAGAATCACTGGTCATAAGATCAAGCATATCATCAAGTCTAGGGATAGGGAAGCGATACTTTACAGTGATTTTATTGATGGCACGACTATCCACGCACATTCGCTAGCTTCCATCCTTCTTTGGTGTGAGGAGAGCAGGTACGGCACATGGACTTAGGCTTTCCCAAATATATCCCCACTGCAACAAATCATCAACTTGTTTCTTAAGTTCAGCATGTTCGGAAGGGCTCATCCGATAAGCACAAAGATTAGGGAGAGATGCTCCAGGAGTTAAATCTATTGCATGCTGGATGTCTCGCACTGGTGGCAATTCATTTGGAAGTTCATCAGGAATTAAATCAGAAAATTCATTGAGCAATGGTTGTACCTCTTGGGGAGAGTGGACTGCTTTGTAGAGAATGGAGTTTCCATGGGCTTCAATTGAATTCGGCGTCCATTCCATTTGAAAGTGTAGGTGTTATCCGAATGATCAGGGATGACCTTCAAGCGCTTCAGCAAAGGTCTGCCAAATAAGATGTGGGCAACATTCATCGGAATAACATCACACTTGACATTATCTTCATACGAGCCCATCTTCAAGGGAACAATGCACTGGCGGTTGACGGGAATCGAATAATCATTTACCCATGCAACTCTATAAGGTCTCGGGTGCTTTATAGTTGGTAACTGAAGTTTATCAACTACTTCTTTGGATATGACACTCATAGCACTTCCACCATCAATGATGGCTTTGCAAGCTCATCCTTTACAAGTGACTCTCGTTCTGAAAATTGGAGCTTGGTTTTAATCGTCTTCCTCAATACCATCTGCAACCAATAGGCGGCGGTGAAGGAAAGTAATAGGCTGTCATCATCAGCTGTGAATACCTCAAGTGCAGACTCTGGTTCTGTTGGAAGTTGTGCACTAGGTTTCTCCATTTCAATTTCCTCATCATACTGTTCATCAGCATAAGGTTCACCTTCACAATGCAGATTCCTGTGTGGACATTCTCTAGCATAATGACCTCGGTTTTTGCAAGAATGACAGACAATGTCGCGCTTAACGGCTATCCCAGTGCCTTTAGCATTATTGTGATTTGTTTGCCACTTCTGATTAGGCTGAGGATTCTATTGACCCTGTGGTGGAGCTTGTTGCTGCCTTTGGATTTGGTTCTGTGCTTGGCTTGGAGGTGGTCAGAACCCTTGCTGTGGAGCCCGATTGAAAATAGAATGTGGACCCTTTTTGTATGACTCCCCGGCTTGGTTACCGAAACGTCGCCCAGTGTGCTGACGCAACGTTTGCTCAACGCGTCGCACCTTGCTAGAGATTGCATCAACAGTGGCGAAGTCGAATACTACCAATGTATCCTGTATATCTGGGCGCAATCTTCATTAGTCTTGCATTGAATACAAAGCTCATGGAACTTATGAGTGTACTCATCTATGGTCATAGAGCCTTGCTGAAGATTGATAAGCTCGTTATTAAATGAATCAATGTAGTCAGAAGGCAAGAACTTATCTTCCAGTCTCTCTTTCATAACTTCCCAACGGGTGATAGGAGGGCGACCCATTTGCACATTGTGGTCATCAATATTTTTCCACCAAATTCGAGCAGGACCTTTTAATTTCATCTTGACAAAAGCGATTCGTTGAGGATCTTCAATGTGATACCAAGTGAAATAATCCTCAATTGAAGTAAGCCAATCAAGAAGGGCACGAGCATAACCGTGACCAGAAAAATCGGCAACCTCTAATTTGATTTTCCTTGAGAGATCATCTTGGCGCGTGCCAGGTGGTATATTGTCAGTGCCCCTTTCCTCAAAGAGATGTTGAAAGAATTATTGGATTGATTCTCAGGGAATATTATCCAAGTGGTGAGAGTGTGAGCCAGTAGTGCTGAAAGACTCGCCATAAGGGTTTGAAGGGGCCTTAGTGAGTTCATCGACTGTTAGTTGTAAGGCTTCGACCGTTCATATAAATCCCTTATGCAGTCATCACGCTGAATGTCAGTGAGTCTGCCAATCCATGGACGATGGCGGTTTTGTTCTCAAAAGCTTTTTTTTTTAACTGCTAGTGGGCCGGATTTGGGTTCATGTTGGGCCCGGACTCAAGTTAGGCCCAGACTACAGACTGGCCCAATTATAAGGAAGGCACGTGTTGTACACGTGGGAGAAAGGCCCCTTTTGTCTTGGAAAGCGTGCAAAAAGAAAAAAAAGGGTTAACCTCTTACCTGTTTCAACTCAGAGAATCAAGTAAACGAAGAGGCGCTGGCGATGGTGCAGTGGAGCAGACGGCACTGCTGGCAAGGGCTGATGGAGGGGGGTTCGCCTGTAGGTGGCGACGACGCGAGTCAACTGTGACGATTGCTTCGTCTGATCTTTGTCAATGGTAGTGGAAGGCTTCGTATGATATTGCCGATGGTAGTGGAAGGTTGATGTTGAAGCGATGATGTTGGCTGAAGCATGGAGATGATGGCAATAGCAATCCAAGAAGCCAGGTACGCCTTCTCAATCTCTGTCTTCTCTCCTCTTGCTCACTACTCTCTGTTCTTTTTTATTATTATTTTATGGGACGGCGAGGCTGAAAAGATGAGGGGAATGGAGGATATGGGGTGTGGTGGTGAGATTTAGATTTTTAGGAAGGTGGGTTCTGGTTTCGGCTTGGGAGTTTGGAAGGTTTGGGATTGTCGGTTTTGTGTGGAGGGAAGGAGATGTGGGTTTGATGGAGGTTTGGGGTTTCGGTCTGGGATTGGGGTTAGGGTTTAGGTTTGTTAAATTGGGGGTTGGGCGTTGGAGTTCTCGATTAGGGAATTGGGTTCGGATGGAGGGCTGTGGGTGTTTTTGTTTATGGATTCAATGGGAATCGGCAGGGGTGGGTTTCGGTTGTGAAGGAAGGATGCTTGGGTGACAGTGAGTTTGGTTAGGAGAATGGGAGGACGGTGAGTTTGGTTGGGATAATGGGAGGACAGTGAGTTCGGTTGGGAAGGAAGGATGCTGTTTAGGGGTGTCGGTGTGGTGGAGAGATGATGGAACAGAGGTGGATGGTTGGATGAGAGGGGAATTCACGGAAGGACAAATGTCTCCCCGGTGATCACTCTTCGGCTTTGATACCAATTGATGCAGCGATCGGATTGATAGATCAATCTCCCGAAGGATTGATCGAATCCAAGAGGATTCCAGCCACTAGGGCACAAACGAAACCATAAGACAATCCATAACTCACGTGAGTAATATGTTGATTAATTGAAAAGTATGAAAAATAACAATAGGGCTCTTCTGTATATATAGAACACAATGTTTGCTAATAAGAAAAGCTACTAAAAATTAGAAATAATTCCTAATCAACTAATCCTAGGATAGAAATAGTATTCAACGTAGCTTCTCAGCCAATTTGGGCCTGTGGGCTGCACCTAAAGTGCTGGGTTGGATGGCTGGGCCCGCAGGGCCTCTTTTGGACTTCCGTACTGCATCAAGGAAGAACCAATTCTAGTTAGCCATAACAGGTGAGTAGAAATTCTGATCTAATTGTGTGGTTCTGATTTTCTAGCTTCGCTCTTGTGTATATTTTTATTCCTCTATTTTATGGTGAGTAGAATTCCCCATATACATGTGATGCTATTCCGCTATGAAGAAAATGGTGTTGTTGATGGCCATAATGAATGTGTTTGTTTTAGGGAATCTGCACCAATTGTTTTTCCAGTACTGATTGGATTCTTTGAATATTGATTGATACTTTGAATTACTCCATGATCAGTTGAATGTTTCATCTATAGAATTGTGGTGTCGACATTATAGTATGCCAATTTGAGGCCAGAAGTTCAATTTCAGACACAAGAATTTCGTGATTTGATTCCCCAGACTCAGTACGGAACTTAGCCAAGATTTCTCATGGCAAATAGATCACAGATCTGCAAGATCCAGGTCCAAGACTATGATTTCCAGATTCTGATCGGAATCTGCAATAGGGATCGACAAGGGTTGTGGGACCCCATGGCCCACCCAATCCAAGATCAGGACCAGTAATCTGGTAGGGCACTGTTAGTCAACCACTGCTGTGCTGGACCCATTCGAAGTGGGCCCTGTTTGGCCCACCATCCAACAGCATCTTTTGCATGAGGTGTTAATTTCTATTGAGATTTTCCCATATGTACACAGGTTGTGGGGCCCGGTAGGGCCACTTGATGCCAAATCAGAACCATAGGATCTGTTGTGAGGCCCTGGGCGACCTTGGAGATCAGGTCTCATAATGGATTGGGCCAGTGGGACCCACTGACCAATACATCAATAGTTCCAGGCGTGAGGACTGATGTTCAGTGTTGGTGGATATTATTTGTTATAAGTTTTGAAAATTACAATAAGGGCCTGGTATTTATTGTTTTTGGGCCTGTTTTGATTAATTTGAGACCATTCCTTGGATTTCAGACCCTATGAAATTACAAATAAGGGCTGTTCAATTGTGGTTGCTATATTTATTGTTGGAGTTGTTTTCTTTATTTCATAACTTGATTAATTATGATTTGAAACATATTGTGGATTTTGATACATGTTGTGTACCATTGTTATTGGGGATCTCACATGGTAGATTATGTGGTTTGTATATGTATATGTTGTGGTTAAGTTGGTAAGTGAATAATTCCCTCAAAACTGTAAAGGGTGAGTTATGTAATTGACCTCTCTCACCTCGTACACCAATTTTGATTTGGACTGGGGGAGATTAAATCCAAATAATTTGAGAAGGGGTTGATTATGGAATTTGCCCGTTACAAATGTTGAGGACATGCTAAATATCAGATTTTTTATGAGACATATTTGCTATTTGAATTGGAAAATTGAGATAAGATGACTTTGTTAATTTGGAGGAACCTTTTGGACACCCCTAGACCACTAGCACTGTCTCACAATTGCAAAATACAAGAATGGAACGAGAGTTCTTGGAAAATTGATTGTATTATTTTTTGTCCTTCTCTTGGAGATCGACCACCAATATATAGGAACATACATGCCTTTATCAAGGCTCTTACATAGGAAACTAACTAATTACATTAATCACTAATCTAAGTTAGGAAAGCCATCAATTACTAAAATATGTACAGCTGTCTCAACATTGACCAAATCAAATCCACGTGAGATGTAGTTTGCTGGATTGGATTGACTGATGGGCCTTGGGCCCCTTCATGGGTCGTGGTCCAACTTAACACCCCCCTCTCAAATTGATGCTGGAGAATCAACGAGCATCAATTTGCCAACCAAGAATTGACGGCGTGGTCGGGGAAGACCTTTAGTAAGAATATCAGCAATTTGAAGCTTAGTGGAGACATGCGGAAGGCTAATGACATCACGCTTAAACTCATCACGTATGAAGTGACAATCAACCTCGGTGTGTTTAGTGCGTTCATGAAAAATCGGATTTTCAGTAATCCAAATTGCACTTGTATTATCTGCATAGAGGCGGGTAGCTCCATCTGCGGGAAATCCAATGTCAGAGAGCAGACCTCGGAGCCAAAGGATTTCAGAGCACGCAGCAGACATAGCTTGGTACTCAGCATAGGTAGAAGATTTGGAAACTGTCATGTTTCTTGCATTTCCAGGAAATTAGACCATCACCCAAAAACATGCACCATCCTGTGGTCGATCGGCGAGTATCCGGACAACCAGCACAATTAACATCTGAATAAGCTATGAGAAAGAGGATTTTCTGAAGGAAAAAACAACCGCGAGTCGGTGTGCGAATAAGGTATCGAATGATGCGACGAACAGCAGCCAAATGAAGGTGACGAGGAGCAATCATGAACTAACTCATTAGGTTGACCGCAAATGAGATATCAGGACGGGTGATCGTGAGGTAGATCAAGCTACCCACTAACTGGCGATATGTGGTAGGATCTGGAAGGTCACTCTCCTCTTTACTAAGTTTGACATTCAGTTCGACCGGTGTATCTACTGGAGCTAAAGAAGGCTAGCCAAGTCAGTGAGGTCAACCGCGTATTTGTGCTGATTGAGAACTATACCTTTAGTCGATTGATGAACTTCAAGACCGAGGAAATAGTGTAAGGGGCCGAGATCCTTCATGTGAAATGTCTGATGAAGAGAAGCTTGGAGTTCCTGAATCATATGTGCATTGGGATCAGTAATGACAATGTCATCAACGTAGACCAGTTGCACAGTAATCTCAGACGGAGCATGACGTAAGAACATGGAAGGATCATATTGGCTAGGATGAAAATCCAAGCGGAGAATGGCATCTTGAAATTTCTCAAACCATGCGCGAGGAGCTTACTTCAGGGGTGATTCTAAACGCACCCACATGTATTGCTGTACACAGCCACATTTTATTTTATTTTTAATTACCAAAATAGCCTCAGGTGAAATGACGAAATCACCCTTCTTCATCAACATCCTCTCTCTCTTCCTTTGCTACGGTGTTTCTTGAGGTTTCATCGTCTTCTTCTTTTTTCTGCCTCTGCTTCTTATTCTTCATTATCCCTTATTTCCATACTGTTCTGCACTCATTCATCCCCATTGATCTTCATCTCTTTCCTCATCATCATCTTCTCCAACTCTTAAAAAGTATCCAAGTCTCCTCCATTTATTTAAAGATATTGGAGGCACTCATCTCCCACACCACATTGTCCATTGGAAGTAGGCATTTTCAATATGGACTTGCAACTAACGGTCTACCAAGAAGAGGTATACACTTGACTTCGTTTCCAGCATTTTAATTAAAATTCACGCGTCCTGTTCGGCATTCTAGAGCCGTGCAAATGAATATTGCACGGCGGCGGAATACTATCAAACATATTAGATTTGAACGGCATATTTATGCCGTTCAAATGAGTTTTGCACGGATATTTATGCCGTGCATAAAATGAATATGCCGTGCAAAATATAGTAAACCGAGCATATTTCACAAGGACAGTATATAGTATCGTGCATTAATATACTAAGATTTAGCAATCATATTTTCAGGAGAATCAGTGAACCGGTGCGAGTGAGTGCTCTTTGGATTTTACTAATGTCTTCACCACTGACATGATATTTAGAAGCCGAGAGGACCTAATCCAATGGACAAGGGAAGTTGGAAAGAAACACGGCTTAGTAATTGTAATCAAAACTTCAGATGCTGGTGGAGATGGTAGGAAGCCGAGAATAATTTTATCTTGTGAGAGAAGCGGAAGCTATAAGGGTCCATCGAAGGTCTCCGAAAAGAGAAATCCTAATAAGGCAACGGGAACGAAGAAGTGTAATTGCCCTTTTGCTTTGAAGGGCCGAAAGTTGGCAAATGATAATAATTGGATGTTAACAGTGATATATGGGTTGCACAATCATCCAAACGCACAACATCTCGAGGGGCACTCATTTGCTGGAAGGCTTTCAGTGGAGGAAATCAATGTTTTGATTGATATGTCGAAGAGTATGGTGAAGCCAAGGAACAGCCTTCGTACGTTGCAGGAAAGGGACGTGCACAACACCAGTATGATGAAGAGTATCTACAATGCCCGTCAGAAGTGGAGGGTGACTGAGTTGGCCGGTCGATCACAGATGCAACAACTCATGATGCATTTGGAGCAGAACAACTACATTGAGTATCACACTAGCAACGCCGCTACAGATGCTACGATGGACCTATTCTGGGCACATCCATCATCTATTCAGTTGTTACGTGCATTTCCAGAAGTTTTGATAATGGATTGCACGTACAAGACTAATAAATATCGACTTCCCTTGCTTGAGATTGTTGGTGTGACATCTACTCAACTGACTTTCTCCGTTGCTTTTGTGTACCTTGAATCAGAGAGGGAGGCCAATTACAGATGGGCTTTGGAGAGGCTTAAGGAATTAATCGATGGATGTATTATGCCCCGTGTGATTGTAACCGATAGAGAGTTAGCACTGATCAATGCAATACACGTTGTTTTTTCGAATGCAGCAAGCTTATTATGCAGGTGGCATATTTCTAGGAACATCTTGGCAAATTGTAAGAAGTATTTTGAGACCAACGACAGATGGGATGCGTTTATATCTAGTTGGAACATGTTGGTAGTCTCTCCCACTGAAAATGACTACATTCAGTTTCTAAGTGCATTGGACCGGAATTTCTGTGGGTATCCAAACGCTGTTGATTATGTGAAGAAATCGAGGTTGAATAACCACAACGAACAATTTGTAGCTGCTTGGACGGATCGGCATATGCACTTTGGAAACGTGACTACAAATAGGGCTGAGAGCGCACATGCAAAATTGAAGAGACACCTTGGCACATCGAACAGTAGCTTTGATGCGTCCTGGCAGGTTATCCATGCATTGCTTGAGTTGCTCTTTACGGAGATAAAGGCTTCATTTGAAAATAGCACGAACACCGTGCAACATAAGTTCAAACCGGCACTGTTTCGCGAGTTGAAAGGATTTATATCAAGGAATGGTTTGGATACAGTACTGAATGAGTCGATAAGAGCTGGTTATATTGGTCCTGATTCGGTGGCATGTGGGTGCGTAATTCGACGGACCCATGGGTTACCATGTGCACACGAGATTGCCGAATACATAAGGGAAGGCACTCAAATACCACTGAGTTGTGTCCATCAGTACTGGAGGAAGCTCAATTTAGACTCCACTAAAGAGAATGAAGCCCCCGAATTAACCACAACTTCCGAATTCGAGTTGATCAATAAGAAATTTCAGAGTACCGATCAGGCTGGTAAAATACAAATATTGAAAAAACTAAGGTAACGTTTGGTTCGCGGTAATGAAGGTCGGAATGGAATGGTCATTCCAACGGAATGGTCATTACAGCGTTTGGTTCGCAAAAAAGTGGCGTAATGACCATTACCTCCGGAATCCCATTCCCTTATGTAGAGGAATGGCCATTCCATCCGGGATGGGAAGGAATGGCCATTCCATTCCTTTCTACTTTTTGTTGAAACCAAAATACCATTTTTCACATCTATACATATTATTATAACAATAAAATTATAAAATGAGAAAGAACTTGTGTGGGCCCCACTTATATAATAGTAATATAATATATACATTATTATTATAATAATTATTATTATTAGATTATAAAAGACAACAACTTGTGTGGGCCCCACCTATATGATAATATAATCTATACATTATTATTATTATAATAATAATAAGATTATAAAAGAGAAGAACTTGTGTGGGCCCCTTGTGTGGGCCCCACCTATATAATAATAATATATTATATACATTATTATTATTATTATTATAAGACTATCAAATAGAAGAACTTGTGCGGGCCCTACCTATATAATAATAATATAATATACACATTATTATTATTATAATAATAAGGTTATAAAAGAGAAGAACATGTGTGGGCCTCACCTATAATAATAATATAATCTATATATTATTATTATTATTATAAGATTATAAAATAGAAGAACTTGTGTGGGCCCCACCTATATAATAATAATATAATATATTATTATTATTATAAGCTAATAAAATAAAAGAACTTGTGTGGGCCCCACTTATATAATAATAATATAATATATACATTATTATTATTGTTAAGATTATAAAATAGAAGAACTTATGTGGACCCCACCTATATAATAATAATATAATATATACATTATTATTATTATATTATAAAATAGAAGAACTTGTGTGGGCCCCACCTATATAATAATATAATCTATATATTATTATTATTATTATAAGATTATAAAATAGAAGAGCTTGTGTGGGCCCCGCCTATATAATAATAATAAATCTATACATTATTATTATTATTAGAAGATTATAAAATAGAAGAGCTTGTGTGGGCCCCACTTATATAATAATAATATGATCTATACATTATTATTATTATTAAAAGATTATAAAATTATAAGAGCCTCTGTGGGTCCCACCTATTTAATAATAATATAATCTATACATTGACTGAGCCAAAGATAAAAATCTAAAAAGGGTATTTTGGTCAGTCTTATGTAAATTTTATTCCATTCCAGGACTCTTTCCGGCGTACCAAACGCCGGAACATGAATCAACTGGGTTGATTCCTCAGCGTACCAAACGCTGGAATGGAAATGCCTATTCCTGCCTCATTCCATTCCAGACTCATTCCGATCTCCATTCCATTCCCGCCTACAACCATTCCAGCGAACCAAACGCTACCTAAGAGAGTTGGGGTGTCCTTCGTCTACTTCTCTTCTTGAGCCGGATGTTAAATTGAACACCCGGGGTCGTTCATCCTTTAAAAAGAAGTTGGATCGGTCTACGCGTCGGGAGCCATCTATACACGAGGGTGAGATATCCTAGTGTACCACTCGAGGTAGTCCGGTGAACACTCCCATGCATGATGTACTCGATGGCCGCGGTGCGTCAGAGATAATACATGGTCCTCCCAAGTAATCCAATACTGGTCCAGAAACGTATAGGAGACCTTGTATTTACCAGCAATACTTCCCCAAGTAGCACGGATGGGGGCGAGAGGTGCGGGTGGGATGGCCTATACGTAGCCGAATTGTCGAAGAACCCTGTGTAGGTGGTAGGGTTCAATGACATCTAGGGCTCTCAAGCAACCACAGAAGAAGGATATCTGCTGTAGTGGATGCTGAGCCCTAGCACTAGCATACGGATCCCAAGCAATCTGTCACATGTAAACGAAGCAAGTCACTAATATAATAAAACATGCTCCTTGTCAAAAAACGTAAAAGAAAAAAGTAAAGAACGTCAAAATATATAACATAAAAAGTTCTATTGGGTGCTCACCTCACTCGGGTGTAAGGCATCCAATCTCTCCCGCATCAGCTGTATGTTTTCACTGGCATTTCCGGAATCCTGTTTAGAATTCCAGCGGCTTGCTAGAGGCATCCCTACAATGTATCCCCATTGTGCAGGAGGACGGGCGAATGGGAAGTGCTCGTACACCCAAGACTACAAATGACAAATATTAATAATTATACAATACTTATATCAATTATAATGGAAAAGGTTAATGCATATATAAAATGTACCGGTCTTACCGTGAGCAGTGTCAAATATCCAGCAATCTGCTGCACATCTGCCCTCGTGGCGGTCCCCAACTGGCGATACAGATACGCCAGTGTAGCAGCCCCCCATGCGTAATGACGGAACCGTGGCAGGTCCATCAATAAGGATAAGTAGTAGATAGGGACTCGAGTGGCGGACTTATCAGTGAATAGTGTACAGCCCAACAGATAAAGAAGATAGCCTCTGGCTGCAAACTCTACCTCCTCAACCGACGACGCAGGAGTCACATCGCCGCACACCCGTCGAATCCACCCCATCCTCACTACCCCACACCGTGCCGGGTTCAACTCTGCTGTCGCAGATATCCTATCCACACCCAGTCCTAACTCGAGTAGATCTACTTCGTCAGTATATCCCATAGTAGTAGATACGTGGACAGGAAGTCCAGTGACTGGGATGCCGAGTAGAGAACTCACATCATCTAATGTGATCGTCATCTCCCCAAACGGCATGTGGAAGGTATTGGTATCGGGCTGCCATCTCTCCACAAAGCTCGAGACCAAGGGGCAGGAGATATATCGGTAGCTGAAACGCCTCAGGTCTGCGACTCTTCTATGATAGCGCGAAAGAGAGGCACCTCAAGATCAAGACGATCTCCAGGGCGAGGTATGTACCAGTCCTTCAGCTGGCGCCAATGACTGATACATTTGAGCGGGCCACGATCCTGCACATTACAAGTATAGTATAAATCTTCATTAACATCTGGTATTATATAAAGAATTACTTAAAACATATAAAGAATTAACGTGTACCTCCCCGTCCCATATGGATATGACCACGTGAGTCCTGACACTCACAAGGACGGACTCGTCCGCCGGACCGCCGGGAATAGGGTCATCCCCTGCTGCCGCTGCATGAGGACCGGATGGCTGTGCCTGATCCTCTGAGGAATCATCCTCCCATGCTGGCGCCATAGGAGTACTAGACGGCTGGGGAGGACTAGACGGCCCTGCCTCATCCTCTGAGGAATCATCCTCTGAAGAGCTCTCAGGCAGTGGATCCTGCCGTAATTTGCGTCTTCGTTCAGACGCCGTTGGCCGTTGACGGCCGGCGGTCGAAGTAGTAGCATGCACACCTCGGCGAGGAGGTCTAGTAACGCCAACCTTCACCCGCACTTTGTATGGATCGCTAGAAGTACTACCACGTCCACCTGTAGGATGTGAGATGCCACCAATACGGCGAGCTGGTCTCCTCGGCATATCTTCCAATCTGGATTTAAAATAAAAATCAGTAGGAAGAAAAAAGCATTCTAGGAAGAAATCTTTTTTTCTTGTACTGCTCGGTTCAATTGTGTCGTGCAAAATCGTTCTACGCGGCACAATTATGCCGTGCAACAATTTTATGCACGGTATATGTTTACCGTGCATATTTGTTTTGCACGGTTTACATGTTCCGTGCAAAACATTTATGCACGGAAGATTTTATCGTGCAAAAAATCTATACACGGTAAACATTTGCCGTGCAATAAATTCATGCACGGTTCTGCATTGCCGAGCAGATCGCTAAAAATGCCACGAGTTTTGGCAAAGTGAACAGGGATTCAGCACTTCGAATGCACATGAATTAGCTCTTAATAAACTTATCTACTATCTAACAAAGAAATTACGACCTAAAAGGAATGTAAAAATGATAAACGTATGAACAAGAAGAAAAAGGAAAAAGAAGAAGAAGACTCACCTCACGCGTCCTGTGAAGAAGAAGAAGAAGAAACGATGTGCACTGCTGCTCTTTGGAGGGAGAACAACCAAGAAGAGGGAAGGCCAGAGGAGGAGAAGCGATGTGCACTGCTGCCTTTGCTCGGTTTTTCAAAGGTGGTCGACGAGGGAAATGCAGAGGAGAACGACCTGGTTTCTTGCGTGGGTAGTTTGGAAAATATTGTGGGTGGGCTCAGCAAAACGATTTTAAGAAAATAAAAGAGGGGGGTGAGTTCAGCAAGTGGGTGCATATAGAATCTCCCTTACTTCAGACCATAGAAGGAGCGACGGAACTTAACAACCGTACACTTCCCAGATGAGGACGCCGGAGGCAGACGCATATAAACGTCTTCTTTGAGATTACCATGAAGAAACACATTTTGGACATCCATTTGATATAAAGGTCAGGACTGAGATGCAACAACAGCAAGGATTATGCGTACGGTGGTCATCCTGGCGACGGTAGCAAAAGTTTCATCATAATCAATGCCATATTCCTGCCAATTTCCGATAGCAACAAGGCGCGCCTTATATCGATCTAGAGTGCTAAGTTATCTTGATGGTACTCTTGCTTCGGATACCCCCACTTGTCTTTAGAAGTGGGGTAAGGTTTGAGGTTCATTATCAGATGTGGCTCGACTGATCCCAGCATCCATAATTTTATTTTTGCATCTTTAGTATACCAAGAGGATATCTTTTTCTCATCTTCTGTGGATTTAGGGTCAGATCCAGAAATACAGCCCCACAATTCTTTAGCTTCAAGGTATATTTTGAACTTAAACGACCAAGCGAGGTAATTTTTTCCCTTGAATCGGATCAAGGTAACCTCAGATTTTTCCATCTTCAATCGAGATTGGCCAAAACTGATTGAAACAATGTAAAAGCAGCAAAAAAATCCAGCAACAGTGAAGAGATGAAGTCTAAATGTGGATAACAAACTATGCTGTGTAGTAGCCAAGATCCGACCAAGCAGTAAGAAAAAAAAAAAAAAAAAACAAACACAGAATATTAATTGGCCAAAAACACACCCCATGCGACCTTGATTTCTGCTGCAGATCCCCTACGTGGGCCCCACTGATGGATCTAGACAATGATCAGATCACTGATCTGAGGAAGCACAGTAGTCTGGCTTCTACTGGACAAAGAATGATCCAATTCTACCACAGATCCAAGATTCTAGACGGTCTAGATGAAAACAATATTAAAAATCTAGAAAATCTCTAGAATGTGTAAATCACCAACCTGGGAGTGCTGAAAAAATCTCCAATATTCCTAGAAAATCCAGGCGACCATGTCTGGATAGAACTCTGATGGTGGTTTGATGATCAGAGGTGGGCCACCATGAAGATGAGACTGCTGCAATGTCTGGACTCCTTGAAACAGATCCTTGATCTGTCGATCTTCACAAGAGAGATTGATTTCTCTCTATCCTTAATGCCTTAATGCTATGTAAGATCAAAGAACAAGATTTTCTTGAACATAGCTCTGATACCATGTCATTCTCACAATTGAAAAATACAAGAATGGAACGAGTTCTTGGAAAATTGATTGTATTATTTTTTGTCCTTCTCTTGAGATCGACCACCAATATATAGGAATATACATGCCTTAATCAAGGCTCTTACATAGGAAACTAACTAATTACATTAATCACTAATCTAAGTTAGGAAAGCAATCAATTACTAAAATATGTACAGCTGTCTCAACATTGACCAAATCAAATCCACGTGAGATGTAGCTTGCTGGACTGGATTGACTGATGGGCCTTGTGCCCCTTCATGGGTCGTGGGCCAACTTAACACTGTATGGGATGACGTCCCCATACAAATGGCCAATTTTGTGAGGATTGTTGATGTTGTTGATGTTGGACCTTTTTGGGAAAGGTTGATTTTGTAGTACCAGTTTGATGGTTTTGGGCCTTGGTGGTCGATTTTGTTCTGGGACATAAAAGAATGATTTTGAGACGTACATGAATGAGTTTTGGGAACTCTATACATGTGATATCTTTGTGGAACACGAACATTGGGCTTGTGCTATCAGGTGGTTAGGAGGTTGTCGTTTGTTTGACCCGATTCCAACCTTGGCTTGAATGAGACTTTCGGATGTTACTTTAACTTATTGTGAAATCTTATTTAAGTATATGTTTAAATGCACAAATAGATTCGAATATCTATTCACTCGGTTGTACTGATATTTTGTGGATTTGCCCCAATCCAGGTAAACAGAACTTAGCAACTCAGGAAACTCTTGGTGACCGGGAGATAGACTTTGGGATGCGTACTTGAGCGTTGAAGCCACATAAACCAAACCAAACCAAACCAAGCCTTTTCCCACTAGGTGGGGTCGGCTATATGGATTTGACGACGCCAATCAAATCTGTTTAGGGCCACGTCCTCCGTTAGATCCATGTAGGCAAGGTCATGTTTAATAGTTTCTTTCCAACTTCTCTTGGGTCTCCCTCTCCCTCTCCTACTCCAGGCAATCTCCATGTTTTCACACCTTTTAACAGGTGCCTCCATTGGAGGCCTTCTAACATAGCCGAACCATCTCAGTCGATTTTCTCTCATTTTCTCCAATTGGTGTTATTCATACTTTGCCCCTAATCTCCTCATTCCTAATCCTATCTCTCCTTGTGATCCCGCACATCCATCTTAGCATTCTCATCTCCGCAACTTCCATCTTCTTGACATGATTATGCTTTACTGCCCAACACTCTGATCCCTATAACAACGCTGGTCGTACCGCCACCTTATAATACTTTCCTTTAACCTTGAGGGGGACTTTCCGATCACACAAGACCCCCGAAGCACTCCTCCATTTGGTCCACCCGGCCTGGATCCTGTAACTTACATCAATATCAATCCCTCCATCCTGTTGTACCATAGATCCAAGGTACCTAAAGTTTTCTTTCTATACAATCTTTTATGTGCCCAAACTTACTTCTATGTTACCAGGTGTCCTACTTTGACTAAACTTGCATTCCATATATTCCGTTTTGCGTCGAAGCCACATAGATGAAGAAAAATTAGATTTAATAGATTGTTTATATTATTTCATTTGAAAGACATTGCAGTTATTTTTTTTATTGGACAATGTTACATTTGTTTATTAGATTTGAGTTTTTAGTACAAGTTGGTTTAAGTTGGTAAATGCCTGAATCTTTATGTGATCTTTGATTTAACCTATATGTGTGATGCTTACGAGTCTCAGCACGGAATTCAAAGGGCCTTGGATTTCGGGTCGTTACAACCCTTATATAGAGTAGGCTCTAACTTCGACACCAAGACTTTCTTAAACAATAAAGGAAATTAAATCACTAACTTATCTAACAATCCAACTTAAATAAATCTCCTAATTTTAAATACTTTTAAGTAAATCAATTCTCTAAATAAAATTCCTAATTAAATAAATGTCCAATTGGGCCTATAGGCTGGGCCCAATGGGTTGGCCGACCTATGGTCTGCATGCATCAAGAAATGAGAGATCTAGACCGTTATTCTCATTAGGCATACCACCAAAAGAAGTTCTGATTCAGAAAAGAACTCAAGGTAATTCTGTAACTTCGAGTAAATTCTTAATCTTCCAATTGCAATGAGTAAGGGTGCACACTCATGTGTTACAGTGTTACTAGGCATCTCAATCAAAATTTCAGATCTCATCATTATTTGTCGCTACATATCATAAATTAATTTCAAAAGATTCATCTAAATCCATATCTTCACACGTGCGAACTGCTTTCTTGCATCCGAAGTGAAAGGCGACCATGATCGACGAAATGCAGACATTTGATAAGAACCGGATATGGGAGTTGATGGATCTTTCAACAGGAAAGTGTGCAGTCGGGTGCAAATGACTATATAATCTTAAACGTATAATCAAGATGACTCAACACCAAGCATGTGGGGGCTTCTGGACAACCTTTGGAGCATCTGCAGTTGGAGAGAATGGGGGTAGTAGAGAGAGATAGATATAGAGAGAGATTAAAAAAATGAAGAAAACTTTCTTCTTTTTTTCAACTTGACATCAAAGGGCCGGAAGAGTGAAAGAAATACAAAAAAAACTGGAGGAAGAAAATATGGTGGATGTTATTCTAGTAGATTAGAAAACTGAATAAAACGTTCATCTTCTCTTTTACTCTACATCAAAGGGTGGGGAAGGGTGATAGAAATACAAAAAATTTGGCGAAAGAAGATGTGGATGTCTGGAACATTCTAGTGCCAAATAAGTAAATGGTCCTTAAATATTTCGAAATTGTACTACTTTTCTTATTGTTGATAGTGAAATTTTTTCCATTATTTAGTGGCCAGTTTTTTTTTAATCCTGGTCACAAGCCCGGGTAAAGGAGGAGGGTTGCGTTAGGTAGGTTGACAGCTAGCATAAAATATTGTCACAACCCAAACACGTTGAGGATTTGGCACAAGATAGATTAGAAAGGAGAAACAAAAATCATGTAGCCGACCCCAACATAGTTGGGACAAAGGCTTTGATGATGATGATGAATTAGTGGTGGATGTTTTCCCTATTTTGATATTTTACCACATAAAAGAAAGTGTCTTTGTTCATATTTGGTTATGTTAATCCTTGTAAACGACTATTGCTTTGACTTTTTAGTTCCTGCTTTAATTTCTTATTTTGTTCAGTATTTTTGTTAGACTACAAAGACCAGGTTTGCCATTTTTTAGCCAACAGTGACCAGAAAATCGAGTTTAGACAGAGAATGGGAACTGACCCGTTGAGGCCTGATGGTATAATCCTGGGCCTTCAACAAATAAGAAGCGACGAAGAACATCTTCTCTATCAAGACCGCATAGCCTCAAGTATGGTTCTGCAGCCCAGGACTGCAAGCAGCAAAACTTAATCTTCTTAAACTTGTCTGCTTTGATCACCCACTTCACTCCTGCAGAAACACAATACTGAGAAATATGTAAAAGAAAAGAAAACAAAAATGTGGTCCCCTAAGAAGCACAAAAAAACATCAAGAGTAGCCATGCTTCGGTGATCAAGATATTAATCTGGTATTCTCTAAAGGCCCATTTGGATGAGGACAGAAGTAAAGAGAAAATCTTTTCTCTTGAGAAGCCACTTATTTCCCCCGACTAGATTCATTTAAAAGGATTCTCTACTTAACTACTTCACAAAATGAAATGATTTTCTGCTCAATGGAGTGGAGAAAACACCACTTTGTCCTGCGAAATAATCTTTTCTATTTATTAAAAAGTGACATTAACCCATTTCAATGCAATCGTTATTTGGTGCAGCGGTTATGTTTACATCTTAAATCCCACTGGTTGTGAGATCGAGTTCGCCTAAGCACACATTACATATTTTACCATTAAAAAAAAAAGATATTAACCCATTTCATTGTTATTTTTTTATTTAAATAGAAGTCACAAAATTGTTTTCCCCTACATAGTTTTCTCTAATAAAACTCAATCCCACTGGAGAATCTCCACTAAAAGTCATAATTTTCCATAATGAGGTGTTCTCCTCATTTTTTCTTATACGAACTTTCTAGCATTCCTCGAGCCATAGTGAAAAGATATAAATCACTGCTCAAAAAGGAGGCTAAGAAGATAGAATCTCAGATGGGAGATTGCACCAAACAGATAACTATTAATGGAAAATCAGTCATCCTCATGTTCTTGCAATTTCTACTTTAAATACAGACTCCAACATGAACACATAGTTCCAACGATTACATTTGCCTAAAGAATAGCACAAAGTGGATCAACGTGGCATAACCACCTTCCAACATGACTACTCTTACCTATTCAAAGAAATAACATAGTCAAATTAACTTCTATTATTCAAGATCTTTTTAACAGAACAAGATTAGGACCCATTAATCACAAAGTACCTACCCCTATTCAAGATGATGCAAGCAATTCATGCCACATGAACTGGAGCACCGAAATAGACATGTATCAATCCACCCCCCTTGGAGAAACCATGTCCACAAGGTTAGCATATGAAAACTTCTATTCTTATTCAAAGTAAATGTATACTGTTTGTTAACAGTTTTTCCTTCATTTGAAAATCTTCCATGCAACATGGATAAAGAAGGGTGCATCTCTAAAATCGACAATATATATTTAAAATAGAAACTCCCAGGAATCAACTCTAGCTCATCACCATGGATAACTGTAACTTTCTCTGAGTATATCTTCCTTCTTTGATCCCAAGAATAAATGATGATAGGATTCAGTCCCTCAACCATTTCAACAATACCATCAGCCGTAGCATTCTAACTTATATTCTTCCGGCTCACTCTTTTGTCAATCACAGAAGGGTCATTGCAGCCCACAGCATTGACTTCCTTGAAAACTGGAATTCTTGAGATTGAGATGTCAACATCTTGGATGTTCTTGAGGGGTATCAAGAATCCTGTTGTCACCTGCAAATGGCTTGACCTGCATGTTTTTGTTGCTGTTTGGTTTCCAAATCCTGACACAGACGTGGCACTGCTCATGCTGCTAGTTTGAAGCATATTGAAACCGATTGGATTATCATACAAACTCTTACTATAGCATCTGTTCAGAAGTCACTTCCCCATCCCAGTTGTGCAAGTTGTATTTTGCAGACCATGCAAATAAATTTTCTGTTCACAGCTCTTTTGTTCGCCATCAAGAAAAGCCTCTTCATTAAGAGTCAAGCCCTCCTCCTCTAGCTGCGCAATGTGCGCCTCCTTATCCCGCGATCGAAGTTTGATCATGCCCTTCATCAAGCCATATCTGTCAATACCCCACTCCTCTTTTTCAATGCCACAGAGTTTCTCTTGCAATGGAGAAAAGTTGGGCATAGGAAGGTTCACCGAGTTCACAAGGCGGGGCGAAACAAGAGAGACAATCCTGCTCGATTCCTCCATACGGATGGTGAAAGACATGGTGTTTTGGGGGGCAAGTGGGGCAAACACCTTGAATTTCTTTTGGCAGAATCTCCTGGCCTTCATATGGTTCTTGAATTGCAGCTCTTGAATGAATGAGGGCTTGTAGCCGCCGCCACTCCCGCCGCCGTCTCGGCTGCCACCTCCAACTACCCATTACTCATTTCTCCGTTTCTCTCTGGGCCTCTTCTCCTTCCACTTACTCCAGCTTGACTTCGCTGCCGCGACAAATACCGAACGACTTACTTTTGAGAAAGCCATCTGAACCAAGATTCGGAAATTCCGATTCATCATCTGAAGCACGACTCATTTTAACATACACCCAATTACGACCATGACCAATAACGGATATGCATTCACCGTCGGTCTCCAATGCAAACAGCGAGAGCACCTTCTCCTTGATGACCATTGGGGCCACCACCTCATCAGTTGGCGTCTCCGATGTGACCTCGTCTCTGATGCAAACAGCGAGGGCACCTTCTCCTCTCCGCAACCAGTCCCCATCGGCTTTAGCTTTTGGAGACAGTCTATTCTGCTTTGCATCATTTGGAGAAGCATCACCATCATTGTTTGAGCCTTCCTGCTCATACCAGGGCCTTTTCTTGTAGGTCTGGTACTCGGCATCTGGGGTTTCAATGAAAGGTCCTGCCTGCGAATTCTTCCCGGCTGAGCTTTGTGTAGCCTGGAGATTCTCCAGGCACCATAGTATCTCGGTTAACAACTTACCATGGTGTTCGTAGGTCTCCTTCAGCATAATCTGAGATGTTTGTAGGCTGCACATTTTTCTACCATTTGAGCTCAACATATAATGTATGTCATCTTAGAATCGAACCGCTCTGATACCAATTGATACGAACTTTCTAGCATTCCTCGAGCCATAGTGAAAAGATATAAATCACTGCTCAAAAAGGAAGGCTAAGAAGATAGAATCTCAGATGGGAGATGGCACCAAACAGAGAACTATTTATGGAAAATCAGTCATCCTCATGTATTGCAATTTCTACTTTAAAAACAGACTCCAACATGAACACACAGTTCCAACAATTACATTTGCCTAAAGAATAGCACAAAGTGGATCAACGTGGCATAACCACCTTCCAGCATGACTACATGACTACCCTTACCTACTCAAAGAAATAACCTAGGCAAAATAACTTCTATTATTCAAGATCTTTTTAACAGAACAACATCAGGGCCCATTAATCACAAACTACTTACCACTATTCAAGATGATGCAAGCAATTCACGCCACGTGAACTGGAGCACCAAAATAGACATGTATCATTTTCACCTAGTGGGTATCCCAGCAAGAACTCCGCCTATGTAGGGGTATCCTTGACATAGCCGGTCCCAAGCCCGGACAAAGGAGGAGGGTTGTGCGTTAGGTAGCCGACAGCCAGCACAATACTCAGTCGGATTTTTTATGGATTTGAGACCTAATGAAATTTCGTTGGGGCGTCCCCTACTTAGCGACGTGCTGTATGGTCCGGGTACAGTGATAAGTGAGCAAGGACCGCTGCATCGGCGCCCGGGTGCAGTGCTAAATAGGCAAGGGTCCTCACACTTTAATAGACGAGTGTGGGGGGTAAGGAAGCTAGTCCAAAATAGAAGGCTGAGATTGGGCACTTGGAACATTGGGAGCCTAACTGGGAAACTTATGGAAGTGGTGGATACAATGGAAAGGAGACGAATCGCAATTGCTTGCTTGCAAGAGACAAGATGGGTGGGACACAAAGCAAAAGAGATTGAGAGGACCGGGTATAAGTTATGGTATACGGGACTTAATAGATCGAGGAATGGGGTCGGCATAGTGGTAAACAAGGACTTAAAGGAAGATGTAGTGAATGTAAAGCGCTATAGGAGATAGGATTATTGCAATTAAGTTAGTATTAGGAGAAGAGATAGTGAACGTAATTAGTGCTTATGCCCCCCAGGTGGGCTTAGGAGATGGACATAAGGAGAAGTTTTGGGAAGACTTGGAAGGAGTGCTACTAGAGATACCCCAAGGAGAGATGATCTTCATAGGAGGTGATTTGAACGGTCATGTAGGACGTGACGTAGATGGATACATAGGAGTACACGGGGGACATGGGTATGGTAATAGAAATGAAGAAGGGAAGGATATCTTGGAGTTTTCAGTGGCTTATGATCTCATGGTAACCAACACATTTTTTAGAAAGAGAGAGGAACATTTGGTGACTTATAAGAGTGGCTCATCGAGGACACAAATTGACTTCTTCTTAACTAGGAAAAGAGACCGTTTAGCTTGTAAAGATTGTAAGGTTATACCGGGGGAGAGCTTGACTTCCAAACATAGGTTGTTGATCATAGATGTGCAGTTACAAAGGTGGACTAGAAAAAAGAAGTTGTATAGATGCTCAAGGACTAAATGGTGGAACCTGAAAGGTGATAAGCAACTAGCTTTAAGGGAAAGAGTACTAGAGGAAGACGTTTGGGCGACAGATGAGAGTGCAAATAATATGTGGGATAAGGTAGCAGAGTGTATTCGGAGGGTAGGGAAAGAAGTCTTAGGAGAATCTAAAGGGGGTGCTCCGGTACAGAAAGAGGCATGGTGGTGGAGCGAAGCCGTCCAAGACAAGATAAGAGTTAAAAGAGAGTGCTTTAAAACTTGGCAAAAGGATCGAATTGAAGCGAACTTGAAGAGGTATAAAGAAGCAAAAAGAGAAACCAAAAAGGTAGTTAGTGAGGCCAAGGCAAAGGCATTTGAGGAGCTATATAGGCGACTTGACACTAAGGAAGGCGAAAGAGAGATATTCAAGCTTGCTAAAACTAGAGATCGGCGGACCAAGGACTTAAACCAAGTTAAATGCATTAAGGATGAGGATGAAAAGGTATTAGTAAAGGAGGAGGAGATAAAGGAGCGTTGGAAGAGCTACTTCTACAAGTTATTTAACGAAAGCAGTAGTAGTGACATACAATTGGGGCAGCTTACCATTTCTAGAGAAGAAGCGAATCATATGTTCTATAGGAGAATCAGTAGGGAAGAAGTTAAAGAAGTATTAAAAAGAATGAAGAATGGGAAAGCAGTTGGGCCAGATGGTATCCCTATTGAGGTCTGGAGGTGCTTGGGGGAGGATGGTATTAGTTGGTTGACAAAGCTTTTTAATGTAGTACTAAAGAGCAAGAAGATGCCTAATGCATGGAGGAAAAGTATTCTTATACCCATATACAAGAACAAAGGAGATATTCAGAACTGTGCGAACTACCGCGGGATTAAATTGATGAGCCATACGATGAAATTATGGGAGAGAGTTATTGAGAGAAGACTAAGAAGAACAACAAATATTTCAGAGAATCAATTTGGTTTCATGCCTGGGAGATCAACCATGGAGGCTATCTTTCTCCTGAGGAGGTTAATGGAACAGTATAGAGAAGGTAAGAGAGATTTACATATGGTGTTCATTGACTTGGAGAAGGCCTATGACCGGGTTCCTAGGGAGATTCTTTGGAAAGTTCTGGAAAAGAAAAGAGTTTGTGTCGCTTATATTGAGGCGATAAAGGATATGTATGATAGAGTCGTGACATCTATAAGGACGACTGGCGGCGAAACTAAGGAGTTTCCTATCACGATTGGTCTACACCAAGGCTCAGCGTTAAGCCCGTACTTGTTTGCCCTAGTTATGGATGAGATTACAAGACATATCCAGGATGAGGTGCCGTGGTGTATGCTATTTGCAGATGACATTGTTTTAGTGGATGAGACGAGAAAATGAGTGAATGCTAAACTTGAATTGTGGCGGAAAACATTAGAGACAAAAGGGTTTAGGCTAAGTCGATGCAAAACGGAATATATGGAATGCAAGTTTAGTCAAAGTAGGACACCTGGTAACATAGAAGTAAGTTTGGGCACACAAAAGATAGTAGAAAAAGAAAACTTTAGGTACCTTGGATCTATGGTGCAACAGGATAGAGAGATTGATACTGATGTAAGTCACAGGATTCAAGCCGGGTGGACCAAATGAGGAGTGCTTCGGGGATCTTGTGTGATCGGAAAGTCCCCCTCAAGGTTAAAGGAAAGTATTATAAGGTGGCGGTACGGCCAGCGTTGTTATATGGATCAGAGTGTTGGGCAGTAAAGCATAATCATGTCAAGAAGATGGAAGTTGCGGAGATGAGAATGCTAAGATGGATGTGCGGGATCACAAGGAGAGATAGGATTAGGAATGAGGAGATTAGGGGCATAGTAGGAATAACACCGATTGGAGATAAAATGAGAGAAAATCGACTGAGATGGTTCGGCCATATTAGAAGGCGTCCAATAGAGGCACATGTTAAAAGGTGTGAAAGCATGGAGTTTGCCAAGAGTAGGAGAGGGAGAGGGAGACCCAGGAGAAGTTGGAAAGAAACTATTAAACATGATCTTGCCTACATGGATCTAACGGAGGACATGGCCCTAAATAGATTTGATTGGCGTCGTCAAATCCATATAGTCGACCCCACCTAGTGGGAAAAGGCTTGGCTTGGTTTGGTTTGGGTATCCCAGCAAGCATTTTCTCCCCATCCAAAGGAGGTAAAGCATTTCCAGATTTACAAGGTTAAGCGATCAGACAAATATCTGGGTTGTTCTGTTTCTTCTAATATGAAATATTATTCACGAAAAGAACGAACCCATCGGACAATTACATCAATTTATCAAGATTTTGTAATATAAATGAAACCCAGAAGAGCCTTTTGAGTCAAGAATAAAGAGATAATCAAATCCCAACAAGCATTTTCTCCCCATCCAAAGGCCCCCCAAAGCATTTTCGGATTTATAAGATTGAGCGATCACACACTTATCTGGCTTGTTGTGTACTTTCTACGATGAAATATTTTCGCAAAAAGAACGAACCCATATCAATTTATCAGGATTTTATAATTTAAATGAAACCCAAAAGAGCCTTTTGGGTCAAGAACATAGAGAAATCCAAATCCCAAGAAAAATCTCAATCTTCTAGCGTTTTCAATAGAAAACCAGAAGAGCATTAGTATCCCAACCCCACAAAAAGGCAAATATATGTTTGGGGTTTTAGTAAACAAGAGGAAAAACAAGAAATCAGTGGAAGAACAACTGGTAATCAAGAGGGATTGTTCAAATACCTTGGTGGCAGAGATGGCAGACTCCATCATAAACGACGACTCCGGGCTGAAGGAGAGAGGGATCAGCCGTCTTAGATGGAGAAGGGCTTGTGAAGAGAACATCTTCTCCTGCAACACCAGTGGCAGTATTGGAGAAGGAATGCGGTGAAAAAGATGACAACAAAGACGATGCTCTTCTTCTTGTCCTTGTTGCCAAAAGAGAGCCCAGACTCTTCCCCAACATTTTTCTCTCAGCTCGTCTTCCACTGTCCGTAGTGCAGCGTGCACCTTATGAAAGAGTGGGTGTTGCAATTGAGTTTTCTCAATTCCGGCCCGAAATGAATGTGTGTGAGCTGGATCGGTCGGGGTTGACTCGGACTCAGGAACCGAACCGTGTCATTTAGGGGACAAAAATCTAATTTCAAAATCAATTTTAATTTCTTATTTTTTTTATTTTTTAAAAAGTAAGCATCATTCAACTTATAACAATGCATCGAGACTACTTCCTCCAAGATTATACATAAAAATATTTAAAAAATGGTTAATTTTGAGCTACAATTTATAATATAAAAAACTCATATGCCGAGTCCCGAGTCGAAACCTATATAAACTCAGAACCGGAGGACCCAGACCTCAGGTTCTTGTGAAATATAGTTGGATCAGAATGTTTTCTTCTCCTTTCTACATTGTCCCTAACCCTTAATTTAAGGACCTTAAAGTTTAATGGCACCTAAACTACAAAAGGGCCCATCTTTCCTTAAGAAGGAGGTAGGGTCCTAGCCTATAATAAACTAGTATGGTTAGTAAACAAGATCTTTATAAATGCATACTTCCTTCTGAACTAATCCGATGTAGGATTTAATGAGAGGAAGGTCAAATGGCAAGTTTCCAAACATGAGATGAATTAATAAAACAACTTTTTTGCATGGATTATCTGTTAGTTTTATGGACTCAATCCAGTAGATGATATAATAAATTGATTAATTTCTTTATTTATTAATATGTATTCATGCTTTCCTTTCATGAGATGAATTGTGATTTATTATATACTTGCACATAACCAATAGAATGACATGATGATTAATGAGATGAACCGGAGTCCACAAGTATATTAGATGTAACACATGTGTATGGATGAGATCCACATATAGGAGACATGTGCGACAAATCTTATACTTAAATATCTTCACAACAAGTGATGAGACTGGACATCTTATACTGACAAGGTTACGGCATTTTGATCACTATGAGATTGTGTGATTTGTCTCGATCATCAGAATGAAAGATTCTGGATCATAGTACTGGTACATTGGATGTATTGAAGGACCATGAGAAGCACCTTATAAACACTCTCTTTACTTTAAGGTCTGCTCTCTTAATTCCCTAGCAGTAAGCTCTCAATCCTGAGACAGTAATAAACTTAAGTTTCTATTTATTCATTTGCTTTGAGTCACCAATGAGTGAGGCCAACTGTAGGTCAACACCTCGGTGATTTGGGTACGTGGTAGTAGAGCTGTGGGAACATTAAATGGTCAAGATGGAATCTATCTCTAATATCCCCTTGTGCCAATTAATGGATTTATCATTAGTAAGTGTGCACCCATTCTGATTAAGAGTTAATTGGAAAGGTACCTATGATCATTATAATTAATTGGGGCTCAAGGATAATAAGATATGGATCTAAGTTTGGAAGACAGGTCCAATTGATCCATGGATATTGATAGAGGGGACCTACTTGTGGTAATGTGGTAATGTGGAAGTTTAGGGTCTTCTATGTAATATTCCTAAGACTGGAGTACAATTGCATTTATATAGTGGAGTTATTTGCAATTTACTGTGGGCCCGGATTACACATGAGATGTGGGGTCGCAAGTCCCAGTTGGAGCCAGCTTTTTAAGGCCCACTTCATTAAATCAAAAGGGAAACGTACCTATATGACCAGCTCAAAGATGAAAAGAGCGGGATTGAATGAACGACAGAGGTATTGGAGAATGAGGAGATGATTATTGGTTGCAAATAAAATGGAGGTTGTTGTCTTTGTCTATCAGCCTTCCTTTGCTGTTGTGCTTATTTTAAGATGCTGACCACCACCCTTTCTGTTCATTAAGTGGACCTATCATGAGATGCGCTTGCCTAAAAGTCTTTCACATCAACAAAACCTAGCCATAAAACATTTGCTTTATTTCAAAATATATGCAAACGGTTGGCTAAAGTTCATTTTAGGGAAGCTGCTAGACTTTCATGAGGTTTTTTTCCCCCGTAAAAACCACAATTGATTAGTTGATGGATAGTAGGAAAATCATTTACATTTGATCAAGAACCATATAATATAGTGACCTCAACTTTACAATGTATAACACCTGTAGTGATTATGCTGCTGAGATTACCTTCCAGCTGTTGCAGCTGCAAAGAACTTCTCTGCTCTCCGAACTGGATCTGGAACGATGAAGTGTGTGGCTTGATATGACCTACGAGCAGTCATATGACCTAAATCCTAAAACATCTAAAATCCCCAAAATGAGAAAATGATGTTAGGAGGGAGTAGATGTCATACGAGCAGTCATATGACCTAAATCCTAAAACACCTAAAATCCCCAAAATCTTGCCCTGATTTGAGACCCTTAAAAGCATGGAAATAGAAAATAAATCAGAAGTGTGAGATCATGAAAAAGCCAACTGCCCTGATGATAGAAAAGTCATATGCCAAGTCCAAGCCGAAAGGCAAAGGGCGGAAAGGCAAGAAGAAATCAGTTCCCAAAGGTCCTAAAGCGGAAAATGGTGCTACTGGCGGTGTGGCAAAGGCTAAGGGTGCAGGTACAAAAGGAAAGTATTTCCATTGTGGTATGACAAGACATTGAAAGATGAATTGTCATGATTATCTGTCTGAGAAGAAGACCCCAGGTATGATTGAGTCACTTATTTCTGAAGTTAGTTTTGCAACTAGTACTTCAGAATCCTGGTGTGTTGACTCCGGTGCAACTAATCACATATGTAACTCGTTGCAGTGGTTCAAGGAATCCAGGAGGCTAAGTGATGGGGAAATCATTGTCAACCTAGAATCTGATGCTAAGGCAGGAGCGATTTCAGTAGGAGTTATTACTTTATGTTTTTCGGATAATAAATTAGTTTTGTCAGACACTCTATATGTACCGTCTTTACGACGGAACTTAATTTCAGTTTCCAGTTTGGTGAATAAAAGTTATTCTATTACTTTTGGTACTGCAGTTGTCATCAAGAGGAACGATACTTTTATTTGTTCTGGCAAGGTAACAAATGGACTTTATCTGTTAACTCCCACAATGTATGAGATACATGATACCGAAATAATTAATAGACCATCATTAAAGAGGAAGCCACCTTCATCTAATCCAATAAAACTTTGGCACCTGAGGCTAGGTCATATAAACCTAAACAGGATTGACAGATTAGTGAAAGATGGTATCTTGCCTTCATTAGTAGTAGAACCATTGTTTGTCTGCGAGTCCTGTCTGGAAGGCAAAATGACCAAAAGACCTTTTTCATCTAAGGGCAATAGGGATAAAGATTTATTGGAATTAGTGCATACTGATGTGTGTGGACCCATAAACGTTAGAACCAGAGGAGGATATGAGTACTTCATCACTTTCATTGATGATTACTCAAGATATGGATACATATACCTTATGCACCGCAAGTCTGAGGTTTTTGAAAAGTTCAAAGAGTTTCGAGCGGAAGCGGAAAAGCAATTAGGTAAAAGTATCAAGACTCTTCGATCAGATCGAGGAGGAGAATATCTCTCTGCTGACTTTATGTGATACTTATCAGAGAATGGGATTCTATCCCAGTTGTCTGCTCCTGGTATGCCTCAACAGAATGGAGTAGCAGAAAGAAAGAACCAGACTCTTTTGGATATGATCAGGTCTATGATAAGTTTATCAGGATTACCAATATTCTTTTGGGGACATGCCTTGGACACTACTATATACATACTAAATCACGTACCATCTAAGTCTGTACCTAAGACTCTCCGGGAGTTGTGGTCTAGACGAAAGCCTAGTCTACAACATTTACACATTTGGGGATGTCCGGCACACGTGCTGAAGGTTAAGACGGAGAAGTTGGAAACGAGGTCGGAAGTATGCACTTTTATAGGATATCCCAAAGGAGCTAAAGTTTGGTTATTCTATAATTCCAGAGAGCAAAAAGTGCTTGTCAGCACCAATGCAGTTTTTCTGGAGGAAGATTATATGAATGACCGAAAATCTTTAGAAAATGTTATCTTGGAAGAAATTCAAGAGCAATAAATTTCAAGTCCAAATATAACCGAACTTAAAGAGAATCCGCCCTCTCCTGAACCAGTAGTTACACCAGTGCCTCGTCATTGTGGGAGAATTATCAGACCCCCTGTAAGGTTCTCGCTTTTGGGGGAGTCTTATTAGGCAATCTCGGAAGAGCAAGAACAAGATCCCTATAACTATGATGAAGCAATTAATGACATAGACTCGGGACGTTGGCAGGAGGCTATGAAAGCTAAGATGGAGTCGACGTACTCTAATCAGGTCTGGACACTTGTGGACTTGCCTGCCAATATTAAACATATTGGGTGCAAGTGGGTCTACAAGAGAAAGAGAGGACCGGATGGAAGAGTGGAGACCTTTAAGGCCAGGCTTGTTGTGAAAGGTTATACTCAGAAAGAATGCATCAATTATGAGCAAACCTTCCCATCGGCAGCCATGCTCAAGTCCATCCGGATACTCTTATCCATTGCGGCTCATCTTGATTACGAGATTTGGCAAATGGATGTCAAGACGGCGTTTCTCAACGGCCATCTTGAGGAAGACATCTATATGATGCAACCAGACGGTTTTGTAGCTAAAAACCAAGCGCAAAGAGTTTACAAGTTGCAGAAGTCCATTTATGGACTGAAGCAGGCATCCCGGAGTTGGAACATCCGTTTTGACGAGGCAATCAAGTCATTTGGTTTTTGTCAAATATGTATGTGTATGGATGAGATCCACATACGGGAGACATGTATAATAAATCTTATACTTGAATATCTTCACAACCAGTGATGAGACTGGACATCTCATACTGACAAGGTTGCAGCATTTTGATCACTATGAGATATTGTGATTTGTCTCGATCATCAGAATGAAAGATTCTGGATCATAGTGCTGGTACATTAGATGTATTGAATGACCATGAGAAGCACCTTATAAACATTGTCTTTATTTTAAGGTCTGCTCTCATAATTCCCTAGCAGTAAGCTCTCAATCCTAAGACATTAATGAACTCAAGTTTCTATCTATTCATTTGCTTTGAGTCACCAATGAGTGAGGCCAACTGTAGGTCAACACCTCGGTGATTTGGGTACATGATAGTAGATCTGTGGGAATATTTAATGGTCAAGATGGAATCTATCTCTAATATCCCCTTGTGCCAATTAATGAATTTCATCACTGGTAAGTGTACACCCATTACGATTAAGAGTTAATTGGAAAGGTACCATTGATCATTATAATTAATTAGGGCTCAAGGATAATAAGATATGAATCTAGTTTGGAAGACAGGTCCAATTGATCCATGGATATTGATGGAGGGGTCTACTTGTGGTAATAGGGAAGTTTAGGGTCTTCTATATAATTTCCTAAGACTGGAGTTCAATTGCATTTATATAATGGAGTTATTTGCAATTAACTATGGGCCCGGATTACACATGAGATATGGGGTCGCGTGTCCCAGTTGTAGCCAGCTTTCTAAGGAATCCTTAGTGGTCCCCACGCTAGCCCATATTAGAAAGATACTAATTCTAGTTGAACTATAAAAGGAAGGTTATTATTTCTATTTAAAGTGAGACTTCTAATAGTGATAATAGTAAGTTACTAATTAATTTAAGAAAGTGAGACTTCTACTTTAGTTAAGAAATAAGAGAAGGTTACTAATTATTTTGGAAGTATGACTTCTATTAATTATTAGTAAGATGAGGCTTGATTGTGCTATAAAAAAGAGGATGCATGGGGCTGGACGTCCCACTCTCTTATCCCTCTTGGAATTCACACCCAAGCTCTCTCTTCCTTGTGCAAGTGTTGCACAACTTCTCTCCTTCTAGTTCCTAGATAGTTTCTCTTGAGGATCCCACCCATCTTATTGAGAAAGAGATTCTGATTCGGGTCATAGCATGGAAGGCCATTGGGTTTTGGAGAAACATATTTGATTCGCGAAAGAGTTTGTCATCGAAGAAAGTAACAAATTCTCTACTATAGCACAACCGAGCTCCAAA
Organism: Litsea cubeba; assembly: GCA_012931725.1. Classification (NCBI taxonomy): domain Eukaryota; kingdom Viridiplantae; phylum Streptophyta; class Magnoliopsida; order Laurales; family Lauraceae; genus Litsea; species Litsea cubeba. Next base: position 69,833,712 of record CM022949.1, read on the forward strand.
GGTATAATCTATTTTCTTGTATGATATAGATCTTTGTTGCATGTTTGTTACTGATTTTCTATCTCCTAGATAGATTATATTACTGATCATGATAGATGAGATTGAGGGTTTGCATCTTGGATAGATTGGTAGCCTTCTGGATAGTTGATCATTGCATCAAGTGGGTCAAAAGTTTTTGAAACCCATCCTAGAGGCCCACCTAATTTCCAACACCAGCTGCTACAGCTGCAAAGAACTTCTCTGTTCTCCGAACAGGATCTGGAACGATGAAGTGTGTGGCTTGATATGACCTACGAGCAGTCATATGACCTAAATCCTAAAACATCTAAAATCCCCAAAATGAGAAAATGATGTTAGGAGGGAGTAGATGTCATACGAGCCGTCATATGACCTAAATCCTAAAACACCTAAAATCCCCAAAATCTTGCCCTGATTTGAGACCCTTAAAAGCATGGAAATAGAAAATAAATCAGAAGTGTGAGATTTCACCTTGAGATTTTTGCAGAGAGAAGTTAGCGGAGAGAACAATTACAAAGAACAGTGAGCAAAGGGAGATCTGACCTGCACCAAGAAAATTGAAAGCCCTCCTCTCCAACCTTCATTTCTACAAACTGAATACATCAGTGCGTCGCTGCCGGTGTATGAGATCGGAATGAGAAACCTGGTGTGAGAGATAGACTGGAAGAGAGATGAGGAAGAGAGCCGAGGAAGAGAAATGACGCCAATCAATTGAGAAAGAAAGAAAATGGCAGGGAATGGAGGGAAAGAAAGAAAAGGGAGGGAATGTAAAACGACGGAAGTGAAACTGGGACTTGGGGACCCATTTTGGTTTATTGAAAAATGACGGACAATGTGAGTCTTAATTTGAGTGAAATGGTCGCTTTATGACTACATGAATTAAGCATCTATTAATCAAGTGTAGTGGAGTCGTTGATAGCCCCTTTTGACGTAGTGGGTGAAAACGAATCAAAGAAAAATCCTTCAAAGAAAACTTAAGACCTTACCTTCTCAGAAACCCTAAAACCTCATTTTTCATATTTTTACCAAACCCTTTCCCCTAACCCCATTACAACCAATAAAAGATCTATTGGATTTCAGGAAAAGTTAGGATGTTCAACAAGTGAGAAGTTGAGTGAGCATTTTCACCCTCAGTTAAATGGTTGTTCTTTCCATGAGATAAATTCTCTAAAAATTATTTGTTCTCAAAAGATATGTAAGTCCTTTTGCCTTGCCAATACTCACATATAGAGTGATAAGTCAGAAAATCTAAGCGATTTTATTTCCGAGAGTATGACTGGGAGGCTGAAGTCAAAACGAATGGATTTAGAAAGTGATCAAAGTTGTGTTTTCTCAAAACCCAAAACCGCACAAGTGTTGGCTAAACTCACTCAAATACACTCCGGGACTTGAGCATCATTGAAAGAATTTTAGCAATTGGATAGTGTTCTAAACTTGCTCTCATTTTTATTAGCTTGCTAAAAACCCGAGGATATAAATAAAAAGAATTTTATAAGATTTATTCGCTGAAAACCCTCACAAGACAAAACTCGTCCACTAGGGGAAACTTAGGGGTTTAAATGGCTTGTTGCACGAGTTAAGTGCAGTCGCGATTCCTGCAAAAGTGAGTTAGGATTATTTTTTTTTATCATTTTCTGCATTTAGTTAGTTTTCTTGTATTTTGCTCGGGACTAGCAAAATGTAGGTTTGGGGATGTGATGAGTTCACAAAAGATACACTTTCATAACATTGTTTTATGAGTTTTCAAAGATAAAAGAACTCAAAACACTATTTTTAGCATAAAAATTATAAATTCCCTCCCCATCATGCTTTCCTCATATCTTTCCATTATAGATGGTCATTTGTATGCATTCCAATGGCCTCCATACAAAATATGTTAAAAAATACTCTCAATTATATTAATTTCTCTTTGTAGGTGTTAATTGAAGATTAATTTGAAGATTAAAGTTGAGATTCAAGAGTTAAAGAGAGTAAGGATAAGTTTGGAAGACAATTAGATAAAGAAATGACAAAGTTATGCCAATAATAAGAAGAAAAATGAAAGACCTGGGTTGATATTTTGACCATATCTTTTTACTCGGGTGTCCGATTGAAGTGATCTTAGAAGCTCTGGAAAGCTTGTTCTAATATCTACAAATCATATTTCACGACATTTTTCCCAATTCGGATGTTTCGGGGGTCAAAATCGCACATCAATCTAGAAACTATTTTCTAACTTGGGAATGACATTCATATGTTCATATTTGCATTCTTGTGAAGTCCCACATCGGAAAGAAATCAAAAGAGAGCAGGGCAAATGTTTCTATATAAGGAAGGGAGATTTAGGCATCAAACACACAAGCAAGGAGAGCCCCCTCCTCTTTACCTAAGCTTTTCATGTAATTGAGTGCAATTGTAGAGAGAAAGTGAGGAAAGCCTTGTAAAAATTAAAGATTTGGAATGGAATTGAAAGCTTTATCTTCTCTAATGGGTGGCTAATCCATTTGATTGGATCTTCTAGGTGAAGCTAAGTTGATCATATTCATTTTGCTTATGCTCTTTATTTTAATTTCCTTGTTTATGTTCTTAATATGTTAGAGTAGATTTTTCTTCATTGCATTGTGCAACCTTCCATGCTTAGTTTCTATATTAGCATTCTTTTTACTATCTATGCTTAGGTTTGATAAATCATGCTTAGGAGTTAATATCTTTTGATGGTTTATGCTTACTTTTGATAGATAGTCATTATGAATCTTTTCTTTTATGAAGGGAATAAAATATTAGCTATTAGATTGTTAATTTCTATCTTAGAGCTTTAAAGTTATATTTTCCAAATCTAAGCATTGATTTGTAATTAAATTTGAATATTCTTATTTGGAAAAAAAGAAGAGCATTTGTGTTGGATTAGTGTCTCTTAGTGGATTCTAGATGATTCAATCATCCATTAGTATTGCTTGTTTCTTATTTTACTTACTTTAGTTTGATTCTATTCACTTTCTCACACACTTATTCACTTGTTTTGATTCTCATACTCCATTTCTCTATTCACACCATCAATTCCACATTTGATTTTACACTACTTTAGCATATTTCTTTATCTCCATCCACTCATTTTCTATCTTTCACTTGTTATTTTCACACACTTATTCATTTGATTTATCTAACATTTCTTCATTAACCTTGTTATTATTATTATTTTTCATTAACTTTGTTATTAACTTGTTACTTAGTTTGTTCTTTTTTTCTATTTTTACTAACATCTCTTTGTTATCTAGTTTCTTATTTTCTTTTAGTTTGCATTTTTTTATATTTCCATTGTTATTATCATGTCTTGTGTTTCCATTGTTTTTGTTATCTCCATTTGCATTTGTTAGCTATATTTGAGTTGATACTCCTTTTCATTGATCATTGTTATTTTCCTTGTAACGATCCTCGTCGGAACGATATCCGGACTTCCATAGTCTATATTACTTGAGACAACCGTATACTTGTGGAATTCACCATCATATGCAAAGCTTAATAAGTGCGAATTCTAGTTAGAACAAGTAGCGTTTTTGGGGCATATGTCACGCCCCCGGACCGAGGGCCCGTTAAACGAGACCTTAATCCGGGGTCGTGGCGCGACGGGCCGGAAAATTCCGCCCACACACGCTAGTTTCCCACAGGTTTTCGCAGTAAGGATCCCCGAAATCCGATCCAACAGTGATTAATAAGAATAACATTCATACGAATAACTTACGCGGAAGCATTATAGCAAACATAAAAGTCTATCACATATGGGTATAAGATGAGAACGCACAAGACTAGCATAAAAAAGAGAAACATTTCATTGGTAGGCCCCAAAGTTAGTTTCAAGTTAAATACAAAAGTAAAGTTAGCCAATAATTACAATTTTTCCCCAAAAAGAATAAGCCAACAATGGCTACAACAAAATCCCAAAAAGAATAGTATCTATTCCCCAAATGTGATCGCAGCTCCAAAAACAACCCGACGTCTAAACGACATCATCGGGCTGCCACTCGCCCTCCACAAGGACTATAGGTTCCGCCTCAAAGTGCGCCTCAACCACGAGGGGCTCGACATCTGGCACCAAGTAAACAGGGTCAGACACGACGGTCTGGCAAGCAAATATAACAATAATAGGATGATAGAAAAGTAAAACATTAAATAAATGAGAGCCACGATTAAATCCTGAATAATAGAATGGTGAATTAAAAGATAGACATCTTAATAGTTTACAAATCCAATGCTATGATAAGTGAAATAAACAAGAACCATAAGATAAACATTAAATGTATAAAACATTGGCAGACCACGTATAGCTAAATTCTCCTGTTACCGAAGTAATGGGAGCAGACAAAACCGTAGCCACTACTCGTGGGACCGGAACGAACATAGTCGTTAACAAACATAACCGTAGCCACTACACGTGGGACCGGATAGAAACCGTTGCCATGGTCGGTACAAACATAATCCAAACTGCAGCTGGTGAACAAATTAAAGATTCCAAGCCGGATGATCAGTCCGACAAGGTAACCTAAGCTTAGTGGTGCCATTAGAGTAAAAGTTCGAAACCTCGAAGTAATACAAATCCGTTCATAAGATACATTTTCAAAATCGATAAGAAAACTACTCCGAACAAATACATATCGACGAATTCGAGCAAAATAGGTGAGTAGTCTTATCAATATCTAAAAGATGTGGTAAACCACCTCAAAGCATTCAAAAGATTGATGAAAGAATCCGAACAAAAGTATTTTTACATGGAATGAATGTATGATGATTCGACAATCTAATGCGGGTCGTCTTGATATACATTTAACCCCTTTATTGTCATTAATAGAAAGAAATTTGGTGCCACAGAAGATCCCTGACAATCACAAGGGATGAAGTGTACATTTAGACTTGAAGGGTTCCCAAATGGTTTTGATCATAAGTCAGACCACTTTACATAATGGTTCCAAGATAGTAAATGGGCTGAATGGGCTTCAATATATATATAGAAAGAAATTTGGGCTGAATTGGGCTCGAATACGGGCTTGAAGTGGACCTGAAAATATATCCAATGAGTCCCCATTAAAAACTATTTTAAACCTTTTTGAATCGGGCCCACAACTGGCCTTAACCCAATTGCTCAAAACAGTCCACCAACTTGGCCCAAAACAGTCCTTGAAATGGCCCAAAAACTGATCTTGAAACAGTCCCTAAAAAACAGGCCCAAAGAAGCCTTGAAATGGGCCCAGAAATCAGACCTGAACAGGCCCCCAGGCTGGGCTGGGCTCGCTCGAGCGACCCAAGGTCCGCTCGGGCGAAGCCCAGACAGAGCCTGGGTCGCTCGAGCGGATTGGGCTCTGTCCAGTACGGCTCGGCTGGGTGTTTCTCCCCCTTTTTTCCATCTTTTTTGCTCCTTTTTGTTTTCTTTTCTTTCATACACATTTCCAAGATTAATTTGCCCCTTTCTTGACCTCCTCAACTCATCAAATCATCATCCATAATCAATCCAATAAAACAAACACAATACTTTTAAAATCAAAGATTTCCTCCTTTGTTTTGAACACACACACTTAACACGAAGAAAGCTAACTTTCAAGATGACCAAAGTGAAGATAAACCTCCAATCCATTGTTAAACAATATCATAAGTGAAATCACACATAACATTGCTTCATTTATCCAAAACAAATCTATGGAACATAAGAAGATTAGCATATAGCATGAAACACCATGAAATGAAACAAGAGAAAATGAAATCATCATATTAATTGAAAAATCCACTTGCCTCAAGTCAAGATGAGAGAAATATCACTCCTCAAACAAGGCTCTAGGGTCTCAAGCTCTCAATCTACAAAAACCCCCAAAAATTTTCCCAAAGAGAACCCTAAAAATCAATATTTATAAATCTCCAAGGAAAACTCTTGCATGTGGGATGAAAACACTCTAAATGAAGAGGAAAACAAAGATTTCAAGTTTGGAAAGCCATTGCTAACCTTGAAAAGCTCAAACGAAGAAGAGAACCTTGAAAGAGAACCTTGCCCTAGCTCAAAACCTTTGAAAAAGGTGTCTTTGGAAAGCTTGGAAGATGAGGAAGAACCCTAGGAGATCAATCCTCCATGAAAACTCCAAGAAATGGGTGTTTCAGATGAGAGAGAAAGTGCTAGAAGAGAGGGAAAAACCCTTGCTCCAAACCGTGTAGGAAAAAGAAATGTAGGAGGAAGAAGAGAGCTCCTCTTCTTATAAGATGGGTTTTGTGGGCCCCGATCTTCACAAGACTAAAAATGACATTTGCGGCCCCCGAATGAAAACGACGAAGAAAACAAAAACGATCAGCGAAATTTCTACTTTCCAAAAAGTATATTTTTGTCAATTTCTGAAATTTTTGAAATTTGGGTACAGATTTTGTGTGAAAGGTCAGATTTGCCCTTTTTCTCGAAAAACGCGATTTCTGATCATTAAATCCAAATGGTCAAAACATGAAAGTTGTTAATCTAAATGAAATGAGTCAAAATACATAAAAATTGGGATTTTACAAAAAATCAAAGCTAAACTCCACAGATTCACACACAACACACGGGCGCCCTGGCCCACGTTAAGCCTAAGTCAACGACTCTCGAACATTCCCAAGCAATCAAACATTCTAATCTAGCTTAAGAAAATAAGCTAATCATCCACTAACCCTTCTTATCAACTAATCACGGTTAAAATATAATTAAATATTCCAAACCTGGGTCGGGGTCTGACAGCATATCATCTCCAAAGATGGGTTATCAGTGGATCCGACCAAGATTGAAGCAGTTATGGATTGGGAAAGACCGAAGAATACATCAGAGATCAGAAGTTTTCTTGGATTGGCAGGGTATTACTGGAGATTTGTTTAGGAATTTTCGTCAATTGCATCACCATTGACGAAGTTGACAAGAAAAAATGCACCATATGTATGGACAGATTAGTGTAAAGCTAGTTTTCAAGAACTAAAAAGGAGATTGACTACAGCACCGATCCTTACTTTGCCATCGTGAAGTGGCAGTTTTAGTATTTTTACAAATGCTTCGAATGTTGGACTTGGATGTCTGTTGATGCAGGATGAAAAGTGGTTGCTTATGGATCCTGCAGTTGAAAGATCATGAGAAGAACTATGCAACCCATGACCTTGAGTTAGTAGCGGTCTTTTTTGCACTAAAGATGTGGAGACATTACCTCTATGGAGAGAAGTTCGAGGTTCACTCCAATCACCGAAGTCTACAGTACTTGTTTTCTCAGAAGGAGTTGAACATGAGACAAAGAAGATGGATGGAATACATCAAAGATTATGATTTTTCAATCAAGTATCACCCGGGGAAAGCGAATATAGTCATTGATGCTTTGAGTGGGAAGTCAGTAGGCTTGGCAAGTCTTCGGGGTACTTGTGTGTTTCAGCAGTTAGAAGAGTTGGGAGTAGATCTACAGGCACTAAGGAAGGGTGTCATGTTAGCCGATATGTCAGTGTTAGAGCCTTCCTTCATTCTGAAGATCAAGGAGAATCAGTTGCAAGACCCAGAGTTGGCTAGAATTTCAGAACATATAGCAGAGCGTCCGGATTTTCGTTTTGTGGATGGAGTTTTGTACTATCGTGATCGTCTATGCATGCCTAACATAGAGGACTTGAGGAATGACATCATGACAGAGGCTCACAATACGAAGCACTCTACGCATCCGGACAGTATTAAGATGTATCAGAACTTGAAGGGCAGATTATGGTAGAAGAACATGAAGAGAGAAATTGCAGCATGTTTCTCAATGCACGACTTGTCAGTTGATAAAGACAGAACATCAGAAACCTCCAGGGTTATTACTAACGTTAGAGATCCCAAAATGGAAATGGGAGTACATTACCATGGATTTTGTTTCGGGATTACCAAAGACTAGCAGAGGCAATAATGCCATATGGGTCATAGTGGACCGCCTTATCAAGTCAGCTCATTTTATTCCGATGAGGACAAGGAAGAAGATGCATATGTTACCTTTGCCAGAGTTGTTTGTCAGCGAGATAGTTAGTCGGCATGGATAACCAGTTTCCATTACTTCCGATAAAGACAGCAGATTCGTCTCGAGGTTTTGGAAGACACTTCATGAGTCTATGGGTACAAAGCTACAGTTCAGCACGGCTTATCACCCACAGACATATGGACAGTCGGAGAGGACGATTCAGACTCTCGAGGACATGCTCTGTGCTTGTGTGTTAGATTTTAGGACTCAATGGGATGAAGCTCTATCGTTGTGTGAGTTCACTTACAACAACAGTTATCACTCAAGTATTGGAATGGCGCCTTTTGAGGCATTGTATGGCAGAAAGAACACCTGTATGTTGGGAAGAAGTAGGCGTTCGCAGCTTCCATGGACCAGCCATAGTGAGTGAGACAAGTGACAAAGTCAAGTTGATCCAAGAACGTTTGAAGGTAGCCCGGAGTAGACAGAAAAGTTATGCAGACCTTCACCAAAGGGATTTACAGTTCAAGGAAGGAGATAAGGTTTTCTTGAAAGTGTCACCGACTCGGGGAACTTTGAGATTCGGGCAGAAGGGCAAGCTATCTCGGAGATACATTGGACCGTATGATATTGTGAGTAAGGTTAGCGATGTGGCTTACCGATTAGCCTTATCACCCGAACTCTCCAGCGTACACAATGTCTTCCATGTGTCAATGTTGAAGAAGTATGTCCCCGATAGATTGCATGTACTCCGTCATGAACCGTTGGAAATCAGAGAGAATGCTACGTATGTTGAAAAACCTATTCAGATCATGATACTAAGGAACAAGAGCTGAGGACATAGATAATTCAGTGGGTCAAAGTACTTTGGGAGAATCATGGACTGGAAGAAGCAACGTGGGAACTATGGGATCAAGTTCAGAAGAAGTATTCGCATCTATTACCCAATGTAAGTTGTATTTCATTTGGAGGACCAAATGTCCCAAGGGGTGGAGGATGTAAGACCCCAACCCGAGAGACTATGATTAGCATTAATTAAGTTGTATTTTAGCTCTAATAGAGATTAACGGATTTGATTAAGGTTTGGGTTAGAATAGCTTTTATATAGCTTTGGGAAATTTTGAGAGCCTTCTTGACTTGGTGGGGCCCTTTGGCGGTTCCTTTAGTGATTTTGTGTGAACTTGGGAGATTATTCTAAATTCCAAAAAAATTGTTTGTTAACCCCGTCAGACTCGTCTCGTTAATCTCTATAACTTTCGTGTTGACTCCGTCCCATTCGAGACCTCGAAACCCGACTTTCCCAACTTTGAGGGCAAAACCGTCTTTTTACTCAAAATCTGGACACTATTTTCAATGTCACCAAAACCCTCGAAAACATATACTTTTTGGAAACTAGAAATTTTGACGAGCAACTTTCCCTTCTTCGTCGAACTTATCCGAGTTCCCGAAGGCCATGTTTTCAGCCTGACAAGAACTTCTAGTTGTGGGACCCACCTCCATTTGCTATAAAAGAAGAACCCTTCTTCACTTTACTCTTTTCTTGGCTCATATTGGTTGTGGAAGAGTGTTGTGCCAATCTAGGGCTTCTTCTTGGTTTCCTTCTTCTTCTTCTTGCTTTCTCCATCTCAAATCACTCCAACACTTGCACCAATAAAAAAATGGACTTCATCATCTTCTTCCTCATCTTGAACGCTTCCTATTGGTACCATTTGTAGAAGAAACCACACATTCCAAGGTTCATTTTGAGCAATCTCTTGCCATTTGAAGACCTTACATTAAGCCATCTTCTCCATCTTCTATATTTGGGTTTTCCTAGCGTTAGGGAGTCTCCATCTCTTTTATTGCAAGCTTTCTCCTTCTTGTTCTTGGTTTTGTCATCTAGGGTTTCTAAATGGGTGTATTTGGGGGTTTTGTGTAGATTGGTGATTTTGGCCTTGGAGAGTGTTTAGGAGTTGGTTTTTGCTAAGCTTGGTGATGGACCGCACTCCTGGCGCCTGGTCCTACCAAGGTCGGCGGACGTGGGAGTCCGTTGGGTCCGACCCTTTCGTAACCGGGGGGCAAGGGCGTGCATCAACATTTCTTTGTGTGGGTGTGCCAGATTTTCTTTTTTTACTTGGAATTGTAAGTAGTGATCCGGAGATCAACCTTCGCAAGTAAAAAAGAAATCAACTTCTTTCAAGCTTTCCATTGCACATATATTTAAGAAAAGAGACATTTTCTGATTTGCCGTGAAAGGCGATTTTTTTTTTTGCATTTATAGCCGATTTTGGCGTTTATAGCCGATTTTGGCGTTTATAGCCGTTTTACAATCCTTATCAATAATGAAAGACAAGAGTTGTGATTTTTGTCTCTTTTTAAAAAATACAAACTACAATGAAAAGCAAGAAAATGAGGATCTAACTTCTCAGGAGATTGTGGGGGACCCGTTCAGATTGACGGTCGCAAGCCATATGTGGACTTCGCCATCATCCATGCAGATGAGAACAGAGGATGCTATTGATTCGCTTGGCTTGGCTATAACCTTAGGTTTTTAAAGAACAAAGACCAAAAGGAGGTCCTATGTCCAATAAAAAGCCGAGTAGACGGGCTGAAAAGCCACGTCTAAGCCATTTGAAAGCAGAAGGAGAAGGCAAAGACCTTGGGGGGATACCCCCCAAGGCACTTTTGTCACCTTGTAGCGGTGGTCGGTGTAGAACTTCCGTAGAGTTTTCTCTCTTAGATTTCTTATGCCTTTTTGCTGTCTGAGTTTCTGGATTTTCTGCAGTCTATTGTCTGTGTGTTTGTTGATTCATTTTTCTTCTATATTTTTCCTTGACATTTTTGATCATTTATTGGCCCGATTTCCCTGTAGAAAACCTGATGAGAATCCTTGCATTTTATTTTGCAAAGTTTCCAATTTTCCGAGAAAGCCAAAGACTTTGTTGCGCAGAGCTGCCGATTTTCCGTCAGAAGCTAAAACTGGGTCAAACGGATTCGGAATGACCTGAAATTTGAGGTGAAGCCTCCTGAGCAATAAATAAGACCAACCATAGGCTTTTGTTTGAGTTTTGAAGCCGTTTGGGGTCCTATCACCAGTAGACTTGCTTTTGTCGCGATGGAGATGTCGCGGTTTGATGTGCGGTCAACCGATGTCCGATTGACTTGAAATTTGACAGGGAACCTATTGGAGTCATTTTAAGATGATCCATAGGCTCTGTCTTGGAAACCATGGTCCCGGGGAGCTTTGTCACCGAGAGGCCTGATTTGGCTTCCGAGCGTCAAACTATGGTCAAATGTTGTCGAAATGTCCTGAAATTTGACGTGTAGCCCTTTGTAAGCATTTTGAAGCCGTCCATGTGCTCTATCTGATGAGTGATGGTCTCGGTGGTTCTTTCCATCGAGAGGCTTGATTTAGCTGTTCGAGGGTTGATGTAGGGTCAAACATTGTCGGTTTGACTCGGAACTCGACGTGGAGCCTTTTGGATGTATTTTGAGACCATCCATCGGCTCTGATCGAAGATTTGATGTCTCCGATGCTTTCACCGCCGGGAGTTCCTTTTCAGCTGTCGGAGAAACGAAGTTAGGCTAAATGATTTTGAAATGGCCCGAAACTTCTTGTGTACTCCTCTTTTGGCTGTCTTGAAGGATCTTGCAGTTTTTGTTTGATTCTGACAAGATTTGATTTTTAGAAGTAGCATTGCTTATTTATGGCAGGTTGCGACTTCATGTAGCTCTTTGGATCTTGAAGAGGCAAAGTGACATTTTTTGTGTCAACAAATGCCCCCTCGAGGTACAGCGATGAGTTGCTTATCATTTGTAGTCGATGTGCCTCGAAGAGATTTGTGAAGGAGAGCCTGTGACTTGACCAAGAGTCTTTGAGCAGTCTTTCTTTTTGGTATTTGTAGCCTTTTGAGCTTCCAGGGGAATTTTATGGTAGTGAAAGGGATCACTTACCATCTCAAGGCAAAGTTTTGAAGATGACATCAGGGATGTGGATTTGGATTTTGACCTTGTGACCTAACAGGCTGTATGTGGCAGGTTAGGGGGTCGGGTTTAGTTTTGACCGTGTGACCCAACAAGCTGTATGTGGAATGTTGGGGGATCAATTCTGATCTTGTGACCTAACAGGCTGTATGTGGCAAGTTAGGGGATCAGGTTTTGGTTTTTGGTTTTGGTCTTGTGACCTAACATGTTGTATGTGGCAAGTTAGGGGACCAGGTTTTGGTTTGGATTTTTGTGGAATGTCAATTTCAAGATTTTGGCTCAATTTGGTAGATGAGGCTGGATGGTTTGATTTTTGGAAGCTCATGGGGCTTGGAATTCTTTTTTGTATGGTCAAATCAACTTAAAAGAGGCATGGAACCATTTTTGTATGCTCTTGGTAAGAGGGATTTCTCTTTGACTAAAAGCCCAATTTTTTTTTTTTTTTGTGTGCCTAGATGGTCAAACCTGGCTCATATGAGTTAACCGATGGGACCTTAAGCTTTTGAAATGGCTTAGATCTCCTATGGTGTCATTTTTGCAAAGAATATCCAAAAATATCTCATTTGGAGAGAGAATATCTAAGAATATCTTTATTTGGAGAGAATCTCTCATGTTCCCTTTATTTTGGGATAGGGTATCTCAAGATATCTTTCTTTTGGGAAAGAATCCCTCATTGATCCTATCTTTTGGGATAAAATCTCTCATTGATTTCTTTTTGGGAGAGAATCCCTCAAGATATCTTTCTTTTGGGAAAGAATCTTTCTAATCTCTTTCTTTTGGTAATGTTACTAATTAGTAACACTTACCTCTTTCTTCTTTCCTTCTTTGGTTTGCTCTCTTCTATAAAAGCAAGGAGGAGGTTGGATCTCTTGCTCTTATTACTTTCTTTTGCAACAATCCCAAGAGGGCTTCAAGACCAAGAGTTCTTCTTCTTCAAGATCTTCAAGACTTTTCTTTTTCTTCTCCATCAATGGCTTCAAGTAAGTTCCCTTTTTCAAGAAAACCCCATTGTAGGAAAAAAAAGGTTCTTTTTTTTTGTTTCTTTCTTTTCTTCTTTTTTTTCACGTGTTTTCCTTTTTTTTTTTACACGTGTTTTCCCTCTTTTTTTTTTCGTGCTTTTTTTTTTTTTTTTTTGCATGTTTTTTTTTGTGGGCCATACGGACAGATCCGTACGGATCTGGCCGTACGGCCACGTGGCCTGTGGGCCATCCCTTTTTTTTTGTTTTCTTCCCCCCCCCTTTTTTTGAGAAAGTTTCTTTTTTTTTTTTTTTTTGCTCATCATTGATAATGCATTTTTTTTTTACCAAGATGTTCATGCATGTATATTTTTGTAAATTGAATTGTAGCATGATGTGATAGCATACCTGAAAGTTTTCGTAAATTTGGGAATTTGGAGCTCGTAGCGATGTTGAGCCCTTCCTAATTTTGGGGAGACTTTGAGGTTTCGAAAGTTTCGGAGCTTCGGAGCTCGCAGCAATGTTGAGCCCATCTTCAAGCTTTGTATTTCTTTCGGGATAATTCATTTTCTTCGGAATTGCCCCGTCATCATGTCAAAATTTCGCCAGATTTTTTTTTTTTTTTGCCAGCTGACTCGCCATAGGATTCCGATGACTTTGAACCATCGATGGACGCAAATGTTGATGATGCTTCCGATGAGTTCATGGAGGAAGAAAGTGTTCAAACAGGATCATATTCATACCTTTTTGTGTTTCTTTGGCAGGTTTTGAAGTGACAGAGGAGGATCCGTCGCTTCCAGAGCAAGGGATGCCAGAGGTTGATCCAGAGGTAGAGACTCCTGGGACCAGTTCTGACAATGTTGAGGAGATACCTCGTGTTGAGATTCCTTCCCGAGCAGGAGCAGCTTCAACTGGAAAGAGTTCTTTTGTTACTCTTCCAACAGGTGATGACATGAGCAGCCGACCAACGGAGTTGGGCGAATCCTCAACGGGGCCATCTCTTCTTTTTACGAAGAAGGTGGTGGTACGAGTTCTGAGCTCTTGGATTGAGACTCTGCTTTCTGGGCACTTAGATGCCGGATTTGGGATGATCTAGCATGTGCGAGAGATTCTCGGTGATGCTGAAGAGGCTGGTCTAGATGTCACAAGTGCCAGGGACAATCGTTGATAGGATCATTGAGCTGGGTGACAGGTGGTTTGAGACCATGGGTTTTCCTGATGACCAGTTCTTCAAGGAGATGTTCCTGGATCCTGCGGATAAGGCTCAGTCTAACCTGGATGAGGCTACAGAAAGCAGGAAGCAGGTAGTCCGAGAGAAGAACTTAGAAGAGCTAAACATCATTGGGCTGACACATGACCTTAACATCCTTGATAGGGAGGTCGATGAGGCAGGAAACGTCTTGAGCATTTGCAGGCACAAGTCGCTGCCAAGTGGACTGCAATAACAGAGGCTCGTGACAGGGAGAGTGCTCTGATTCGCCGGGTTGCACATGCCAATCGAGTTCTTAAAAGGAAGTCTGATGAGAACAAACAATGGCGAAATGCTTGAGATAAGCTTCCCGGTGCGAAAGAAGGGTTACAGCCCACCCCAGCATCTCATGGCAAGTTTCTGAAGAAGCGTGCCTTGGAATCCTTGACGGCTGAGGCCAAAAGTTTGCTTAAGGAGCTGAACTCTTGGCTGGAGACCATTTTTGATTGAGCTCCTTTAAAAAAAAAAAAAAACAAAAACCATCCTTCTCTCTTTTTTTTTTTTAGTACCACTTGTATTTTTTTTGGTGCTTTTCTTTTTTTTTGTAGTGCTTGTGAACACTTCCTTTTTTTTTTTTTGGTACCACACGTATTTTTTGGTACTTTTTTTTTGTTTTCCCTACGCTCACTTAAATCTTTTTGTGATGAAAGTAATTGCTAAATGGGATGCCTTTTTTTTTTTTGGTTTTCCTTACGCTTACTTAAATCTTTTTGTGATAAAAGTAATTGCTAAATGGGATTTGATCAAAAGCTTGTCATTTTGTGAAAATCTTTTGTCAAATGATTGTTTTGGCATGAAAGCCGATTTTTGACATGAGAGCCAGCTTTTTTTTTTGTGGTATTGATAGCCGATTTGTGGCATTGATAGCCGGGTGTTTTTTTTTTTTAAAGCCAAAGTGTTTTGTTTATGGCATTGATAGCCGGTTTGTTTTGGTGGCATCTATAGCCGGTTTGTGGCATTTATAGCCTGTTTTGGTGGCATTTATAGCCGATTTGTGGCATTTATAGCCTGTTTTGGTGGCATTTATAGCCAGTTTGTGGCATTTATAGCCGGTTTGGTTTTCAAAAATGCAAGTATCGACTAAAAGTCGCCTCCCTGCTGAATGTTCTTGCAAGTATCGATGGAATGTCGCATCCTTGCTCATTCGGTTGCGAGTATCGATGGAATGTCGCATCCTCGCGGATTTGGGTGCAAGTATCGATGGAATGTCGCATCCTTGCTTTTCAAAAATTTTGGTTTTGCGGATACTGACTTGATGTCGTTTCCCCACGATTTTTGAAATTTGTGGTTTTCTCGAACCTTTGGGTTATGGATATCAACTGAAATGTTGCGTCTCCATGTTTTTTTTTTTTAGGTTTTTTCGAACCTTTGAAATTTGGGTTGTGGATATCAACTGAAATGTTGCATCTCCACGGTTTTGGATTTTGCAAGTATCGACGAAATGTCGCTTCCTTGCGATTTTGGAAGTGTCGAACGTGGTTCGCATGCTTCCGATATGTGCGAGTATCGATTAAACGTCGCTTCCCGACGGCTTTTTGAAAAAACATTTTTTTTTGTTTAAAGACACGAGGGTCATAAGTTTTGACCTAAAACCATTTAGGCGGTAAAAGGTAGGGTGGACAAGGGTGGAAATCCCTGAATCCGGATTTTGTTTCAAACCATGAATTTTGGGTTCAAGGGTTGAAAAGTTAGGGAAAGGTTCCTAAACTTGGGTTTTTTTTTTTTTGAACAATGAAACGATGAAAGTAAGCATTGTTTAAATTTCTAGAAATTTCAACATTTGATATGAAAATTCTAAAAAAGGTGGGTTTAGCGAGCGTGTACCTGGAAACCGGTTTTGGCCGTACAGGTATTGCTCTTACCCAGTTGGGTAAGTCTTCAATGGTAGTACCGCTTTAAGAACTTGCCGTTGATGGGCAGCATACATCTGTTACCTTCTATGTTTAGGAGTGCGTATGCGCCATTGGAGAAAACCTTGTCGATGACGTAGGGTCCCTCCCATTTTGGCTCAAATTTGCCTTTGGACTTGTGAGCGAAGACCATTGGTCTTTTTACTGCAAGAACCAAGTCACCCTTTTTGTAGGCGCGTTGCCTGACCTTTTTGTCGAAAGATCCTGCCATGCGTGCTTGGTAAAGTTCAATGCTTTGTTGAGCTTCGAGCCGTCTCTCATCGAGATTGTCCAGCTCATGGAGTCGCAATTTGACATTGCTTTCCTGAGTCATGTCATTTTGCAAGGATACCCTCAAGGAAGGAATTTGTACTTCCAAGGGTATGACAGCTTCGCATCCATAGACCAAGGAGAATGGTGTACTATGGGTTGGTCCTCGAACGGTGGTTCGATAGGCCCACAAAGCTTCAGACATTTTGTCGCTCCAGTTTCTTTTGTGACTAGTGACCATTTTTTTGAGGATTTTGCAGATTGTCTTGTTGAAAGCTTCTGCCAACCCGTTCGCTGCCGGATTGTTTGGAGTCGAAGGATAGCTTTGGATTTTGTATTTGTCGCAGAACCTGTAGAATTGATGATCCCGGAATTGTGGTCCGTTATCATGGACGAATCTTTTGGGTATGCCGAAACGACAAATGATGTTGGTGCGCAGGAACTGAAGGACTGATGAGGTCTTCATTTCGTTGAACGCAAATGCTTCTGACCACTTGGAGAAATAATCCGTAGCGGCGAAGATGAAGCGATGACCTTTGCTCGAAGGGGGAGAAATAGGACCTATGATGTCCATACCCCAGGCTTCGAAAGGCCATGAAATCGCTGTAGGATGCACCCATTCTGGAGGCATGTGAATGTAATCTCCATGAACTTGGCATTGTTGGCAGCGCTTAGCAAATTGCATTGCGTCGGCTACCATGGTAGGCCAGTAATAACATAACCTTTTTATCTGATCATAGAGCTTGGGACCAGCCTGATGAGCTCCACAAAGACCAGCATGAACTTCTTTGAGTGTTTCTTCAGCCTCTTGTTGTGACAAGCAGTGTAGAAGTACTCCGTTGAAGGATTTCTTGTAAAGGATTTTTGAAGGAATATCCAAATGAAAGCTTGGGGTTCGCCTTTGGATGCTTACCCGTTCTTTTGGATCTTCAGGTAGGATTCCAAACATAATATAATCAATGAACGGATCCCTCCAGTTGCCGATTGAAGTTTGAAGGATTGAAATCCGACTTCCAACCACTTGGTGGCATTCAGCAACAGCTTGGTGTGTGTTAAGAGGAGGAAGGATTCTTCTTTCGCACAATGTGATTTGCATGTTTTCCCCTTCCTGGATTGCCATGGATGCGGCAAGTCCAGCTAGGGCATCTGCACGTATGTTTTCACCTCTACGAATGTGGGTGATGTGACAGATGTCAAACTTTTGCAGAAGTGATTGTGCCTTGTTGTAGTAAGGCAGCAAATCTGGCTTCCTGACTTCAAATTTCTGATTCATCTGGTTGACGATCAGTTGAGAGTCTCCAAAGACTTCTAGCATGGTGATACCGGATTCGATGGCGAGTTCCAATCCTAGGATCAGAGCTTGATATTCAGCTGCATTGTTTGTGAATGGTTCCAGTAGCGAGAAAGCGTGTGGAATCATGTATTTGTCGGGGCTAACAAAGAGGATGCCAACTCCCGAGATCAGCTGTCTTTTTTCATTTGTCCTGGTTGCACCGTCAAAGTACATGTCCCAGGAGGCACTTTGTGAGAAAGTCTCCACATTGTAGACTGGTTCGTCTGGGAGATCATCTCTGAGTGGAGAATCTTTAGGCAATGGATGCTCTGCGAGGAAGTCCGCTAGAGCTTGCCCTTTGATTGTCTTCTGTGGTACATACCTAATATCAAATTGTGACAGAAGGATGGACCATTTTGCCAGTCGAGCATTGAGAGAACCTGCCTTTGTGACAAGGACCTTCAAGAGGTTGACCCTCGAGACCAGGTATACTGTGTTGGAAAGCAAGTAATGACGCGGCTTTTGTACGGCGAACATCACTGCAAGACATTCTTTTTCGACTGGAGAGTAGCGATGCTCTGCACCTATTAGCATGCGGCTGAGGTAATATAGAGCAGCTTCTTTTCTTTGATTATTTTCTTGCGCAAGCAGAGCTCCCAAAGAGTGATCAATGGCTCTTGTGTACAAGATAAATGGTTTTCCAGTGGTAGGAGCAGCTAACACTGGAGGTTTTGTTAGGTATGACTTGATATCTTGGAAAGCTATTTCACAGTCAGCATCCCAGACAAAGTTTACACCTTTTTTCATCAACCAGGAGAATGGACGGCATTTCCCCGAAAGATTGGAGATGAACCGTCTTATGTAGGCCAATCTCCCTTGAAACCCTTTGAGTTCTCTCAAGGTTCTTGGAGAGGGCATTTCTAGAATGGCTTTGACTTTTATAGGGTCAAGCTCTATTCCAGCTTTCCGAACTAAGAATCCGAGAAACTTACCCGACGAGACGCCGAAGAAGCATTTCAAAGGATTCATTCGCAGTTTGTGTTTGCGAAACCGGAGGAAGACTTCTCGAAGGTCTTCGAGATGATCTTCTTTTCTTTTGCTTTTGACGGCGAGGTCATCAACATAACATTCAACCGTCTTGTGCTGCATATCTTGGAATAATTTCATCATAGCCCTCTGATATGTGGCACCAGCATTTTTCAGACCAAATGGCATGACAGTGTAACAATACACGCCAAATGGGGTCCGAAAAGATGTATGTTTTTCATCTTCAGGATGCATCTTTATCTGATTGTAACCAGAGAAACCATCCATGAATGTCATTCACTCGAATCCACAGGTATTATCAATCATTACCTCTGGTATGGGGAGCGGAAATTCATCTTTTGGGCATGCGCCATTCAGGTCTCTATAGTCAATACAGACCCTGATTTGCCCGTTTTTCTTTGTCACGGGGACAATGTTGGCCAACCATTCAGGATGTTGTTCCTTACGGATGAAGCCGACGCTTTTGAGTTTTTGAACTTCTTGTTCAATTTTATCCATCACATCTGGACGGAATCTTCTTTGGCCTTGCTTGACAGGCTTGATGTCTTCTTGAAGATTGAGTTTGTGAACCACTATTTTGGGGTCTAAGCCAGGCATTTCAGCGTAAGACCATGCAAAGCAATCAATGAACTCGCGAAGAAAGGCGATATACTCGGGTAACTCATCATCCTTTTATATTCTTGCTTATGAATACAGGACGTGGGTTATCTGGTGTTCCTAAGTCTATCTTTTGAACATGATCTTCTGTTGGAAGGTTCGAAGGTGGTTCCTCCACAATATTTTCGGAGGCTTCCAGCTCAACGAAACCTTCTGGGGTTTCAAAGGCATTTCCAGACCAAGGTTTTGTTCCTTTCCACGGGTCTTCTTGATCGGTAATTTTCCCAAGGCTTGCTATGAGATGATCCCAATCGCCTGTTGAAACCGGGTCGAAGTAGGCTACTTCTTTTGGAGATGAGGGTTCTTCTGGGTCAAAAGACCACACGTCTGTGCCATCGGACAACTCCTCTTCATTTTTGGAGAAATCGTGCCAATTGGATGAGCTTCCTGGATCTTTGTCAGGTGACTCATTAAAGAGATATCCAGGGAGACCGATGTCTTCATGGACTTGAGATGTTGAGGCGTGGTCAGTATATTGACTTTTAAGCCTTTGTGTCAACCGTCTCAGGGGAGTGTCAGGATCATACCCTAACCCGTGTGAAGACTTTTCTACATAGCCGTTGAGTCTCCAATCTTCCAGCTGGCTTTTGATCAAGACGGGCCCCAATGGCGTGAGAATACCGCGTCCTTCTCCCAAACCGACTGGGTTTTGAGCATCATAGCCCATTTTCTTCATAATAGCTTGTGCCACAGAACTATATAAGGATAGTTGAGGCATACCTTTATTTTGGAAAGGTTCAAGCATAGAGTTTGATGAAGAAGCATCCGATCTATGGAAGAAGATCGGCTTTTCCTTTGCTGAAGTTGCTGGAACAACGAAGGAAGCTGACGTATGATCTTCTATGTCAGAAGTTGTCTCCATTGGAGTAAGAGTAGGCCGAACTTGCTGAGAGTCAGCTTGGCTTGACGATGTGTCCTCTTCTAGCTCTGAATTCGAGTCCGTGTCTTGCATGATAGAGACAACAAATTTGCCCCCAGGCTTTTGCTTTGCCTTCTTCACTTTAGTTGTGATGACCAAAGGCTTTGAAGATTTGAGGGAGATGATGAAGGGAGTTTGAATGCTCTCTTCGGATTTACCGGATGATTTGTTTTCTTCCGGCGATTGTTGAGGAGCCTTGCCTTTATCTTTCTAAAGATTTTCGGCAAAGGATGTTGTGTGCTTATCCTCTTCTTCTTTTTCACCTTCATACATCTGTGAGTCTGCGAAGTGGACTTCTTTACCTTTGAAGGGTTTTCTGTCCGCAAAGACTCGATGTATCATGCCGTCATCGCCAACAAACTTGATGCATTGATGTAGAGTTGAAGGGACAACACCATTCTTGTGGATCCAAGGGCATCCGAGAAGGATGTTATAACATGAAGGGGTTTTTATTGCAAACACAATGACCTCAGAAATAAGATCACCGATATGCAATTTGAACCTGATTTTGCCGATAGGCCTTTGAGTACTCCCATCGTATCCAAAGATAGATACAGATGTGTGGCTCAGCTTGCTGGGTGGGATGCCCAACTCTACAAGAGCCGATGTGGAGATGAGGTTGAGTGCAGAACCTGGGTCGATCTGAACTCTTTGCATAGGCATTTCCTTGATATACCGTGTGAAGTACAGGGTCGGTTGTGCCTGGTTTCGCCAAGTAGGAGGTCGTCCTTTGTGAAGGCGATGGTTGCACTGGCTGCTTTTTTAACCGAGAGGCATTCAATGCATGATCCCTCAGTTTTCTTCTTTTCTCCCTTTGAGGAGGCTTCTGAGTTTTTGACCCGGTAATCCATTTCAATTTAGAGGACTTGCGGGGCATGTTTGTCGACATCCTCATTCAGCTTTTGTAATTCTGAGATGAGATTATCATGAGTGTGCGGAGACATTCGCAATAAATCCAGGATGTGCAGACGTGCAGGTATGTGCTTGAAGTGTTCGATCAAGTCATACTTGAAAGCCTCCTTAAGGCCTGCATGTTCATCATTGTTGCCACTAGGGGCGCTTACAACATCTTTTCCCGAAGGATTTACATATGTAAAGGAAGATTGGTTGTAATTTTTGTGGTAGTCCCGGCCAGAGCGGGTGCCTCTACCAACTTCCAGAGCTTCTTGAGAAGGGTCTTCATTTGGAAGATTGTCTTCAGGATCAAGAGGCTGTCGTTTTTCATTTGCTGAGGATGTATCAGCAGCGGAGTTGCCATCCTCAGTGATTGTGTTGCACGGAGCATTTTCCGGGAACAAGTCCTGAACATCATCCAACAACCATTCTTCTTCGTTGACTAATTCATCGTCCGAAGCATCAATAGCTGGGAGTTCTTCAGTCAGGAAGGGTGTGAACTTTAAAGTCACAGTCTCAGGAGAAGAAACCTGAGAGGGTGTCATCTCAGTGAAAGTCACGTGAGACGAGGTGGCTCCAGAAGATACATTGCTAGGAGTCGCCGGAGTGTAAGTGCTTTCATCAGACGATGCTTCGGAAGAGCTATAATCCCGAATTATCACATTACAGGAAGCTCTGACGGGAGACGTTGTCTGATCGGAGTCAGACTCATCCTCGGATGTAAGAGGATCGTCTATCCAGCAATTTTCTCCATTTTCAGGAGTTAAGGGAGGATGTACCTGATGGTCTTCAGGGACTTCAGGCTCTAGATTGCGAGGAGGCTCGTTGACACGGTCTTGCTCTTGTTCTAGAGCGAGACGCTGCAAGATCCTTGCATATTCTTCAAGATCATGCATGGGAGCCAAATCTTCTTCTTCATCAACTCTTTGTGACTCAACATGGTTGATTTCCACTGGAGTAATGAGAGGTGCTGGGTCAACAGCATTTTCTTGTACAGCCTCTCGGTCTTCTTCATCATCAGACCAGGATCCTTGTGGCTGTAGAGGGTTATACCAGATTACTGGCATAAGATGAGTCTCAGGAACCCATTCTTCATCGGAGAGGTATTCTCCTGTTTCAAGGGACTCCTCCCACTCATCTGTGTAGTTGGATTCGAATCCATCATCGGTGTCACTGGACTCGTATCCATCAATGGAGAATCCAACTACCGAATTGCAAGAGTATGATGCCTCCTGCATGGCTTCTTTGAATTGAGGTGGTATGAAATCACTAAGAGTGAATTTTCTTACCCCCTTTGAAGTCTCTGGAAGGGATGTTTTTGTTGCCTCCAGTGAAGCGGTAGAGGAAGCCTCTGCCTTTTCTTTGACCTCTTGTTTTGGCTGGGTCTTCTCTTGTCGTTTGAGCTTAAGGAGATATTTCCTAGCCTGCCTTCGCTGTTGAGCTGTAGGCTTTGTTTTCACGACCTCCCAATTTTCATCTTCCAGGAGATCGGGATGTACCCATATGGGTTGTCCGTCTGGTGTCGGGTAAGGAACCAGATCCTCGGACGCTTGGATTGAGTTTATCACCTTGAAGGAAGTAGTGATCTTCTTCTTCGGTGATTTTGATGTTTGTCCACATGTCACCATGTTGACGGAGGCAGACCCATAGTTTTTGTCAAAGGTGATGACTCCGTTTTTCCACATCTCGTTTATTTTCTCCCTCACAACAAAGCATTGATTGAGAGGATGCGAGATCGTCTGGTGGTATGGACAGTACCGAGGATCGTTGGTTTTGCCAACATCACCCGGTCTTTTTGGTTCAGGCAAGGTGAGCTTGCCGTTTGCCACAAGAGCCCCGAAGATTTCATGAACATCTTCATAAAACGGGTATTTCTTCTCTACTCGTTCTTTGAAGGCATCTTAGAGTTCAGGTCTCTTACCTGCAGCTTTGTTTTCAGCTTTCTTTGGTGGCTGAGGAACTGGCATGGTCTGCACATTGAGGACCTCTTTCTTCTTTGGTTTAGAGGTTGCAATGGCGGTTGGCTCTTTTCTTGATGATTTCTGACTGTTGAGGTCTTTAATCACCGTTTCAGCTTCCAGGAGTTCTCCCAGATTTTTTGATTTGTTGCCGATGATCATGGAGCGGATTCTGGCTCTCATGTTGTTTCGACAGATGTCGACTAGCGACGCTTGTGGCAGTACATCAGAACATTTGTACGCCATTGCTTTCCACTTGTGAATGAAGTCATATGTTGACTCATTCTCCCCCTGTTTTAGGCTGCACAGTTGAGCCATAGTAGCGGGATGATCCTCACCTTTGAAGTGAGTCAGGAAGCGTGTCTCTAGCATGGCCCAATTTTGGATGGAGTCCTCCGGCAGAGTGGAGTACCAATCGAAGGCCGTACCTTTTAGGGTACTTGCAAAGAGGTGGATCTTGAGTGCATCTTGATCCGCGTTAGCTCCCGTCAGGATCTTGAAGTGGATGACGTGCTGTCTGGCAGACCCTTTCCCCGTATATGTTTGGAGAGTATGATGCTTGAATTTGGTGGGGAACGGGACCGAGTCCATCCATAAGGGATATGGTGGCTTGATCCCATGCTCCTTGAGTATATCCTCTTTTTTTGCTTTGGCGAGGATACTGTCTACGTCCTTTTTGGTAAGGGCGCATGACTCATTTTCTTCTCCATTTACCTCATCGTCTTGATGATTCGGAGGAGGTTCATTGTTCGCCTGATTTTGGAAGGCGAGGAGAAGGTTTTCCATCAGAGTTTCAATCCTCTGTTGGCCTTGTTCCAACTGCTGGATGCAGGTGATCGCATCATTTAGAGGTGGATTGCGGGGTGGTGGCTCAGAATTTGTAGCCAAGACGTTCATCCTTCGTGATTCGAACGAAGAAACTGTCCTGGTGACTGAGCTGGGGCTCATTCTTTTTGAAGAAGAGCTTGAGGAAGGATCACTCTGCCGTCCTTTGCATGAAGGAGCAGGGGATTCTTCTGAATGTCTTCTTGTCCTGGAGATGCTGCGGGTCATCGGACGTCGGACATGGATTTTTGTTGCTGACTTTTGGTGCCTTACGGTTTTTCCAACCATATGGACGGCAGCAACTTGGTTGGGTCTATCTTTTTCAACCCATTTGGGAGAGACTTGAAGTGTAGGAGGCTGGATCCTTTGCTTTTCTAGTCTCTTTTGTCTATACGACGCCGGCGGCGTATGCGACGAGCAATTTGAGCTTCGGTCAGCTCTGGCTGGGCTTTGACGATGAAGGATGTGCTCCCTCGGGCGCAACAGCCGAGCCTGTCTTCTTTGCAGCTGGGCAAGGACAGGATGCGAACCCTGTCCTTCGCCTGTTGCAACGAAGCTTTGAATTTTTGGAGTTCAGCCCCTGTAGAGATGAAGGGTCGAACTGCAGGTTTGTAGGCCTTAGCAGGTGCTTACAGAGGCCTTGTGATGCATGATCTGATTTTGGGCTTGTAAGAACAAGCCGGCTCATGCTGGGATGACTTGGAAGTCAGGTTGGAGATGGGTCTCTCCTCTTTCATGTAAGCAAGAGGGTAGAACTGGTTCTCCTTGAGTGGGGCCAGGAATGCTGGCTTGGTAGATGTTTGGGACCTTCTTTGTTTTGGTGAAGGTCTTGGGGACCAAGTCTTGGGATAGACCTGGTCGTTTGCTGGTCGAGGCTTCGTGGGGCTGCTACGGGCTTCGGGCCTTCTGGTGCTCGCCTTTGGTGTCACGGTAGTGACACGTTGAGAGGCGAGTTTCTGTTTCTTGGAAGGAGCAGTTTGTTCCTCAGGAAGTGGGAATGGTCCCAGCGTCCCAAAGACGATAGTCCGGGGAGTCGAGGTCGACCCGGAGCTTAGAGAGTTGCCGAGGGAGTTGACGCTTCGGCAGCTGATGGGGCGCTTATAGATGCGCGTAGTTTGCTTCTGTTGAAGCATGACTTAGTGCTTACTCTCATCGAAAGTAATGGTAAGTGATGCTGCCATTGTTAGTTTTTTTTTGAAAAAATTTCTGAAACAAGACCACATCCATTAGTAATCACAAGAATATAATGATCATAAATGGGAAGTTCTATGGTTTTGTCTTTTCAAATTGCTCGAGGAAGATGACCCAAGCAATATGAAGAAGGCAAAACGCCATAGAGGGTACAATTGTTCTGATCGCAGGTATGGTAAGCCCAGAATGAGCGTCCCAGTGACTGCTAGAAGTAATCATGATTTAAAATCTCGGTATCGGTCCTGGTATCGGCCGGGCCGAAAAACCGATATGTCTCGGATATCGTCGCGGATATCGGTCCGTCGCGGTCGTCGCGGTGTGAATTTTTTTTTAATCCAAAAAAATTTGCAAAAATATTCAAAAAATCCAGAATATTAGAAAGAGTGGTGCTATTGGCACCACACTTTCTGCTATTGGCACCGCACTACAAGACAAAAAAAAAATCCTAAACTACCCTTCCTCCCTCCTCCCTCTCTTCCCTTCCTCCTCCTCCCTCCTCCTCCCTCCTTCCTCCCTCTCCCAGCCTCCACCCTCATCCCCCTCCCCTCCCCCTCCCCCCTCCCAGTCGCCGGCGGGGAGGGAGATCGGCCGGCAGCCGGCGGCGGAAGCCCCCAGCCGGCTGGCCTCCCTCCCCCTCTCTCCCTCTCCCTCTTTCTTCCTCTCTCCCTCTTCTTTCCCTCTTCTTCCTCTCTCCCTCCCTCTCCTTCCCTCCCCTACTTTCTTCTCCCTCCCCCTCCCCCTCCCCCTCCCCCTCCCAGTCGCCGGCCGGGGGGGGGGGGGGAGATCGGGCTGCAGCAGGCCGCCTGCTGCAGTGCCTGCTGCTGCAGCCCGATCTCCCCCCCGGCCGGCGACTGGGAGGGGGAGGGGGAGGGGGAGGGAGAAGAAAGTAGGGGAGGGAAGGAGAGGGAGGGAGAGAGGAAGAAGAGGGAAAGAAGAGGGAGGGAGAGAGGAAGAAGAGGGAAAGAATAGGGAGAGAGGAAGAAAGAGGGAGAGGGAGAGAGGGGGAGGGAGGCCAGCCGGCCGGGGATCCCTCCCCGCCGGCGACTGGGGGGAGGGGAGGGGGAGGGAGAAGAAGAGTAGGGGAGGGAAGGAGAGGGAGGGAGAGAGGGAGAAGAGGGAAAGAAGAGGGAGAGAGGGAAAGAAGAGGGAGAGAGGAAGAAAGAGGGAGGGGGAGGGAGGCCAGCCGGCTGCCGGCCGGGGCTCCCTCCCCGCCGGCGACTGGGGGGGGGTTGAGGGGGGAGGCTGGGAGAGGAAGGGTGGAGGCTGGGAGAGGAAGGGAGGGTTGAGGGAGGAGGAGGAGGAGGAGGGAGAAGGAGGAGGAGGGAAAAAAGGGGGAGGGGTAGTTTAGGAAAAGGTTTTTTTTTTTTTCTTCGCGGTGGGAAGAGTAGAAAGTGTGGTGCCAATAGCACCACTCTATTAGAAAATGTTGGAAAACAATATCTTTTTCCATTAGTAACAACAATAAATCAAAATCTCGGTCACCTTAAGTTATGAGTCCTGTCTGTGTCGCTATTCGCTTTATTCTCCAGTATTTTATATAATGCAACCATTATTGATGCTCATGATCAATAAGATGAAATATCAAAAATTTAACATAATGCAACCACATTTTTTGGCAAAAACTCATACTTTTTTGTTCCAAAAGTATAGATCTATTTTAAACTAACACATTATCAATGCATTTGAACACTAATGTGAAAAAATGTAATTGATTTCAAGAAAGCCCCAAATTTTGGAAATAAAAAAATTTAGATCTACACTTTAAAATACTAGATCTAGGGAAAAATAAATGAGTAACATCGAATCTAACTCAAATACTCAATATAAAGCCTTTTGGTTCATGAATTAGTGTATTACACAATCTTTACTACTATATCATTCCAAACATAATTAAATAAGTTTAATATCATATCTAGCAGCTTATGATAATAATAGACATCCAAGCACAAAAAAAAGAATGACAATTAGCAAAAGAGTCCTAGCTATCATGGCCAAATATGATCATTTTGTCTTCTTGATTGCCACTTCTCTAAAACATGCGCTTCGCAGAAGGGGTCCGGGGGTATCCCCCAGCGGGGGTTGAGCTGACCGGTCAGCTTGCGGGGGTCCAGGGGGCAGCGCCCCCGAAAAAAAAAAAAAAGAAGAGATCGGCTGATATTTTGAAAATATCGGCCGATATATCATCACGGCCGATATTTACTTCGTATCGGCCGATATCTCGCGAGATATTGGCGATTTGAAGCCCGGTATCGCCGATACCGATATCTCAGCGAGATATCGGTTCGGTGTCGGCCGATACCGGTTCGTATCGGCCGATACGAACCGGTACCGGCCGATTTTTTAAACCATGGAAGTAATTGTGAACTTAAATTCGACTTATCGAGAAGCAGAGCTTGCTCGAGGTAAGAAGAATATAAAGTTGGAGTTACAAATGTGCCGGTCGCAATACAGTAGACCCTAAAAGGGCGTACTAGTACCGCTAGACACAAATGCTTTGAGACCGCATCCATGAGATGAGATTATCTGTTTTGAAAGGTCAAGATTGGATTCATCAAAGAGAGCAGATGGTATTCCGATCTGAATACGGGCTCAGCGATTTCCGCGAGCACCAGTGCTCAGAAAGAAATGAACCATAATTTCTCGGATCTGAATCCAAAAATGACGAGTTTTTTTTTTTTTTGAAAGGCCAATATCGGGTTCATCAAAGAGAGCAAAAGGCACTCCAATCTGAACACGGGCTCAGTGATCTCCGCGAAGCGCCAGTGCTCAGAAAAGAGAAGACCAAGATTTCTCCAATCTAAACCCAAAATGACAGAAGTTTTTTTGTTGAAGATTTTTTTTAAAAAAAATTATTTATTTATTTATTATTTTTTTAAAGATTTTTTTTATTTTTTTTTATTTTTTATTTTAAAATTTTTTATTTTAAAATTTTTATTTTTAAAATTTTTATTTTTGAAAAAATTTATTTAAAAGACGAGAGAGTACACATAGGCCTCCTAACCCGGTCTTATGAAATTTTGATTGATAGAATTGCCCCCAGGTAAGGGTAGGATTACTTAATGAATCCGTTTGGAGGACCCTTGCCTAGAACAGTCAAGCTATCTCCACACTCTGGACAAGGCTTTTCTTGGATCAACCATGATCAAAGAACACAGTTGGTTTAACCTTAGTGGTCTATGTCTTTTTTTTTGTTTATATATATATATATATATTTTTTGACCTTTAATGAACTCATCTAAGAGAAACGATGGCCCGAAACCTTAGTCGAACAGGCTCAACATTTCTGTAAGCGCGATGAACGATAGGAACGGATCAAGGTTTCTCAATTTTGAATTCAAAATGAAAAATCTGATTTTTTTATTTTATTTTATATATATATTTTTTAAATCTTTAATGAACTCATCGAAGAGAAACGATGGCCCAAAACCTTAGTCGAACAGGCTCAACATTTCTGCAAGCGCGATGAACGATAGGAATGGATCAAGGTTTCTCAATTTTGAATTCAAAATGAAAAATCTGATTTATATATATATTTAGATCTTTAATGAACTCATCGAAGAGAAACGATGGCCCAAAACCTTAGTCGAACAGGCTCAACATTTCTGCAAGCGCGATGAATGATAGGAACGGATCAAGGTTTCTCAATTTTGAATCCAAAATGAGAAATCTAATTTTTTATTTTTTTTATTTATATATATATTTTAGATCTTTAATGAATTCATCGAAGAGAAACGATGGCCCAAAACCTTAGTCGAACAGGCTCAACATTTCTGCAAGCGCGATGAACGATAGGAACGGATCAAGGTTTCTCAATTTTGAATCCAAAATGAGAAATCTAATTTTTATTTTTTTTTAAAAGAGAAAAAGTGGAAATAAATTCAAAGAATTAGAAATTTCCAAAAAATCTTATCTCATTTTTTTTAGATGCGGAATCCAACATGGCCACCAATCAACAAGTAGCCAAAGAATCAAGAAAAGAAGTATAAGCATAGAGCAATAGATATGATATGCAAATATTTCATTTCTAGCATCGTGTTCTCAAATGAACGGGTCCCACCGGGTGTGCCAGCTTGATGGACCGCGCTCCTGGCGCTTGGTCCTACCGAGGTCGGCGGACGTGGGAGTCCGTTGGGTCCGACCCTTTCGTAACCGGGGGGCAAGGGAGTGCATCAACATTTCTTTGTGTGGGTGTGCCAGATTTTCTATTTTTACTTGGAATTGCAAGTGGTGATCCGGAGATCAACCTTCGCAAGTAAAAAAGAAATCAACTTCTTTCAAGCTTTCCATTGCACATATATTTAAGAAAAGAGACATTTTCTGATTTGCCGTGAAAGGCGATTTTTTTTTTTGCATTTATAGCCGATTGTTGGCGTTTATAGCCGATTGTTGGCGTTTATAGCCGATTTTGGCGTTTATAACCGTTTTACAATCCTTATCAATAATGAAAGACAAGAGTTGTGATTTTTGTCTCTTTTTAAAAAATACAAACTACAATGAAAAGCAAGAAAAGGAGGATCTAACTTCTCAGGAGATTGTGGGGGACCCGTTCAGATTGACGGTCGCAAGCCATATGTGGACTTCGCCATCATCCATGCAGATGAGAACAGAGGATGCTATTGATTCGCTTGGCTTGGCTATAACCTCAGGTTTTTAGAGAACAAAGACCAAAAGGAGGTCATATTCCAATAAAAAACCGAGTAGACGGGCTGAAAAGCCACGTCTAAGCCATTTGAAAGCAGAAGGAGAAGGCAAGGACCTTGGGGGGGTACCCCCCAAGGGACTTTTGTCACCTTGTGGCGGTGGTCGGTGTAGAACTTCCGCAGAGTTTTCTCTCTTAGATTTCTGATGCCTTTTTCTGTCTGAGTTTCCGGATTTTCTGCAGTTTGTTGTCTGTGTGTTTGTTGATTCCTTTTTCTTCTGTATTTTTCCTTGACATTTTTTATCATTTATTGGCCTGATTTCCCTGTAGAAAACCTGATGAGAATCCTTGCATTTTATTTTGCAAAGTTTTCAATTTTCCGAGAAAGCCGAAGACTTTGTTGCGCAGAGCTGCCGATTTTCCGTCAGAAGCTGAAATTGGGTCAAACGATGTCGGAATGACCTGAAATTTGAGGTGAAGCCTCCTGAGCAATAAATAAGACCAACCATAGGTTTCTGTTTGAGTTTTGAAGCCGTTTGGGGTCATATCACTAGTAGACTTGCTTTTATCGCGA
This sequence comes from Litsea cubeba, assembly GCA_012931725.1. NCBI lineage: Eukaryota > Viridiplantae > Streptophyta > Magnoliopsida > Laurales > Lauraceae > Litsea > Litsea cubeba. The sequence continues at coordinate 69,863,974 of CM022949.1, forward strand.
TGAAGATGTCGCGGTTTGATGTGCGGTCAACCGATGTCCGATTGACTTGAAATTTGACAGGAAACCTATTGGAGTTATTTTAAGATGATCCATAGGCTCTGTCTTGGAAACCATGGTCCCGGGGAGCTTTGCCACAGAGAGGCCTAATTTGGCTTCCGAGCGTCAAACTATGGTCAAATGTTGTCGAAATGACCTGAAATTTGACGTGTAGCCCTTTTTAAGCATTTTGAAGCCGTCCATGTGCTCTATCTGATGAGTGATGGTCTCGGTGGTTCTTGCCGCCGAGAGGCTTGATTTAGCTGTTCGAGGGTTGATGTAGGGTCAAACATTGTCGGTTTGACTCGGAACTCGACGTGGAGCCTTTTGGATGTATTTTGAGACCATCCATCGGCTCTGATCGAAGATTTGATGTCTCCGATGCTTTCGCCGCCGGGAGTTCCTTTTCAGCTGTCGGAGAAGCGAAGTTAGGCTAAATGATTTTGAAATGGCCCGAAACTTCTTGTGTACTCCTCTTTTGGCTGTCTTGAAGGATCTTGCAGTTTTTGTTTGATTCTGACAAGATTTGATTTTTAGAAGTAGCATTGTTTTTTTATGGCAGGTTGCGACTTCATGTAGCTCTTTGGATCTTGAAGAGGCAAAGTGACATTTTTGGTGTCAACACTTGGACCAAAAGCAAGTGGATGATTAGATATGTTTGGAATGTTAACTCTTCCATGAATGATTTCTTGTTATTTTACTATGCCTCTTTCCATGTTTTACATGTTTTCACCTACTTTGAAATGCATGCCATGTTTTATATTAGTTTTACAAGTACATGCTTAGTAAGCTCTCTCTCTCTCTCTCTCTCTCTCTCTCTCTCTCTCTCTTGATGAATTTAATGGAAATGTTAAAAGAATTTTATTCAATGTGGTTTTTATTTCCAAAATGTATGATGGGTTTTGGTTGAATGTGATGGAGAATGTTGTGAAATGTTATAATGTGTATGGGAGAGACTGGATGATGATTATTGGGAGGCAAGGAGGTCTTTTATATGCAGGAAAATGTTTTGGAGAAAGAGTAGAATAAAGCCTGGAATGGGCATTTTCGGGCAACAGAAATGACTGCCCGCTCGAGCGGACATCAGGCCGCTTGAGCGCGCAGTCAATCTGGCTGTAGCCGAGGGCGGCAGAATGGCTTCTTGCTCGAGCGGACAAGGGGCGCTCGAGCGGCCATATCTCGAGCCTGGGCTATGTTTGATGCCTAAAAAGTGGGTTCTCTTAGGGATATGTGATTGTTTTGAGTCCTATCTTCATGATTTGATATAGGAAGGACTATGTGGAGCTATATTGAGGGAAATCTCACCCCGGAAACATATTGAGGACTCTTGATTTAGTAATGTGTATGGGTCACTTGGAATGTTCATGATGTTTTGGAGTACAAGTCCCAAGGATTTATTTAATCGACATGCGAGTTCTTATACGCATTGAGCTAAGCCTTGAAGCCTCAATATATAGTCCAGAATTTACAGAAATCAATTATACTTGATATTTTTACCCGAATTTCAATTATACTCTTCAAACTTAATGTTAAATGACTAGTCATGCCCCGAAAATACTGAAATCATATTTTAGCATCTTGCTAGCCCGTTTATGCCCAACCTGATATAAATGTATTTTTGTGCCTATGGACACCCCGTTCCGCTTATATAAGTACTTGTCTCGATTTCTTGCATGTGACCTATGAGTCGGCACCACTAAGCTTGGACGACCTTGTCGATTTGATCCACCGACTTGGAGATCCCCCTCCTGTCCCGCCAGCTGCAGCCTGGATCCTGTCCTGTCACGATACCCGGTTCGCTACCGTGGTCCCGTATAGTTATATATGTATTTATATTTAATCGTTGACTCTCCCCACCTTGTGTGACCAATGTCAACTGTCGCGACCCCGGACCGAGACCCAAGGATTAAGGCCCGGGCCCGTGACGAAGTGCCTCATTGATTATCTATTTTCCCACAGGTTCCCGCGGTGAGGATCCCAAAGACAGGGGTATTTGACTCACATGTACACATTTGCGGAAGCGTGTAGCAAGAACACATTCATACATGACACAACCATAGAACAAATCTCACGAATAAAAAGACATCGAGACTTAATATCAGAAAAGGAATCATAATATGGCATTTCCAAAACAGTTAAAGTTAATACCTCCCAAAATAAGAGGCCAGCAAAGGCCAATACGAAGCCAAAGTTTAATAAAAAAAAACCCAAAATGTCATGAACGAGCTCATAAACCTGCCCGACGTCTAATTGACATCGTCGGGCCGCCACTCACAGGCTAGGGGTGGCTCAACAGCCTCCTCCGGACACTCCTCCTCACAGGTAAAGCCTCCAGCACCTAGGTACCAAAATAACAAGAGTCAAACACGACTGTTTGGCAGGTAATCAATTTAGGAATGAGCATGACAAAAATATAATTTTGAAGAAACATAGTTAAAAGATACATTTGTTTTCAACCTTCCATGTCTAAATATTTATTTTCAAAGATACAAACTAACATGCATACCTAAAATATCATGACTTGTAAATCCACAAAGAGCTCATCCTTTCTCCATCATACATGATGACAAGAGTAAGCAAAGACAAAGCAAAGCTGAATTAAACAAAGCGAAGGCCCAAGCCACATAAGGTGGGAGGGTAAACCGGCCGCGGAACCGGAACAAAGCAAAGATGTGTATAGACTATACGACTAATCTGCAGATAGTCCTTATGTTTAAAGACCCCTTAACTAGTGGATCAGACTGGAAGGGCAGTCTAAGCTCAGTGGTGTTTACTAAATCCATGAATGCACAAAACACAACAAAACGCTTATCAAACTTGTCGAACAAAAAGGGCAAATCACTTATCAAAACGAAACGAAACTTGACTAGCAAAATAGCATAAGTTATATGCATAACAAGCTTAAGAAGTGGTCCCCTTGCATTCCAAAACAAATTTCCAAAACGGATATATGAGGATATTATCTCTTGTATCAAGACTGAAGTTCGAAAACAAAATTCATCAAGTATATGTCAAGATTATCTATTGATCTGTGTAACTGAAACCTAAATACCGTAAGGATAAAGCGAATTTGGTGCCCCTGAAGTTGATAAGGTATTTTAGAATTTCAATTGCACAAAAGTCAAGTTAAAAGTCCAGAACATACTGGGGTTTCGGTTAGCTTCGCGGTTACCTGGCGGCTAGCCTCCAGCTGACCGCTGGACCAAAAACAGGGAAAGCAGTTCTCGGGGAAAGTGACCGAAATGAGGCGCGGTTAGCCGCCTGCTAACCGCGTGATTCAGACGTGATTGCAGGTCTCGGGAAAAGGAACTGCATGGTTTCGGTTGGCTGGAGGCTAACCGCATAGGGGTATAGCGGCTAGCCGCCAGCTAACCGCACTGCTGACCGCCAGTGCATAGACAGTGCGTTTCAAGTTAGATTTCTGCACTTTTTCTTCCCTTCTTCTCTCCCATTTATGAACCAAACAAAACCCCTGAGCCACCATGCTCACCAAGGGTCAAAAACCTCATTCAATCATCCATTCATAATCAAAATAATACATAGATTACAAATCCATTTATGATCAAAACAATGCATAGATTACAAATCCAACATTTTAGGGATTAAAACCCAAACATAATCACACATGCACATAAAGCCTAGAAAGATTACTTGTCTCAAGCCCAAATGCTAAGCAAAATCGTCACCAAAGAGGAGACCCACGAAATATAGGAAAAGCCCTAAAAGAAAGCACACAAAAATCACCATTTGGTCAACACAAATCCTTATTTCGAAAAATGAGTTTTAATATCATGGAAAAACAAGCTCTTCAAGATCTAAAAAGACCATATGAAAGAGGGGAAAAGAATCCCTAACCTTGAGCTGCTAAACAAGAAAAAATGGTGTGGAGATAGTGCTTGCTTGGCTAGGAATCCAAAGAAAGTTAGAGAAATGGAAAGCTTGTGGAGAGAGGAAGAAGATGATGGTCTTAGATATTGATTTAGATCCCTCTTGCTAGATCATCCCCAAGGAAGAAAGTGAAGAAGAAACTCTTTTCTCTCTTTTGGTCTAGGGTTAGAAAAGTTGCAGACTTGGTAAAGTGAAATGTTAAAAAGAGGGAGATGACTAAAGTAGTGGAAAGTGGGACCCATTACAGCTGAAACTAAATATGGTTAAAACATGGTCTTGTGTGTCCCGGATGAGATCGACGAAGAAGAGTAAAATGATCATCGAAATATCTAGTTTCCAAAAAGTATAATTTTGACATAGTTTTGAGATTTCAAAATTTGTGCCTAGATTTGGTGTGAAAAGTCAGATTAACCCTTTTAGGCCAAAACTTGAGTTTCTGGGCCTCAAACACAAATGGGTTGAAAACGAAAGTTGTCAAAAATAATAAAATCATTCAAATGACGTAGGAACTACGATCAAAATCACAAAACTAGAATGAACACCCATTTCACGCGTGCACTCAAGGCGTCCTTGAGTGTAACTAACCAATATTGAACGATCTCAAAATTCCCAAAACTAAACCAAGACTAATTCTAATCATATTCTAGCCCAACTAATACTAAGACTCACTTAGGGCTAAACACTCACTTAATTAGTACTAATCGAGTTGGTTTGGGGTCGGGATCTAACATCAACGTCCCAATGTGCTCTCATCGCTTTAGTGAGAGAGGATTTAGCTTTGTGTGGTTGCCATCTTGCTAGTACCCTATCCATTGGTACCTTTACATATTTTATATTGCACATGTCTTTTATAATAAATGATGCATTCTCTATTATGAAATTCATTGTATATATAGGTTTCAATGTTTTCCAAGGTATCATTGTTTTACTGTCTTTTATAATAAATGATGCATTCTCTATTATGAAATTCATTGTATATATAGGTTTCAATGTTTTCCAAGTATCATTGTTTTACTATATTATTGCTATATCTTTTCACTCACCTGTCAGACCGTCGTGTTTGACCCATTCTTTGGTACTCAGGTCCAGACCCCGTTGCCTTTGACGAGGCGGCTGGTGAGCCGCAACATGTAGGTGAATGGCAGGCAGACGATGTCATGTAAGCATTCGGTCAAGTCTTGAGAGTATGACACATTTTGGGAATTGGGATCAACTCTTTTGAGAGATTCTTTTGGATGTACTGGTCTTTGTTGGCCATTATTTTTTGGGGTTGATTAATTTACTGATCTTTTGTATAAACTATGACTTTATATTTTTGAAAAATGCTAGACACTTTGCAAATTATACTCGTGCAATCAGTCTTGTTCGTGGAAGGAATTGTATATGCTTGATTTGCTACACGCTTTCTCATCCCGAATATGTATATGATTTGTATGTGAGATGACTGGTATGTGAAATCCTCACCGTGGAACCCTGTGGGAAATCACGTCCATAGATGAAACGTTCTTCCTTAATCCGTGGACGTGCTAGCTAATCAAAGAGATGTACGTGGCACGGCATCATTAGTTAGCTCCATTGATCCCGAATTAGGCCCTTGGCCCGGTCCGGGGTTGCGACACATGACCTCTGGTGTTCCCCACAAGGGGGTGCTCACTTGCTTGGGAGAGGGTGGTCCCACCTCCTAATGACTAGCATGGCCCCAATGGGCCTCACAAGGGTGTGTTAAGGAGTAAGGATAGGTGCTCCTGATAAGCGCTTGAGCGGGTGCCTTATATCAAAATCTCCTTCTGGGAAACATCTGTAGGCAGATGATTTGATCGGACGGTCAAAGAGGTGTGGGGCCCATCCAAAGATTAGGAACCCCTCAAACTGAAGGCATTGACAGTGATGATTGTGACATCCCTTGTTGGAACATTTCTCCACACACACATACACAAAGAAAAATATAGACGTCATTTGCTGTCCAGGTTCACTAGAATGGAATTAGATGGAGGCATGGAGCCATATTGTTACCATCCGAAATAATTATAGGATTTGATTTCACACGATATATCAATTTTTGTGCTTTTGGCAGATTGGTCAGATCCATAATCATCAAAGTCAACTTCCATGCCTCCAGTTTGAGTCACAGCAGCTAGAGTTAGCGTAGCCGTGGGTACAGCTACCTGGATTAGAGTGCGAGCTATCCCAAAAGTTAAACTTAGCAACCCGCTGTAAGAGTGATGGTCGCCGAAGACATTACTTTTAAAAGTGTGGTGGTTTATTACCGTACTAAATAATTATAGAATTTTATTTGATGCATTCCGTCAATCCTATCGGTTCGATTTTATGATGCATTCCAAAATGGCCCCTAAACACAAACCAAAACATTAATAGATCCAAAATAATATCCAACCCTATTTTCATGGGACGAGGTCTGCATCTGATTGGATAACGGGTACCCATTGCCGAACGTAATCGGATCATCACCCATAAATCAGTTTATTTTGTAAGTTTTAAATCAATTTTATCTTATCTAACATTTCACTATAGATAGACTAGATAGATATATTATATATCAAGGAAACGCCACCATCTTGAGAATTTTCAGTACTTTCTTGTGACTGATAATTGCAGGAAATTTAAACACACTGCTATCAGCTAACGGATTTGGTCGCCCACAGAAGAACCCTTCTTACGTTGGAAGTATAATACCAAGTACCACTCAGCCAATCTAGCAGAAAAACATAGGAGGAAAAAAGAAGTGCTGAAGTTCTCATTTCTCAACTAGGTTTTGACTGTGGGGCCCACTTCCTAACCATCAAGCCGAATTCTAATCCTACCCATGATAGGACACAAGTTCCTGTTGATCTCCACCATTGATTAAAAAAAACATCACCAAGTGATTGAATGCGAATGCAATGCCAAAATTCCACTCAATCAGATGGGACCCCTTACCTCCTATTGATGATGATAGGATGCTATTAATTTCTTTTTCTTCATCAGAAAATGGATGGGACTTGGGACCCAAAGCCCACATGGCCGTCTACTAATGTACTCTCTCGTTGGAAAAATCAAAGCCGTCCAAATAGCTAATCTTACTATATCAGAGGTGGGCCACTCTGGGCCAGAAATCAACGACCGAGGATTGACTGAAATCCCTCGTACCATGTTTACTTCCCACAGGATATATATATCATTTTATGGCTTTCCCCGCTCGGTTTCTTCATACCTGAGACAATCTTCTTAATTTCAATCTCTCCCTGCTCCCAAGTCCCTCCTTCCCCCGTTGCTTCCTTTCTTCTCCATCCGATCTTCTCTATTTATTTAAGAAACCCTCTTTACCTCTCTAGTTTTCCTTGTTAAGGGAGGATTTCTCATTCCGTAGAATTCAGATTCCCAGCAGGCCTAGAAGCAGATCTACTCTATTCCGGTTCTCAATAGACAAATCGGACTTTTGCTTGGTTGTATTTCCATGGATTATTGACAGGAAGAAGGGAATTTGTTTTGTTGTTTTTGCTGTTTTCTCGACGGGGATTGATGAAAAGGCCGAGAGAGGAGGTTTCCATGGGTTCTCAGCCCAGGCGTTCTGGAGGAGAACCTCCGTAAGAATCTATAATATCTCTTTCTCTTTCGGTTTGTGTTTGTGGGGTTTGTTTGTTTGTTTGTTTGGTTTTTTCCCCTAATTATTTTGTTTAGGTGGCGATTTCTGTTTTTGTTATGTATTTCTATCATCTGGTGGTTGAAGAAAGTGGCCTGTTTTTGATATTATGTGTATATGTGCGTGTGTGTGATTTTGTAGATTGGAATGGGAGATTTTGTTATGGCTTTGATCTGTTGTTTGGGATTGATTGATTTATATGGGTTTGTTGAATCATCTATAATCTCTCTCTCGCTCGTTGTCTATATGCTGATTTCTTTTCTTGCATTCTATGGTCTGGTAGTTGAAGAAGTGGATTTTGTGCGTGTTTGTTGAAAAAAGTGACTTGTTATGTGTGTCTGCAAATGATGGCCAGATACGGATACAGGGACAAACATGGATATGGGGATTGGGGATACAACTCTGCACTGATGAAAATCGAGGACACGGATATGGGTGTCTTTTTTTTTTGTTTTTTTTCTTTCTTCTTTAGATCACTTCTGAATTGATCAAATTATCATTGTTTGCATTCTGTTCTAACATTTTTTGTGTGGAGCAGTAAGAAATTTAAAAGGGATATATGAAATCATGGATTTGGTTGGTAGGATATACAAACTTGTACCCTAGACGTATCCGCGCAGTACCAGGTACCAATATAAGTGTCGTATCGGTCTGATATGGATATATTGGGCTTGTAGAGGTATCTGGGTATCATAGGACTGTCCGTATGCTATATACATACATACATAAATACACACACACACGAGTGTGTGTTTGCTTTTGTAGAATGTGAGGGGAGATTTTGTTATGGCTTTGATTTCTTTGGGATTGATTAATTTATATGGGTTTGTTTTCGGGGGTGGAATGAAGGTCTGGGCAAACGACCGGTACCCAAAAACTGACTACGACTGATGCGCTGGACTATCTCAAGGCTGTCAAGGAGATGTTCCAAGATAAGAGAGAGAAATACGATGAATTTCTTGCTGTCATGAAGGATTTCAAGGCTCAGAGGTTTGGTTATTGGAATTGAGTATTGATTGCAGTCTTTGCTTATTTGGGTCTTTGTTTTCTTTAGGTTCATGGTAATATTTTTGTGGTCTTTTTGTAACTGGCAGGATCGACACCACAGGTGTTATATCGAGAGTAAAGGAACTATTTAAAGGGCATCGGGATCTTATTCTTGGTTTTAATACCTTCTTGCCTAGAGGCTATGAGATCACCCTCCCTGATGATGAGCCTCTGCAGAAGAAGCCGGTTGAATTTGAGGAAGCAATCAATTTCGTAAACAAAATAAAGGTACAAAGGAGAAAACTTTTAAAAGTGTCACAAAATGACTTCTTTCTCTCTTTATATATATATTTATATTCTTTCAGTTAGTTTGATTGTTATAATGGTGTCTCCAGACTCGGTTCCAAGACAATGAGCATGTCTACAAGTCATTCCTAGACATTCTTAATATGTATCGCAAGGATAACAAGTCCATCAATGAGGTCTACCAAGAGGTTCGTATACGTGGTATCATTTTAGATTCTTGTCTCATGTTTTAATGGCTACTCTTCTGGGTTATGTTCATCTCCAGAGCTGATCACTACCCTCCCCCTTCTCTCCTAAATCTGTTGTTTTTTAATAGAAAAAAAACTCTGATGCTGTCATAGAATCCAGTAGGAACATAAAATGGCTTTGTTGTTTCTTTGCAGGTTGCAGTACTATTTGTGCATCATGATGATTTGCTTCTGGAGTTTCGACATTTTCTACCTGATACATCAGCAACAGCTCCTGTGCATTCTGGAAGAAACTCATCTGGAACGTTTTTGCGTCGAGATGAGAGGAGCTCTGCTGTACCCACAGTTCGGCAAATGCATGGAGATAAGGTACTTATCTGGGGGTTCTTTGAAGTTCTCATTGGTTGTAGCTACGTAACTGTTTTCTATGTGCTTTATGCCAGAGGGAAAGAACTATTATTTCCCATATGGATCGGGATCTTAGCGTCGATCGTCCTGATCCAGATGATAAGGGACCAGGCAAAGCTGATAAAGAACAGAGAAAACGAGCAGAAAAAGAAAGAGAGAGGAAAGATGACAGGGATAGGAGAGATCGTGATAGGGATGATAAGGACTTTGACCATGATAGCAATAGGGATTTTGATGGGATGCTCCGTCTTCCCCACAAGCGGAAATCTTCTCGTAGGGTTGATGATTCTGCCGGTGAGCATGGGGAAGGTGCTGAGAACTTTGGAATGCATCCCATTTCAGTTTCCTCACATGACGATAAAAATGCCTTGAAAAGTGAGTACCTATTTATTGCATTTTTCAATATGGCTATGTAGTTTATTTCTGTTGTGAGTGGCTACTTTGTTAACCATTCAGTGAAGTTCATCTACAAAAATATCATTGAGCAAATATTTAAATAAATATATAAATATATATTTATATATATAGGGAAATGCTCCTATGAGAGTAACTCTCACACTACTATGAGAGTGGTTGGTGGGTGTGGGTGGGGGACCCTCATATTTAGGTTGTTGCTATTGGATATGGATCCAATGGGTGCCCCCCTTTCTCTCATATTAGTGTTACTCACATAGGAGCATTTCCCATATATATATATATATTTATTGAGCACATCATGAGAGTCAGGTCATCTAAAGGCCAAAGTGGCTCACAAGCAAGCTTGGCTCCTCAAGCTCAGCTTCGTTATGCACAAGTTAAACCACGTTAGGCCCCACTCAGTCCAGTTCTCTCATGGGTCTATAGCTCAACTAGGCCTACTTAGCTCGGCTCGACTTGACTTGAGTTCTGATGGGATCAACAAGTGCTCCCATTCAGCTCATTATAAAAACATTTATTTTAAACTTTTTATAAAAAATAGTTCAACGGTTGGAGTTGGAATGCGCTAAGGGCCCGCTTTGAGCCCCTATAAAATTGTCTTGGTTATGGACAAATTAACTGCATATATCAAATATGAAGATCCATGGTATATACTGTTCGCATATGATATGATAATAATCATTCAAGCAAGAAAGCAAGTGAATGATACGTAGAGCTTTGGAGAAAGATGTTGGACTCAAATGGATTGATGATTAGCAGATCAAATACAGATTATATGGAGTTCAAGTTCAGTGGATCTCTAAGTAGTGAAGTTGAGATAGCCAAAATTGAAACAACTTGGTATCTCAATATTGCAGGATAGGGTAGCTATGAGTTGTGCCAATCGACTGAATTCAAACCTAAAGGTTGAATCCCAAGCATAAGCTTGAAATAAATCCGGTATTCCACACCCAAGATCACCACTTGCACCCATTCACCGCACACTTCATTAATCTATCGATAGGGAAGGGTGGGTGTTTTTGTGTGCGTGCATGTAGGGAAGAACAATTTGCACACAGGATGACGCGGTCTGGCTTGTGGGGCCCACCTGGGCCCATTCCAATCATGGGGGAGGGATGGAAACATCTCAACAAGATTAGAAGTGTGCAACATATCAACCCTAGGAGGCCATCCTAACCACTTGATCTGTGGCCCTCAAGTTTAATGGTTGTAATTAAGAGTGATCATTTTTTTTTTTTGGGGATTTCAATCCAACGATGAGTGACGTGGATGAGTGTGAAATTTGGGCTTATGGTAAATCACTGGGTGTAGTGTATGTGAGTAGGGTTACTTGATCATAGGTGGGCCAGGTGGCCTAAAAATAGGGTAGACTACACTATTTATTTGCGTAGGTGGTTCTTACCTATGTTTTTTTACATTTCTATATCCATACACACACAGAGGGAGTGGTTAGCCAACCCTAGTTAGGTGGTTGAGGCTTATTAAGATCCTCCGTGGAATACCTCTTAAGATCTCCTCCTATTTTGAAACAACTTAAAACAGAACAAAAGATTTGGAGAAGTTGTTGTGTTGGGTTAATGCTCCCAACCACTCTATTTACGGAGTCTCATATACGCTATTAGCAATGCTCTTATCTATGCAAGTAATGCAATAATACCCAATGAGAACGGGGTCGATCCACAGGGAGTGGAATGCAACTAACTTGTACCTGTCCTAGAAAAATCTAAAACTAACCTAAGAAAATCCATACAACCAGTCACTAAATTTTGAAAATTAAATTAATTACAAAGTTTACAACCAATTAAAAAGTTCAAAACTAAAACCCCTAGACTAAGAACCTAAATTAGTAAACTGCAACCAACGTAAACATGTTAAAACAATCAATTTGTGAAGATAAAAGAAAAACCAGAAATTAAAAATTGAAAATCAGATTATGGTGGAATTGTAATCCAAGGACTCGAAATTTCGGATCCGTTGTTTTCTAAGCATTAAAAATATGTATGTCTTAATTCAGTCCCTCCGATAAGGATGAGGCAAGATGCGGGTTCTAGATTGTTAATTATGAGGGATATCACACTCGTCTAGGCTCCAACAAAATATTTTCATTACTAGTCCCTAAGCATTCCATATATCTGGAGAAGATATAAAATCAAAGAAACGTAAACAATGAAAATAAATTAACAAACATAGAAAACCACACCTTTTATTGATATGTCCATCCATAGAATTAATCAAAGAATTACAGCTTCATCTTCCTCCTCGAATTACAATTTAGAAAATCAACCCTCCGTCTTCATCTTCATCTTCATCAATAAATTACATTTATCTCCTCAAGGAAGAATAAAGAAAATCGAAAAAAGGGAGAATAAAGAAAAGAGAGGAGAGTCTGCCTGGGACGTCCCCCCTTGGGTCTCTTTATAACTTCTGCAACAAACTTGCTTCCCCTCCAAGTCTTGTGGATTTAGAAAATCCTTGGCTTGCACTCCTAGTTTGATTGAAATTAGGAAGGTTTTGGTGAGAGAAAACGAGATTTTTGAGGGATTTAGAAGCTTTTTCCTCTTTGAATTCCTTGGCGTGCTAGACTTTCTAATTCCGGTCCCACTTTGTAGCTTAGTGGAAGTTTCTCACATGGACCCACAAATCTGAAAATTATTTTTAATGGGAAGAATTTTAGAAATTTTCTAGCTTAAATAGGCCCCACATGGGGCGTGCACATGCTTGGTTCTCCTCCCTTGGACGTCCAATGTGTGTAGGAAGCTTCCTTGCATGCAAAGTTTTCTCCTCTTTCTTCTCTCCTTCCTTTCTTGCTTTCTTTGCTTCCAACTCTTTCCAATCTCTTCTTAAATTCAAAATTCAAACTTGAATTTTCAAATCTCAAAAGATAAGGAGAGAATCTTACGAAAATTTTGTGCGCACCGAAGGAGGTGTGGGTCCCATGGTGGCTTCTTCTTCACCTTTTCTCTCTTTCTTTTCTTCTTTCATTCTTCTCTTCAATTTCTCACAAAGCGGGCCCCGAAATCTGAATTCTTCCTATTTAAAATCAAAGAATAATGCAATGCATAGAACCCAATTCGACATGCATGAATGTGTATGAATATACCACGTTGATCTTTTTTTTTTTTTTTTTTTTTGTAGAATGCAGTGGTGCAAAGAAATCATGTATGTTCATGTGTGAATCAAAAGTTATTCAGAGCGATAATAGAATAAACCAAAAGAATAATTTCACCAAAATCATGCAATTTTGTGAATTTTGAATGATTTTGACATGAATTCAACTTTGGATGCTCAAATGCATGATTTTATGAAACTCAATGCAATTTAATGAAATTAACCTACATAAGTCCATAATTTACATGCAATGATGCAAATGAAATGCAGTTTTATGGACTTATCATATGTCTAACTACTTGAGCCTAAGAGCATGTATGGTAAATGAGAACCTATCAAATAAAGGTGATACACTAGAGATTATGGTACACCAAGGACCATATGAAATTAAGTGTGTTCACAACCCCCCCCCCCCCCCCCCACCATGCTCATAATAGTGTGTGGAGGAGCATTGGATAGCAACGGCTGAAAATGGGGAGTGGGATGAGGCGTGGTCAGAAGATCATTAGGCTGATGTATAGAGGAGAAAACACGGAGAATAATACTGTGCTAGCGAATATGATGTTGAAGAAAGTGGTAGTTGATCTCAGTATGCTTGGTGTGCTCATGGAAGACATCATTGTGAGCAAACTAGAGAGCACTCACATTGTTACAATATAAAGGCGTCGAAGCAGATAATAAGATACCCATATCAGCAAACAACCAGCGAAGTCAAATAATCTTAGCTGTAGTATCAGTTAAGGCACAATATTCAGTCTTAGTATCACTATGCAATGAGCTAATCATTGCATGAGTCTTGGTGTGCTCATGGTAGCTCATTGCCATTAATCATTTGGGCCCTAGCCAAAATGATATCACTATGCACTTTTAGTATTCTACTATTTTTCTTTTTAGTTTTAGATATTCTTTTATAGTTTCTTTCATTTTTTATCAGTTATGGAAACTTTACTAATCAAAGAAGAAAATAACACTTAAAAAATTTTCCTTTTGGGGGGTTAGCTTAATACCTCAGTATAAGTTTTTTCTCCATTTCTCTTTTTTGTTTCTTTTCTTCTTCTTCTTGGTTTTATATATATATATATATATATAAGTTTCTATTGGTCATCAAATAAAGAAAATCCCTTTTTTGGGGGTTAGCTCATTGCCATTAATCATATCTGGGAAGGGATGTGCGCTTCATCATTTTGGGTCATAAGTGGGTGATTCATTGTGCTGGAGGCTGCATTTTGTTGAAAAATCCTGGACCCTCACTGGTCCACAACACTCTTCCTAGATGTATGTTGCAGCAATTGTTAACGTATTGAAATATAAAGGATACTCTTCCTCCATTATCTGATATTTGATATGCCTGGTCAGTCATTATCATGAATTGCAAATCATAGTTTTTTCTGTCTTTTTTTTTCCCTTTTGCTTTCTTGCCCACAGTTAATGTAAATCTTTTCTGTTTAATCTATTACAGATGTATACCATCAAGAATTCCTTTTCTGTGATAAAGTCAAGGAGAAATTACACAATCCTGACACATACCAGGAGTTTTTGAAATGCCTTCATATTTACAGCAAAGAAATTATATCTAAACCTGAGTTGCAAAATTTGGTATGGCTTCAGTTGTTCACACATCTTTTTTTTCCTAAAATTTTTTCAAACCTTTTTATCCATATCTTAAGTTGATGCTATTATTGCCATTTTCTTTACCTTGTTTTTACATTCTGATTATCCTCTATATTACTATACTGGCTGATGCAGTGTTATAAATTTCTACGATTTGTTTTGTGTTTTGTGTATTATTTTTCTTTAGATTAATTTGTTTACTAAATTTTTGTATATGAAATTATTGACACCGGAAACCATGATCTCCATGCAGAAGCCCATGCCATCATCTTCTTTATGTTATTGTTTTGGTTTTTATATTGTAATAGCTGTATCTGGAGCAACCTCATTGAATCTTTGATTCTTCGGCATTAAGCAGTCAAACTTTATAAAGTGTAGGAAAAAGCTTTGTGCACACAGATACATATATGTAGCGGATGAGCCAGGATTTTTTTTTTTTGGTGCTGGGGGGGGGGGGGGGGGGGGTTCCTCTCGGAGGGAATTTGAGAAATAATTAAAATTTTTTTCCTGATAACAATGATATAAGAAATTTAATATAAATCAATTAGTTCACATCATATCAAAATTTAAAATCATGTATTCAAATCAATGTAACTCATGAACTAGTTATTAAATTATCCCAAAAACTAAAATAAATGATGAACTTGTATTAGTCTCCACATCCACAACATTCAATAATGGGCCTAGAAGACTAGGGGAAAATTGAAAATTGCATGATTTTAACAAATATACTTGTGAGCATTATATTATATTAAAAAAAACCAAATTAAATCATTTTCTTAAACGTCATAATATGGGTTTGATATTCACATCATTCAGATGTAATTTACTTTTTAATTATCAACCCTTTACAATTGCGTGTACTGATGACATTAATATAATTAAATATTGCATTTTATAATGCATAAGATTGTGTTAATTAAAATTTGAGGAAATCCCATTAATTGAGGAGGGGGGCGGGGGGTGGGGGGGGGGGGGACCATTTATGCGCTTCAGATTTTTATTAAGCGGGCTGCATTGTAATTTGTAGGTTCCAATCCTGAGAAGTAAATTGGTGGAGAAAGAAGAAAATAAATGATTAAAACCAACCATATAATTCAAATGGAAATGGTTGTTGGATAACTTTAATGAGTTGTCTTTTAGATAAAAGTACATGACTCAAGTGCCCTCATGTATTTTGACAGTTCTCTTCTTTAGAGAGTTAAAAAATTGTTAAGGGGCAAACAAGGAAGAGGGAGGGGTTGAGGAGGGTTCTCGAGACTATGTGGCTCCGCCAGTACATATATGATGTATGTAGTAGCAGAGAACGTAAAATGACACTACTCATTTACAATGGATGCAGTGAATTAAATGACATCTGGTGCAGCCTTACATATTGAAGACGAGATGGGACAATAGAAACCTGTATCCTTAGTTAGCAACTTAAACTTCCGATATTTCTATTTCGCTGGTGCAACCCAGTTTCTGCAGAAGCAAAAAGGTTCTTTCTGCTCCATATACATTGTGTGTGTTCGGTGCGAATTGTCTCATCTCAGGTAAAAGACAGTAGCGCCCCGACCCCGGAAATCCGTTTCCGCAGAAGAGGAAACCCACATCCACAGCGTTACACAAAGCAACCCTTATTTCATTTCTTAATAAACTATGCATACTATAGATCCTCATGAGGATTGTTTCTCAAACAACACTACAAAAAGCATGAGCATATCTTCCACCCTGGGGACCAAACAACACTACAAAAAGCATGAGCATATCTTCCACCCTGGGGACCAAAAATTTAATGGGAGATATTTTTTCCCCACTAGCATTGCTACCTATTAAGCAACATTATCAGTGCTAGATAGCAGACGATGATTTCTCCAATGCCCTAGTGTAATGCAAACTAGCTGCTTTTTAGGTTTATTTTGACAACAAATTAGTTCAGAAGCTAGCCTAAGGTCCTGTTGATGCAAAGCCAATGGGCCAATGCCACCAGACCTGTGCCCCACATGTGGGACTCAATGAAGTCTAAGGTTTTTTTTTTCTTAATTTATTTCCATAATTAGTTGTAATTATGATTTCCTTTTTTATTTTAATAGGAGTCTTTGTTCAATTTCCTAGTTCAGTTAGGAGTCTTAAATTCTAGTTTTTTTTTTTTTTTTTTTTTTTTTTTTTTTTTTTTTTTTTTTTTTAATTTTCAAAAAAAATTCTAGGGTTTTGTTTTCCTATATATATGAGCATTGTAAGGCATCGTGGATTGTTTTTGAGGGATTAATAAATTTTTTTCCTTGTATTAGTTTTTCCTAGAGGTTTGTTCCTCTTTGTGAGTTCTTGGAGGCATCTTCCATGCTTTGGCACTTTTGATTCAAACCCTTTAAGGTTTGCATCAATTGGTATCAGAGAAAAATGTACTTAAGTAAAAGCCCTAGGTTCGGTTAAGGTGAGTGAGAAGCAAGAAGGGAAACCACCACCATTTATTAGGCATCCTTTGTGAGAAAAAAAAGAGTTGAAGACAAAAGAGAGGTGGCACAACACCGTGCCCCGAGTTGCAGAAGAAAGAAAGGAGAAAGAACTAAGTTCAGTGCGCTGTCTTTTGTCGAGTGCTTCTGTGCCAACATTCAACTTCTTCGCACAAAGGTCCTGCTGGAACCCTAGAAGAGATCAGAGCAGCAGAGGACATTCTCGTCTTGGTGACAGAGAAGGGTTAGGGTTTCGATCATCCCTTTGCAGAGAAGAGGATCAAATTAAAGAAAGCAAGTGACAGAAGGGGAAGGAGAAAGCCCATCTCGTCTTTTTTTTTTCCTTGGAAAGATAATCAGAGGACCAAAAGGAGATAGAGAGATACAAGAGCACCCTATTTGGCTGTGAGGAATTAAAAAAAAGAGAGAGAACTAAAATGGAGAAAAAGAAAGACAGAAAGGAAGGACAAGAAGAAAAAGACAAAGGGAAATGGAGGAAAGAACAGATAGAAGAAAGAGAATAAGGAGAGGAAGTACGGAAGAAAGAAAATAGCGAAAAGGAAAAGCCCTCTCTATTTTTCTTACTCAAGGGTGATCGATTGCTGAAAGTGGAGAGGCATGTCTGAGCCTCTGCATGCCAGGTCTAGGTCAAAACAGGTCAAAGTTAGGGTTGGTTCATGGGTCAACCCAACTCGGACTCGGATTTGTGATCCATTTTTGACTATGCTCTCTTACAATGAGGTTTCCACAACAAGTTGGTCCAATTTTAATTTTTAGTTATTTGCTTCATATTATTAAAAATGGGAGAAGATGCCTCCGAAGAAACAAGTAGAGATGACCGTTTTGACTTTGGAACAATTGCACGAGTCATTCTTTGATATGATGCTACGACCGGTTGTCCGCTGAGATCACCACAAGCCATCCCTGATTAGCAGCTAATGCCAATTAAATTGGGGAAATCATTACGTCTCTTCCACAAATTCAACAACTGTTAACTTGAATGGACACCAAACTTATAAATCTCGAGCGCAACTGTGCGTACCACAACAGTTGGGAAGATAATTGTTGAGAGGAAGACCATAATTTTAGAAATCAATATAACCTAGGTCCTCAGAATGATGAATGGTACTTGGGTTTGTTGTTCTTGAGTGCGATGACAGAAAAAAATCAGTGACATTCATGGATTGGCTAGTGTGTGGAAAACATGTTTGGTCACAAACCTATGACAGATGAACAAAAGGTTACAGTAATGGCTACCAGGCTTCGTGGGTATGTAGCTATTTGGTGAGTAGAGTTACAACGACCACTGAGATGCCAAAATATGGATCCAGTGAATACGTGGGCAGAAATGTAGATTTTGACGAAACAGAAACTCCTTCCAGCCAATTATCAGAGGAATTTGTTCTCCAAACTTCAGGGTATCAAGGCGACAAATCAGTTGTGTATACGGAGGAATTTTTCTAGTCCAACCAGGGTGTGATCTGGATGAATCAAAAGATGTTGCGGCCTGCAAGTATTATCTTGGTCTTAGATTTGACATACAGCATCTCTCAGCCTCTTAGAACTCTCAGACCATCAATGAAGTGGTGTAACATGCATTAAATGCTGAAGAAATAGCCAACCATCAAGCTTGAAATTTTGCATATTTTGAGGGGATTGGCTAGTGATCTTTGACTCTTTGTCACCTCATATGAGTACACAAAGTGAAATCAAGCCAAGATACATGACCAAGTTTTGGATCTAATAATGAGCCGAAGAAGGACAAGGACAAAACACTTGTTCATTAACATTGCCGTGAAAGGGGTCATTTGTCATTTTAATGTCCACATCAACCTCTGAAAGCTTCAGTACATATGACAGAAGAACAAGAGGTTGAATAACAGCATGAGCTAGAATCAAAGGAGTAGTTGACCATAGAAATAAAAGAAGAAGAAAAGTTAGGAGTAATCTGATGTCTATGGAAACATCGAAGGCGAAGTCCTGATGTTTCAGAGGGTAGTAGTAAAGGAAACCACACCAACTGATGAGAAGAGATGGTTACGAAATAATATTCATTCAACAGGTAGTGTAAATGGGCAGGTTTGCACTGTTGGATTGATAAGTGAAGCATTAACAACATTATATTACAAACTCTTGTGGATCGCCTAAAGCTGAGGGTACGCTAACACCATCATCCCTATTTTATTTGTTGCTTAATGATAGGTGACAAGGTGTAAGTAAGACATACGTGTCCAGTTACTTTTTTTTTTTGGGAAAAATTTAGTGCGTGCTATTCCAAAGAAGTGTACAATGTACCAAAAATAATGGAGACCTGTCCATGAATTGCCCTCTAACAAAGAGAGAGAGAGAGAACCAAAGGAGAGCTAGTCCAGAAGCACCCCACATACAGGTGCCCAAAAGAATGAGCACACAGACTGGGCCAGCCAAAAAAGCCCACAAGATGGGCAAAGCACATAAAACAGAGAAAATAAAAAACACAATATTGGAGACAACAGTCCAAGGATAGAAAGGAAAGAGACCAAGGACAACCCAGACTTGAACGATTAGGGGGTTTTGATCTTATCAGTCATCGGATTGAAATGTCTAAGGCAGAGAACAATCCATGACCATCTAGGAGCATCGCACGAACTGCAAATGGTTGAGCGAGACTCAGCAAGAAAAGAAGCACACTGTCTAGCTAGAAATCTGAATTTCTGAGGCAAATTGGCAAGGTCTAACATGGCCATTCTTTTCAATAACCAGAAACACCAAAAGCTTGAGCTATTAATGAACAACATAACAATGAATATCAACACCCCCTCTCAAACGGGAAGCCGTACGAATTTGAAACCCAACAGATGGACCAAACCAGACAGATGGATGTAACATGCCTCCCAGGGGTTTCGAACTCGTGACCTCTGGCTCTGATAGCATGTTAATAACCAGAAACACCAAAAGCTGGAGCTATTAGTGAATGGCATAACAATGTATATCAACAATTCTAACCATTTTGCAATTAGATTGAATTAGCAACTGAGCTTCATCTTTAGCTGCTTAACAAATGAGAGCAAAGGCACATTTAAACAGGTCATCCAACTCCACAGATTTAGCCCAGAGAATTTTGTTCTCAGCATTAACGAGAATGCTGACAGAGAACCCCAGCTGAGATGAGAGAAAGAAATTCCAATCTGAATGTGTGTGCTAATGTGCTTGTCAAAACCAGAAACCCGACTGGGAGATACCGGATGGAGATTCCAAAAGGCAGCCACCTGAGCAAAAACGATTTAGATTTAAATATATGACTGGTCCTGATACATTGCAAATTCATAGCCTGAGCAAACATTTGAAGGCTCGCTCTTCTTTTGGAAAATTCGGACATTTCTTTCCTGCCAGATGTTCCAAAACAAAAGCCAGGAATCAAAGCTTGATGAGGGCAATATTGTCTTCACTGGAACGATCACTATTGGAGAAAAGGAGATTGCTCCGATTTTCAATAGAAGAACAGCTCTGAGGAGTTGCTCCAAATTTTGCTAGGATTGTAGTCCAAATGGGAGAGCTATAATTACAATGAAGGTGAAGATGATTGATAGACTCTTTTGACTATTCCTGCATAAAATACATAAACTGTCAGTAGAAATGTTCCTGTTGGCTAAGAAAGATTTGGTTTTCAGCCCATCAAGGAGAGCCATCCAGGTGCAAACTGATTGCTTATTAATCCTGCCTTTTAACCAGACCATGGGACACCAACTAACATGCTGCTGTCTTTGATCAAGGACAGTACTGAGATGAAACTTTCCCATTTTCAGTTGATTGATTCCCTAATGACTTCATCATCAAAGGATGCAGGTAGCGAAGGAAAGACCTGAAAAATTCTGAAGATTTCTATTGAAAGAGGAGAAGACGATGATGGTAGACTCCAGTTTCCATTTGATATGAAGCAACTGACTTTAACCTTTTCACCAAGTCGAATATCAGTTATTGCTCTTTGCCCAAAACAATCTGCGACAGGACCACAGTCAAGCCATCTGTCAACCCTGAAATTCGTAGCAGTCCCATTCCCAGTAAGGTGCTTGATTCTGTGTAGGACAATGGAAGGGTCATTTAGAACCCCCCTCCAAACCCAAGAACAATCGGAAGGGATCTTGAGCTTCTAGAAAGATTTATTCTTGATATATCTATCACAGACCCATTCAATCCAAATAGATTTTCTTCTAACTACTATGAACCAGGTTTGCCTAAGAATGGCCGCTTTAGCTGTCCCCTCGGTAGATCTAATACCCAGGCCACCTTGCTCCACAGGCCTACACACTTTATTCCAAGCATTTGGCCTCAAATACTTGCTGTTGTTGGATTTTCCCCAACAAAAATTACTTGTGCGTTGATCTAGAATATGAGTGCATGCTTCTGGTATGATGAAGCAGGTACCCCAATATATGTGGAGAGAAGATAAGGTTGACTTTATGAGCTCCAACCTTCCAGCGAAGGAGAAGAGCTTAGACATCTATCCAGTAAGTTTCTGCTTAATTTTGTCGATAATGGGCATACAAAGTTACTTTTGCTGTAAGTGAAGACTCTAAAGACAAGTGTGATGTAGCACCAATAGATACTGGGGATATTTATTTGAACAACCATGCATGTATGACAGGAACGGAATCGATGGGATATGGGACAATATCTATATGTCTGTTCACGATGGAAAAATTGTAACACTACATTGTATGAAGTCAGAACCACCGAAAGGGGATTAGTGCAAAGTGTACAAAAGAATCGCTTCAAGTACGGGTCTATAGTGGCAATGCAAACAGAACTTGAGTTTGAGGTTTTTGAAACTCGAGGGGAATGATGCAAAGACAATGGGCCTACGCAACCAGCCCTGTGTCCATGGTTCAAAATCGCAGGCAGTTCGCGGTCATCGGGCCGTGGTTCGTGGTCATCGTGGTCCATCGCGGTGAGAATTTTTATTTAGCCCCAAAAAAATATCCAAAAAAAATCTAGAATATTCTAAAATTCTAGAAAACTATGTTTTTTTTTTTTTTCATTAGTAAATACTTTAAAACAAAATTACGGTCCTCCAAAATCATAACTTCCTAATTCGCTGTTAATGTCTAACTATTAAATATGTTAACTTTTTAGTGTTTAATATATTTCCTAGCATTATAATTTATAAATCCATCAATGTTGCTTTTATATAAATCCAAACCACTCAAAATAATGATCAAAATAAATGTCCTCCTCTAATATGATATTTGCAAAATTTCATTCTTATTGGATTGGGCTGATTGTTGAATTGCCTATTTTTAAACACTTATTCTTTTTAATATTTTATTAGCATATAAATCATGTATATAATATTAGGTCCAAGTCCTATTGGAGTGAAATTTATTATGGCCCTAATCAAATATAGGGCCACTTATTTTAGTGGTAAGAGTGTTTACAAGTGAAATCCATATGAGGTCTACAATTTTTTATTTTTTTTTTAAAGAGAGTCCACAATAAATTTGTAAAATGAAGCCCACCAATTATAAATCTGAACCATTAAACAACTACCGTTGTCTTTTATGGGTTCCAGCTGCATTTCATTTTGATTAGAGATGACCCCTCCGCCAGATTGATCTAATTTGATTGAAATTAGAAAGCTGACCAATCAGAAAATGGGTTGGTGGGACCCACTCCTTTTGAAATTTGAAGAGAATCTAGGTATAGAGGGGATGAGATTCATCTTAAACGGCCACGATTATCTTTATATGGCCCACGACATAATTCCTCATTTTGTTACCCAGTTTTGTCTAATCCTACACCAGAGGATCTGGATACAATGATAAAACAAAAAACCCCTCTTCATTCGCATAGTCGCACCGACACAGAGAAAGGGGGGCGAAAGAAAAAAAAGTAGGGAGAAGAAGATAATAAAAAGAGGAGAAAGAGAGAGGAAAAGAGAGAGACAACTGTGGTGATGGTGACGACTGGGGCGTCAGCGATGGTTGGGGTGATGACGATGGCACGGCGGAGGCAGTTGAAGCAGTTGGACGCGGTGGAGGCAGTAGAAGCAGTTAGACGATGGTGGACTCCAGTTACCGGTCCACACCTCAGCTCCTCTCGTTTTCTGTTTCTTTTATTTTTTTCCTTCTGTAATGAAATATAATATGGATGGTGATCTATCTCTGCCTCTGTTATGTGTGAATTTCTTTTCCTTACAAATCTTCCTATTGTTCTCTAACTTCTTTTTTTTGAAATGACCAGTCCATAACAGCCGATATATTAGTCTGGTCAATATTTTGAAAATATAGGCCATTATGGACCATTATTTTGGCCTTTTTTTCTCCTCCCAATCATAACGCTACCGTTATTACCTTGATTCAGTCAGCACTCTCCAACGTTCCAGTCTGTCTTCATGTCAATGTTTAAATGTCCGGGGTCGATCGTCAATCGAATCGATAAGCTTCAACGGGAGATAACAAGAAAAAATTTCATTTGGTTGATTGGAGTTTGGTTTGTAGACCTAAAAGAGAGCGTGGTCTTGGCTTCAAATCGTTAAAGACTATGAACCAAGCCCTGTTGGGGAAATGGTTGTGGAGAATTGGAGATTAGATAGATACTTTATGGAGACATATTATTCTGTCCAAGTATGGAGTGGGGAGGAATGGTCGGGATGTTTCTGGCCCGTCCCACAGGTGCTCAAGTTTGTGGAAAAATATTGTGGGCATCAAGGATGCTTTTGCTTTTGAGATAAGATACCATGTTGGGTTGGGTGAAGAAATATT
Source organism: Litsea cubeba (assembly GCA_012931725.1). Lineage (NCBI taxonomy): Eukaryota > Viridiplantae > Streptophyta > Magnoliopsida > Laurales > Lauraceae > Litsea > Litsea cubeba. Next base: position 69,887,738 of record CM022949.1, read on the forward strand.
TTTTTGGCATGATGTATGGGTGGGGAGCAGTGCAGTTCTTGGATCTTTACAAGTGCGCTACGAATCAGCAAGCAAAGGTGAAGGACTATATGGAGAGGGATGCGGATCGGATTCTATGGGGTTCAATCTTTAGAAGATGAGCCTCCTAGACAAGCTTGGCCGAGTTTTCATTCTTGAAGAAGGGAAAGACAGTAGAGTGTGGGCTGCCTCAAAGGACGGTGTGTTCTCGGTATCCTCGTTCTTCCTGGTGCTTTCAAACAGCCACAATTACCAAAGGAGGTTTGATTTCCTTTGGAAGACCAAGGCTCCTCCTAGAGTTCTAGTGTTTGGTTGGTTAGCTCTTCGAGGCAGTATCCTCACTATGGATAACCTCCATCGTCGCAAGGTGATTCTAATCAATGCTTGCCCCTTATGCCTTGTAGCGAAGGAATCAGTTGATCACCTTTTGCTTAATTGCAACTTGGCTCAAGCTCTTTGGACCTCCACCATTGAATCGTTTGGTTGAAGCTGGGTTCTCCCGCAGTCCATTTCGGAGTTGTTTGAAGCCTGGAAGCTTGGATTTCAGTCCAAGAGAGGAAAACTTCTGTGGCGGTCGTCATTTCTTGCTAACATTTAGGTGATCTGGAAGGAAAGAAATAGGTAGTGTTTTGAAGGTTGTCAATCCCCTCCTTTAGTGGTTGCTGCTCAAGCCAGATTCCTCACTACTTCGTGGGTTTCTATTTTTCCAAATTCTTGGGGTGTGCCAATGGAGTTCATTCTCTTTAAATGGAGGGAAGTGGTTCATCCTTAACCTTTTCTGATCTTCTTTTGGGCTCTTGGCCTTCTTAGGAGCTGTCATTTTGCTCCTTTTTTGTTCCTTTTGGATGGTGATTTTGCTTGCCTTATATTTTTCTTTGCATCATAGTATATCCCTTTTGTACTGATTTGCGTTGATTAATACATTTCACCATAAAAAAAAAAGTTACCGTTATATGTAATATATCGTGACGGCAAGGGCCGTTACCATTTCATAAAGGCCGTTATGAAACGGTAACGACTGTTTTTTTAAAACCTGCCCGTGTCCCACATGTCGGACGCAAAGAAGTCTAGGGCTTTGTTTTCTTGTTATGTATCCTTAATAACTTGTAATTATGATTAGCTTTCAAATTTCAGTAGGAGTATTTATTTAGTTTCCTAGTTTGGTTAGGATTCTTCGATTCTGCGGTTCTGTTTTCTTATATGTATGAGTATTGTAAGTAGGCCTGTTAACCCGACTCTTTGACATGGGATTCTTACTTGGGTCGCCAAAGCCGGAAAAAAGGAGGGCTTTTTTCTTGTCCAAAAGCCCAAGGGTAAGGAAGGGCCCGATTTTGAAAAGCCTTCCACCTTGAAGGCCGGGTTAGGGTTTGACCTAGCTCGGCCCGACCCGACTCACCTCTGCCTTACTCTCTGTCCATTTATATATTTATATATATATTATATTATAAATGAGTGCTTTCGAGAGCATTTAGGGGTGTCAACAATAGTGGATAAAATTAGAGAAACCCGTTTGAGATGGTTTGGGCATGTTCAACATATGCCGGCAACGGTGCCGGTAAAGAAAAGTTTGGCTATGAAGGTTGTTGGCCCACCAAGGGGAAGGGGTAGGCCAAATTGGACGTGGATGGAGGTAGTACACATAGATATGAAGTAGTGTAACTTATCCGAGGATTTGACTCAAGATAGATCATAATGGAGAAACAAAATTCGTGTAGCCGACCCTGTCATCTTGAATCATGATAAGAAGATCAAGAAGAAGAAGAGGAAAGGTTTGGATTCAATTGTCCTCAACGGGATCGACTGTATTGGAATTATATAGGGGCATGAAGCCCTAATTAAATGATACAATTCTGCCCTTATTAGGGAAGAGATTTAATACAATGGATTTAGATCCACAATCACAACTATTCTACCAAAAATAGAGAAAATCTAAATGTACAACAAATCCCTAAATAAAGCATGGTACACTAATTTGTTTGACCAAATCCTGATCAAATCCCATGTGAGTCTATTCCATTATTGGGCCTGGACTTTCATCATTGGGCCTCCATTGACACCCCTCTCAAATTGATGTCGGAGAATCATTTAGCATCAATTTGGAAACAAGAAATTGATAACGAGGTCGGGGTAGTCCCTTAGTGAATATGTCAGCAAGCTATCGCTCTGTGGAGACATGAGGAAGACTAATGGCATCTCGCTCAAATTCGTCACGAATAAAGTGACAATCAACTTCTACATGTTTTGTGCATTCATGAAGTACTGGGTTTTCTTTGATTCGGATGGCACCAGTGTTATCCGCATATAAGGGAGTTGGAGAAGTCTGCGCAAATCTAAGATCAGAAAGAAGTCCTCGAAGCCATAGAATTTCAGAGATTGCGGAGGACATCGAGCGATATTCAACTTTGGTTGAAGATTTCGAGACACGTTCTTGTTTTTTACATTTCCAGGATATTAAAGAGTTGCCAAGGGACATGCACCTCCCAATCGTTGACCGACGTGTATTTGGACATCTGGCCCAATCAGCATCAACATAGGTTGTTAGAAGTAGAGGATTGCTTTGAGAATAACTCAACCCACGAGTAGAAGTACCTAATAAGTATCGCAGATAATTCTTTTCATAGCAGTTAGGTGGAGATGTCGTGGAGCATTCATAAACTTGCTCACAAGGTTGACAACATAAGAGATATCCAGTCGGGTAATAGCGAGATAGGCAAGACTGCCCTCTAATTGCCTATACATGTGCGGATCAGGAAGCAGAGAGCCATCATCCTTCCGTAATCTAAGATTGACTTCTAGTGGAGTGTCAACTGGAGTGGAATTTTGAATATCAGCAAGAGCAATAAGGTTTAAAGTGTACTTGTGTTGATTAATAAAAACAGACCATTGGGAGTTTGTTGCACTTCTAGGCCCAAGAATTAAGTTAACGGTCCTAAATCTTTCATATGGAAGGAGGTACCGAGAGAAGGTTGAAGGGATTTGATCATACCAGCATCGGTATCGGTGATAATAATTTCATCAACATATACCAGAAGAATAGTAACTCCTGTAAACGTGTGCCAAAGAAAGTGATTGGTCATAGGGGCTCTGAGTGAAGTCAAGCTGACGTAACATTGACTTAAATTTGTTGAACAATGCTCGAGGAGCTTGTTTTAAGCCGTAGAGAGATTTGCGTAACCTACATATAGATGTCTTGGATGGAGATGAAACACCTTGGGGAACTCGCATATAGCTTTTAGATCACCATGAAGAAAGGCATTAACATCCATTTGGTATAATGGCCAAGGCTGGGAGGCGGCAATAGCAAGAAGTAGCCGCACACTGGTCATTTTGACAACAGGAGCAAATGTCTCCTCATAGTCAATACCATATTCTTGGCGGTTGCCCAAAGCAACAAGTTGAGCTTTGTGCCTATCCAAAGAACCATCAGGCTTAAGTTTGATCGAGTAGATCCATTTGCACTCGATTGGTTTAACTGAGGATGGACATTCTACAATATCCCACGTGTGATTTTTTTCTAATGCACACAATTCTTCTTGCATCGCTTGTTGCCAACATTCTTACTTCTCATCTTGTGAATCAGAACGAGGTTTAGGAATAGATGATAGGGTTGCCATTAAGGAGGCATGGGTGAAACCATAATGCTCAGGAGGCCGAGAAATCCTAGAGGAGTGACGGAGGTGACTACTTTGACTTGGACCAGTTGTCAGAGCCGGGTCTTGAGGTAGATGGACTGGGGTGATAGCTTTTTCCCTTCCATGGTTCTTACGTAGCAGCCGCATTATCGACCGTAGCGGTTGAGGCTGCCACACTATTTTGAAAATAGCGGCGCTACGGTCTAAAGCCTAGTAGAGCCAATCAGTTTTAATTTTAAACATTGTTTTTCCTATTTCTTCTCCTCAATAGCCTTTCCTAAAGTTGTCTCTACCTTTTTATGGTTTCAAATCACTAAAAAAAACACAAGATTGGCTATTATACAAGATTCAAAATTTTTTTACCACTTAAAAAATTCACACTGCTACGTATCATCACAATCGCTACGTATGGCTCGCTACGTAGCGTTTTGGTCACTAACCGCTATGCCTGCCACAACCGCTATTTTGATCCTTGTTCCCTTCTGTGATACACATAATTGGGGTTATACCTAGAGAATGTTGTTTCATTTGAGAAATCAGGTTAGAGCATGTGACGGAGACTCGGGGTTGTCAAGATGAGTTCGGAAAAAATACTGATTTTAAAAGAAAACAACATTTCGAGAAATCCTGGATGTGATAAAACCCTTTTGATTGGTAGCATAACCTAAAAATGCACACCGGGCGACAGTTAATTTTGTACGTTAAATAGGTGGAAGATCCACAAAACATACACAACCGAAAGTATGAAGATGATCAAAGGAAGGATTGTGCTTGTATAATCGGAAATATGGTGTTTGATTTTCAATGATAGGAGATGGAAGGTGATTGATTAGATCTACTGTAGTTGTAAGGGCTTCAGTCCAAAAGTGGGTTGGAACTAAAGATTCAATTCGAAGTGTCCGTGTTACATCAAGAAGGTGCCTATTTTTCCTTTCAGATACTCCATTCTGTTGTGGAGTATACGGACACGTCCTTTGGGAAACAATTCCTTTTCCTTGAAGGAAACATTGGAATTCTGTAGATATATCCCCCCCCCCCCCCCCCCCCTCCTTCCGAGCGCAAGATTTTAATGCATGTGGAAAATTGATTCTGAACATAAGTGACAAAAAGTTTAAAAGCATTAAGAATAGCGGCTTTAGAAAATGTAACTAGTAAATCCAAGTAAACCTACTATAGTCATCGATAAAGGTGACAAAGTATTTGAAATTACCATGAGAAATGTTAGGAGCGATTCCCCAAACATCTCTGTGAATCAACTCAAAACATTCATTGCTACTTGATGTGGAGTGAGGGAAGGATAGACCCCAACATAGTTGGGACAAGGCTTTGATGATAATGATATTATATAAAATACATGTGTTCATGTGCGCTTTGTCCATTATGCATATGGCACATATGCATGCGTAAATGTATGACTTTTTTGTAATTATATTAAATAAATATGGATTTTTCTCCATCTACATATATATTCAATAATTCCATGAAAACATGTGTGCCTGGGCTTGGCCCTTGACAGCCCTAAGGCATTAGTGACAGTTTTTGGGAGATTAATAAATTTTTTCCTTCGTGGATTAGTTTTTCCTCTGTGGTTCATTCCTCTGTGTGAGAGTCTCTTGGAGACATCTTTCCATGCTTTGACACTTTCAGTTCAAACCCTTTTAGTGAAACGCATCATACATGTATGTTTGACTTCACAACAAGTGATCCACAGATGCGTAATGGACTGGTCTCCCATATGACTCAAAATCCTTTTTTCCCCACATCAATAATATGGTGAAACTTCATTAATTTATCATCTGGCATATGTCATGCCTCACCATGAGCAAGTCCCTAGCATTGATAATGGAGGGTTTGTGTAGACTGGTACTCAGGCGTAAAAATCTTGCTAACCGATTTTATTTATTTTTATTATTTTTGAATTGTAACTAAACTCAAACGAACAGTAGAAGTGAGATATACTGACAGGGCGGCCACATAAGGACCAACACAACCAAGCAAAGGAAAATAAAAACTACAAAATCAAAGAAATATCCTCGAGCAATAGCAAGCTTGAGCGAGTGACATCCTTTGCTAGGAAATCTACCTTCGCCTTATATGATGATTAGAGGCATTGAGATTTTGGGTTAAATCAACCTCCTCCTCCACCACATCTGCCATTTTCCTATGGGCCTGGCGGAATAGAAGAGGCCCAACAGACTTACACATAAAGAATCTCCTTCAGTCATGAGTTGCCGAAGGTTCAAACAGTAAGCTTCCCAAAGGTTGTTTCTGCTTAATTGACAGAACAAAAACCTGCAGGACCTGAAGGGAGAGAACTGAGTGAGCCTTTCTATCGTTAATAATTACCCGAAAAACCCTGAAGTCTGGATTACCAATAGTGATGCTATCAAAATTTTGCTTGGATAGGAACAAAAGACAATCTCATTCCAACATCTAATAATGGAAGCTATCGAAATATCTTGAAATAGCTGCACATAAGAATTTTATTGGGTACAAAAACAGGATCTATTCCCAATTTTCTGTTGGTCATGTCTTTTGGTTCCTTGTATATTTGGGTTTGTTTTATCTTTACTTAAAACATCGCAAATATTTGTTCAAAGAAGTTAATAGCTAAATTTAAAGAGGAAACAGAGATAAGAAACTCCAATGTGCAAACTCTTCGAGGACTTTTGTTTGCATTTGAAGTCATTGATACCTAATACACACATTAGAATTAAGTAGGGTAGAGTCCAAAATTTCTTTACGTCTCCTTTGTGCAGAAAACATGAAAATTATGGCATACATATTAGGTGCAGATGTAGTAGATTCCTCGTCTTTTAATTCCTCAAGGGGTAGGTTGTTTGCATTGAAAGTGATTCACGTGTAAATGACCCACATGTGAAACATTTACACATATGACTTACATGAGCGAATCAACGGCTGAAAATTGGTCCCATAGCTGTTTTTGATCTTGTGCAGAGGCTAGATGGTTTAGATCATTGTTTGAGGGCCCACAAAAGTCAGAAAGTTGAAAAGAAGAGGGCTGCCTATAAGTCATTTGCACTGTAATGTACATGGGTTTAATCCAACGGTTGTACATTTTTCACACATATCTTAAAATCCATCATGATTTAAGATGTAGAATTTGACCTCATAGCCATAAGTGCCCTTTTAAAGAGTCCATAATGGCAAAAATTGCACTTGGACCTTTTTTTTGGAAATATCTCAAAATATAAGATGAATCAATGGCTGAAAATTGATCCCATAGCCCTTTTTGACCTTCTAAACAGTTTGAACTGTTCATATCATCATTTGAGGGCCCACAGAAGAAAAAAAAATTGAAAAAAGGATTGCCTATAAGTCGCGTTTTTTGCACTGTAGATCCCGCCTATGTATAGTGACGTGATTCATTCTACCATCTCATGAGGTGTGAAAATTCTGGGCTTTGTAAAACAGCCCCTTTTCACACCATTTTCTTACCTATTTTATGCATTTCGTGCGTAAAATAACCCAAACAAACGTGATTGTGTGTAACCATTATGCATGTGGATCATTTACATACGTCATTTCCATATGTAAATGGCTGTAAACAAACGACCCCTTAGATAATGATCTGTGTGCACCTAATTGATCTTCCCCTGAATCTCTCTTTAGATATATTAATAAAAGAGAAAATGTCCTTTGACAATTTTTATTCTAATCGTCTGCTATTATACGTGTCCATACGTATTTAAACCCATAGTCTTTCCTGTGTAATATGGAAAGATTCATATTAGATGAGACCATATATCAAGTTTGAGGTCAATCTCATGCTTGAGAGAGATCAATGATAATACAAGTTCTCTTTGAATGAATATCTTTCAATTTTTTTTTTTGGTTGATTTCCACTCAGTTTCCTAAGCTATCCAATGTATCATTTCTTGCCTAGGACTTGCATTAACACTGAATTTTGAGTATTTCTTTCAGGTGGGTGATATACTTGGAAAATATCCTGATCTAATGGATGGGTTCGATGAATTTTTGTCTCGCTGTGAAAATATAGGTAAAAGTTGGCAAACTAGTTTAACCTAGTATTGCATTAATTTTTATATGTTTTTCTTAGACGGTATTCATTGATGGTTTTCCTGATGGAGATTATTTATGCAGATGGATTTCTAGCAGGCGTTTTCAGTAAAAGTATGTAGTCATTTATGTTCTGTTTCTTATTGCCTTTTTAGTTTTGTTTTGTTAAATGCAGGTTTGAGCATTTTATTTTCTTTCTTAAAGGTCATCACTTATTGAGGCATTAATCATTGCATCCATGTTTTGGAACATGGACTTTATCTTCTCTCTCTCTGTCTCTTGCATAAGTTATATTCGTAAAATGCGCCAATGAATTATTTACTGGGAAATGTCAGGATGTTTTGGGGGTTTTCTTGACCTTTTCCATATAAAACACAGCTATTTTTTTGGGTAATTGCAGAATCTATGTGGAATGAAGGACATTTGGCTAGATCTGTGAAGGCCGATGACAGGGATAAGGAAAGGGAGTGTGAAAGAGATGAAAGGGACAAGGACAGAGAACATGAAAGGGATAGGGATAAGGAAAGAGAAAGATTTGAGAAGAATGCCCCCTTTCCTCAAAGGGATTCTGCAAGTCGGTCTTTGTTTCCAAACAATATTACAAAACCAATTTCAGAACTTGACCTCTCCAATTGTCTGCGCTGTACCCCTAGTTATCGCCTTCTTCCAAACTATGTAATGTGCCTTTATATAAAGGCTTTTCTTTTGCATAAGAATGTGTTATTTTTGTTAAGTTGTACTAAACTCTGATTGTTTTTTCATGCTAATTGCTTATCAGTACCCGACACCACAAGCAAGCTGCCGTACAGAACTTGGTGCAGCTGTGTTGAATGATTTTTGGGTTTCAGTCACATCTGGAAGTGAAGACTACTCTTTTAAACACATGCGCAAAAACCAGTACGAAGAAAGTCTATTTAGATGTGAAGATGATAGGTAATGGATCTTTCTCATATGCTCCATGATTAGTGGGCTTTCTTGGTGTTTCTGATTAAATTTTTAACTGTATCTTTTTGATTGCTTGTTTAGGATGGTTACTCGTCTGATAAGGAGAAGAGTTGTCTCTCTCTTTCTCTCTCTCTCTCTCTATATATATATATATATATGAGAAATATTCATGTGCATCCATCCCTCACCATGTTATGGTGAGGGACAACATAGTAGGGTTGACTTTATAACACATCCAAATCATCCACACACATGAAACCCCCTTAAGTACACTAGACCCATTGAATTTTCACCTATCCAAATGGATTGGACCGTTGGATCGAGGGTCAAATTTTTTCCTTTAATATAAAGTCGTTAAATTTGTGGGCCACGGATGAAGGGGTTAGAGGCATGGGTTTAAGGATGCACACGAACATCCCCCTATATATATGTAACACTGTATTTCATCATTAGTGTTTATGCACTGCAATGCAGTTTGGAACTCCAGCGGTTCTGACATTTTGGCTTACTGATTACTAGAAATGAGTTTATGTTTGTGTCCGTCTATTTGGCTTTGTTTTGCAGCTGGTGGTATGACTGCTAATTTGATATTTTGTCAGGTTTGAGCTGGATATGTTATTAGAGTCGGCGAATGCAACCACTAAGCGTGTGGAGGAGTTTCTAGAGAAGATCCACACTGGATCTATCAAACCAGAAAGTCAGATTTGTATAGATGACCATTTTACTGGTTGGTATCTCATGCTGAGTAGTAGGGGGAACAAAAAAATAACTTAGGATTCCTGTACACAACTTCCTGTTATTCTGGGCCCATATGGTTTCTGATATCAATTTTTCTTTCTTTCTAGCTCTAAATATAAGGTGCATTGAACGGTTGTATGGTGACCATGGGCTTGATGTGATTGATGTAATACGCAAGAATGCTTGTCTTGCATTGCCTGTCATACTAAGTCGCTTGAAGCAGAAACAAGAGGAATGGTTAAGGTGCCGTTCAGATTTCAATAAAGTTTGGGCTGAAATCTATGCTAAAAACTATCACAAATCACTTGACCACCGGAGCTTCTATTTCAAGCAGCAGGACACAAAGAGCTTGAGCACAAAATGTAAGTAAAATCTTGATCTTGTAATGTGATTGAAATTCATTGTGCTTCTCAACTTCTTGATGCCAGTATGTGACATAGGATCTCTTTTTTTATCCTCTGTTAAGCATGTTTCGGGACTTTGAATTGGGTCGAGTATTCATTTCTTGATTTGAAGCATGCCTAGCATCTGTTATTTTCTTATAGGTGGCAGATGTCTTGGGACAGCCCTGCTGTGGTCCCACTCTGGGGCCTGATTTGGATGAGTTTTTGGTAGTTCGAGGCCCAATTATTTCTTGTCCGATAGCTAACAAGCTGGGTCTCGGCTTATGTCTATTTAAAGGCCCGACTAGATGTCCCTCAAATTTTTTTTGTTTTTTACTTTTTGCTTGTTTTTTCGTTTTCTGGGATTGGTTACATGACTTGAACCCATTACCTGAAGGTTTCATCAGCGATCACCTTCCACTAAATGTCCCTTCGTAGTTCTTACTCGTAGCCTCAGATATAGGCCCATGGATATATATATATATATATAAGAAGATGTGCCTTGAGAATTACTCTCATGGTGCTATGAGAGTAAGGGTGGGGGGCCCTCATATCCATATCCAATGCCAACAACCTAAATGTGAGGGCCCCCGCCCCTTACTCTCATAGTACCGTGAGAGTGAGAGTGACTCTCACAGGAGCATCTCCCATACAAGAGCATCTCCTATATATGGATGTGAGGGCTAGTACCGTGAGAGTAACTCTCACATGATCATCTCCCTATATATATATCTGTGTGTGTAGATTATATAGAAAAGTCATCCAGTGCACATGGAACATTTCGTGCGCGTCTCATAGTGGGTCCCCCTTGATTACCCATTTGAATGCATCCCACACAGGACCCCCTTGAACTACACCGATCCCGGGGTTTGAGACCCATTTGAATGGATTGGACCATTAGATTTGTTGTGCACACTTTCTAGAGGGTCGAAATTTGTGGGCCATTGATCAAGGGGTTCGGGTGATCAATTGGGCCCCATATTTTGTATGCGGGTAGGCCACAACCAAATCTTTTGATCCCTCCCAACTCCATCCCCAGGTCCCCACAATGAGGAATGCATGGAGAGCTCCATGCACACCGCACGCGAAACTTGAGCGATGGTAGGAGGCTTTAGAATCCAAGAGCTTTAAAATAAGTCATATAAAGAAGATATATGGAACATAACTTTAGTGGACATTTACGAAGAGTTGAAACTAATGTGAGAATTGAAGCTCAAGAGATACCTCAAAGAGATTTTTTCCGAGGCCTTGGCTCGATGATTAGTAAGGATGGAAAAATTGAGGAAGATGTAGACCATGGGATAAAAGCGGGATGGTTGAAGTGGTGACTTGCTTCTATAGTGCTTTGTGACCCGCGTATCCGAATAAGATTGAAGCGATTTGTTTTTTTGAATAGTAACATTAATTGAAATAAGAAAAACAATACAAGAGAAATATACTGACAAACTTATATTGTACCAGAAAGGACAGAATCTGCTACATGTTTTCAGAAGTGTCATAATTGTATGAGGTGGGACATGCGGTTCCGTAGAATAGCATTTGTTGTGAAACATTTAAGAAATGTTGTAATTTCGGTGCTGGTCTTTATTAAACTTTATCGAAGTTTATTCATCTGGATGGTCTCATGAAGTTAATTTAGCTTTTTTTTCCATTCCATCACTGGATTCCACTTCATATGTTCTGCATCTTTTCTGTTATTTTATATTGTACATTTCTGATGATTTTTTTAATGCATGCAATGGGACAGCTTTATTGACAGAGATTAAAGAAATCAATGAGAAGAAGCATAAAGAGGATGATGTGCTTCTTGCTATAGCTGCTGGGAACAAACGGCCGATCATTCCAAATCTGGAATTTGATTACACTGATTCAGAAATTCATGATGATCTATATAAGGTCATAAAATATTCCTGTGGAGAGGTTTGCTCAACCATGGAACAATTGGAAAAAGTTATGAGGATTTGGACTTCCTTTTTGGAGCCCATACTGGGTGTTTCACCTCGACCTCGTGGTGCAGGAGACACTGAGAATATGGTAAAAACTAAGAATCATGCTGTCAAACGTAGTGGCGCGAGGATTGGTGGAAATGATAGCAGTCCTGATGCTGATGTTAATATCAGTAATTCAAAACAACTGAACCCTATTAGCAATGGTGATGAGAGCATTCCAGCAGAACAGATGAGTTCTTGCAGGGCTACAATGGTAAATGGCAATGTTATGGTTGAAGAAGATGGTTATAATGATGTTCATCGAGTTGGACGTAATAATCACACTTCCAGCAGCATCCTGCAGCATGTGAAGGCGAATAATAATGTTCCTGTGGCTGACGAAATGTCCGGAGTCAACATACAAGCTGCTTCTACTGAACGGCTAACTGATTCCAATACCTCACTTGCAGTCCAAGCAGAACAAAATTATGGTAGGACCAGCTTGGAAATGACATCAGGTTTGTATCAGATTTGGAATATCTAGGTTCACTTAATGATTATTGAAGGGAACTGGGACATTTATATTCATTTGTCTTCTTTTTTCTTTTTTCTTAAGGGGTTAGCACAACACCTTCCAGGCCTGGTCATTCTCTTATTGAGATTGGAGCAGAGCCCAAACATAATAATGAAGTTCTCCCTTCATTAGAGGTATGAATTCAGTCTATTAGTATCTTGAGCATTCTTCTCTTAATATTATTGATTATAAGGTTAATTAAACTGGTGCACCATTTCATTCTCCAATAGGTGGAGTGGGATATTCCTCTGGTTCATAATTTTGATCTGTGTATGAGCGTGTAGTGGATCCTTCTAAAAGATAGGAATTATAAGGAATTACTGTGATTTTGCCATTACCAAAATTCATTATCTTCCAATTTCTTTATACATCACCAATAATTCATATTGTATGGAATAATTCGTTTATAAATCACCATCTTAGGGGAAGTGCTGAGACTAGTGGACTTATATGTAATTATGAAAAAATATAGGTGATTTGTAATTACAAGTGGTTTTTTTGTTATTTTTGGAAATATAAAACTATATATATAATGGCTATAAAAAAAAAACTATATATGTAAAGGTTTATTCTTCTTTTTTCTCTTTTCTTCATTCCTCTTCTAGGGTTTGTTTGGAAAGAAACCCTGGAAACGAAAGGAGGCCTATAGGTTGTGAGGCTTCTTTTTTCTCTTTTCTTCATTCATAGTGAAAAATAATGGGTTATCCCTGTCTTGTCAAAGTTAAAAACACCTCCTTTTGTTTCCAGGGTTTCTTTCCAAACATGGGTTATCCCTGTCTTGTCAAAGTTAAAAACACCTCCTTTTGTTTCCAGGGTTTCTTTCCAAACAAAACCCTAGAAGAGGAATGAAGAAAAGAGAAAAAAGAAGAATAAACCTTTACATATATAGTTTTATTTTTTTTGATAACCATTATATATATAGTTTTATATTTCCAAAAATAACAAAAAAACCACTTGTAATTACAAACTACCTATATTTTTTCATAATTACATATAAGTCCACTAGTCTCAGCACTTCCCCTAAGATGGTGATTTATAAACGAATGGAAAGAAACCCTGGAAACAAAAGGAGGTGTTTTTAACTTTGACAAGACAGGGACAACCCATTATTTTTCACTATATATCCCAATTTTTTTGCCCAATACCAATAGGTTGTGAATACCTCCTGAAGATGATGAAATGATACCTATTACCTGAACAGGGGAATGGTACCAAGGATTTTTCATTTTCTTTTTTCTTTTTTCTTTTTTCTACTACTTTGAAGATTTCCGTTAATCTTCTGTCATTCTGGTGAGATGTTGACAGATGTTAGTTTTTAGTTTTTTTCCCCCCTTTTTTGTTTTTTTGGGTTGCTAGGATGAGTCAAAGCCAAGGCCTTCTTGTTGCGACAATGACCACCGCCCAACTGTTCTGTAAGCTCCTTTCTTTTTCCTTTTTTTTTTTTTTTTTTTGTTTTTTCCCCCTTTGGTCTGGTAAATACTTACTCCCTACCCAAGTCCCTGCCCAACAAAGTTGGGAACCGGTCCTTAGTTATTTTTGTGTGTGGAGAGGGGGATGCCTCACCACTGAACTATCAGTGCATTGGCATTCTATAGGATGTCACTGATATTAGTTTATTGATGGAAATTCAACTGTAAATACATACATTGGTGGTCTTCCAATGATGGAGAGAAGGGATTTCCGTCTATTGAATACGTACTTTTTATGGCATTCCGAACCTACGGCCCACCTAATTGCCACCAACAACCCTACCTTTTCTCTCTTCTACACTTTCTCCAAGAAAAGGACTGTAGCTTACTCACTTCCCTTTTGACTTGGTTTTTTACCCTAATAACTCATGATACCCACATCTCACAAAGCCAACCTGAAAGAACCACGATCCACGGGTTAAACCCATTGACCCCATTTCTTCCTTTTGCCCAATGCCATCTTTGGTAATTCGCAGCTCATACATGAATTACAGTCATTCCCACTGTCTTAACCAAATACAGTTTTTCTTTAGATGAGCACGCACAACCGGCTGATGTCATCAAGAAGCAACCGTCTCTGATACATGTTCATCTCATTTTTATCATCTCTTTCTCAAACAGTCTTCTTCAGCTTGATTTTTATCATCTCTTTCTCAAACAGTCTTCTTCAGCTTGCCACCACAGCCCGAACCTGCTTCCATTTCAGCTCTTCAAGTTCAAAACCAACACAAAACAAATCTAAATCTAGTACTTTGTTCAACACTCAACTTTGCTGCATCTAGAGGTGGAAAAATCTGACCCAACTCTCTAAACCAACCTGTATTTGACCTGCTGAACCTGACCTGAAAATACAACCATTGGTCTGGTCTCTGGAATGCCTGACCCACATTTAAATACTCATGGCCAATGAAAACTTTATACTGCTTCCATTAATCTCTACTCAAGCTGCTTGCACTATTAGTAATCCCCAGTATAGCCACTAGAACTTCTCTCTCACACATAAGCAACCACATGAGGTTCCTTCTCTTAATCCCTCTCCTTGTTACTTTAGAGCTTTGTTACAAGGTTTACTACAGTAGCTTACTTTTGTTACAAATTTACCCTTGATGGTTAATGAGCTTCGTGTTCTTTCAAGTCATGATGGAACAACTCATCATTAGTAATTTAACACTGCTTGAATATTGCTACATCTAAAGATATCGAAGCAAAAACTACTCTTCTTTCATCGTACTTGACAATTGACACACTCCTAGCCCAACAATTACACAAGGTCAGGGACATGATTATGGTAACTCCAGCAACTGTTTTTTTTTTTTTTTTATATATATATATTTTTATCCTTGTAATTATATCTGTACACTAAAAAATGCGACAATATATTAACACTTACAAGTTACAAAATGATATGACCATATATCCATGATATCCCTGACATTACCATGATACATTGTCTTCCATTGGTTCTAACTTCTAGTTTGACTTGCATGGAAAAAAACTAAAAATGAGCACTCCCATCTAAGTCAGATTGCCAGAGAAGATGTTATCTTGGTAATAAGGGACTAAACTCCGAAAGGTAAATTTGAAATTAGAAACAAAGAATGGAGAAGGCTAAAATAGCCAATTATATTTGTTGCGGTTTGTATGTAACCATTATCCATGATGCTTATCTTATTAATGAATTACAAAATTCTAGTATCATGAGGTTTTAATCATAAATGGTAAGATCTGAATACATAGTAAAAAATTCATAGCACAGAAGATGCTTAACATTGCAGCCTTATGGTTGCGGGTTTGTCTCATGTTCCATGTAAAAAAATAATTGGAAAAAGTTGATTCAAGCATGCAAGACTCATTGTTTTCCGTTAAACTTGTAAGCTTTTCAAAACATTTCTATCCATATCTTATGTTTACAATCCATTCTTTGGAGTCTTAACACTTTCTTTTGTGGGCTGAAGGGAGTTGATAATTTTAGACCAGTTAAGTCAGCTAATGGAGGTAGCATGGATGAAAGTATCAAAGTTCAAAGATATCATGAGAATTCTTCTCTTAATAATAACAGCTTCAAAGTAGAAAGAGAAGAGGGTGAGTTGTCCCCGACTGGGGATTTTGAAGAAGATAATTTTGCAGTTTATGGAGATTCTGGTAGAAATGTAGCAGCAGCTGAAACAAAGGATAAAGCTGCTAGCAGACAATTTCAAGTCAGACGAGGAGAAGATGAAGCATGTGGGGAGGCTGGTGGAGAAAATGATGCTGATGCAGATGATGAGGGCGAGGAAAGTGCTCAAAGATCGATGGAGGATAGCGAGAATGCATCTGAGGCCGGTGAAGATGTATCAGGAAGCGAGTCCGGCGATGGTGACTGCTCCCGTGAAGATCACGAGGAAGAGGAGGAAGATGTCGACAACGATGATAATGAAGGTAAGGCTGAAAGTGAAGGTGAGGCTGAAGGGATGACTGACACACGTGATGTCAAAGGAGATGGCGCGTCATTGCCATTTTCAGAACGCTTTCTTCTTATAGTGAAGCCTCTTGCAAAGCATGTACCTTCTGCATTACGAGACGGGGAAAAGGAATCACGGATTTTTTATGGCAACGATTCATTTTATGTACTCTTTAGGCTTCATCAGGTAAGCCACATGTTTTTAAATTGATTTATGTCGTGATATCACTCATGCAAGTTGTTTTCCATTATTGTGATCATTATTGTTGTTCTTTTTGTTGATCTTATTGTTTGACAGACTTTGTATGAGAGAATGTTGTCGGCAAAGATGAATTCGTCTACTGCTGAAAAAAAATGGAGGTCTTCAAAAGATACAAGCCCACCTGATCGGTATGCTAGGTGAGTTTATCTTCTCATCATGCTCCTCTCTAAAATCCCAAAGCTCATATATTGTCGACTTAGAATATCTGTTTTCTGTGATGTGCAGATTTATGAGTGCACTATACAACTTACTTGATGGTTCTTCTGACAATACTAAGTTTGAAGATGATTGTCGGGCTATTATTGGAACTCAGTCCTATGTTTTATTCACACTGGACAAGTTGATATATAAACTTGTCAAGCAGGTATTTTGTCATCTTTTGGTTTCCTTATATATTAATTTTCCTCTACTCTTCTTATTTATGGTATTTGTTTCAGCTTCAAGCAATCGTATCAGATGAGATGGATAATAAGGTTCTTCAGCTCTATGCATACGAGAAGTCAAGGCGCCCCGAGAGATTCATTGATTTAGTTTATCACGAAAATGCTCGTGTTGTTCTTCATGATGAAAACATATACCGATTTGAATGTGTAGGTTTTAGTAGTTTACATTTTTTTTAATTGGAAAATTGCTATGCTAAAGAAGATAAGGAAACATTCTTCCATTTGTCTTCTATTATTTGGAAAAAACTGTGAACATTCATTTTCTAAAGAATCTAAATGTCTGTGTAATTATTGCAGTCATCAAATCCAACCCATTTGTCTATCCAGTTGATGGAATATGGGCATGAGAAACCAGAAGTGGCTTCTGTTTCCATGGACCCTAATTTTGCTACTTATCTTCATAATGAATTCCTGTCGGTTGTTCGTGACGAGAAGGAAATGCAAGGTGTCTTCCTTGGAAGGTATGGGCACGATAGATTATATTGTTCAAATTGTTGCAAAGTTGTATTAATTGATCATTTATTAAGATGGTGTGACATTTGCAGAAATCTACGCAAATATGCATATGGTGATGAATGTTCTGCAATATGCATGGCCATGGAGGATATTCGAGTGGTCAATGGTTTGGAGTGTAAGATTTCATGCAATTCCTCGAAGGTACTTGTGCTAAATGGTTATAGTTTTTTTAGTGCCTGAGGTTTTAAGCTATACTTTTGTATTTTGATTTTGTAAGTTGAATACAATTTTATTTTTAGTCAGTTTATTGAGTGCATCATGCTGCAGGTCTCTTATGTTCTGGACACAGAAGACTTCTTATTTCGCATTAGAAAGAAAAGGAGAACTTCGATCAGAGGCAGCTCTGCATGCCATGATCGAGAAAATTCATTAAATGTTTATGCTTTAAGAATAAAGCGGTTCCATAAATTGCTGTCAGACTTCTAACGTTACATGCAACGAATGAATGTAGAGGTAAAATATGATCTTATCCTATTTGTTTCAAGAAATATGAAAGGTTCAATTAATGTGATAATATGTTAGCTTGTATCTTTTATTTGGTCACATTTCATGTTTATTTTGTCAATATAGTGCCTGCAGAAGTTTTGCCATCTGCCTGCCTATTGTTGTTTAATTTATGCATATAAGCACAGTGATTTAGGACTAGCATGCATGCAGATGCTGGTTCCCCTTGCGTGTTTCTGTAAGATCTAGATTTTCTCCTCCTCATTCTTATTCTTCTTGATCTTATGGAGCATAGTTTTCAAAATTGGAATCGCTAATCATTCATACCCATGAATCGAATCGCGAATTGTAGGATTTTTTTATTTTTCTAATAAAAATGAAAAATAATTAAAAAATAAAAGAGAAAAAAAGTAATTATTCAATGACCATTCATTCATTTCCCATTTATAGTAGTATAAATATAATAACAAGTCTGTCATACAATCATATCAAGAACATCGTGACATATATATATGAAAAAAAAAAAAAAATCCAAACAATCAATCTTATATGGTAGGGTATTTCTTGAAGTTAAGATAGTGTTCATGAAGGAAAAAACCAAAATAGATTAAAAAAAAAAGAGGATACAGATAAGCACCATGCGTAAAGTCAAATGCTTTAGTTAAATGCATGTTCTTTATTCATCTTTAAAACCTTATCAAAGCCGTTAAAAACTCTTAGGAAGTTTCATTAACTGCTAAATAACCTTTTAAAAATAAAAACGCTAAAAGAAATAAAAAAAGGTAAAAGATTATTATTATTAACTAATTGGTTGTAGCTATTATCGCTTAGCCGAATCGCTTGAATCGTAAGATTCGATGAAATGAGTATTGAATTGTTGGATTCACACCTGAATCCTAAGATTCAATGCATAGATACGAATCGTTTTCTTTAAGATTCAGGATACGAATTGTAGGATTATGATAACTACATTTTGGAGAATTAGAATTGCTAAATCTACTCTCTCTCTCTCTCTCTCTCTCTCTGAGATCGCTTGTAATTACAGAAAGTACCCTTGGATCATTGTTGTTTTGACAGTTGGGTCCCCATCATTGTTAATTATGGTAACCCACCTTGTCGATGGTCTCGATTATCTGAGGGCCTGTGTGTTGGCATTGTAATACATATGAATTGAATGCATGGAATTCTTACCATAAGTAGTTAAAAATGAAGATCAAATGTGAATTTTTTAAAATTGAGCATCAAATAACCTTTCCTCTTTATAAGGAAATAGAACCAATAGGAGGTGGTAAATTAATAAACCAACCATGAATCTAGTAGTTCATTTTCCAATTTTTTATTCTATTCCCTAGAAGGAAAGATTATTTGATGCTCAATTTTGAAAATTCACATTTAACCTTCATTTTTAATTATTGATGGTATGAATCCTATGTATTTAATTTCTTTGTATTTTAGTGCAAACTAACTGGACCTAACCGTTAATTTGATATGGGACCCTCAGAGGTGCTTGGAAAGAATAGGTGGGAAGAATGAATGTGGAAGAGAGAGATTGAGGAGGTGGGCTAGTGTTGGGTGTCAGGGAGGAGGATAATGAAGGAAAAATGTAAAATGTAAATTTAAGGGCCTGCATTAGACTAGCAGTGGTGAAGAGATGAAGCAAGCGAGGGGTGAAGGATATAAGGTGGAGAAGTAATGGGACCCTCAATTTCCTAGGATTTCATTATTAGGGTGATGGCTGCGTGTTATTTTTCTATCTCCCCAGCCCCTCAATTCATTTTCTATCAGTAGGTAGATTATTCGACGGCCTTTTTGAATCTTCACCTTTGTTCAATTTCATACGCTTGGGAATATGTTTTCTAAATTAGACGAGCCCCTAGGTCCTCCTTGTTTGCATTAGAATATATAGGATTTCATATCGTAGGTGGTTGAAAATGAAGATGAAAGCTGAATTTCCAAATAAGAGCATCGAATCATTTTTTCTTTTGGGGAAATAAAACCAAAATTAGATGTTAAAATTAGGTCTTAACTACATCTTCACCTTCATCTTTCACCCTATGCTACACATCCTTGGCCCCTCACCTTTTTAATAATTCTTGGTAAAGTTCATTTCATCATGAATTTCTATGTATTTTAGTGCAAACAAATGGACTCTGTTAATGTGTGAAACTATTCATTTAATAAACAAAAACTGGTTTTTAATTTTTATTTTATAAAAATCGGCTTAGTTGAAGAGTGGTTGTTAGAGAAAACATGGGTCCCATTGAAAAGATTTTAACTGAAAAATTCTACCATTTGTTCTGGCTATCCATTCAATAATAAAAATAGCACTGTCAATGGACCTTGGTCCTGCCCGACATTGTTTAAGGATTTGGATTGCCTAACAGGCCAAGGTGGGTCTGAGATTGAGGGTCCTTTATGGCTTTGAACTCAACCTAGGCCCTGTTTCTTTAGTGGATTTTCTGCCAGGAATTCACCATGTCCAGGAATTTCTGGACATGATGTGACAGGCTGTCCCCTGGAATTTATGAACTCCATGTTTCTTTTCTAGCATTTCTGGATTCCAACCACCTTTTGACTTTTGGGAATCCAGGAATTCCACTCCCTATGCATTTTTGTGGAATTCCTGGATGCTCATGCCCAAAGGGGCATCCAGAAACTCCACTTTGTCTGAGAATTTAGGAATTCCCTAGACAGGAATTCCTGAAATTCCACCAAAGAAACGGGCCCTAAAGATGGAAGCAGTGAGAGGTAATTTTCTTTTCTACCACATGGCCTCACAATCAATCCAACTCCATTCTCAGTAACCTTTCTTAAATCGTTGCTCACCCTAATTTGACTCTATTTTGAACTAAGCACACAGTAGAATCTCATAAAAGATGTATCTTAAAAGATCAAAACTTAAGGCCCCTGAATAAGTTGTGAGAACATAATTTAGACGACTTTTTTCTCAAAATTATATCCACAATAAGACCTTTCCACCAAATATCCCCTCGTGATTGGTGTGCATTCAAGCAGGTTCCACAATGTGCCTAGAATTTTTTCCCCCACGCAAGTCCTAAGAGGAACCTCTTAGCATAAGATTACATATTAAAATAAAAAACCGCCCCAAGTGGAACTGACCATTGGATTAAAAAAAAAATATATATATATAAAATAATAATAATAAAACAAATGATGCAATGTAAAATTGATAAACTTGAGAGCTATAGATCAAGGGTTTAGGATGATCTTATGGACTTAAAATTTTGCATACAGGTAAATCATATTCAGCTGATTTGATTTCCATCTTCCCATAACTCCAGGTGGACTATGTAACTCTGTGCTCAAATTGCTTAGATGAACATGTGTGCTCCTAAAACGCCCATTTATACACAGATTTTCAAGTGAACACATGCTCAAAAAAGCTATCTAAACACGGCCAACATCTGCTAATTGATTTATTGTGAAACGTTTGGATTTAATTGGTGAGGGCCACTGTTGAGTTCCTCTTCTTTTGAGTCAGGATCTCTCCAGGTTAAAGCCCCAAATGATCCGGACTCTGGAGCGAACTACCCACATGGACACTTCTGAAGAAAAACACTAAAAAATAAATAACATTATTGTGCCACTCTCTGGTTTTTTTTTTCCTTTTTTTAATATTTGTGCCACTCTCTGTTCTCAAGCGACTTTACACACGAGTTAATGAAACTTTTATGTTTATATACTGAAACTATTCCTATAATTGCTTCCTAGTTCTAAACACATCGATATAAATAAAAACAAAAAAAATCGCCCCATCTGACATTTTCTATGAATTTGCTCTTGGCACTATGCATTTGGATTTTGTGAGCATATTTTACATGTTCTTACAACGCTTCTTACACTAGGGAACCCGATTTGGATGATAAGATCCATATCATCATCAAGGCCATATGGCATAGTAGTGTCATCCACAACAACACTCGGCAATTGGACAAGCCTACCAGATGACTGAAAATTCACTTGGATCCAGGAACCAAGCATCATTTTAAGTTTTGTACACACTCCAGTCAATGCATGTGAATGAGCAGATAGATGCTTGTGCACGTACACATGCGCATGAAAGTTTTGTGCTGGGCGGCAATGTTCATGGGTGCATGTGCACAATACTTTGCATGGTCGATGCTGGTAACATATGCATAAAATAGTGCTAGACAATAGCTCGTGTGTAAATATTATGGGACACGGTTTTGTTTGTGGAGAGAGAGAGAGAGAGAGAGAGAGAGAGAGAGAGAGGCTCATGTGGGCCATACTTAGAGGCCGTCAGCCTTCCCACCTGTTTGCAAATTTTCGTTTATTAGAATACCCTAACTCCTTATCTATCGGCCTCAAGTTTCACAGTTTTAGAAAGCATTATTTTTTAGGACTTCAGTCCAACGATATGTCACATTTAGATAGGTGTCAAACGTGGGGCTTGTGATATTATGGGGGCTTGTGATATTATGGAGGTGAAGGTATAGGGGTGAAGGGAGTTGAGTTGATCACAGGGGGTAGTGCATCCCCGGGCTAGTTTGACACTTTACTAATATAGTAAAAGTCAAGTAAAGCCTCCATTTTTCAGACAAGATGTCACATCAAATGCACTTTAATTCAAAACTCTCTCCATCTTAAAAAAAAAAAAAGTAAAAAAACAACCACCTTTATCTATTAAAATACAAAATAACTCCACTTTCCCATACAAAAAGTCAAAAGATTCCATAACAAACTAAAAATAAAATACCATCATAACCCACTTATATTTTACTCTTTCTTCAAAATCAACTTTATTTTCACTTGACTCTATTAGTAGAGTTACCAAACTGGCCACGTCTCCAATGTTGCTTCCATGGAAACCAACCTGCAGGAGCATTTCTTTATATTTTCATTCAGATGGATTTTAAAACTCTAGATCTTGCGCATTCGGGAGGCAGGGGAAGGCACAGTGAGTGAGAGGATAGGATAGGTCATAAGAGGCCTGAGAAGGGAGGCCACACAGATCCTCTCCATGCTGGGAGGTGATTTTTTTATAAAGGGGCCTCCTTTACTGCACACCCTTATCCTGTGAGCCTGTGTGGCCTCTCGTGTGGAGCATGGAGGAGTAGGACGGGGAAAATTATGAGGAAGAGGAGGATCGGAAGGCCTGGATGGGACCACCTATGTGTAGGATGGGACCATTTTAAAAGGCATCAGTTTTTGACATTTTAATCCAAGGGTTCATTTTGGATCTTGTGACATTGGGGAGGCTACTATGCAGTCAACACAGGTCCATTGCATAGAGTTCTTATTGCCCAGAGAAAGAAAAGCCCTTCTCATTCAACCATCATATTTTTTGTCATCTGATTGAACTTCATAGCCCAAATATGTATATTTTAGCCGAGTGGTAGCTCGGTTGGCCAAGGACTCTGCGCCTGAGGGAGTACGAAGAGGTCTTGTGTTCGACAATTACCTTTATTGGCCACCTCCCATAGTTTTACTTGGTGCATGTAGATAGGAGGATTTGCATGTGTCCTTAGGGATTAGTTCTCGGCTATCTAGATTATCGAGTGTCTTTCAGGCTTTAGGGTTAAAGGCTCGTAGGCTGGGTTGGGCGGGAAATACCCTAATTTATATATATATATATATATACATACATATGGGAGATACTCTTATGAGAGATGAGAGATATCTCTCACCTTAAATGAGAAATTGGGTGAGGCCCTCACATCCATATTTAATGTCAAGTTGCCAACCGCTTAAATTTGAGGCCTTCCATCCATATCTTTCATATATATATATATATATATATATATATATAAAGAAGATATTTTGATGTAAATATCGGGAGATTTTCTCCTTCTCTGCAATCCATTTAGATCAGTGTTGTCATCACAACGGGACTAGTGAAATTTAAGGATGGCCTCACCTTTGGGGATGGTCAGGATAAGCACTCTTGCAACAGTGCTTGCACATGAGAAAACTTTCCCTAAATATAGGGAGTCGCTTATTTTCAAATGAGACGGTTACCCCTGGAAGCAGTGTTCTATCGGAGCGTAGATCCAGATCATTCCGAATGCAGGAACCCCTAACAATTGGCACCGATCCATTGGACCGAAGAGTCGGCAGAGCGTACGAAACACTGAGATGGCATCGTCGTGTCCACAGAGGATTATTTTCCTACTTAAGACTTCTAAGGTAAAAGTACAAAAGAACTAATATCTTTATTGCTTTTAGAAAAACATTAAATTTCAAAATGTTTAATATTATAAATTTTAATATGGATTTCACTGCAATGGATCTGAGTCGCATTCGTATGTGTTAGCAAGAAACGCATACCATTATTCCATTATTGGCCTACAATGTGAGCCGAGGATTTTAAAATTCACAATATAATTTTGAGCAAATGCCCGATGCTGAGATGTTATATTGAGAGAGAAAATGTATCTACATCAAGAAGTATCATAGAGGTAGAACATAAACATATTAGCAAATCCTTGCTCAGCACACACGTATCTCCTTGCATTTTAAATAAAATAATATGCATTATGAGAGTACCTTTTATCATAGAGTAAGTTGCATAAAATGAAAATAGGAAAATTGGGGTTGAAAGTGTAAGTGCAAAAAATATGACTCACAAGAAGAGGGGGGCGTGCCTGCACGGACTTATCCAAAGAGATTAGGAACACCGGTGCATGTGCCTGAAACCTGAGAAAAGGAGGAAGAAACGTAGGTAAGAGGACCCTGGCTTGGGCAGCGCAGGGCTCTCCGATGCCTAAGTCAGTTAAAGAACTGAACAGTAGGAGGAGATTTTTGGGAAAGAAGATGATACCAGCAGTGTGGTGTTGTTGTTGGCCCTCTTGCTTGTGGATTGTTCTTGTGTTTATATAGAGGAAGAGAGGAGGCAAGAGGGTGGTTGACTGTCTTGTCATAGCCCACTTTGTCAGGTACTAGGGAGGCGCAGTCCCATCGTAGCCTACTTTCCTTTAATTGCAGTCCCATCAAGCCTTGTCATGGCGTTTTGCGAGCTGTGGACGGCGATCTGTCAGGGACTATGGGTGGTACCCTTGTCTTGTCGCACGTGCTGTAGCGTGCATGAGCGTCCATGGGAGGACAGCTGTCAGCCCCTGCCTTGGCCAGCTCTGGCATTGTGACCGAGGTTAGGGCGTGTTGCCGAGGTCGGGGGCGACCTTGACTGGCTGGAGACCTTGCAGGGATGCCGAAGTGGAGAACTGGGACGAAGTCCCCAGCCGGGCTGGGGGTGCCATGGCCGAGGTGGAGCTTATGAGCGTATGGCCGAAGTGAAATTACTTGGCCGAACTGGAGGCTGACACTATCGCCGAGACCGTGCTTCGCCGAGATGGACTAGCTGGTGCTGGAGCACGAGATGGAGCATCAGGCCAGTACTCCAGTGAGTTCGGAAATATCCCCACACAATAGCCCCCCAGCTTCTGAGCTCTGAGAGTACTCTTTGAGGTCGGAAGCTAAGAAGGGAGTAGTTGTTGAGCTTGGTAGTCTTCAGTGTCTGGTTTGCCATCAATTGAAAGACCGAGGAATGCCTGGCTAGTAGTCTGAGGCCATCGTAGTCCTGTTGGCACTGTTGTAAAAAACCGAGAGATGACCAGCTTGCCCGTAACTAGAGGTGCTCTTGCTGGCCGTGATTCTGATGCTGTCACCGAGAATGAGTGTGGCTGAGATCAGCATGAGGCCGAGGAGGTGATATGGAACAGTCTCTTCGGCATTCTAGCTGAGCTGCCATTGGCCGAGGTGGAGATGTGGAGCAGTCTTTTTGGCCGAGGTGGAGGAGGCTGGATGGTACGCCAGAGCAATATTTTTGAGAAGCCTGGGTGCATGGACCCGAAGTTTTGGGAGCGACTGGGTGTATGAACCCTAATTCAGTCCCTGGGTGTATGAACCCAAAGTTTAGGGAAGATTGGGTGTATGAACCCGAGGTCAGTCCCAGGGTGTATGAACCCAGAGTTTTAGGAGCGACTGGGTGTATGAACCCTAAGTCCATCCATGGGCGCGTGAACCCAAAGTTTAGGGAAGACTGGGTGTATGAAGCCGAGGTCAGTCCCAGGGTGTATGAACCAGAGTTTTAGGAGCTACTGGGTGTATGAACCCTAAGTCAGTCCATGGGCGCGTGAACCCAAAGTTTAGGGAAGACTGGGTGTATGAACCCGAGGTCAGTCCCATGGTGTATGAACCCAGAGTTTTAGGAGCGACTGGGTGTATGAACCCTAAGTCAGTCCCTCTGGCGCTGGCCGAGATGGAGAAGCCTGGACGGTACGCCAGAGCAGTCTCTTTGGCGCTGGCCGAGATGGAGATGTCTGGACGATACGCCAGAGCAGTCTCTTTGGCGCTGGCCGAGACCAACATGAGGCCGAACCTGCATTAAGCGAGTAGCTAGCACGAGGGAGACACAAACATGAGGTCGTGAAATGCGGTCGAGACCAGCATGAGGCCGAAACCAGCGTGAGGCCGAAACCAGCACGTGGACGGTCCAGCATGAGGTCGTGAAATGCGGTCGAGACCAGCATGAGGCCGAAACTAGCGTGAGGCGGAAACCAGCACGTGGACGGACCAGCATGAGGTCTTTAAATGCGGTCGAGACCAGCATGAAGCCAAAACCAACGTGAGGCGGAAACCAGCACGTGGACGGACCAGCATGAGGTCGTTTGGAGGTCAAGAAGCCTGGGTGTATTTACCCAAGGACTTGGTGGCCTTGCTGCCGAACGCGAGTCACGCCTGAGTGTATAAAACGATCCCAGGGTGAGCTCGGTGGCTTTGGATGACTGATGGCGGTAGAGGACCGTGCGATCAAGGCTGACAGCAGAGGACCGTGCTGTTGAAATGACGGTAGAGGGTCGTACGATCGAAGCCGACAGTAGAGGGTCGTGCCGGTGTCATCGAAGCTGACGGCGCCATCGAAGCTGACAGTAGAGGACCGTGCCGCCGAAATGACGGTAGAGGGTCGTGCGAACGAAGCTGACGGGCGGTCGATGCTAAGTGATGATAGGGGGCATCTGGCTACCTCCCGAGCTTGAAGAGGCATCCGCCGAGATGGGGCTTCAGCCGAGCTGGAGGCTCATACAAATGCCGAGCTGGAGAATGCATTGTTGCTGAAAGCCAAGAGATGATGGCTCATTACCAGTGGTGTACTTTTGTTTAGGAGTATTCTGTTATTGCTGCTGAGAAGGAGGCGAGCTATAGACTGGTGCTGCTGCCAAGCTAGAGACCGGCACTGCTTGTCGAGAATGCATGTGGCCGAGACCAACATGAAGTTGAGACTAGCATGAGGCCGAGCCAGCGTGAGGCCGTAGCCAGCACGTGGACAGACCAGCATGAGGTCGAGACCATCATGAGGCTGAGCCAGCGTGAGGCCGTAGCCAGCACATGGACAGACCAGCATGAGGTTGAGACCAGCAAGAGGGTGAGCCAGCGTGAGGCCGTAGCCAGCACGTGGTTAAACCAACATGAAGTCGTAAATGCGGTCGAGACCATCATGAGGCCGAGTCAGCGTAAGGCCATAGCCAGCACGTGGACGGACCAGCAAGAGGTCGTAAATGCGGTCGAGACTATCATGAGGCCGAGCCAGCGTGAGGCCGTGGCCAGCACGTGGACGGACCAGCAAGAGGTCAGGGCGCGTAGCCTGAGACCTTCATGAGGCCGAAACTGCGTGAAGCGCGTAGCTAGCACGAGGGCGACACTAGCACGAGGTGGGGAATCTGGTACTGCTGCCGCAATGCACGGAATCGAGATCTGGCACGTAGCCGAGATGCAAGAGATCGAGATCTGGTGCGCGACCGAGATGTAGGAGCACGGGGCTCTGGACGACTGACGACGGTAGAGGACCGTGCGATCAAGGCTGACAGTAGAGGACCGTGCGCCGAAATGACTGTAGAGGGTCGTGCGATCGAAGGTGAAGGGCGGTCGAAGCTAAAAATGCTGTAGGGGCTGATCACGCCGTCGAAGCTAATAGTAGAGGACCGTGCCGGGAGACGGTGGAGGGTCGTACGATCGAAGCTGACGGGGATCAAAGCCGAAGGATGATAGGAGGCTTCAGTAGCCCCCCGAGCTAGAGGAGACTTCTGCCGAGCCGGGGATGTCTGCTGAGATGGAGATATCAACCGGTTGCTTTCATAGAGGTCGAAGCGTTCCAGAGCTCGGGCTCCGTCTAGCTAAGGACCCTTCTGCCAGGAGAGCCCCAGTCAAAGGTTATCTCGTCGGGAAGGTGCTGTGACCCTCTTAGAGGATGAACCTGACTGAGTTTCCGGCTTGTGGACGCTTGCTGAACCAAATCTTGCTCCGGACCTTTCTTGTCGGAGGTTCGTCGTAAGCTGTGTTGACAACGCTAATGGTTCCTTTCCCTTTCTGGTTCTTCGAGGCATGGTGTTTGGGGGAAGATGACTTTTTGCTCGTTTCCCACAGACGGCGCCAATTGTAAGTGCAAAAAATATGACTCACAAGAAGAGGGGGGGTGCCTGCACGGACTTATCCAAAGAGATTAGGAACGCCGATGCCTGTGCCTGAAACCCGAGAAAAGGAAGAAGAAACGTAGGTCAGAGGACCCTGGCTTGGGCAGCGCAGGGCTCTCCAATGCCTAAGTCAGTTGAAGAACTGAACAGTAGGAGGAGATTTTTGGGAAAGAAGATGATACTAGCAGTGTGGTGTTGTTGTTAACCCTCTTGCTTGTGGATTGTTCTTGTGTTTATATAGAGGAAGAGAGGAGGCAAGAGGGTGGTTGACTGTCTTGTCATAGCCCACTTTGTCAGGTACTAGGGAGGCGCAGTCCCATTGTAGCCTACTTTCCTTTAATTGCAGTCCCATCAAGCCTTATCATGGCGTTTTGGGAGCTGTGGACGGCGATCTGTCAGGGACTATGGGTGGTGCCCTTGTCTTGTCGCACGTGCTGTAGCGTGCATGAGCGTCCATGGGAGGACAGCTGTGAGCCCCTGCCTTGGCCAGCTCTGGCATTGCGATCGAGGTTAGGGCGTGTTGCCGAGGTCGGTGAGCCGAGGTCGGGGGCAACCTTGACTGGCTGGAGACCTTGCAGGGATGCCGAAGTGGAGAACTGGGACGAAGTCCCCAGCCGGGTTGGGGGTGCCATGGCCGAGGTGGAGCTTATGAGCGTATGGCCGAAGTGAAGCTTATGAGCGTATGGCCGAAGTGAAATTACTTGGCCGAACTGGAGGCTGGCACTATCGCTGAGACCATGCTTCGCCGAGATGGACTAGCTGGTGCTGGAGCACGAGATGGAGCATCAGGCCAGTACTCCGGTGAGTTCGGAAATATCCCCACACAGAAAGCATATAGAAGAAAAGGGGTAGATAGAGAGCTTTTTTACAGTAAGAAAGAAGTGAGACTTTTGATATGAGTAGGCAG
The DNA here is from genome assembly GCA_012931725.1 of Litsea cubeba. NCBI lineage: Eukaryota > Viridiplantae > Streptophyta > Magnoliopsida > Laurales > Lauraceae > Litsea > Litsea cubeba. The sequence goes on from CM022949.1 coordinate 69,916,926, forward strand.
TTGCATGAGATAAAATAGTGGAACATTTGAAACAAAAAAGAATAATTGTCGGCCAAAATTACAACCAAGCATTCAAATTAAAGCCAAGAGTTTTAGCTTTAATATATTATAACTAGCCCAATAACCCGTGCTCAGCACGGTATCTCCTGCATTGCAAAATAATTAATCACTTATTAAAAAAAATTACCTCTTTCCATAGGACAAGTTGGATAAAATAGAAATAAAGAAATGGGAGCAAAAGTAATATAGTTATATAAATAACAACTGAAACATAAGTGGTTTGATGGAACAATGAATGGGTAGTTGCATTAGTAATTACATAACCGTTGGTCAAAATTATAACTGTTTGTCAAAATTGAAGCGAAAACCTCTTAGCTTAATATAGTATAATGGGGGAAGGACCAACGGAGACACTTTTTCCTTGTTACTTGTTGCTTTGTTCTTGGACGTCTTAGGACACATTTGTATAATGTTTGCATTTTTTTTTTATTCTGTGGAAAAGAATTCCCATCTCCCCGTCGGAAACACTTTCCTGCAAAATCACAAAAATATTAGCACATTTTTGCTCTTTTACTCAAAGAAAACCAGTTGAATCAAACATGCAAAAATACATTATGCGGAAAAACGGATATTTTTTTTCCTTCCTTCTTTTCATAGAAACATGGGGGCACAGAAAGAGCTTGTAATCTCCCGCTCTGCACTTAACGAGGGGTTGTCAATTTCTTTATATTTTATTTTCATGGTTGGATCTTTATTTTGTTAGTAGAGTTCCTCCGTTTCTTGAATGTGACTTTGGTCCCTCATGTTATTCCACCATATGACTCAAAGGACACCAGTTACATAATATATTACATAATTATGTGATTCGGGTACCCAGCATCCAGCCCAATCCTAACCCGAATTGCACTCAGGCTTCAAAATCTAGGTCCAAGCCTGAGATGCCCGACCCGATTGAGGTTTCATGTTGATAGAGGTTTGGCCTGGCCTAAGTTGTACACTATCTTAGGATCATCAATCAGCCCAAAGGGAGTGGAGCTGCTTAGACACTAAACTTGTTGAGATTATAGAGTCTGGATCCTTTGAGGCTCGGACTCACACTGGACTCGTGAGATGTTTGTTGGATTCAACTGGAACTCCATGCCTCCTTATTAAACATCTGAACTACTTAAAATATTTATTCCATCAAGAGCTCATTCCATTTTAAAACTAAGCATGTATAAAATATGTGGATAAGAATCAAAGATGTGTTTTATAGATCATTAATTTTATGCTAAACCTATAATCTTATGGTAGGAGAAACTCAAGGAGAGTCAAAATTTTATATGTTGCACCAGGTACCAACTCCAATTGGATTCCTTACTAATTATCATAATTACATTGGTTATTATGATTGCTAATGTCAAGTGGGTCCTTCAATGATTTTAGCATTAGATGGATCACTCAAGGATGTCCACCATTAGATAGGCTCATCATGATAATCACTATTAGATGCTTAACACTATAGTTATTGATATTTAGAATGAACTAATTAAGTGAGATTAGTAGTTAAGTGGGTTGGATTTCGTGAATAGTATTTTAGAGGTTTTGCTAGAGTTCGGAGTCAGTTTAGTCCTAGTAGGCGGTAGTTTGTGTCACGTCCTCAAGATCAAATTATCGCTAATCGAGTCCCGTGGAGCACGGAATTAGTGGCCAATTAAAAACTATTCAACCTTAGATACTTGTGGTCCCCAATTGGGTGGACTGAGCCCGTGGTGAGATCATAAATCAAGTATCCATCACCATAATCAAATGCGGAACCGTCCAAATATAAATATAAAATTGAGATGGCATAATGATAAATAAAGAGAAAGAAAATCCAAATAACTGATAGGTAATTAGGTTAAAGTTAGTCAGACAGAAAGTAAAGTTTTAGTTACAAGTAGGGCTGTCAATCCAGCCCTTTAAAGAAGGGCCCGACTCAGCTCGGCCCGCAAAATCCGTCAAAGGTAGGGCTTTTTTTTTCTTGTCTTAGAGCCCAAGGGTAGGGTAGGGCTCTATAATGAAATGCCCACAATTTTGAGGGACAAGCTAGGGCTTGACTTATCCGGCCCGAGGGACCTAGCTTGACCCTGAGTTGATTAAATATGTAAATTTTTGAAGAGTTTTTATGGCACTACTTTAAAACTTCCAAGAAGTAAATACCTGTCTATTCAGTTTTTTTTTTTACCAGAAGTGATTATATACATAGTTTATTGGCACAGAAGTTAGATGGTGCATATATCTTTTGGAGAAATATGACTTGAAAAATGAACGAAAATTTTGATAAATATTGAGAGCAATATAATAAAGTAGAGGATTTTACCAAAAAAAATTCGAAATTTGGTCATTTCTTGAGAAGGGTCCCAACAAATTATGCAGCACAAACGAGGTCTGTCAGGCTTTATTCCGTTTTTTTGTTTACAACTTTAAGAGGAGCGACAAGTCACTACATCTTCTAATGTCTTCTTCTTCCTGTCCTCGCTCCACAAGGCATCATTGAATGCTTCCACCTTTATGCAAATCATCATGGACAGGCTTTTCAGTCAAGCTAAAATGCAACAATGATTGCTAATCCAAAGATATGTGTGTGGGGATATTCCCGAACTCATCAGAGTCCCGGCTAGATGCTCCATCTCGGGCCCCCGCACCCGCAAGTCCATCCCGGCAGGCTTGATCTCGTGCTCCCGCCTTGGTCTCGGATGAGAGCTCCACGCCTCCTGTGCACAACTCCTCCACTTCAGCCAAGTGCTCCACCTCGGCACCATTGCCAGATCTTTCTCTAGCCAAGCCAAGGTCGTTCTCGACCTCGGCTCCCCAACCTCGACAACACACTCTAACCTCGGTCACAACGCCAGAGCTAGCCGAGGCAGGTGCTAACAGCTGTCCTCCCATGGACGCTCAAGCATGCTACGATACGTGCGACAAGACAAGGGCACCACCTGTTGGAATTTGAGATGACTTGAGAAGTTTTATGAAGCATTGAAGAATTTAGTATCTCAAGTATCATTTTATGTTGGAATTATTGTCAACACAATGTCATAAGTGTGGTGTTGATCGTGTGGTGTTGATAGAGCTTCAAAGAAAACAGAGCTGAAACAGGTTCAGGAAATCAGAATTCCTGAAGCAGTGTGGTCGGTCGATCGAGGACCCCACGCGGTCGACCGGGAAAGAGAACTCTGCAGAAGACAGGTTTAGTTAGCTCCCAGTTATTTTAGTGCCACAGTGTGTCGCCGGTCGACTGGGGACCCTATGCGGTCGACCGAGCACGGGAACCAGAATTGCGCAGAAATTAGAAGTTGTGCACGAAAATTCAGGATTCTTGTGTATTTCGTTTGGGACCCTTTCTAAACGAATTCTAGCCTAATTTGAACACTCTTAAGGGTTACCATAACCTATATAAAGGCTTGATTGGTTCGTTTTCAAGAACACAGAAGAGAAGAGAGAACAAAAAGAAAGAGTTTTGGAGAGAAGAGTGATTGGAGAAGAAGCTGTTGCTGTGTGCAGTTGTGTTGCAAGTTTCTACAGCAAGTGTGGACGAGAATGTGCTCATGAAGATGGTGATTCGTCCATAAGATAAGTGTCTCTCTGTTTATGCTTTTAATTTCAATTTATAAGGGATTGAGAGAGAGAGAGATTGTAGAGGGGAAAGGCTGTAGAAAAGTTCTCTACTTTAATTCTGTAGAACATCAAGTTGGTGCTTAGTGTTAGGGGTTTGGTGATCCTATCTGTTGGTGCAGATAAATTGTAAAGGGAGTAGGTGCTTCCTAGATAGTTGGTGCTATCTGAAACTTAAGGGTTGGTGCTCTTTATCGTTGGTGCGACTAAATAAGATACAGACCTGTTCCGGATCGGTGTTCGGACAGTCTTTGAACCGTGGGCGTAGCCTTTCGGTGAACCACGTTAAATCTGGTGTCCTTGTGTGATTTGATTTGCTTTTGTTGTTAAATTGGACCTGTTTTTAAGGAATCACTGATTCACCCCCCCTCTCAGTGATCGCGATATCTAACAATTGGTATCAGAGCCAAGGCTCCCTTGATAAGCTTAACACGCTAAGGGTGATCTCTTGTCAAATCACATGGCATCCAATACAGGGAATAAGAAAGCACCTTTGTTTGATGGTTCTAATTACTCCTTCTGGAAGATCAGAATGCAGGCTTTCATCAAATCACTTGGCTATGATGTCTGGGAGACCGTTAAAGTCGGTTACAATATTGCCATCGTACCCACTGATGCTACAACGAAGAAGTTAGCAGACAACGACTCCAAGGCGCAGAATGCACTCTTTAGTGGCCTTGTGGACAGCGAGCTGGTCAAAGTAATTGCATGCAAAACAGCCAAGGAAATATGGGACAAGTTGAAAAGCATTCATGAAGGAGATGAGAAGATCAAAGAAGCAAAATTGCAAACTCATCGCTCTCAATTCGAGTCTCTTCGCATGGAGGAAAGCGAGAATGTTGACTCGTATATGCAACGAGTGAATGAAGTCACGAATGACATTCGTGGACTAGGGGAGGAGATTAAAGAACCAGTCATCGTCAAAAAGGTTCTAAGATCTCTTCTTCCCCGGTTTGATTCAAAAGTCTCAGCCATAGAAGAAGCCAAGGATCTGAATGAATTTACCATGGATGAGTTGCATGGTTCACTCACTGCCTATGAGATGCGCATAGGTAAGACGTCTTCATCTGATAGAGAAGCGGCCTTCAAAGTTCAAAAAAAGGGAAAAGAGACTGCTGGTCATGATGCTGATACTGATGATGATGAGCTTGAGGCTCAATTAGTTAGAAAGCTGAAGAAAGGAAGCAATGGAAAGTACAAAGGGAAGCTACCCTTTAAATGCTTCAATTGTGGCGGTATTGGTCACTTTGCTGCGAAGTGTCCGCGGAAAGAAAACAATGATGATGACTCTTATGTTGATAAGAGTAAATGGAAGAAAAATTTCAGAAAGAGGGGCAAAGCAAAAAGCTTCATCAGTCAATATAATGACAGCTCGTCTGAAACTTCAGACGATGATGAATCAGCCGAGGCAACTGAAGCTCTCTTCATGGTCACTGTTGAAGAAGAAGAGGAGCAAGAGCCGGAAGAGGAAGAGGAGGCTGAGGTCAATCTTGAAGAAGAACTCATTGCCGCACTTGAGGAGCTTAGCATGGAACGAAAAACAAGTAAGAAAAATCTGAAACTTCTTCATGAATCTGAAAGTTCAGTTATTGCTTTGAAAACTCAAGTTGAAGAATATAAAAGAATGGTGGAAGTCCTTGAAAATCAAATAAGTATCAAAAAGGAAGAGGCTATGAAACTTGAAACTGAAATCGCTAGAGCAAAGGCTGAAAACTTGGAAAGTCGCCAAAAACTCAAAGTGCTCCAAGCAATTGAAGGGACAATGAAACTCAATGAAATTCTGAAAGTTCAAAAGCCCTTCCACAATAAATTTGGTATTGGATTTGAGACCGGAGAGTCCTCTAAAGCTGCACCTTCTTTGTTTATGAAACAAAGTGCCATACCTCTCAAGGCTACAAAGCTTCAAATTCAGCCCAGTATTGAGATGGTCAATAAGAAAAGGTTTGTGGAGTTTAACAAGCCACCTAAGAAAGGAAGAATGTTCAGATTCTATGGTTATTGCTATCATTGTAATAGATATGGACATAAAAGAGCTGATTGCAAATTCTATGTTAGAAACAGCCCGTTTGTGACTAGGAACCCTTTCTCGATCCTAAACGGCCACAAAATTGAGTGCCATAAGTGTTATAATTATGGACACTTGGCTAGGGATTGTAGGTTTCCTATTGCTAACCAATTTCAGGTTGAAAAGAAACCCAAGTTAGTTAAGGCATGGAGGGCAAAGAAAAGGGAAGATAATTTCAAGGAATCTCTCATTGTGCAAACGGCATTCAATGCACAAAAGAAGGCAGCACCATGGGTCCTTGATAGTGGCTGTTCAAGCCATATGACAGGTGATAAGGAAAAATTCGTCAAATTACAGCACTATGAAGGCGGATCAGTGAAGTTTGGTAACAATGATGGTGCCAAAATCTGCGGAAAAGGTGTTGTTCAGCTAAAGGCAAACAAGATCAGATCAGACGAGGTCTTATATGTGTCTGGACTGAGACACAACTTGCTTAGTGTGAGTCAGATCTGTGACAAAGGCCATGAAGTTGTCTTCACTAAGAATGGGTTTGCTATCAAGAAGTGTAGCAACGGCAAAACGGTGGCTACTGGATCTAGGACTGCTGGAAATCTCTATACATTGTCAGATGGAGCTGAAAAGACTTGCTTGATGAGTCGGACAGAGGAAAGTTGGTTGTGGCACAAACGCCTTGGGCATCTAAACTTTGATAACATGTCAAAGATTTGCACTCAAAGGCTGTCAGAGGTATGTCTACAGTTGAAAAGCCTTCCAACCCCATTTGCGATTCTTGCCAAAAGGGAAAGCAAACGAGGGTAATGTTCAAGTCAAAGGAGCATCATTCAAAGAAACCTCTTGAGCTAGTGCACACTGATCTCTGTGGACCGATGCGAACTCAAAGCACCAATGGAGATAAGTATTTTATGTTATGCATTGATGATTATACTCGTATGACATGGGTATTGTTTCTTAAGCACAAACATCAAGCACTTGATCGTTTTAAAGTGTTTAAAGCACAAGTTGAAAATATGCTTGGAAAACGTATCAAGATTTTAAGGTCTGATCGAGGAGGTGAATTCACATCTGAAGAGTTCACTAACTATTGTGAGCACCATGGCATTCAAAGACAATATTCAGCCCCTAGAACTCCACAGCAAAATGGAGTCGTGGAACGGAAAAATCTCACCGTGCAAGAGATGGCTCGCACAATGCTAATTGAGAGTAAGCTAGCTGACAAATACTGGAAGGAGGCAATCCATACGGCAGTATACATTCAGAATCGATGCTTGATAAGGCCACATGAAGACAAAACTCCTTATGAGCTATGGTTTGGGAGAAAAGCAACAGTCAAGCACTTCAGAGTCTTCGGTAGCAAGTGTTACATCAAGCGTCTTGAACAAAATCTGGGCAAATTTGATGAAAGAGCTGATGAAGGTATATTTCTGGGTTACTCCTCATCTAGTAAGGCTTACAGATGTCTTAACAAAAGGACCAGAAAAATTATAGAAAGTGCCGATGTTAGAATTGATGAAAACCGTGAATCAAAGAATGTAACTCATCATGATAGTCCAGTTTATGAGGACTCAAGTGAGATTAATGATGAAGTGGCTGAACCTGATGATTCTGAAAAATCAAAGAATGACTCAGAGGATGCTACACCTAGAAAGAAAAGCACTTGGGTAGAGCAACACCCTAAGGATCAAATCATTGGAGATCCTGTGGCCGGTGTTAAAACAAGACAAAGTGTAGTTAGCAATTACTCACTTGTGTCCACCATTGAACCCAAGACTGTGGCTGAAGCCAGTCTCGATGAAAGTTGGTTGAAAGCTATGCATGAGGAGTTGGAGCAAATTGAGAAGAACTCCACATGGGAACTAGTTTCTAGACCTACCGATAAGAATGTTATTGGTACTAAATGGGTCTTTCGGAATAAGCTGAATGAAGATGGTCAGGTCATACGAAACAAAGCAAGGTTGGTTTGTAAAGGCTATGCTCAAGTTGAAGGCATAGATTTTGAAGAGACCTTTGCACCGGTGGCTCGTCTGGAAGCCATTCGTATGTTTCTTGCATTGGCTGCATACAAAACCTTCAAGGTATTTCAGATGGATGTAAAGTCAGCCTTCTTAAATGGATTACTTGAAGAAGATGTCTACATTGAGCAACCTGATGGTTTTCTCATTAGCAAAAATTCAGACCTAGTGTGCAAGTTGAAAAAGGCTCTTTATGGGCTGAAACAAGCGCCAAGGGCGTGGTATGCAAGGCTGGACCTCTATCTCCGAAAGATCGGTTTTGGAAAAGGACTGGTTGATAGCAATCTTTATGTCAAAACAGAGTTGAGCAAACAGCTGGTTGTCATTGTTTATGTCGATGACATAATCTTTGGTGGCAATGATGAGGAAATGTGCAGGAATTTTGCTAAAGAGATGAAGAAATAATTTGAGATGTCAATGCTTGGAGAACTAAAGTTCTTCCTTGGTTTACAAGTTCAGCAGCTGAAAAATGGTATCTTCATATCACAGATGAAATACATCAAGGAAATGCTGAAGCGTTTTAACATGGAAGACAGCAAGCCAGTGAGCACACCAATGACAACGAACACAAAGCTAAGCAAAGATGATAAGGGTTCATCCGTTGATCACACCACTTATCGTTCTATGATAGGATGCTTGCTTTATTTGACTGCTACAAGACCGGATCTTCTGCAAGCAGTATGTATGGTGGCTCGATTTCAAGCATCACCAACTGAGACGCACCTTACAACAGTAAAAAGGATATTTCGATATCTGAAAGGTACCATGGAGCTTGGCATTTGGTATCCTAAAGGCAAATCCTTCACTCTTGTTGCATACTCTGACGCCGATTGGGCTGGATGTATAGATGATCGCAAGAGTACAAGCGGTGGTGCATTCTATCTCGGTGAAAGGTTGGTGGCATGGTACAGTAAGAAATAAGATTCAGTATCCCTTTCTACAGCGGAAGCGGAATATATTGCAGCGGCAACTTGTTGTACGCAAGTGTTATGGATGCGGCAAATGCTCTCTGATCTAGGAGTTCCAACAACGGATCCTACGCCGATCCTCTGTGACAACACAAGTACAATTCACATCTCTAAGAATCCTGTTCAGCATTCTAGACCGAAGCATGTTGCAATCCGCTATCACTTTCTCAAGGAAAAGGTTGCAGACGGTGAGGTAAAGTTGGAATATGTTCCAACTACTGAGCAAGTTGCTGATATCTTCACAAAACCTCTGCCAAAGGAAGTCTTCGAGTATCTCCGAAAAAAATTAGGAGTTACTCACTCTCCTAATCCTTAGGAGTTGTACTTCAAAGGGGGAGCAATGTATTCCTTGATCTATTCGCTCCTTGGTTGGTCCCTTTGGACTTGTTGTCAAAGGGGGAGAAAGTCTTATGCTAGGAGAAAGCTATGCTAAGAAAAAGTTATGCTATGATAGCTTGGGGGAGAGTGGTATCAAGATTGTGAATGTGAAGATCTTGATTCTGTTTGTTTTTTTGAAGATAGGGAAGTGTTCCAAGTGTTGAAGTTCCAAGTGTTGCCAACAATTCCAAAGGGGGAGATTGTTGGAATTTGAGATGACTTGAGAAGTTTTATGAAGCATTGAAGAATTTAGTATCTCAAGTATCATTTTATGTTGGAATTATTGTCAACACAATGTCACAAGTGTGGTGTTGATCGTGTGGTGTTGATAGAGCTTCAAAGAAAACAGAGCTGAAACAGGTTCAGGAAATCAGAATTCCTGAAGCAGTGTGGTCGGTCGACCGAGGACCCCACGCGGTCGACCGGGAAAGAGAACTCTGCAGAAGACAGGTTTAGTTAGCTCCCAGTTATTTTATTGCCACAGTGTGTCGCCGGTCGACCGGGGACCCTATGCGGTCGACCGAGCACGGGAACCAGAATTGCGCAGAAATTAGAAGTTGTGCACGAAAATTCAGGATTCTTGTGTATTTCGTTTGGGACCCTTTCTAAACGAATTCTAGCCTAATTTGAACACTCTTAAGGGTTACCATAACCTATATAAAGGCTTGATTGGTTCGTTTTCAAGAACACAGAAGAGAAGAGAGAACAAAAAGAAAGAGTTTTGGAGAGAAGAGTGATTGGAGAAGAAGCTGTTGCTGTGTGCAGTTGTGTTGCAAGTTTCTACAGCAAGTGTGGACGAGAATGTGCTCATGAAGATGGTGATTCGTCCATAAGATAAGTGTCTCTCTGTTTATGCTTTTAATTTTAATTTATAAGGGATTGAGAGAGAGAGATTGTAGAGGGGAAAGGCTGTAGAAAAGTTCTCTACTTTAATTCTGTAGAACATCAAGTTGGTGCTTAGTGTTAGGGGTTTGGTGATCCTATCTGTTGGTGCAGATAAATTGTAAAGGGAGTAGGTGCTTCCTAGATAGTTGGTGCTATCTGAAACTTAAGGGTTGGTGCTCTTTATCGTTGGTGCGACTAAATAAGATACAGACCTGTTCCGGATCGGTGTTCGGACAGTCTTTGAACCGTGGACGTAGCCTTTCGGTGAACCACGTTAAATCTGGTGTCCTTGTGTGATTTGATTTGCTTTTGTTGTTAAATTGGACCTGTTTTTAAGGAATCACTGATTCACCCCCCCTCTCAGTGATCGCGATATCTAACACCACCCATAGACAAGGGCACCACCCATAGTCCTAATATCTTTGGATAAGTCCGTGCAGGCACCCCCTCTTCTTGTGAGTTACATTTTTTGCACTTACAATATGCTCTCCTCCATCTATGCTATTCCAAACCGCTACTGCAGCTTCACGAGCGTCATTCTCACGACTAACTTGTCCCCTGCAATAACGGGCTTCCGGAACCTCACTTTGTCAGATCCCTGCAAAGAAAAAGTTTTCACGAGATCCACCAACTTCAGGCTGCAACATCACCGAGCCGCCGACCTGGGCCATAGCCTGCGATCAACAAATTCACAAATCACAACTTGTTCTTGAGAGGGGGTGAACAAGAGTTATTAGTATATGAACCTTGACCAAGACAGAACAGTCAATAAAGCATTACAATTGAGGATCTTAAATTTATTAAAGATGTTGATCTATTAGTCGAGTTTCAAAAAATAAAATAAAAAATGATACCCTGTGTTCTGTGCATTTTGGGTTATTTGGCTTTTATAATTTCTCAGTTTTCTTCTTTGAATTGATTTGGCTCCTATTGGGTACATTGCATTGACAGAGAGAAAGAGAACCATCTGTCCTTGTTCTTTTCTCATTCTCTCATTTCAGTTGGGTTGTTAGTGTTTACGAGGTGTGTTGGGGGGGTTCTTGAACATGGTATAGCGATGATAGCGTCGTTCAGATTTTTCTCGGCGACACAATCATTGTTTAGAAAAACAGTATAAAAAAATAGAAAAAAATTGGCAAGAGGACTCCGTTAGTGCCGCATATAATTTGTGGGGACCCTTCACGAGGTATGGCCAAATTTAGAGATTTTTCCCGTAAAATCCTCAATAAAGTATTTGAAATGGCCATACTAAGAGTATTGTATGATTTATGATACACCTGCTACAACATTGACAAATGTGGATAAAGTTAATTTAGTTGTATTACTGTTATATGATTTATGTTTTGCATTATATAAATTATTTTATCCCACTACTAGCTGATAAGTGCTTAGTTGTTTGCAATCTAAGCCCTAATATTTGATTCATTTTGTGCTAGTCATAGTTATTTTATTTGATTTTACATAGTTTTGTTAATTTTTATGCTAAGGTCAAAAGGAGCAAAAGGAGAGGAATTAATGAAGAGGATGATGGGCGTGAATCCCAAAGAAGGACCATGGTGGGTCCCATTCAAGATATTCCATATTTAAAGAAGACTTTCTAATTATTTGGACAACTCACAATTCAAATCAAAGAAGGAAAGAATTAGAGAAAGAAATTCTAATCAAAGAAGAAGAGCAAAAGAAAGAAAAAAGAAAAAAAAAAAACCCAATCTAGGGTTATACGCCCAAAGGGGCCCCACATCTATTACAAATAGAAGAATTTCAGAAATTAGAAGTCTTATTCAAGTTAGAAGTGGAGTTCAAGAATGGAGAAAAACAAGGAAAGAAAGAAAGGAAAATTTGGAGCAAGAGTTCAAGTCAAGATAGAAGTCCTAAAAGAGGGGTCCCACACTTATGTTACACGCATCAAATAGGACCCACTTTTATGTCAAAAGTTTAGATTTAATTCCTTGCAATTAATCTCAGATTTGTGGATCCATGTGAATAAGTTTCTAGAAGATACAAGTGGGACCAGATTTAGAAAGCTTGCTAAAACAAGAAAGAAGACTCCTTATTCAATCTAACTAGGTTTCCTAATTATAAGGAAGGTTGAAGATCTATTTCTACAAGGAACTACTTGCTAAAAGGAGCTGTTGCAAGACTTATAAATAGGATACAAGGGAATGGACATGAACAGTTATTCCAGCCCCATCAATCCATAATTCCAGCCACCATTCATCCCATATATTCGAGCCATATAACCAGCCATAAAATTGCAGCCGTACAGCACCTTTGGAGCATCTTTGAAGCCATCTTTGGAGAGCTTTTGGAGGAGGAATAAAAGGGAAAAGTTGCTGGCCGATCACTTCATCTTCATATTCTTTTAGAGTTTTTATCATGAACCTTTTTTCTATGTTATTTTTCATTAAAGACATGAGTGGCTAACTTTTTAGAGCTAGGGTGTAATTGAAACCTTAGCCTAGTTCTATGTAGCCTCTTTTGGCGTCTTTTAATTCAGATTTCAGTTTTGTTGGTTGAGATTCTAAACCATGTTATTAATTGATGAGTTGTATATATGCCATGCCAACCATGTAATGTTCAATTAATTTTAAGAGTAGCTAACTTAATTTTGATTGATCTTAATGTTATGCATCTAGAGTTTAGAACCATGAATAATCTAAGTATATGCCATGCTTAGACTCATGCATTTATCTTTCCCATTGTTTTTATGCATTATGTTTGTTTTGACTAGGAGATATGCCTTGCTTAGTTTTTGCATCATAATGAGCAATTCATGTAGTATGCCACTCATGAATTAGGTTTAGGGGAATAATAATCTAGACGCATATACCATGGTCTAGGTTGATAGATGTCACTAATAAAATCTGATTTTTGATTAAAAGATAATAAGGGACATGCATAGGATTGGTTAGGGGAGTAGATGAAATCCTAGTTCATTCATTCATTATTACTATTTTTCAATTCTCATACTAGTTGTTTTTAGGTTACTTTTCAATTAGCTTTTGATACTTTAAATTACTGTTTTTAATAGTTTAATCTCACTTTTCATCATTCAATTATTCCATTTAATATTCTGATTTTTAGTTAATTTTTAGTTAGTTTTGACATTGTTTCATCACAAGTTTTCGTGGGATCGACCTCGTACTTACAATTCACTACACTACATAGTGATCTTGTGCGCTTGCGAGTTTTTAATTGTGTGCATGCTTGTAACTTATTTCTAGGTTGTTTGGTGCATACCAAGTTTTTGGCGCCATTGCCGGGGACTTGTTTGCATAGAGTAGTGTCAAAACTTACTTTTAGTATAGTGTCATAGTCTAGTTTCATTTTTAGTTCAGTTACTTGAAGTTTTAAAGTGCTGTTATTTACTGTTTTATCATAGTTTTTCAGCTATTTAATTTCATATTTCTATTTTTCTTCTTTTAACACTTTAACTCTTTTATAGGTGCTTACTTGCGGTCATAAATTCTGTATATGAAAGGTAGGCGATCTTAGGACTTAGCCATCATTGTCTATGATTCAGAAATTGACCGAACTTTTAGAAGAAATCGAAGACAAGCTCAAAGGGCAAGAACCAATACACAGCCCTCATCTGACTCAGAGCTTGAAGAAACCAGTGTTAACGGAAATCAAGGTCCTGAAAGAAAAATGGCTGACAGAGAAGAAAACGAAGAAGTGGTAGTAAATAATCAAAAGAGATCAATGAAGGAATCTTACATACCCTTGCACACCGAACAGCCGTCCACCATTCTTTATCCACCTAATACGGCTGGAAATTTCACCCTCCATTCACAACTACTGAATATGGTGCCACACTATCATGGGTTACCTAATAAAGATCCTTATCTTCACATTAAGGAATTCTTTGAGTTGTGCGCGACACAACAGATACATGGAGTTACTGCAGAGGGCATCAGGCTACGTCTATTTCCTTTATCTCTTAAGGATAAAGATAAAATATGGTTAAACTCCTGGGATGCTGGTTCTATCAACTCTTGGCAACAGCTAGCCAGTAAGTTTCTGAAGAAATTTCTTCTGGCTCAAAAGACAAGGCAGTTAAGAAGAGAGATCCAAATATATCAACAGAAAGATGGAGATCAGTTCTGGAAAGCGTGGGAGCATTTTAAAGATTTATTATTGAAGTGTCCACATCACAACCTCACCAAAGATGATCAGGTTCAAGCTTTCTATGAAGGACTGAATGAGCTGAATAAAGGAATAATTGATTCTGCGTGTGGAGGGGCCCTGATGGAGAAAAATAGTGAGGAAGCTTATGATCTTTTTGAAACTCTTAGTGAAAACTCACAACAATTTTCTTTTAGAAACAAACAGATGGGTAAGAAGCAAGGAATATATGAGATCCAGTCTCAAGGAAATATAGCTGCCCAGATGGCGGCATTGGACAAAAAAATGGACATGCTTTTCAAAGCAATGGCTTTCAACAACATGCAAGGACAGACACCAAAGGAAGTATGTGCTATATGTTCTCACATTAACCATGCTACTGAATGTTACCCCATGTAATCTTTTACAGATCAGGAACAAACCAACTATGTTGGTAACGCTTTTCCAAAGCACAACAATCCCTACGGCAATACCTATAATTCTGGATGGAGGAATCATCCAAACTTTTCTTAGGGAGGGAATCAAAACAATCAAGGAAATCAAGGAAATCAGAACCAATATCAAGGACAGTAGAGAAGCTACCAGAATAATAATTTTTCTCGGAACAGTGCACAAAAGCCACAAGAAGATGAGTTCAAAAGTTTGGTGACCCAGTTTATTCAGTCATCTCAGGCTAATTTCCCGTAACATAGCCAATCAATTACAAATACTCAGTAGAGTTTGGCCAAGCTAGAAGCACAAGTGGGTTAGATAGCTAATGCCTTGAGCAAGAGGGAGGACGGTAAGTTTCTAAGTCAGACTGAAATCAACCCTAAAAACCATGAGCATCTGAAGGCCATAACTACCGTCACCAAAGAGCTAGAGAAGGTCTACAGGAGAATGAGGCAGCATGGTACAGCCATAGACACCAGCGTGAATGGGCCACATAAAAATCCGAAAACTATAGAAATTGAGCCACAGGACAGTGCAAGGCAAACTCCTATTCAGGAAACAACTTCTAAAGTGCCAGAGAGGGTCTATAAGCCAATTCCACCTTACCCTCAGAGGCTTCGACTAGAGAAGAAAAATCAGTTTACGCAAGACATCTTCGAGACTCTAAGGAAGGTAGAGATTAACATTCCACTGATTGATGCTATCAAGAAGATACCTTTTTATGCAAAGTTTATCAAGGAGCTACGTACAAACAAGAGGAGATTCAGAGATCATGAAGATGTTAAGTTAACCGAGGAAGTCAGTGCAGTTCTTTCAAGAAAGCTTCCTCCAAAATTGAAGGACCCTGGGAGCTTTACTATACCTTGCAATATAGGAGAGCATAATTTTGAGAAAGCTTTACTAGACTTGGGTTCAAGTATCAATTTGCTGCCATTCTCAGTCTATGAGTATTTGGGTTTGGGAGAGCTCAAACCAACTTCAATTACATTGCAATTGGTAGATAGGAGTGTTGTTGACACCAAAAGAAAATGTGTCACTTTGCTTCTTCAAAATCCATAAAGCTACATGAAGTCACAACCTGCCATAAATAGGCAATGCTACTTCCAAAAATCAAATCTTGTTAGAATCAAACAAAAATTGCAAGATCCTTCAAGACAGCCAATAGAGGAGTACACAAGAAGTTTCGGGCCATTTCAAAATCATTTGGCCTAACTTCGCTTCTCCGGCAGTTGAAAAGGAGCTCCCGGCGGCGAAAGCATCGGAGACACCAAATCTTCGATCAGAGCTGATGGATGGTCTCAAAATACATCCAAAAGGCTCCATGTCAAATCCCGAGTCAAACCGACAACGTTTGGCCCTACATCAACCCTTGAACAGCTAAATCAAGCCTCTCGGCGGCGAGAACCACCGAGTCCATCACTCATCAGATAGAGCACATGGACGGCTTCAAAATGCTTACAAAGGGCTACACGTCAAATTTCAGGTCATTTCGACAACATTTGACCAGACTTTGACGCTCGGAAGCCAAATCAGATCTCTCGGCGGCGAAGCTCCCCGGGACCATGGTTTCCAAGACAGAGCCTATAGATCATCTTAAAATGACTCCAATAGGTTCCTTGTCAAATTTCAAGTCAATCGGACATCGGTTGACCGCACATCAAGCCGCGACATCTTCATTGCTACAAAAATAAGTCTATTAGTGATAAAACCCCAAACGGCTTCAAAACTCAAACAAAAGCCTATGGTTAGTCTTATTTATTGCTCAGGAGGTTTCACCCTAAATTTCAGGTCATTCCGACATCGTTTGACCCAGTTTCAGCTTCTGACGGAAAATCGGCAGCTCTGTGCGACAAAGTCTTCGGCTTTCTCGGAAAACTAGAAACTTTGCAAACCAAAATGCAAGGATTCTCATCAGGTTTTCTACAGGGAAATCAGGCCACTAAAAGATAAAAAATGTCAAGAAAAAATACAGAAGAAAAAAAGAATAAAAAAACATAAAAAACGGGACAAAAGGGGGGAAACCCCCCAGGGTCGCAGGCCCCTTCGCCAGCCCCTGCGACCCTGGAGCCCGGGATCGCCGGGTGGGCCCCGGAAGCCCTGTTTTCCGTCATTTTTTCGCGATTCGAAGCATCCGACCCCTGGGATTTTCTAAAATTGATACTTTTGAGACACCAAATCCTTTGACATCCTTCAAAATCACGGGTCAATCATCAAGAGTATCAAAATCAACATTGATCGCCAACCGGTCAACCAAAAAAATGTGCTTTCTACCTGACCGATCGAGAAATCGACAGGACAGATGGCACCGACCCGCTGTTGGCAACCAACACCTGGAGTTACATGGTCATTCGATGTCGATCTACATGAAGATCCATCGATGATCATCACCAGAAGAATCCCAAAAGATGCAACACGGCCCGCGACTCTTCAACTGCTCGGCAACCACTTAATGCGATTAATTGACTAGCTTTATTACAGTCATTAATTTATTTCTTTGGACGGCCCAATCAGAAGCAAGCATCCGGGAGTTATAAGTCAAGAGATTCATGGCATTTAACCCATGAAACTCCTCCCATCATGGCGATTAAATGTCCTTAATCTCCTCCGGCCAATCAGAAGCCAAGAAAAAGGAGTTACAAAATAAAGGAATTAAATCCTATAACCCCTCCCATCATGCGGCTTAATGACAATAAAAGCCCATAAACTCTCCTAAATGGCTACCAAGAGCCTATAAATAGGAGAGCACTCCTAAGGAATCCAGATTGGAAAAACAAGACATATCCCGGATCAGAAAAAAGCACAGAAATCTAGAGAAAGAAAGAGAGAAAACTCTGCGGAAGTTCTACACCGACCACTGCTACAAGGTGACAAAAGTCCCTTGGGGGGTACCCCCCCAAAGGTCCTTGCCTTCTCATTCTGCCTCCAATGGCTTAGACGTGGCTTTTCAGCCCGTCTACTTGGTCTTTTATTGGACATAGGACCTCCTTTTGGTCTTTGTCCTCTAAAAACCTGAGGTTATAGCCAAGCCAAGCGAATCAAGAGCATCCTCTGTTCTCATCTGCATGGATGATTGTCGCGACCCCGGACCGGGACTAGGGGAAAGAGGCCGAGTCCGGGATCGGGACACGGTGGGGGTGATGCCGCGCCACGTGCATCTCTTTGGCTAAACCGCACACGGAATTAAAAGAACATTTGTCCGTGCACGTGATTTCCCACAGGGTTCCGCGGTGAGGATTATCTTTACACATCATCTCACATATAACCATATCAAATATACTCTCAAGATTGCGGAAGCGTGTAACAAACCATACTAATACCATTCAAATCCATAAACAAGACTGATTTATGGTTAACATGACAAGATATCAGGATGAGCAATGATCATAAGCATATTTCCCCAAAAGTAAAGTTAAGTATATTTACAAAATATCAGTTGATTAATGCCCCAAAATAACGGTCAACAAAGACCGTACAACCAAATGAAACCTAAAGTAAAGATATCATAAGTTCCCAAAGTGTATCGTTCTCAAGGCAAGGCCGAATGTCTACATGACATCATCGGCTTGCCACTCAATCACTCGCTGCGGTTCACCGACCGCCTCCTCCGGCTCCTCCTCAACGGCAATAAGCTCGGGACCTGAGTACCAAAATAAATGGATTAGACACGACGGTCTGGCAGGTGGGTGAAAAGATATAACAACAATTCAAAATAATGATGCCTTTAGAAACATAGTAGAATCTGGATAAACAATAAATTTTCATAAAAGAATGATGCCTCATGTAAAAGAGATACGTATGCGATAAAATCATGTAGAGGTACCAATGATTCGGGGACTAACAAGATGGCAACCACACAAAGCTAAATCCTCTCTCACAAAAGTGATAAGAGCACATCGGGACATTGACCTCAGTCACACAAGGTGAGGAGAATCAGTGACGTTGACCTCAGTCACATGAGGTGAGGAGAATCAACGATTTTTATATAATAAATACATATAATACTCTGCGGGACCACGGTAGCGAACCGGGTATATCGGGGCGAGGCGGGAACCATGCTGCAGCGGGTATAACTGAAGGGGGATATCCAAACCGGTGGATCAAACCGATAAGGTTATCCAAGCTTAGTGGTGCCGACTCATAGGTAACATGCGAAAATCAAAACAAATAAATACACATGACGGGGCGGGAACCCATAGGTACAAAATGTATAAAAGTCGGGACGGGTCTAAACAAATTAACAATATGGTAACACAATGTTCTCGGTTCGAGAGTACTCACAAATCACGATTGAAATCTCAAAATAGGGGATTGATTAAAAATCAAATACAAATAGTTTCCAATATCTTTACAGGCTAACAAAAGGGTTTCTAGAATTGAATCAGTGCGAATAGGGTCTCGTATGTCGGTTATGATGAAATTCTGGTACTCTTTAAGAGTTAGGGACATTCCGGGTCCTTATACATATTGGTCAATCTAGAAGACCTCATGGAATCTCCATGATGAGGTTCCTCCTTCTTCCGGACTTCATATAACGCCTTACATGGAATTGGGGCTCCATATGATACCTCCCCAAGCCTAAAAATAAGTTTCAAACCCTTAGGCATTGACCCATGACAGACAGGCAGTTCGCTCGAGCGAACTGGGAGGTTCGCTCGGGCGAACAGCTCTCTGTTTGGGGCTTGCTTGAGCGGACCTGCTCAGATTATGTTGGCTCGAGCGATCAGAGGGGTTGGCTCGAGCCAACGAGGTTCTGTGACGGGTTCGCTCGAGCGATGTGTCACGGTCGCTCGAGCGAACTGTCTAGAAACTCATTTTCTGAATACAGTCCGTTCCTTCATTTTCTCCTCCTTTCATCCCCCTTTTGGCATCCTTTTATACATACAATTAAGGGTCTCAAACCTTCCTTTCAACCCATTCATTTCATCACCAACTCCTCTAACAACCATTCCAATAAATCATTCATCTCTCCATCACTTCCACTTCATTCAATGCAAGACATCTCCATTAGATGAAAATCCATAAATGATCATAAATGATCTAAAAGCAAGACAATAAAACATATGTTTTCCAAGAGAACTATAAGTAGTCTAATATTATGCATGTTTCCAAAATCATGAAAACTCATAAAGATGACTTGGGTAAAAGCAATAAATGAGGGTTCAAATCTTTAATAGCAAGAAAACAAGAAATAAATCCATTCATCCACTTGCCTTGGGTCCAATGCAAATCAAATTGAGCTCTAGACACCTCTTAAGTCCACAATCAAACGCCTATACAAAAACCCCCAAATCCAAACCCTAGAATATCAAAATCCAAATAAAACAAAACGAGATCTTTCAATAATCGAAATGGAGCTACCCTAGGGCCAAACAAACAAGATTATAAAAATTTTAAGAAGATCACTTACAAAGAAGTTCTTCAAAAAGCAAGGTGTTGTCCAAAGGAAGTCTTGGAGTGGGCGGTTTTCTTCAAAAATGGTGTCAAGATGAAGCCCTTGAGATGAGGAAGAAGATTGTAGCCTCTAATTTTCCATTAGCACTAGCTTAGTGGGGGATTGAAGATGAAGAAGCAAGAAAAAAAGGTAAGGGAAAACCCTTAGGGCTGGGATTTCTCTTCTCCTCTAGGGTTTTTGCCAAAAATGGGAAAAAGGAGAAGAAGCTTTCTATATATAGTAAGTGAGGATGGGGCCCACAACTTAAAGGACTTCTCGGGCTCAAAACATGGTTTTCGGGGCTTCAAACGAATTCGACGAAGAAGACAAAGTTGATCGGCAAAATTTCTAGTTTCCAAAAAGTATATATTTTGCACATTTTGGTGACATTGAGATCGGTGTCCAGATTTTGGGTAAAAAGACCATTTTGCCCTCAATTAGTGAAAAATCGGGTTTAAGGTCCTCGAATGAAAATGATGTCATCATGGAAGTTGTAGGGATTAACAAGATAAGTCCAATGGGGTTAAAACACGATTCTTGGAAATCATCGGTAAACCCCCAATCTCACACAATTCGTAACAAGAACCCCCAAAGGGTCCCACAAGTAAAAAGGCTCTCCAAATTCCCCAAAGCTATTATAAAAGCTATTCTAATCCCCAACTAATCCAAAAACCACTAAACACACTTAAACTAAAACACAACTTAATCAACTCTAAACGAGGTCTCTCGGGTCGGGGTCTTACATCCTCCACCCCTTAGGACATTTGGTCCTCCAAATGGAAATTAAAACTCACCTTCGGTAGGAGATGTGGGTACTTCTTCTGAACTTGATCCCGTAATTCCCAAGTTGCTTCTTCCGGTCCATGATTCTCCCAAAGTACCTTGACCAACTGAATAGTCCGAGTTCTCAATTCTTGTTCCTTGGTGTCAATGATCTGCTTTGGCTTCTCAACATAGGTCGCATCTTCTCGAATTTCCAACGGCTCATAACGGAGTATGTGTAGTTTGTCGGGAACGTACTTCTTCAACATAGACACATGGAAAACATTGTGTACGCCGGAAAGTTCAGGTGGTAAGGCTAACCTGTAAGCCACAGCACCAATCCTACTCACAATGTCGTACGGTCCAATGTATCTCCTAGACAATTTGCCCTTCTGTCCAAACTTCAAAGTTCCACGAGTAGGTGACACTTTCAAGAAAACCTTATCTCCTTCTTTGAACTGTAAATCCCTTCTGTGAGAGTCTGCATAACTCTTCTGTCTACTCTGAGCCACTTTCAGACGTTCTTGGATCAACTTGACCTTGTCACTCGTCTCACTAACAATGGTCGGTCCATGGAAACTGCGAGTACCAACTTCTTCCCAACAAACAGGTGTTCTACACCTTCTGCCATACAAAGCCTCAAAAGGTGCCATACCGATACTCGAGTGGAAACTGTTGTTGTAAGCGAACTCACACAACTGTAAGGCTTCATCCCACTGAGTCTTGAAATCTAACACACAAGCTCGAAGCATATCCTCAAGTGTCTGAATTGTCCTTTCTGACTGACCATCGGTCTGTGGGTGATAGGCCGTGCTGAACTATAACTTCGTACCCATAGACTCATGCAATGTCTTCCAAAATCTTGAGACGAATCTGCTGTCTCTATCGAATGTGATGGAAACTGGCTGTCCATGACGACTGACAATCTCTGTGACAAACAACTGTGCCAAAGGTAACATATGCATCTTCTTCCCAGTCTTCATCGGTAGGAAATGAGCTGACTTGGTGAGACGGTCCACTATGACCCAAATAGCATCATTGCCCTTACTAGTCTTTGGTAAACCCGATATGAAGTCCATGGTAATGTGCTCCCATTTCCATTCCGGAATCTCTAATGGTCGTAGTAACCCTGGAGGCTTCTGGTGTTCCGCCTTGATCAACTGACATATCATACAACGAGAGACGAAAGCTGCTATCTCTCTCTTCATGTTATTCCACCAAAATCTGCCCTTCAAATTCTAGTACATCTTCGTACTGCCCGGGTGTATGGAATACTTGGTATTGTGAGCCTCAGACATGATATCATTCCTCAAGTCCTCCAAGTTAGGCACACAGAGACGGTCTCGGTAATACAAAACTCCATCTACAACACGAAAATCCGGACGATCTGCTAAGTGCTCAGAAATCTTAGCCAACTCTGGGTCTTGTAACTGCTTATCTTTGATCTTCTGAATGAACGAAGACTCTGACACTGACATGTTTGCTAACATGACACCCTCTCTTAGTGGATGAAATTCTACTCCCAACTCTTCTAACTGCTGTACCACGTAAGTTCCACGAAGGCTTGCCATGCTCACTGACTTTCTGCTCAAGGCATCTGCAACTACATTCGCTTTCCCCGGGTGATACTTGATTGGAAAATCGTAATCCTTGATATATTCCATCCATCTCCTCTGCCTCATGTTCAACTCCTTCTGGGAAAACAAGTACTGTAGACTACGGTGATCGGAGTGAACCTCAAACTTTTCTCCATAGAGGTAGTGTCTCCACATCTTCAAAGCTAACACAACTGCGGCCAACTCGAGATCATGTGTTGCATAGTTCTTCTCGTGATCCTTCAACTGCCGGGATCCATATGCAACTACCTTCTCATCTTGCATTAACACGCATCCAAGTCCAACATTGGAAGCATCGGTAAAAATGGTAAAACCGCCGCTCCCAGATGGCAAGGTAAGGACTGGAGCTGTAGTCAATCTCTTCTTCAGCTCTTGGAAACTAGCTTCACACTTGTCTGTCCAAACATATGGTGCATTCTTCCTTGTCAACTTCGTCAAAGGTGACGCAATCGACGAAAATCCTTGCACAAACCTCCGATAATATCCTGCCAATCCAAGAAAACTCCTGATTTCTGATGCATTCTTCGGTCTATCCCAATTCATGACTGCCTCAATCTTGGACGGGTCCACTGATAATCCTTCCTTCGAGATGATATGACCCAAAAATGTGACTTGGTCCAACCAAAATTCACACTTACTAAGCTTTGCAAACAATTGATTCTCCCTCAACAGCTGGAGTGCTATCCTCAAATGTTCCTCATGCTCTTCTTTGGTCTTGGAATACACTAAAATATCATCAATAAACACCACTGTAAACTGATCCAAATACTCCGCAAATATTTTGTTCATCAATGCCATGAAAACTGCCGGTGCATTAGTCAAACCAAATGGCATCACTAGAAATTCATAGTGTCCATATCTTGTACGAAAGGCTGTTTTTGGTACATCTGAATCTCTAACTCTCAACTGATGGTAGCCTGACCTCAAATCAATCTTCGAAAAGTAAGCAGCTCCTTGCAACTGATCGAACAATTCATCTATCCTTGGCAATGGATATTTGTTTTTGATGGTCACTTGGTTCAATCTTCTATAGTCAATACACATTCTCATGGAACCATCCTTCTTCTTTACAAATAAAACTGGTGCTCCCCACGGTGACACACTAGGTCTCACAAAACCTTTGTCCAAAAGTTCTTGCAATTGCATCTTCAACTCTCCCAACTCTGCCGGGGCCATTCTGTAAGGTGCGATAGATATCGGAGCGGTCCCCGGTAACAACTCAATAGTGAAGTCTATCTCTCTAATGGGTGGCAATCCTGGTATCTCTTCCGGGAAAACATCCGGAAACTCGCAAACAATTGGGATCTCCTCCACCCCTTGGGACCGTTTATCCTCTGTGATAAACGCCAAATAACCCTCACAACCACTTTTTAGAAGCCTATCAGCCTTCAACGCTGAAATAAACCCTGCACCAGAATTACTCCTCTCTCCTTGAAACAACACCCCTGCTTGGGTCTCCTCTAACTTAAAAGTTAAGGTCTTATGGAAACAATCCATAGTAGCATGGTATCCTGCTAACCAATCCATCCCTAGGATGACATCAAAATCCTGCATCTCCAACAAAATGAGATCTGCCGGTAATACTACTTCTCCTATCATGACTGGACAACTAGGGTAAAAAGTTCTACAAACAACTTCCTTACCTAAAGGGGTAGTCACAGTCAAAATGAAACTCAACTCTCTAGCATGCATATCAATCAACTTAGCAAATTTTGGAGATATGAATGAGTGAGTAGAGCCAGGGTCAAACAAAACCTTAGCATCAAAACCACATACGAGAAGTGTACCTTCCACTACATTGCCTTCAGCCTCTGCATCAGCTCTATTGACAGCATAGAGTAGTGCCCTCTGTGGTGGCCTGTTTTGTCCTTGTTGTTGCCTGCCTTGTTGTGCATTCCTGTTCTGATTCTGAGGACGCTGATTCTGATTTTGATTCTGCCCCTGCTGATGGGCCTGTTGTTGCTGTTGTTGCTGTGGCCTAAACTGTTGTTGAGGTGCCTGTTGTTGTAGTGGTCTTGCTTGATTCTGGACCACTAATGCATTCTGAGGTGGTGCCTGACGCTGTGCTCCTTGCTGCTGCCTATTATGTCTATCAGGCCTTGGACAATCCTTCATTTGGTGGTTCATGGAGCCACATCTAAAGCATGCTCCTGTAATAAAACGGCAGTTGGCACTCTCATGGTTTTTCCCACAGTGGATACAAGCCACTGGATTCTGTGCATTCTGCTCCTGCCTTGGCCTTTTGTTCTGATTGTTTCTTTGCTGATAGTTTTGCTGCTGGCCTTGACCCTTTCCTTGGTTCTTGATGATCTTGTTGTGGAAGTTCTCAAATTTGTATGCTCTCTTGACAGCTTCTTCAAAGGTAACGGGTGGTACAACCCCGGTAGCATCCCTCTCAATAATCGGGTGAAGTCCCTCAAGGAACTTGGTTATCTTCTTCTCAACCGTGTCTATCAGCTCTGGAGCATACCTTGACAATCTCTCGAATTTGGTAAGGTATTCGAGGACCGTCATGTTCCCTTGCACAAGTTGCTGAAATTCTGCTGCCTTTTGTCTCTTGACATGTGCAGGTACATATTTCTATCCAAACTGTCTCTTGAAGTTAACCCAAGCTTCTGCATCAGCCATTGTCCTGTATTCTGCTTTGTCGGTCTTCCACCAAATATCTGCCAAACCCACAAACATAGAGGCTGCAAGCTGTACACATTCTACACCGGTACATATGAATATCTCAAATATGTTTTCGGTGTGCTCAAGCCAATCATCTGCTGCCATTGGATCCTCAGTCCCCAAAAATTCTTTCGGTCCTCTCTTCCTGAACCGCTCATACAACACATTAGGATCATTCCCTCTAATATTCACCGGACCAGGTGGTGCAACTGGGATTGGTTCCGGTCTCCTCTCTAATATCCCCAACAAATGTGCCTGCATTTGAGCTATCTCCCTAGCATGATCCTCGTATTTCTTAAGCATCTGTTCTTGCAATCTGGTCTGTGTCTCATATGCTTGTGCTTGGAGCCTAGCCTGGTTCTCATTTGCCTGGCGTTGTTGGTCAATCATAGCCTGCATCATCTGTTGGAATTGGTTCTGCATGTTGTTGTCTTGTATTTCCTCTGCAATAGGCTCTGTATTCTCACTGTTACTGGCAACGTGATTACTGTTTGCTGTTCTTTTGCGAGGTGGCATAACGCTGCAAAACAAATTGTTAGCACATATAAATCAAGTACAGAATGGTCACACATTGCTCACACGATTCTATCTAACGAATCCTCGCCACGTACTTAAGATTTCTAGTTTCTTTTAATTGCCTGAAACATGTCCCGCTCTGATACCAGTCCTGTCGCGACCCCGGACCGGGACTAGGGGAAAGAGGCCGAGTCCGGGATCGGGACACGGTGGGGGTGTGCCCCGCCACGTGCATCTCTTTGGCTAAACCACACATGGAATTAAAAAAACATTTGTCCGTGCACGTGATTTCCCACAGGGTTCCGCGGTGAGGATTATCTTTACACATCATCTCACATATAACCATATCAAATATATTCTCAAGATTGCGGAAGCGTGTAGCAAACCATACTAATACCATTCAAATCCATAAACAAGACTGATTTATGGTTAACATGACAAGATATCAGGATGAGCAATGATCATAAGCATATTTCCCCAAAAGTAAAGTCAAGTATATTTACAAAATATCAGTTGATTAATGCCCCAAAATAACGGTCAACAAAGACCGTACAACCAAATGAAACATAAAGTAAAGATATCATAAGTTCCCAAAGTGTATCGTTCTCAAGGCAAGGCCGAATGTCTACATGACATCATCGGCTTGCCACTCAATCACTCGCTGCGGTTCACCGACCGCCTCCTCCGGCTCCTCCTCAACGGCAATAAGCTCGGGACCTGAGTACCAAAATAAATGGATTAGACACGACGGTCTGGCAGGTGGGTGAAAAGATATAACAACAATTCAAAACAATGATGCCTTTAGAAACATAGTAGAATCTAGATAAACAATAAATTTTCATAAAAGAATGATGCCTCATGTAAAAGAGATACATATGCGATAAAATCATGTAGAGGTACCAATGATTCGGGGACTAACAAGATGGCAACCACACAAAGCTAAATCCTCTCTCACAAAAGTGATAAGAGCACATCGGGACATTGACCTCAGTCACACGAGGTGAGGAGAATCAACGACGTTGACCTCAGTCACACGAGGTGAGGAGAATCAACGATTTTTATACAATAAATACATATAATACTCTGCGGGACCACGGTAGCGAACCGGGTATATCGGGGCGAGGCGGGAACCATGCTGCAGCGGGTATAACTGAAGGGGGATATCCAAACCGGTGGATCAAACCGATAAGGTTATCCAAGCTTAGTGGTGCCGACTCATAGGTAACATGCGAAAATCAAAACAAATAAATACACATGACGGGGCGGGAACCCATAGGTACAAAACGTATAAAAGTCGGGACGGGTCTAAACAAATTAACAATATGGTAACACAATGTTCTCGGTTCGAGAGTACTCACAAATCACGATTGAAATCTCAAAATAGGGGATTGATTGAAAATCAAATACAAATAGTTTCCAATATCTTTACAGGCTAACAAAAGGGTTTCTAGAATTGAATCAGTGCGAATAGGGTCCCGTATGTCGGTTATGATGAAATTCTGGTACTCTTTAAGAGTTAGGGACATTCCGGGTCCTTATACATATTGGTCAATCTAGAAGACCTCATGGAATCTCCATGATGAGGTTCCTCCTTCTTCCGGACTTCATATAACGCCTTACATGGCATTGGGGCTCCATATGATACCTCCCCAAGCCTAAAAATAAGTTTCAAACCCTTAGGCATTGACCCATGACAGACAGACAGTTCGCTCGAGCGAACTGGGAGGTTCGCTCGGGCGAACAGCTCTCTGTTTGGGGCTTGCTTGAGCGGACTTTAAGGTTCGCTCGAGCGGACCTGCTCAGATTATGTTGGCTCGAGCGATCAGAGGGGTTGGCTCGGGCCAACGAGGTTCTGTGACGGGTTCGCTCGAGCGATGTGTCACGGTCGCTCGAGCGAACTGTCCAGAAACTCATTTTCTGAATACAGTCTGTTCCTTCATTTTCTCCTCCTTTCATCCCCCTTTTGGCATCCTTTTATACATACAATTAAGGGTCTCAAACCTTCCTTTCAACCCATTCATTTCATCACCCACTCCTCTAACAACCATTCCAATAAATCATTCATCTCTCCATCACTTCCACTTCATTCAATGCAAGACATCTCCATTAGATGAAAATCCATAAATGATCATAAATGATCTAAAAGCAAGACAATAAAACATATGTTCTCCAAGAGAACTATAAGTAGTCTAATATTATGCATGTTTCCAAAATCATGAAAACTCATAAAGATGACTTGGGTAAAAGCAATAAATGAGGGTTCAAATCTTTAATAGCAAGAAAACAAGAAATAAATCCATTCATCCACTTGCCTTGGGTCCAATGCAAATCAAATTGAGCTCTAGACACCTCTTAAGTCCACAATCAAACGCCTATACAAAAACCCCCAAATCCAAACCCTAGAATATCAAAATCCAAATAAAACAAAACGAGATCTTTCAATAATCGAAATGGAGCTACCCTAGGGCCAAACAAACAAGATTATAAAACTTTTAAGAAGATCACTTACAAAGAAGTTCTTCAAAAAGCAAGGTGTTGTCCAAAGGAAGTCTTGGAGTGGGCGGTTTTCTTCAAAAATGGTGTCAAGATGAAGCCCTTGAGATGAGGAAGAAGATTGTAGCCTCTAATTTTCCATTAGCACTAGCTTAGTGGGGGATTGAAGATGAAGAAGCAAGAAAAAAAGGTAAGGGAAAACCCTTAGGGCTGGGATTTCTCTTCTCCTCTAGGGTTTTTGCCAAAAATGGGAAAATGGAGAAGAAGCTTTCTATATATAGTAAGTGAGGATGGGGCCCACAACTTAAAGGACTTCTCGGGCTCAAAACATGGTTTTCAGGGCTTCAAACGAATTCGACGAAGAAGACAAAGTTGATCGGCAAAATTTCTAGTTTCCAAAAAGTATATATTTTTCACATTTTGGTGACATTAAAATCGGTGTCCAGATTTTGGGTAAAAAGACCATTTTGCCCTCAATTAGTGAAAAATCGGGTTTAAGGTCCTCGAATGAAAACGATGTCATCATGGAAGTTGTAGGGATTAACAAGATAAGTCCAACGGGGTTAAAACACGATTCTTGGAAATCATCGGTAAACCCCCAATCTCACACAATTCGTAACAAGAACCCCTAAAGGGTCCCACAAGTAAAAAGGCTCTCCAAATTCCCCAAAGCTATTATAAAAGCTATTCTAATCTCCAACTAATCCAAAAACCACTAAACACACTTAAACTAAAACACAACTTAATCAACTCTAAACGAGGTCTCTCGGGTCGGGGTCTTACAATGATGGCGAAGTCCACATATGGCTTGTGACCGTCAATCTGAACGAGTCCTCCACAATCTCCTGAGAAGTTAGATCCTCCTTTTCTTGCTTTTTATTGTAGTTTGTATTTTTTTTAAAAGAGACAAAAATCACAACCCTTGTCTTTCATTATTGATAAGAATTGTAAATCGGCTATAAACGCGAAAATCGGCCATAAACGCCAAAAATAGGCTATAAACGCCAAAATCGGCTTTAAATGCCAAAAAATCGCCTTTCACGGCAAATCAAGAAAAATGTCTCTTTTCTTAAATTTATGTGCAATGGAAAACTTGAAAGAAGTTGATTTCCTTTTTACTTGCGAAGGTCAATCTCCGGATCACCACTTGTAATTCCAAGTAAAATAGAAAATCTGGCACACCCACACAAAAGAAATGTTGATGCACGCCTCTGCCCCTCGGTTACGAAAGGGTCGGACCCAAACAGACTCCCACGTCCGCCGACCTCGGTAGAACCGAGCAGGAAGCGCTGTCCATCAAGCTGGCACACCCGGTGGGACTCGTTCATTTGAGAATACGATGCTAGAAATAAAATATTTGCATATCATATCTTTTGCTCTATGCTCATATTTCTTTTCTCGATTCCTTGGCTACTTTCTAATTGGTGGCCTATGTTGGATTCCGCATCTAAAAAAAATGAGATGAGATTTTTTGGAAATTTCTAATTCTTTGAGTTTATTTCCACTCTTTCTCTTTTCAAAAAAAAAAAATCAAAAAATTAGATTTCTTAGTTTGAATTCAAAATTGAGAAACTTTGATCCTTTCCATTTCGTCTCTGTGCTCACGGAAATCGTTGAGCCGGTTCGAATTGTGGAAATGACCATTGTTTTTCTTCGATGAGTTCATTAGAAATTAGAAAAAAAAAAGGATTTCTCATTTTGTTTTCAAAATTGGGAAACTTTGATCCTTTCCTTTTGTTCGTGTGCTCGCAGATATTGTTGAGCCTGTTCGAATTAGGATTTGGGCCATCGTTTCTCTTCGATGAGTTCATTAAAAAAAGTAAAAAAAAAAAACAAAAATCAGATTTTTCATTTTGGATTCAAAATTGAGAAACTTTGATCCTTTCCGTTTTGTCTCTGTGCTCGCGGAAATCGTTGAGACGGTTCGAATTGTGGAAAGGGCCATCGTTTCTCTTCGATGAGTTCATTAAATATCTAATAAATAAATAAATAAATATAAAAAAAAGACATAGACCACTAAGGTTAAACCAACTGCGTTCTTTGATCATGGTTGATTCAAGAAAAGCCTTGTCCAGAGTGTGGAGACAGCTTGACTGTTCTAGGCAAGGGTCCTCCAAACAGGTTCATTAAGTAATCCTACCCTTACCTGGGGGCAATTCTATCAATCGAGATTTCATAAGACCGGGTTAGGAGGCCTATGTGTACTCTCTCGTCTTTTAAATAAAAAAATTTTTCAAAATAAAAAAAATTTAAAATAAAAAATAAAAAAATTTTAAAAAAAAAATCCTTAAAAAAATATAATAAATAAAAATAAATAAAAAATAAAAAAAAGATTTTTCAAAAAAAAAAATCTTAAAAAAAAAGATTTTTTTTCAAAAAAAAAATCTTCACAAAAAAAAAAACTTGCGTCATGTTGGGTTTAGATTAGAGAAATTTTCGTCTCCTCCTTTCTGAGCACTGGCGCTCGCGGAAATCGCTGAGCTCGTGTTCAGATTGGAATGCCTTTTGCTCTCTTTGATGAACCCGATCTTGGCCTTTCAAAAAAAAAAAAAAAAACGTGTCATTTTGGATTCAGAACCGAGAAATTATGGTTCATTTCCTTCTAAGTACTGGCGCTCGCAGAAATCACTGAGACCGTATTTGGATCAGAATACCATCTGCTCACTTTGATGAATCCAATCTTGGCCTTTCAAAATAGAGAATCTCATCTCATAGATGCGGTCTCAAAACATTTGTGTCTAGCGGTACTAGTACGCCCTTTCAGTGTCTACTGTATTTGCGACCGGCACATTTGTAACTCCAAACTTATATTCTTCTTACCTCGAGCAAGCTCTGCTTCTCGATAAGTCGAATTTAAGTTCACAATTGCTTTTAGCAGTCACTGGGATGCTCATTCTGGGCTTACCATACCTGCGATCAGAACAATTGTACCCTCTATGGCGTTCTGCCTTCTTCATATTGCTTGGGTCATCTCCCTCGAGCAATTTGAAAAGACAAAACCATAGAACTTCCCATTTATGATCATTATATTCTTGTGATTACTAATGAATGTGGTCTTGTTTTAGAAATTTTTCGAAAAAAACTAACAATGACAGCATCATTAACCATTACTTTCGATGAGAGCAAGCACCAACTCATGCTTCAACAGAAACAAACCTCGTGCACCTACAAGCGCCCCATCAGCTGCCGAATCGTCAACTCCCTCGGCAACTCTCTGAACTCCGGGTCGACCTCGACTCCCCGGACTATCGTCTTCGGGACACTGGGAACATTCCCACTTCCCGAGGAACAAACTGCTCCTTCCAAGAAGTGGAAACTCGCCTCTCAACGTGTCACTACCGTGACACCAAA
The DNA here is from genome assembly GCA_012931725.1 of Litsea cubeba. Taxonomy (NCBI): domain Eukaryota; kingdom Viridiplantae; phylum Streptophyta; class Magnoliopsida; order Laurales; family Lauraceae; genus Litsea; species Litsea cubeba. The sequence goes on from CM022949.1 coordinate 69,948,221, forward strand.
GGCGAGCACCAGAAGGCCCGAAGCCCGTGGCACCCCCACGAAGCCTCGACCTGCAAACGACCAGGTCTATCCCAAGACTTGGTCCCCAAGACCTTCACCAAGACAAAGAAGGTTCCAAACATCCACCAAGCCAACATTCCTGGCCCCACTCAAGGAGAACCAGTTCTACCCTCTTGCTTACATGAAAGAGGAGAGACCCATCTCCAACCTGTCTCCCAAGTCAACCCAGCATGAGCCGGCTTGTTCCTACAAGCCCAAAATCAAGTCATGCATCACAAGCCCTCTGCAGACATCTGCTAAGGCCTATAATCCTGCAGTTCGACCCTTCATCTCTACAGGGGCCAAATTTGAAAAATTCAAAGCTTCGCTGCAACAAGCGAAGGACCGGGTTCGCATCCTGTCCTTGCCCAGTTACAAAGAAGACAGGCTCGGCTGTTGCGCCCGAGGGAGCACATCCTTCATCGTCAAAGCCTAGCCAGAGCTGACCGAAGCTCAAATTGCTCAACGTATATGCCGCCGTGCGTCGTATCGACAAAAGAGACTAGAGAAGCAAAGGACCCAGCCTCCTACGCTTCAAGTATCTCCCAAATGGGTCGAAAAAGAAAGACCCAACCAAGTTACTTGCTGTCCATATGGTTGGAAAAATCAGAAGATGCCAAAAGTCAGCAACAAAAATCCATGTCCGACGTTCGATGACCCGCAGCGTCTCCAGGACAAGAAGACATTCAGAAGAATCCCCTGCTCCTTCAAGCAAAGGACGGCAGAGTGATCCTTCCTCAAGCTCTTCTTCAAAAAGAATGAGCCCCAGTTCAGTCACCAGGACAGTTTCCTCGTTCGAATCCTGAAGGATGAACGTCCTGGCTACAAATTCTGAGCCACCACCCCACAACCACCTCAAGATGATGCGATCACACGCATCTAGCAGTTGGAACAAGGCCAACAGAGGGTTGAAACTCTGATGGAAAACCTTCTCCTCGCCTTCCAAAATCAGGCGAACAATGAACCTCCTCCAAATCATCAAGACGATGAGGTAAATAGAGAAGAAAATGAGTCACACGCCCTTACCAAAAAGGACGTAGATGGTATCTTCGCAAAAGCAAAAGAAGAGGATATATTCAAAGAGCATGGGATCAAGCCACCATATCCCTTATGGATGGACTCGGTCCCGTTCCCTACAAAATTCAAGCATCCTACTCTCCAAACATATACGAGGAAAGGATCAGCCAGACAGCACGTCATCCACTTCAAGATCTTGACGGGATGATCAAGATGCACTCAAGATCCGCCTCTTTGCAAGTACCCTAAAAGGTACGGCCTTTGATTGGTACTCCACTCTGCCGGAGGACTCCATTCAAAATTGGGTCATGCTAGAGACACGCTTCCTAACTCACTTCAAAGGTGAGGATCATCCTGCTACTATGGCTCAGCTGTGCAGCCTAAAATAGGGGGAGAATGAGTTAACATATGACTTCATTCATAAGTGGAAAGCAATGGCATACAAATGCTCTGATGTATTGCCACAAGCGTCGCCAGTCGACATCTGCCGAAACAAAATGAGAGCTAGAATCCGCTCCATGATCATCGGCAACAAATCAAAGAACCTGGGAGAACTCCTGGAAGCTTCCATGGAAGCTGAAACAGTGATTAAAGACCTCAACAGTCAGAAATCATCTAGAAAAGAGCTAACCGCCATTGCAAGCTCTAAACCAAAGAAGAAAGAGGTCCTCAATGTGCAGACCAAGTCAGCTCCTTAGCCACCAAAGAAAGCTGAAAACAAAGCTGCTGGTAATAGACCTGAACTCTCAGATGCCTTCAAAGAACGAGAGAGAAGAAATACCCGTTTGATGAAGATGTTGATGAAATGTTCGGGGCTCTTGTGGCAAACAACAAGCTCACTTTGCTTGAACCCAAAAGACCGAGTGATGTTGGCAAAACCAACGATCCTCGATACTGTCCATACCACCAGATGATCTCCAATCCTCTCAATCAATGCTTCGTTGTGAGGGAGAAAATAAACGAGATGTGGCAGAACGGAGTCATCACCTTTGACAAAAACTATGAGTCTACCTCTGTCAACATGGTGACATGTGGACAAACATCAAAATCACCGAAGAAGAAGATCACTACTTCCTTCAAGGTGATAAACACAATCCAAGCGTCCGAGGAGCTGGTTCCTTACCCGACACCAGACGGACAACCCATATGGGTACATCCCGATCTCCTAGAAGATGAAAACTGGGAGGTCGTGAAAACAAAGCCTACAGCTCAACAGCGCAGGCAGGCTATGAAACATCTCCTTAAGCTCAAACGGCAAGAGAAGACCCAGCCAAAACAAGAAGTCCAAGAAAAGGCAGAGGTCTCCTCAACCGCTTCACTGGAGGCAACAAAAATGTCCCTTTCAGAGACTTCAAAGGGGGTAAGAAAATTCACTCTCAGTGATTTCATGCCACCTCAATTCAAAGAAGCCACGCAGGAGGCATCATACTCTTGCAATTCGGTAGTTAGATTCTCCATTGATGGATGCGAGTCCAGCGACACCGATGATGGATTCGAATCCAACTACACCGACGAGTGGGAGGAGTCCCTTGAAACAGGAGAATATCTCTCCGATGAAGAATGGGTTCCTGAGACTCTTCTTATGCCAGTAATCTGGTATAACCCCCTACAGCCACAAGGGTCCTGGTCTGATGATGAAGAAGACCAAGTGGCTGTACAAGAAAATGCTGTTGAACCAGCACCCCTCATTGCTCCAGTGGAAATCAACAATGTTGAGCCGCAAAGAGTTGATGAAGAAGAAGATTTGGCTCCTATGATTGATCTTGAAGAATATGTAAGGATCTTGCAGCGTCTCGCTCTAGAACAAGAGCAAGACTGCATCAACGAGCTGCCTCGCAATTTAGAGCCTGAAGTCCCTGAAGACCATCAGGTACATCCTCCCTTAACTCCTGAAAATGGAGAAAATTGCTGGATAGACGATCCTCTTACATCTGAGGATGAGTCTGACTCCGATCAGACAACGTCTCCTGTCAGAGCTTCCTGTAATGTGATAATTCAGGATTATAACTCTTCCGAAGCATCATCTGATGAGATCACTTACACTCCAACGACTCCTAGCAATGTATCTTCTGGAGCCACCTCATCTCACGTGACTTTCACTGAGACGACACCCTCTCAGGTTTCTTCTCCTGAGACTGTGACTTCAAAGTTCACACCCTTCCTGACTGAAGAATTCCCAGCTATTGATGCTTGGGATGATGAATTGGTCAACGAAGAAGAAAGGTTGCTGGATGCTGTTCAGGACTTGTTCCCGAAAAATGCTCCGTGCAACATAATCACTGAGGACGGCAACTCTGCTGCAGATACATCCTCAGCAAATGAAAAATGACAGCCTATTGATCCTGAAGACAATCTTCCAAACGAAGACCATTCTCAAGAAGCTCTCGAAGTTGGTAGAGGCACCTGCTCTGGCCGGGACTACCACAAAAATTACAACCAATCTTCCTTTACATATGTAAATCCTTCGGGAAAAGATGTTGTAAGCGCCCCTAGTGGCAATAATGATGAACATGCATGCCCTAAGGAGGCTTTCAAATATGACTTGATCGAACACTTCAAGCACATACCTGCACGTCTGCACATCCTAGATTTATTGCGAATGTCTCCGCACACTCGTGATAATCTCATTTCAGAATTACAAAAGCTGAATGAGGATGTCGACAAACATGCCCCGCAAGTCCTCCAAATTGAAATGGATTACCGGGTTAAAAACTCAGAAGCTTCCTCAAAGGGAGAAAAGAAGAAAACCGAGGGATCATGCATTGAATGCCTCTTGGTTCAAAAGGCAGCCAGTGTAACCATCGCCTTCACAAAGGATGACCTCCTACTTGGCGAAACAAGGCACAACCAACCCCTGTACTTCACAGGGTACATCAAGGAAATGCCTATGCACAGAGTTCAGATCGACCTAGGTTCTGCACTCAACCTGATCTCCACATCGGCTCTCGAAGAGTTGGGCATCCCACCTAGCAAGCTAAGCCACACATCTGTATCTATCTTTGGATACGATGGGAATACTCGAAGGCCTATCGGCAAAATCAGGTTCAGGTTGTAGATCGGTGATCTTATCTCTAAGGTCACTGTGTATGCAATAAAAACCCCTTCATGCTATAACATCCTTCTCGGACGCCCCTGGATCCACGAGAATGGTGCTGTCCCTTCAACTTTACATCAATGCATCAAGTTTGTTGGCGACGACGGCATGATACATCGAGTCTTTGCGGACAGAAAATCCTTCAAAGGTAAAGAAGTCCACTTCGCAGACTCACAGATATATGAAGGTGAGAAAGACGAAGAGGAGTAGCAAACAGCACCCTTTGCCGAAAATCTCCAAAAAGATAAATGCAAGGCTCCTCAACAATCACCGGAAGAAAACAAACCATCCGGTAAATTCGAAGAGAGCATTCAAACTCCCTTCATCATCTCCCTCAAACCTTCAAAGCCTTTGGTCATCACAACTAAAGTGAAGAAGGCAAAGCAAAAGTCTGGGGGCAAATTTGTTGTCTCTTTCGTATCTATCATGCAAGACACGGATTCGGATTCAGAGCCAGAAGACGACATATCGTCAAGCCAAGCTGACACTCAGCAAGTTCAGCTTGCTCTTACTCCAATGGAGACAACTTCTGACATAGAAGATCCTACGTCAGCTTCCTTCATTGTTCCAGCAACTTCAGCAAAGGAAAAGTCGATCTTCTTCCATAGATCGGATGCTTCTTCATCAAACTCCATGCTTGAAACTTCCAAAATGAAGGTGTGCCTCAACTATCCTTATATAGTTCTGTGGCACAAGCTATTATGAAGAAAATGGGCTATGACGCTCAAAACCCAGTCGGTTTGGGAGAAGGACGTGGTATTCTCACGCCATTGGGGCCCGTCTTGACCAAAAGCCAGCTGGAAGATTGGAGACTCTACGGCTATGTAGAAAAGTCTTCACATGGGTTAGGGTATGATCCCGACACTCCCCTGAGACAGTTGACACAAAGGCTTAAAAGTCAATTTACTGACCAAGCCTTAACATCTCGTATCCACAAAGACATCGATCTCCCTAGATATCTCTTCGATGAGTCACCTAACAAAGATCCAGGAAGCTCATCCAATTGGTACGGTTTCTCTGACAATGAAGAGGAGTTGTCCGATGGCACAGACATGTGGTCTTCTGACCCAGAAGAATCCTCGTCTCCAAAAGAAGTACCCTACTTCGACCCGGCTTCAACAGGTGATTGGGATCATCTCATAGCAAACCTTGAGAAAATCACCGATCAAGAAGACCCGTGGAAAGGAACAAAACCTTGGTCTGGAAATGCCCTTAAAACCCCAGAAGGTTTCATTGAGCTGGAAGCCTCCGAAAATATTATGGAGGAACCACCTTCGAACCTTCCAACAGAAGATCCTGTTCAAAAGATAGACTTGGGAACACCTGATAACCCACGTCCTGTATTCATAAGCAAGAATATAAAGGATGATGAGTTACCTGAGTACATCGCCTTTCTTCGTGAGTTCGTTGATTGCTTTGCATGGTCTTACGATGAAATGCCTGGTTTAGACCCCAAAATAGCAGTCCACAAAGTCAATCTTCAAGAAGACATCAAGCCTGTCAAACAGGGCCAAAGAAGATTCAATCCAGATGTGATGGATAAAATTGAACAAGAAGTTCAAAAACTCAAAAGCGTCGGCTTCATCCGTGAGGAACAACATCCTGAATGGTTTGCCAACATTGTCCCCGTGACAAAGAAAAATGGGCAGATCAGGGTCTGTATTGACTATAGAGACCTGAATGGCGCATGCCCTGAAGATGAATTTCCGCTCCCCATACCAAAGGTGATGATTGATAATACCTGTGGATTCGAGCGAATGACATTCATGGATGGCTTCTCTGGCTACAATCAGATAAAGATGCATCCTGAGGATGAAAAACATACATCCTTTCGGACCCCATTTGGCGTGTATTGCTACACTGTCATGCCATTTGGTCTGAAAAATATTGGTGCCACATATCAGAGGGCTATGATGAAAATATTCCAAGATATGCAGCACAAGACGGTTGAATGTTACGTTGATGACCTCGCCGTCAAAAGCAAAAGAAAGGAAGATCATCTCGAAGACCTTCGAGAAGTCTTCCTCCGACTTCGCAAACACAAACTGCGAATAAATCCTTTGGAATGCTTCTTCGGCGTCTCGTCGGGTAAGTTCCTCAGATTCTTAGTTTGGAAAGCTGGAATAGAGCTTGACCCCATAAAAGTCAAAGCCATTCTAGAAATGCCCTCTCCAAGAACCTTGAGAGAACTCAAAGGGCTTCAAGGGAGATTGGCCTACATCAGACGTTTCATCTCCAATCTTTCGGGGAAATGCCATCCATTCTCCTGGTTGATGAAAAAAGGTGTAAACTTTGTCTGGGATGCTGACTGTGAAGCTGCGTTCCAAGATATCAAGTCATACCTGACCAAACCTCTAGTGTTAGCTCTCCTACCACTGGAAAACCATTTATCTTATACACAAGAGCCTTTGATCACTCTCTGGGAGCTCTGCTTGCACAAGAAAATGATGAAAGAAAAGAAGCTGCTCTATACTACCTCAGCCGCATGCTAGTAGGTGCAGAGCATCGCTACTCTCCAGTTGAAAAAGATTGTCTTGCAGTGATGTTCGCCGTACAAAAGCTGCGTCACTACTTGCTTTCCAACACAGTCTACCTGGTCTTAAGGGTCAACCTCTTGAAGGTCCTTGTCACAAAAGCAGGTTCTCTCAATGCCCGATTGGTAAAATGGTCCATCATTTTGTCACAATTTGATATCAGGTATGTACCGCAAAAGGCGATCAAAGGGCAAGCTCTAGCGGACTTTCTCGCAGAGCATCCATTGGCTAAAGATTCTCCACTCAGAGATGATCTCCCAGACGAACCAGTCTACAATGTGGAGACTTTCTCACAAAGTGCCTCCTGGGACATGTACTTTGACGGTGCAACCAGGACAAATGAAAAAAGACAGCTGATCTCAGGAGTTGGCATCCTCTTTGTTAGCCCCGACAAATACATGATTCCACACGCTTTCTTGCTATTGGAACCATGCACAAACAATGCAGCTGAATATCAAGCTCTAATCTTAAGATTGGAACTCGCCATCGAATCCGGTATCACCATGCCGGAAGTCTTTGGAGACTCTCAACTGATCGTCAACCAGATGAATCATAAATTTGAAGTCAGGAAGCCTGATCTGCTGCCTTACTACAACAAGGCACAATTGCTTCTGCAAAAGTTTGACATCTGTCACATCACCCACATTCGTAGAGGTGAAAACATACGTGCAGATGCCCTTGCCGGACTTGCTGCATCTATGGCAATCCAGGAAGGGGAAGACATGCAAATCACAGTGTGCGAAAGAAGAATCCTTCCTCTTCTTAACACACATCAAGCAGTTGCTGAATGCCATCATGGAAGTCAGATTTCAATCCTTCAACCTTCAATCGGCGACTGGAGGGATCCATTCATTGATTACAGTATGTTCGGAATCCTACCTGAAAGCGAACCCCAAGCTTTCATTTGGATATTCCTTCAAAAATCCTTTACAGGAAATCCTTCAACGAAGTACTTCTACGTTGCTTGTCACAACAAGAGGCTGAAGAAACACTCAAAGAAGTTCATGCTGGTCTTTGCGGAGCTCATCAGGCTGGTCCCAAGCTCTATGATCAGATAAAAAGGTTAGGTTATTACTGGCCTACCATGGTAGCTGATGCAAAGCAATTTGCTAAGCGCTGCCAACAATGCCAAGTTCATGGAGATTACATTCACATGCCTCCAGAATGGCTACATCCTACAGTGATTTCATGGCCTTTCGAAGCCTGGGGTATGGACATCATAGGTCCTATTTCTCTACCTTCAAGCAAAGGTCATCGCTTCACTTTCGCCGCTACGGATTATTTCTCCAAGTGGTCAGAAGCATTTGCGCTTAACGAAATGAAGACCTCATCAGTCCTTCAGTTCCCGCGCACCAACATTATTTGTCGTTTCGGCATACCCAAAAGATTCATCCATGATAACGGACCACAATTCCGGGATCATCGATTCTACAGGTTCTGCGACAAATACAAAATCCAAAGCTGTCCTTTGACTCCATACAATCCGGCAGCAAACGGATTAGCAGAAGCTTTCAACAAGACACTCTGCAAAATCCTCAAAAAAATGGTCTCTAGTCACAAAAGAGACTGGAGCGACAAACTGTCTGAAGCTTTATGGGCATATCGAACCACCGTTCGAGGACCAACCCATAGCACACCATTCTCCTTGGTCTATGGATGCGAAGCTGTCGTGCCCTTGGAAGTACAAATTCCTTCCTTGAGGGTATCCTTGCAAAATGATATGACTCAAGAAAGCATTGTCAAATTGCGACTCCATGAGCTGGACAATCTGGATGAGAGACGGCTCGAAGCTCGACAAAGCATTGAACTTTACCAAGCACGCATGGCAGGATCTTTCGACAAAAAGGTCAGGCAACGCGCCTACAAAAAGGGTGACTTGGTTCTTGCGGTAAAAAGACCAATGGTCTTCGCTCACAAGTCCAAAGGCAAGTTTGAGCCAAAATGGGAGGGACCCTACGTCATCGACAAGGTTTTCTCCAACGGCGCGTACGCACTCCTAAACATGGAGGGTGACAGATGTATGCTCCCCATCAACGGCAAGTTCTTAAAGCGGAACTACCCTTGAAGACTTACCCAACTGGGTAAGAGCAATGCCTGTACGACCAAAACCGGTTTCCAGGTACTTGCTCGCTAAACCCACTCTTTTTAGAATTTTCATATCAAATGTTGAAATTTCTAGAAATTTTAACAACGCTTACTTTCATCGTTTCATTGTTCAAAAATCCAAGTTTAGGAACCTTTCCCTAACTTGACCAAAATTTTCAACCCTTGAACCCAAAATTCATGGTTTGAAACAAAATATGGATTCAGGGATTTCCACCCTAGTCCACCCTGCCTTTTACCGCCAAAATGGTTTTAGGTCAAAACTTATGACCCCCGTGTCTTTAGACAAAAAAAAAGGTTTTTCAAAAAACCGCGGGGAATCGACGCTTAGTCGATACTCGCACAAATCGGAAGCATGCGAACCACGTTCGTCACTTCCAAAATCGCAGGGAAGCGACATTTCGTCGATACTTGCAAAATCCAAAACCGTGGAGATGCAATATTTCAGTTGGTATCCACAACCCAAATTTCAAAGGTTCGAAAAAACCTAAAAAACCATGGAGACGCAACATTTCAGTTGATATCCGTAACCCAAAGGTTCGAGAAAACCACAAATTTCAAAAATCGTAGGGAAACGACATCAAGTCAGTACCTGCAAAACAAGAATTTTTGAAAAGCAAGGATGCGACATTCCATCGATACTTGCACCCAAATCCATGAGGATGCGACATTCCATCGATACTCGCAACCGAATGAGCAAGGATGCGACATTCCATCGATACTTGCAAGACCATTCAGCAGGGAGGTGACTTTTAGTCGATACTTGCATTTTTAAAAACCAAACCGGCTATAAATGCCACCAAAACAGGCTATCAATGCCACCAAAACCGGCTATAGATGCCACCAAAACAAGCTATAAATGCCACAAACCGGCTATCAATGCCACAAAACAAAACCGGCTATCAATGCCACAAATCAAAACTTGGTTTTTTTTAAAAAAAACTCGGCTATAGATGCCACCAAAACCGGCTACAGATGCCACAAAATTGGCTTCCATGCCACAAACAAAAATCTGGCTCTCATGCCAAAACAATCATTTGACAAAAGATGTTCACAAAATGATAAACTTTTGATCAAATCCCATTTAGCAATTGCTTTCATCACAAAAAGATTTAAGTGAGCGTAGGGAAAATAAAAAAATAAAAAAAAAGCATCCCATTGAGCAATTGCTTTCATCACAAAAAGACTTAAGTGAGCGTAGGGAAAACAAAAAAAAGAGTACCAAAAAAATACATGCGGTACCAAAAAAAAAGAAGGATAGTTTCTGTTACAAAAATCAGAAGCTCAGCCAAAGATGGTCTCCAGCCAAGATTTCAGCTCCTCAAGCAAACTTTTTGCCTCAGCCGTCAGGGATTCCAGGGCACGCTTCTTCAGGAACTTGCCAAGAGATGCTGGGGTGGGCTGTAACCCTTCTTTCACATTGGGAAGCTTATCCCGAGCAGTTCGCCATTGTTTGTCCTTTTGGAATTTCATTTCAAGGACTCGATCAGCATCTGCAACTCGACGAATCAGAGCACTCTCCCTGTCACGAGCCTCTGTTATAGCAGGCCGCTTGGCAGCGACTTGTGCCTTCAAATGCTCAAGACGTTTCCTGGCCTCATCGACCTCCCTATTAAGGATTTTAAGTTCATGTGTCAGCCCAATGATGGCTAGTTCTTCTAAGTTCTTCTCTCGGACTATCTGCCTCCTGCTTTGTGTAGCCTCATTTAGGTTAGATTTAGCCTTATCAGCAGGGTCCAGGAACATCTCCTTAAAGAACTGGTCATCAGCAAAACCCATGGTCTTAAACCACTTGTCACCCAGTGCACTATCAACGATCGCCCTGGCACCTGTGACATCCAGACCAGCCTCTTCGGCATCACTGAGAATCTCCTGCACATACTGGATCATGCCAAATCCGGCATCCAAGTGCCCAGAAAGGAGACTCTCAATCCAAGAGCTCAGAACCCGCACCACCACCTTCTTCGCAAAAAGAAGAGATGGCCCAGTTGAAGATTCGCCCAACTCCGTTGGTCGGCTGCTCATGTCATCACCCGTTGGAAGAGTAACAAAAGAACTATTTCCAGTTGGATCTGCTCGGGAAGGAATCTCAGCACGAGGTATCTCCTCAACAGTGTCAGAATTGGTCCCAGGAGTCTCTACCTCTGGATCGACCTCTGGCATCTCTTGCTCTGGTTCTGAAGGAAGCGACGGACTCTCCTCTATCACTTCAAAACCTGCCAAAGAAACACAAAAAGGTATGAATATGATCTTGTTTGAAAATCATTATCAGGGTTATTACTACAAAATACCTTCTTCGACAACTGGCGGAACACTTTCCTCCATGAACTCATCGGAAGCATCATCAACATTTGCGTCCAACGATGGTTTAAAGTCATCGGGATCCTGTGGCAACTCAGCTGACAAGAAAAATGTTAGCAAACCAAGTCACAGACAAAAAAAAAAAAAAAGAAGTCATGCCAGTTGGAGATTCTAGAATCACTCCAGAGTCCCTCGATTCTTCTTCTGGTGCCGCGACTGGATCCGTCACCGCCTCAGCGGTTGGAACCTCAGGCATCGCCAAGTCTTCCTCTGCTAAAAAAAAAGGAAGCAGTAGGGGAGAAAACAAATCAAGACATGGAAAAATCCCATGAAAAGAAATGGAAAGAGAAAAAGGAAGAATCATACCTTCGCCGACAGTCTCTTCTTCTCGGCTTCTATTTTCCGGAGGCTCATTAGTACTTTCTAGCACCTCCTTATTGATAGTAAGAGGGGCTTCTAAGTCAGGAGAGTCCTCATGTCGCCCCTTGCTGCGATGAGGACCCCTCTTCCTCTTACTTCTGTGGGCTCGCTTCTTAGAAGAACTTGCCCCACTGTCAGAGTGAGGTTTCCCACTTGACTCCTTACTGGATGGTCTACTCTTGCCAGTAGATTCCACGGAAGCTTGCCTTTGCGCCGCTTGCATCCAAGCATCAAGTTCGGCTTCCTCCTGTTCTTGCTGCTCTAAAGCCTCATCAGGTATTTCTCGAACAGCTTCAGAACTAATGACGCCCTGGTCACCGAGAGAGCCTATCTTGTGCTTCTCTCCAGAAAGGAAGGCCCAAACTTCCTCTCGCGGGACGCCATCCGACTTTCCAAGGCCCTTTCCAGATGACAGCTTCACATCAAGCTCCTTCTTGGAAAGCCCCCGATATGCCGAAAAGCTCTCCGCGAACCACTTCGCAAAGCCGGCAGTCCGGGAAGTCGACAGCATAGGATAAGAGATCATGGCAGTAGTGTCTTCAGCACTATAGAAAGCCCATGCATTTCTCCCATCCTGCAAACCTCTAAAGCGCTTCACCATGCTTGAAGGCGCTCCAACAACGCCTTGAGAAAAGCCTAACTGCAGAGCAAAGCGAGAAGGTACATACAGCTGGATGTCGACGAAAAGATGTCTGCGGTACACAATCGTGCCGACACGTATGCTGAAAAGCCACTCCTTTTTTGCATTTGTCAAGGAGTAATGCCTTCCCGACCCCGCCCTGGTAGAGTCTCGGGAGGCACCAAAATCAAAAGCCTTCTTCTGCAACTCCGGAGAAAGCTTCACTGAAGACTGCCCCATCTCGACGTCCCTGAACCGTTGGATCCTCATGCGGGCAAACAAAAGTCATTCGGACACGGCTTTGCCCTTAGCCAGCCGAATCATCAGAGGATCATCATCCTGTGCAGCACCCAGCCGGTGGAAGCCAGGACAGTGGTACACATACCGCGAATAAAAGGTGTGGGCTGAAAATACTCTATTCATAGGGAGCCAAGCCGAAACCAAAAAAGCAGCAGCCTGCAGTTCGGTACACAAGTAGGAGTAGAGAGCTGGCTCCAAAGCAAGCTGCTCTCCAAACGCCATCTGACAAGCCGAAAAAAAAACAATGCTGCCTGATGTGCGTTCCATCTCCTCCCACAAAAATGGTCTCACCAAGCCAATAAGTGAGGTAAACAGTGAGATCTCTCCGCAGTACAATGTCAGGACATATGGCGTTTGTACTCGCACAAAAATCTCTCAACTCTTCTTGCGTAGCTAAGATCTTCTTCGAACCCGGATCCTGAGCCCTGGCTTCCCGGGTCGCACTATCAGAAGACTCCCCGCTTTCAAAGAAGTTAGGAGAAGAAGAGTTAAAACTCTTCCAACTGCTGGATCTAACTTTCAACCCTTCATTCTCCTTAAAAAAATCATAGAAGGCAACAAGCTGAAAGTACAGAAGCCTAAACTCCTCAGACTGTTCCTCAAGGACGTTGTCGATCAGCATAAACTCCTCATAGAGTTTGCCAAGGATGGGCAATCCAGTAATGGCGCTCAGCTCCTTCAAAGAGAAACCAATATCACCATTCGTCACAACGAAGGTATTGGTTTGTGGAAGGAATGACTCCAACGTAACCATGAAGGCCTCGTCGGAAAAGATCACGGTCTCCCTAAAGGAGCGGACCGCATCAAAAATCCCGGCTTCCTTCAAAACGGTGCCACCAATCAGCAGGACGCGATCAGTCCACGACTTCCACTCGGAGTTAGCACTGAAACGGCCACGAAGTCGAAAAGGCTTCACCCAACTGCTGCCGTCACCACTGAAAATGCCAAGGCCCACCAGTCTCAAATCGACCGACGGATAATCAGAGCCCTGGTAACCGCTGGCTGGCATTAACATGTCCATGTCAGTAGGCGACTTCTCCGCATATCCAGGAAAACCACCAACAAAAACCCCGATCTTGATTACATTTGTCCTTCTCACCAAGCTTGGAGGATCTTCCCTCTTAGAGCACGTGGGGGCAAGGCTCATGATCGAGACGGTGCGATGAAACGTCGACCGGGTAGCAACAGTGTTCTTCTCACCATCTGCTATGAAAGAGAACTGAAAACATCTCCTCTGGTATGTCATGTCATCAGGGACAACATCACCAAAGAAGAAGGTAGGCTTGGGTAAAATACTCTGATCTTCCATCACCCATGGACGACTGCTTACCATGATCTTATAGAATTCCTCTCCTTTGAGAGCGATCAGTCGCTGCCTCATCTTATCTCTGTTGAGGGAGTCGCACTCTTCCAGATTTCTTTAAACATACTGAGCCTTGTCCCAAGCCCGCTGAACTGCCAGATTAGAAGATCTAGCAGATCGACGAGGTACGCTGGTAGTAGGCTCTTTACCCTTATCGTTCTGGAGGAACCACCTGCAAAGGATGGAAAAGAAAAAGATCAAACATCAAAATGACAGAATTTCGCTAAAAAAAAAATCTGGCGAAATTTTGACATGACTCCGGGGTAATTCCGAAGAAAAAGGAAATATCCCGAAAGAAATAGAAAGCTTGAAGATGGGCTCAACATTGCTGCAAACTCCGAAACTCCAAACTTTCGAAACCTAAAAGTCTTCGCAAAATCAGGAAGGGCTCAACATCGCTGCGAGCTCCAAATTCCCAAATTTGCAAAAACTTTCAGGTATGCTATCATATCATGCTACAATTCAATTTACAAAAAATACATGCATGAACATCTTGGTTTGCCAAAAAAAAAATGCATTATCATGATGAGCAAAAAAAAAAAAAGAAAAAGAAAAAGAAAACTTTCTAAAAAAAAGATAGGAAAATCTAAAAAAAAAAAAAACAAGAAGAAGAAGGGATCAGCAAAAAAAAAAGAAGAAAGAAGAGGGATGGCCCACAGGCCACGTGGCCGTACGGCCAGATCCGTATGGGTCTGTCCGTACGGCCCACAAAAGGAACAAAAAAAAAGTGTGAAAAAAAAAAGAAAAAGAGAAAGCACGAAAAAAAAAAGAGGGAAAACACGTGTAAAAAAAAGAAGAGAAAACACGTGGAAAAGAAAAAAAAAAGAAGAAAAGAAAGAAACAAAAAAAAAGAAAGAACTTTTTATTTCCTACAATGGAGTTTTCTTGAAAAAGGGAACTTACTTAAAGCCATTGATGGAGAAGAAGAAGATAAGTCTTGAAGATCTTGAAGAAGAAGAACTCTTGGTCTTGAAGCCCTCTTGGGATTGTTGCAAAAGAAAGCAATAAGAGCAAGAGATCCAACCTCCTCCTTGCTTTTGTAGAAGAGAGCAAACCAAAGAAGGAAAGAAGAAAGAGGTAAGTGTTACTAATTAGTAACCTTACCAAAAGAAAGAAATTAAAAAGATTCTTTCCCAAAAGAACGATATCTTGAGGGATTCTCTCCCAAAAAGAAATCCATGAGAGATTTTCTCCCAAAAAGAAAGATATCTTGAGATATTCTCTCCCAAAATCAAGGGAACATGAGAGATTCTCTCCAAGTAAAGATATTCTTAGACATTCGCTAACCAAATGAGATATTTTTAGATATTCTTCACAAAAATGACACCATATGAGATCTAAGCCATTTCAAAAGCTTAAGGTCCCATGGGTTAGCCCATATAAGCCAGGTTTGACCACCTAGGCACTAAAAAAAAAAATTTGGGCTTTTAGTCAAAGAGAAATCCCTCTTACCAAGAGCATACAAAAATGGTTCCATGCCTCTTTTGAGTTGATTGGACCATACAAAAAAGAATTCCAAGCCCCATGAACTTCCAAAAATCAAACCATCCAGTCTCATCTACCAAATTGAGCTAAAATCTTGAAATTGACATTCCACAAAAAATCCAAACCAAATCCTGGTCCCCTAACATGCCACATATAGCTTGTTAGGTCACAAGACCAAAATCAAAAATCAAAACCTGATCCCTTAACTTGCCACATACAGCCTGTTAGGTCATAAGATCAAAACCAAAATCGACCCCCCAACATTCCACATACAGTTTGATGGGTCACACGGTCAAAACCAAACCCGACCCTCTAACCTGCCACATACAGCTTGTAAGACACTGACCCCCAATTTCTCTGTTTAGTATTATTTTAATCATGGTTTAACTTTTTAAGCTAGATTTGAGTTGGTTTGACTTTGTCTTTGAGTTTGACTAGATTTTTCATAGCCTTGGAGATTTTGAAGACCGTTGACTTTAGTTGACCCGGTCTTTGTAAAATATATTTTTGTGAGAAATTATTCTTATTTTGGAAAAATTACAAATTTTGTTCCTCTTGACTCATTTTATTGAGTTTAACAACTTTCATGTTTTGACCATTTTGATTTGATGCTCCGAAATCGCGTTTTTCGAGAAAAAGGGCAAAAATGGCATTTTCACTAAATCTATCCATAAGTTTCAAAAATTTCAGAATTTGGGGAAAAAATACTTTTTGGAAAGTAAATATTTTGTTGATCGATTTTGTCTTCTTCGTCGATCTCATTCGGGACCCACAAATGTTAGTTTCAGCCTTTGTAAGATTGGGGCCCATGGGGCCCAGCCCACTTACCCTTTATAAAACCACTTGGGCACTTCTTCTTCCCCATTCTTCATTTTTCCTGCAACAAGAGGGGAGCCTAGGGTTTTCCCCAGCACTTTCTCTCTCCTCTTGGAAACCCATCATCTTGAGTGCTAAAGGGAGGATTGATCTCCCAATCTTCTTCTCCTCCCTCTTGGCTTTCCAAGGACATCATTTTCAAGAGATTTGAGCTAGGAGAGACCACTTTTCCAAGCTCTTCTTCCTTGTTTAAGCTTCAAAAAGGTTAGCAATGGATTTGTTTCTCCAAATCTTGGTTTTCCAAACCATTTAGAATGTTTTTGTCATATATGCAAAGGTTTTCCATGAGTTTTGCAATGGATTTGTTTTCTAGGGCTTCTTCTTGAGCTATTTTTGGGGGTTTTGTGATTTTGGAGCTTGGGACTATAAGCGGACCATCTTAGAGTGATTTACATCTCCTCTTGACCCAAGGCAAGTAAATATTCAGCTAATTTGATGGTTGTGTATATACGAATGATTTTTCATTATTCTCATTCTATGTTTTATTTTCTTTATGATTTATGGATTCAATCTTTTAATGATCTGAGCTATGGTTTATGTAACTTCATTTGATATATGGTTTTTTTTAGAATTTAAATCTTCATTCTCTATTTTATCACTTGATTTCAATTTTTGTTCTTCAAATTTTAGTATCTTGTTCAATGAAGGAAAGTTTGTCTTTATATGATTGATTGGGATTAATTGGAATGATTTAGTATATTAGTGTTTTAATGGAATTGAAATAGAAAGGGGAGCTCAAATATATGGGGAATCATGTGAGTAAGGAAGAAGGAAAAAGGAAAAATCAGAAAAAGGAAGGAGGACGTGCAATTCTGCACTTCCTGCCGACTTGACAGGGCCCAGTCGGCTCGAGCGACCCAGTGGGCCGCTCGAGCAGACCAGGTTCTGTCTGGGCTTCGCTCGAGCGGACCCTGGGTCGCTCGAGCGAGCCCAGACCTGTCCAGGGCCCATTTCTGTGAGACTTTGGGCTGTCCTTCTGGGTTTCATTGGGGGGCTGTTTTGGGATCGTTTTATGGGTCATTTATAGACCTGTTTTAGGCCCATTTCATCCCATCTATCCTATTTGGTTTGAGGCCCATTAATCTCCCTTTTAGGCCTTAAAGCCCATGAAAGTTTGGGGTTAATTGTGATACTTGGAAATTGTGAAATGGGAATGAGAACAATGAGAGAATGAGCATATGTGAAATTACCCGGGAATCTTTTAAGTCTCAATGCGCACTTTATCATTTTAAATGTGGTGGATTTTCATTGGCATCAAACATATTCTTTTATTAATCAATGTTTAAAGGTTAAGTGTGTATTGAGATGGTTCCTTGGTAAGTCATTAAGTCATTCTACACCATTCCACTCCATTTCAAGTCAGAGAATGTATTTGTATTCTTCGGTAAACTAATTTGAATAGCATCGGTGATTTGCTATAAAATCATGTGGTTTTCCATGTTCGAAAGGATTGATCGCATGATTTTATACAAATTACTTTGAGGTGTATTTGAGTGGTTTACCATGGAAATTCGTATGTTTTCTCCGAATCGATTCGGAAGGAGATTCGAGTGGTTCGCCACATTCGGAAATACATCGATAGGACTATTACTTTGAAAATAAAACCTAGAGGCGAGACGGGGCCAGAGCTTTGTAGTGCGAGCCCATGAGCCAAAGGGACTAGTATTATATCTTTATTGGTTCAGGTTTTAAAAACTAAAGGCACCACTAGGCTTAGGTCACCTTGTCGGGCTGATCACCCGGCTTGGGATCTTTAATTTGTCTGCCAGCTGCAGCTTGGATTCTGTCTGTACCGACCATGGCAACGGTTTTTATCTGCCGGTCCCACTTGTATGTGGCTACGGTTCTGATTCTGCTTCCGGTCTCACGTGTAGTGGCTACGGTTCTGTCTGCTCTTGTTACTTCGGTAATAGGAGAATATAGCTATGTGTGGTTGCCAATGTTTTATCCGTTTGTTATTTTGTTTTATGATTCTTGTTTGTTTTATACTCATTATATTCTTTGAATTTGATAATGTTTGTGAAATCGGACTTTTATCGTATTGTCTCTATTATTCAGGATTTTAAATGTATTTTCCAATTATTAAATGTATTATGTAGGCTGTTATCTTTTCGAGACATTTATGCTCCAGAGACTGTTCATTTATTTGCTTTGATATTTATGTTCGGTCTTTCGATCGTTTTATCATGATTTATTGCTATTATTGTTTAGACTCTTTAAATGGACTTACAATGATCTCATAAGGTTTTATGAATGCCCATTTCCATATTACCTGTTTATTTGCTTGCCAGACCGTTGTGTCTGATCCTGTTTGTTTGGTGCCAGATTCCTCTTATTCTATTTTTAGGTGTTTGATCGGAGGAGGCGGTGGAGCCGCCGGTCTGACGCGAGAGGCTGCCCATTGATATCATTTAGATGGCAAGTTTGGCACCAGAGTTCGTATCTAAATATTGGGGGTAGTATTTCTGTTTAGTTGGATATTTTTGTATGGCTTTGTTAGCCTTGTTCTTGGGATTTGTAATTAAGACACTTGTTAATTGTAATTTGAATATGTGGGAAATAAATAGTCCTGTTACTACCAGCTCAGTATTTTATGATTTATGACCTGTACCAGTCTGCTCATATGATGGCTTTATGATATTGGTCAAGTGCGGCACGAAATCCGATGGCCACGGACTCCGGGTCGCAATGCCATGTTTAGCTTCCGTGAAAATATATTCTGATCGTGATGAAATTTTATTATCCTCATTCACGCGGATCTTGGGAAATACAACAAAAGTTTTAATTTATTCCAAAATTTCGCATTCCGAGATCGGATCACTGCAGGGCCCGGTTTCGGGGTGTGACATATTGGTATCAGAGCTGGTTAGTTTCTAGGAAATAAAATACTCTAGAGACATTAAGACGTGTGGTGAGGATTCGTTAGATTGTGTCGATCTGTTTTCTCTTATCTTTGTTTCTTTGAATTTGAGTCTGCTTTTCTTTTAGTTCGGGAGACTATGCTTGTCTTTTCTTTTAAGTTCTTGTTGTTAGGGAATTTGGACAACCAAATTTCCTCTTTCGTGGGGGAGAGTTTAAAATCTCCATACCCACATTCAGTGTCTTTTGTCTGTGCTTGTGTCGGAGACTGAGAACCCTCTGGACTTAGTATGTTGTTTTCGGAGAACATCGGCAGACTTTCAGCCTTTCAACATCACTAATGTGGTTAATGAGAGAAGACATGTGCATTTGCCCGCCAAAGTAGAATTTGAGCAGTATTTGAAGATCCCCTTTCAGCTAATCGAAGATCATCATGCAGCGTACCAAGGTAAGTAAATGTGGATTTTTCGGTGAACTTAGACCATCTTTCCAAGATGAAGGACTGCAGGAGACATATTATCTGTCGATTTTATGAAGGGAGAAGTGATTCTTAGTTAGTAAGGTTGGAAGTTGGTGCCAGAGACTCAGGGATTTCCCGGATTTAACGAGCCTTGTCATAGTTTTGATTGAGAATTCCCGTGACTTGCAGCTTAGCCAGTATAGTTGATTCGGCGGTAATACCAAGTGGATGGTTAGTTATAGTCAAGATAATTTTCGGCAGCAAAGGAAACCTTGTGGATTTTACCGACTTACAGGGTATTGGATTGGACAACGTGTAGATGCAAGTGAATACCTCAGTTAATGTGATGTCCATTTCTTGATGAGAATGATTTTCATGATATTTTCATCTTTTATTATGTTTTCTTAATGTCTATGATTTATCCTTGCAGTGTTTAAACAATGAATTATGTTTAATCTTCTTAAGATTTTGTTTTACAATGATCTTGAAAATTTTGCTCTTGTTTTAATTTTCTTAAATGTTGACATCTACATTTCAAACCTTAAAGATTTAAATTTTTTTTTTTTTTGTATATGTTTGGTTGGAAATGGATGGATGTTTTTAATGATGGATTGTAGAGGCTAGTGAATAAACTGGTCTTTAAAAGCATGTAACTAAAATTGTGTTTCTTTTTCAAAGTACGATGTGGAATTTCTATTTCATTGATTCGTTCCCTTTGGCTATGCAAAATGAATTTCCTAAGGGTTTTCGAGTTCAGATTATATGCAGATTTCCTACATTTGTTTTAACATTCAGCTGTGTTTAGATTTCTGCCGGATTTTTATGAACAAATGAGTTCAGATTTCAACAAAGTTTAGTGTTTAATTAGCACTCAGATTTCAACAAAGTTTAATGTATAGTCATACTATATGAATCTGATTTATTTTTTAAATCCTTATTTGAAATTGTTAAGTGTTTCAATGATTTGTTTGGTTATGAAGATATGAATTTCAAAATGAATAATGTTATTTCATACTCAGACTTTGATAAACTTTATTTATTTAAGCTTTATTTGATAATTTGGAAGTTCAGTTTCTACTATGTTTTAAAATGATGAAATTCAACTAAGTAATTATTTTAGTCATTATGTTTAAAATTTTAAGATTTGTTTTGTATTGAATGGAATGAGTTGTAATAGCTTATGGTTGGAGTTTGGAAGTGTAAGAATTGAAGGGTTGAGGTGTATTGGTTCAGTTGGAAACAAATTTGGATTTTTGAGGTAGTAAGCAGAACTTAAGACATGATATTCAGATGAGACTGAGACAATTGTTCTTACACGAAAGCTAGGGTATAAGGCAGAAACAGAAGATTGAGCAGACTCCAGATTGTAAAATTTCAGTCAAGCACCATTCAAGAAATGACTCTACCGGCACTTTTACAAGGATTTAGTTAATTGGTGAACCTTAGAGGACAAACTAAAAGTGGTGGAATTGCTTCGAGACTTGGATTGAAAGTTTCAACTTATCAGGGAATGATGGCAGATTGGCATATATGTTTTGTTGATAACATAGTATCAAGCCGAAGGTCAAGAGCAGCAAGCAGATAGAATCAGATGTGGGCAGGAATTCTGAGTACAGCATAGAAAGATTGGAATATGGAGTTGTGAACACAGATTGGGTTTCCAAGGTCGGCTTTACATGTCAAGGGTAGAAGACTGGAAGAGTGAAATCTGAAGAGGCAAGCCATGCGAAGTTTTGACACAGAACAGCTCAGCAGGTTATGGCAGTTTAACATCTGGTTTATAGCAGTGTGACATCTGGGCTGTAGTAGACCAAGTCAGAGACAAGAGGCCTATAGGATTTGGAATTTGTGATTTTAGAATGAAGAAGGATTGACGATATGCTTCGAGGCCAGAAGCTGGTGACGCATTCGAGGGGCCAACAGATTTTTAAGTCACTCACTTCGAAATTAACGTGCTGACATGAGACTCTTGCGTTGATAGCTTTGATGGAGATGATGGATTGTTTGGGGATTTTGAATTACAGTGGATGAAGATACTAGCACTTGGTAGGATTTCAATTTCACTAATTCCTTGAAGACAAGATCAGATAGAAGAGTTTCAAGCCAGAATCTGAATGGTACAGTATAAGTAGGTATATGGAATTCCAGAAATTTTCGAAGTAGAGATTATTTCAGAGAAAGCATGTCTACGATTACATCTTCGTACAAGCGTCAGGAGCACCGTGTATAGTTTTGTAGGACTTAAGGCACAGAATTCCAAGCTGATAGAAAGAGACAGAACTTGCAGTTTCTTGGGCCGACAGTGACTGACGAGATAAGTAAAAGAAATAATCCAGTGCGAGAACGACAGATGACACCAGGGATGATTAGAAGAATTGTTGAACACCAGTTTGGTCAGAGAAGTATGTTTTGAACAGATATGTGGAACAGTGTGAAGCCTTTAACCGAATCAGAATGTTGTTGACCGTGCATCTCAATGTCAGGTTTGATCAGAGGGTATCTCAGTTGCCGAGGTCTAGCGTAGGGTGTCAGTGTTTTCTTTTGTCTTTTGGGTTTTTGATTTTGATTTGGTTTAGACCATTTGGAGGACCAAATGGGTTCTAAGGGGGGGAGGATGTAAGACCCCGACCCCCAATTTCTCTGTTTAGTATTGTTTTAATCATGTTTTAACTTTTTAAGCGAGATTTGAGTTGGTTTGACTTTGTCTTTGAGTTTGACTAGAATTTTCATAGCCTTGGAGATTTTGAAGACCGTTGACTTTAGTTTGACCTGGTCTTTGTAAAATATATTTTTGTGAGAAATTATTCTTATTTTGGGAAAATTACAAATTTTGCTCCTTTTGACTCATTTTATTGAGTTTAACAACTTTCATGGTTTGACCATTTTGATTTGATGTTCCGAAATTGCATATCGAGAAAAATGGGCAAAAATGACATTTTCACTAAATCTGTCCATAAATTTCGAAAATTTCAGAATTTGGGGAAAATATACTTTTTAGAAAGTAAATATTTTGTTGATCGATTTTGTCTTCTTCGTCCATCTCATTCGGGACCCACAAATGTTAGTTTCAGCCTTTGTAAGATTGGGGCCCATGGGGCCCAGCCCACTTACCCTTTATAAAACCACTTGGGCACTTCTTCTTCCCCATTCTTCATTTTTCCTGCAACAAGAGGGGAGCCTAGGGTTTTCCCCAGCACTTTCTCTCTCCTCTTGGAAACCCATCATCTTGAGTGCTAAAGGGAGGATTGATCTCCCAATCTTCTTCTCCTCCCTCTTGGCTTTCCAAGGACATCATTTTCAAGAGATTTGAGCTAGGAGAGACCACTTTTCCAAGCTCTTCTTCCTTGTTTGAGCTTCAAAAAGGTTAGCAATGGATTTGTTTCTTCAAATCTTGGTTTTCCAAACCATTTAGAATGTTTTTGTCATATATGCAAAGGTTTTCCTTGAGTTTTGCAATGGATTTGTTTTCTAGGGCTTCTTCGTGAGCTATTTTTGGGGGTTTTGTGATTTTGGAGCTTGGGACTATAAGAGGACCATCTTAGAGTGATTTACATCTCCTCTTGACCCAAGGCAAGTAAATATTCAGCTAATTTGATGGTTGTGTATATATGAATGATTTTTCATTATTCTCATTCTATGTTTTATTTTCTTTATGATTTATGGATTCAATCTT
The DNA here is from genome assembly GCA_012931725.1 of Litsea cubeba. NCBI lineage: Eukaryota > Viridiplantae > Streptophyta > Magnoliopsida > Laurales > Lauraceae > Litsea > Litsea cubeba. The sequence continues at coordinate 69,971,364 of CM022949.1, forward strand.
TTAATGATCTGAGCTATGGTTTATGTTACTTCATTTGATATATGGTTTTTGTTAGAATTTAAATCTTCATTCTCTATTTTATCACTTGATTTCAATTTTTGTTCTTCAAATTTTAGTATCTTGTTGAATGAAGGAAAGTTTGTCTTTATATGATTGATTGGGATTAATTGGAATGATTTAGTGTATTAGTGTTTTAATGGAATTGAAATAGAAAGGGGAGCTCAAATATATGGGGAATCATGTGAGTAAGGAAGAAGGAAAAAGGAAGGAGGAAGTGCAATTCTGCACTTCCAGCCGACTTGACAGGGCCCAGTCGGCTCGAGCGACCCAGTGGGCCGCTCGAGCAGACCAGGTTCTGTCTGGGCTTCGCTCGAGCGGACCCTGGGTCGCTCGAGCGAGCCCAGACCTGTCCAGGGCCCATTTCTGTGAGACTTTGGGCTGTCCTTCTGGGTTTCATTGGGGGCCTGTTTTGGGATCGTTTTATGGGTCATTTATAGACCTGTTTTAGGCCCATTTCATCCCATCTATCCTATTTGGTTTGAGGCCCATTAATCTCCCTTTTAGGCCTTAAAGCCCATGAAAGTTTGGGGTTAATTGTGATACTTGGAAATTGTGAAATGGGAATGAGAACAATGAGAGAATGAGCATATGTGAAATTACCCGGGAATCTTTCAAGTCTCAATGCGCACTTTATCATTTTAAATGTTGTGGATTTTCATTGGCATCAAACATATTCTTTTATTAATCAATGTTTAAAGGTTAAGTGTGTATTGAGATGGTTCCTTGGTAAGTCATTAAGTCATTCTACACCATTCCACTCCATTTCATGTCAGAGAATGTATTTGTATTCTTCGGTAAACTAATTTGAATAGCATCGGTGATTTGCTATAAAATCATGTGGTTTTCCATGTTCGAAAGGATTGATCGCATGATTTTATACAAATTACTTTGAGGTGTATTTGAGTGGTTTACCATGGAAATTCGTATGTTTTCTCCGAATCGATTCGGAAGGAGATTCGAGTGGTTCGCCACATTCGGAAATACATCGATAGGACTATTACTTTGAAAATAAAACCTCGAGGCGAGACGGGGCCAGAGCTTTGTAGTGCGAGCCCATGAGCCAAAGGGACTAGTATTATATCTTTATTGGTTCAGGTTTTAAAAACTAAAGGCACCACTAGGCTTAGGTCACCTTGTCGGGCTGATCACCCGGCTTGGGATCTTTAATTTGTCTGCCAGCTGCAGCTTGGATTTTGTCTGTACCGACCATGGCAACGGTTTTTATCTGCCGGTCCCACTTGTATGTGGCTACGGTTCTGATTCTGCTTCCGGTCTCACGTGTAGTGGCTACGGTTCTGTCTGCTCTTGTTACTTCGGTAATAGGAGAATATAGCTATGTGTGGTTGCCAATGTTTTATCCGTTTGTTATTTTGTTTTATGATTCTTGTTTGTTTTATACTCATTATATTCTTTGAATTTGATAATGTTTGTGAAATCGGTCTTTTATCGTATTGTCTCTATTATTCAGGATTTTAAATGTATTTTCCAATTATTAAATGTTTTATGTAGGCTGTTATCTTTTCGAGACATTTATGCTCCAGAGACTGTTCATTTATTTGCTTTGATATTTATGTTCGGTCTTTCGATCGTTTTATCATGATTTATTGCTATTATTGTTTAGACTCTTTAAATGGACTTACAATGATCCCATAAGGTTTTATGAATGCCCATTTCCATATTACCTGTTTATTTGCTTGCCAGACCGTTGTGTCTGATCCTGTTTGTTTGGTGCCAGATTCCTCTCATTCTGTTTTTAGGTGTTTGATCGGAGGAGGCGGTGCGACGAAGTCTTCGGCTTTCTCGGAAAATTAGAAACTTTGCAAACAAAAATGCAAGGATTCTCATCAGGTATTCTAGTGGGAAATCAGGCCAATAAAAGTAAAAAATCTCAAGAAAAAATACAGAAGAAAAAAGAATAAAAAAACATAAAAAACGGATAAAAAATGGGACAAAAGGGGGGAAAACCCCTCCAGGGTCGCCGGGAGGGCCCCGGAAGCCCCGACCCCTGGGATTTTCCAAAACTCATACTTTTGAGACACCAAATCCTTTGACATCCGTCAAAATCATGGGTCAATCATCAAGAGTATCAAAATCAACATTGATCGCCAACCCGTCAACCAAAAAAAGTGTGCTTTCTACCCGACCGATCGAGAAATCGACAGGACCGATGGCACCGACCCGTTGTTGGCAACCAATACCTGAAGTTACATGGTCATCCGATGTCAATCTACATGAAGATCCATCGATGATCATCACCAGAAGAATCCCAAAAGACGCGGCACGACCCGCGACTTTTCAACTGCTCGGCGACCACTTAATGCGATTAATTGACTAGCTTTATTACAGTCATTAATCCATTTCTTTGGACGGCCTAATCAGAAGCAAGCATCCAGGAGTTACAAGTCAAGAGATTCATGGCATTTAACCCATGAAATTCCTCCCATCATGGTGATTAAAGGTGATTAAATGCCCTCAATCTCCTCCGGCCAATCAGAAGCCAAGAAAAAGGAGTTACAAAAATAAAGGAATTAAATCCTGTAACCCCTCCCATCATGCGGCTTAATGACAATAAAAGCCCATAAACTCTCCTAAATGGCTACCAAGAGCCTATAAATAGGAGAGCACTCCTAAGGAATCCAGATTGGAAAAACAAGACAGATCCCGGATCAGAAAAAAGCACAGAAATCCAGAGAAAGAAAGAGAGAAAACTCTGCGGAAGTTCTACACCGACCACCGCTACAAGGTGACAAAAGCCCCCCCCCCCCAAGGTCCTTGCCTTCTCCTTCTGCCTCCAATGGCTTAGACGTGGCTTTTCAGCCCGTCTACTTGGTTTTTTATTGGACATAGAACCTCCTTTTGGTCTTTGTCCTTTAAAAACCTGAGGTTATAGCCAAGCCAAGCGAATCAAGAGCATCCTCTGTTCTCATCTGCATGGATGATGGCGAAGCCCACATATGGCTTGTGACCGTCAATCTGAACGAGTCCCCCATAATCTCCTGAGAAGTTAGATCCTCCTTTTCTTGCTTTTCATTGTAGTTTGTATTTTTATAAAAGAAACAAAAATCACAACTCCTGTCTTTCATTATTGATAAGAATTGTAAATCGGCTATTAACGCCAAAATCGGCTATAAACGCAAAAAATCGGCTATAAACGCCAAAATCGGCTATAAATGCCAAAAAATCGCCTTTCACAGAAAATCAAGAAAAATGTCTCTTTTCTTAAATATGTGTAATGGAAAACTTGAAAGAAGTTGATTTCCTTTTTACTTGCGAAGGTCGATCTCTGGATCACTACTTGTAATTCTAAGTAAAATAGAAAATCTGGCACACCCACACAAAATAAATGTTGATGCACGCCTCTGCCCCCCGGTTACGAAAGGGTCGGACCCAAATGAACTCCCACGTCCGCCGACCTCGGTAGAACCGAGCAGGAAGCGCTGTCCATCAAGTGTGAAGCACCCAAGGGGCATTCAGGAGGACATTTTGGCGAAGGTAGGAGAATTCATATTACCTGCTGACTTTATAGTACTGGATATGGAGATTGTATCATTGCCTCACCACCTTTCTATTATACTCAGCCGACCTTTCAAGGCCACTGCGGGTTCAAAGATAGATGTACATAAAGGCACAATTGAAATGAAGTTCAATGGGCAGAACATTGAGTTTCAAGTGTTCGAAGCTATGAAAATGCCTAGAGATGAAGATTGCTTTCAGATTGAGGTAATTGAGCAGGCTATAGTAGAGGTGTTTCCAAGAGCACATGGGTGCAAGGAGGAGTTGGACACATGCATTCAGCAAGGCCTCACCAAATCTGAAATGGATCATGATTGTGATGAGCTTGAGGCAACACTTATGGAGATTGTAAATCAGCTAGAAGTATTCCCCTCCATTCCAAGTAAATATTCTAACTCTTATGAAATTCTGGGTTCTTCCATAATGCAAACCGTTCCTTCTGTTTTAAAAGCACCAAAGTTAGAATTAAAGCTATTACCTGAACATCTTAAATATCCCTATTTGGGAGAACATGAGACTTTGCCATGTATCATAGCAAGTGATTTGAGTTCTGATGAGGAGAGCAAGTTGTTAAAACTATTAAAAGCTCACAAGACAGCATTGGGGTGGAGCACTACGATCTCAAAGGTATAAGCCCAACCATGTGTATGCATCGAATCTTGTTAGAAGAAGAGTCTAAACCTACAAGGGAAGCACAAAGGAGGCTCAACCCTCATATGAAGGAGGTTGTCAAAGCAGAAACTCTTAAGCTATTAGATGTGGGATCATCTTCCCAATCTCCGATAGCAAGTGGGTTAGCCCAGTGCAAGTTGTTCCCAAGAAGAGTGGTATGACAGTAGTAGAAAACGAACATGATGAGCTGATTCCTACGAGAGTTACCACTGGATGGAGGGTATGCATAGACTACGGAAGCTTAACACAGTTACCATAAAGGATCACTTTCCTCTACCATTCATTGATCAAATGTTAGAGAGGCTAGCTGGGCATTCACATTATTGTTTTCTCGATGGATACAATGGATACAATAAGATTCCTATTGCTCCAGAGGACCAAGAGAAGACCACTTTTACTTGTCCATCTGGGACATTTGCCTACAGGAGGATGCCTTTCGGACTATGCAATGCACCAGTAGCTTTTCAGAGATGCATGATGAGTATTTTCACCGATATGGTGGAGCGCTTCATTGAGGAATTCATGGACGACTTCTCTGTGTTTGGATCATCATTTGATAACTGTTTGTATCATCTAGAGTTTGTGCTACAGAGATGTGAGGAGTGTAATTTGGTGTTAAATTGGGAAAAATGTCACTTCATGGTGAAACATGGCATTGTACTTGGGCATGTGGTGACAAGCAAGGGGATACAGGTGGATAAGGCTAAGATAGACTTGATTAGCAAACTTCCACCACCCACATCAGTGAAGGGAGTACGGAGTTTCCTTGGGCATGCAGGGTTCTATCGCAGATTCATTAAGGACTTCTCCAAGATTGCAAGACCACTTTGTTCATTGTTACAAAAGAGGTGGAGTTTGTTTTTTAAGAGAATTTCTTGCGAGCATTTGAGCTGCTGAAAATGCTTTTGACATCGGCCCCTATTATCATGGCACCTGATTGGAGTTTGCCATTTGAGCTCATGTGTGATGCCAGTGACTATGCTTTGGGGGCTGTGCTTAGCCAAAGAGTAGAGAAGCTTCCACATGTGATTTACTACGCCTCTAGGACTCTAAATGATGCACAACTGAACTACTCTACTACTGAGAAGGAACTTCTTGCTGTAATTTTTGCACTAGAAAAATTCAGATCCTACCTTGTTGGGTCTAAGGTAATAATCTACACAGATCATGCTGCACTGAAGTATCTATTGAGCAAGAAGGATGTAAAGCCAAGGCTAATTAGATGGGTGTTATTTCTACAAGAATTTGACCTTGAGATCAAAGATAAGAAGGGCAGTGAGAATGTAGTGGCAGACCATTTATCCAGATTGCTGAATGATGAGGCATTCAAAGGGGACGAAATTCCACTCAATGAATCTTTTCCAGATGAGCAATTATTTTAGATTACCAAGCTTCCATGGTTTGCAGACTTGGTGAATTACAAGGTTTGTCGTGAGTTCCCAACACATTTTACTAATCAAGACAAGAAGAGGATGGTGCACATGGCATGTTTCTATTACTGGGATGACCCATATTTGTTCAAGTACTGCTCAGATCAGATCATTAGAAGATGTGTACCAGAAGAAGAAGTTCAAAGCATTTTAGCACATTGCCACAGCAAAGCATGTGGAGGACATTTTGGAGGAAAGAAGACAGCTGTTAAGGTACTTCAATTTGGTTTCTTTTGGCCCTCTATATTTAAAGATTCACATGCTTTTTATTTAAGTTGTGATAGGTGCCAGCGAATGGGGAACATTTCCTCACGAAATCAGATGCCACCAAAGGGCATACAAGAGGTGGAGCTTTTTGACATGTGGGGGATTGATTTTATGAGACCATTCCCATCATCCTATGGTTATCTCTACATTCTGGTAGGAGTAGACTATGTGTCCAAATGGGTGGAGGCTATCCCAAGTAAAACAAATGACCACAAGGATGCTTTGGAATTTCTGAAGAACATGATATTTGCAAGATTTGGGACACCCAGAGCAATCATTAGTGATGGTGGAAGTCACTTCAAAAACATGTCTTTTGAAGCATTAATGAAGAAATATGGGATAACTCACAAGGTAGCTACTCCGTACCACCCTCAGACTAGTGGCCAGGTAGAAGTGAGTAATAGAGAGATCAAGTAGATTCTAGAAAAGACAGTGCAGCCCAACAGGAAAGATTGGTATTTAAGGCTGAATGATGCGCTTTGGGCATATAGGACAGCCTACAAGACTCCTATAGGCATGTCTCCATATCATTTGGTCTATGGGAAAACATGTCATCTGCCGGTGGAATTGGAGCACAGGGCATTCTGGGCGATCAAGAAATTTAATTTTGATATGAAGGAGGCATGTGAGAATAGGAAGTTACAACTAAATGAGCTTGAGGAGTTACGATATTAAGCATATGAGAATGCCAAGCTGTATAAGGGAAGACTAAAATATTCCATGATAAGAAGCTATTAAGGAAGACGTTTGTGGTGGGACAGAAGGTATTACTTTTCGATTCTAGACTCAAATTATTTCTAGGGAAGCTAAAGTCCAGATGGTGTGGCCCGTTCGAGGTCACTCAGGTATTTGAGCATGGGGCAATTGAGATCTATAATCCAAAGAATGGTAACAAGTTCAAAGTCAATGGACATAGGCTCAAGCCCTATTGTGAGCAGATTTTTGACAAGGATGTGGATGTGATTACATTCACAGATTCCCCTTCCGCTTGATAGAGAAGCACAGTCTGGCTGAAGACTCTAAAGCAAGCACTACTGGGAGGTAGCCTAGATCTTTGCAAGGAAAAGTTGATGATGGTGATTCAGAGCTGGCGATGTACTCCATATCCAGCTGAGTTCTTTTACCCTTTACCTTGTGTTTCTACTTACTTTTCTTTTATGTTTTTAGTGTTTTCTTCTTACTTTATTTTACAACATTGGGGACAATGTTTAATTTCAGTTTGGGGGAAGAGTCTTAGTCATTATAGTCCAAAAATACATAAAAATTTAATTTTTTTTTTGAAAATCATAAAAATATTTGTTTTTCTTTGAGTCATAGTTCCTTCTTACCACAATGATGAGAAATGATGATTTGTCTTGCATGGTTCATCGAACGTAATTATGCTAGTTCTTTTTATTATTCAATTTTGTAAATCTCGTTTAAGCATGTCGAGCTATCACTGTGTGGATTACAATGCTGATATAGTCTGAGGTTGAAAGCTCGCGCATAATTGAATGATTAGATGCTTTTGGTGAAAACTTGTGCGGTAGTGAGATTTGAGCCTAAATGCTTATTCGTGAGAGGGTTATATGCTGAGTGATATGATCTTTCATTTCTCGATCTATATGATGCAGTTGATTTCATTATCATTCTTTGATCACATGTTCTGAATTTTATATGGAAAAACATGCTAGAACTCTCATTTTTATCCGATTGAGGCAAATTTTGACTACATGAACCATAGGAGATGATTTTAGGCCATGTTTGACTAGTTCGTGCTTTTCTATCCATCCCCTTTTATGTTTATCACTAGTTATCCATGTTGAGCCTTAATTAAGCCATTTCTTGTACCCATACCAACCCCTAAGTTTGGGGGAATTACCATACCATATGTATAGCCTTACCTTATCTAAGGAAGTATAAAGATGAATTCAAGGTTCATTACAAAATGTGTGTAAGGCTTGAGAAAAAGAAAAAAAAAATGGAAAAGTTGCCGTTACCTTGCATCTCCATAGTTTCAGTGTTAAAAAAAAAAAGAGGACTAGGAAAAAAAACATATAAAAAAAATAAAAGAAAAAAAAGAATAAAGGCGGGTACACGTGTGACTCAGCAATGTGGAAATTCAAAATGCAAGCCTTCGCCGCCAAAATCAGAAGTGTATAAGGAACTTGAAGTGTGATTCTATGCAAATTCCTTAGATCTTGTTATCCATTTCCTTTCATTCATAACCCTTCACCCTAACCCCATGATAACCTATGTGTAAAAGTCCTACTTGATTCTAGGTGAAGTGTAGTCCCAGTGTGGAGATGAGATGGAATGGGAGCCTATGGTGTGTAATTTCACTTCAAGCATGTGGTATTTTTCATGAGATCATTATCTGTTCACTCTTAGCCAATTATTGAGTGTTTTATTATGAGTGTATGCATGGTGAGGATTGAAGTGAAACTGAATTGCAAAAATGATTGTTTGGTTGTGTGAAAGCCTAAACTAAAACTTATGTTGGTGTTGTTTTACACACGACCCTTTTGAGCATGTCGATTGTGAACTGGCTGAGACTCTTGATTCTTTGATTTATGTATTGATCAGACATCTCTGAGACAAATGGTGGAATGATAGCTTTCATATTTTAGTGTTTTTATTTTCTCCCTTGTTTATTTATTGTTTTGCTCGAGGACTAGCAAAAGGTAAGTTTGGGGGAATTTGATGAGTGCTTAGTTGTTTGCAATCTAAGCACTAATATTTGATTCATATTGTGCTAGTCATAGTTATTTTATTTGATTTTACATAGTTTTGTTAATTTTTATGCTAAGGTCAAAAGGAGCAAAAAGAGAGGAATTAATGAAGAGGATGATGGGCGTGAATCCCAGAGAAGGACCATGGTCGGTCCCATTCAAGATATTCCAGATTTCAAGAAGACTTTCTAATTATTTGGACAACTTACAATTCAATTCAAAGAAGGAAAGAATTAGAGAAAGAAATTCTAATCAAAGAAGCAGAGCAAAAGAAAGAAAGAAGAAGAAAAAAAAAAAAGAAACCCAATCTAGGGTTACACGCCCAAAGGGGGCCCACATCTATTACAAATAGAAGAATTTCATAAATTAGAAGTCTTATTCAAGTTAGAAATGGAGTTCAAGAATGGAGAAAAACAAAGAAAGAAAGAAAGAAAGGAAAATTTGGAGCAAGAGTTCAAGTCAAGATAAAAGTCCTAAAAGAGGGGTCCCACACTTATGTTACACGCATCAAATAGGGCCCACTTTTATGTCAAAAGTTTAGATTTAATTCCTTGCAATTAATCTCAGATTTGTGGGTCCATGTGAATAAGTTTCTAGAAGATACAAGTGGGACTAGATTTAGAAAGCTTGCTAAAACAAGAAAGAAGACTCCTTATTTAATCTAATTAGGTTTCCTAATTATAAGGAAGGTTGAAGATCTATTTCTACAAGGAACTACTTGCTAAAAGGGGCTGTTGCAAGACTTATAAATAAGATACAAGGGAATGGACGTGAACAGTAATTCCAGCCCCATCAATCCATAATTCCAGCCACCATTCATCCCATATATTCGAGCCATATAACCAGCCATAAAACAGCAGCCGTACAGCACCTTTGGAGCATCTTTGAAGCCATCTTTGGAGAGCTTTTGGAGGAGGAATAAAAGGGAAAAGCTGCTGGCCGATCACTTCATCTTCATCCTCTCTTAGAGTTTTTATCATGAACCTCTTTTCTATGTTATTTTTCATTAAAGACATGAGTGGCTAACTTTTTAGAGCTAGGGTGTAATTGAAACCCTAGCCTAGTTCTATATAGTCTCTTTTGGCGTATTTTAATTCAGATTTCAGTTTTGTTGGTTGAGATTCTAAACCATGTTATTAATTGATGAGTTGTGTATATTCCATGCCAACCATGTGATGTTCAATTAATTTTAAGAGTAGCTAACTTAATTTTGATTGATCTTGATGTTATGCATTTAGGGTTTAGACCATGAATAATCTAAGTATATGCCATGCTTAGACTCATGCATTTATCTTTCCCATTATTTTTATGCATTATGTTTATTTTGACTAGGACATATGCCTTGCTTAGTTTTTGCATCATAATGAGCAATTCATGTAGTATGCCACTCATGAATTAGGTTTAGGGGAATAATAATCTAGACGCATATGCCATGGTCTAGGTTGATAGATGTCACTCATAAAATCTGATTTTTGATTAAAAGATAATAAGAGACATGCATAGGATTGGTTAGGGGAGTAGATGAAATCCTAGTTCATTCATTCATTATTACTGTTTTTCAGTTCTCATACTAGTTGTTTTTAGGTTACTTTTCAATTAGCTTTTGATACTTTAAATTACTATTTTTAATAGTTTAATTCCATTTTTCATCATTCAATTATTCCATTTAATATTCTGATTTTTAGTTAATTTTTAGTTAGTTTGACATTGTTTTATCGCAAGTTTTCGTGGGATCGACCTCGTACTTACAATTCACTACACGACATAGTGATCTTGTGCGCTTGTGAGTTTTTAATTGTGTGTATACTAGTAACTTATTTCTAGGTTGTTTGGTGCATACCACTAGCCTTCGAATAAAAAAAGTTTTTAACTCCGCCATGTTGTCTTTTGTATTGCATTGTTGATCCTAGTCGGGACAAAGAAGGAGGGTTAGCATTAAATTGGAAGTCGGTAGTGCCATAGGAAAGTTTTATTCTCTTTAAAGTTTAAAAAAAAGAATATTCCCTTCTTTTGTCCCTGGCCCGACCCTAGCCCGTCCCTGGCCCTTAAGGGTAGGGTAAGGGCCTAAAAATTATGGGCCCAATTTAAAAGTAGAGGGCTTTTCTTCACTTAGGCCCGGCCTGCACATGCGAGGGTAGGATAAGGGCTTACCTCAGCCCGGCCTGGGTCCGGCCTTTCGATAGCCCTAGTTACAAGGCCTTAACAAAAATTAGGTCTAATAAAAGATATACAACCCGTGTATGTAAACCCCATAAAGAGAGTTTATTTAAAAGATATCATGTGGAGGTTCTCATGTGATGAAAAACATGACGTCAAACTAAGTCGTTGGCACACCAGTTATGGAACTCTTTAGGTGGTGTATCATCTGGAAACCCCTCTACCTGTAGTTTAACAACATGGTCAGCACCTAAGCACCAAATATAGCATTTTTTTTTGAAACGGTAACAAAAACTTTATTGAAGAGAGAAAACAAGTACAAAGCTGAAAAAGTAAAAGAGAAGGTACAAGAGTATTATACCAACCCCAATCCAATTACATAATCACACCTACCCATGGAGACAACCTCTCAACCGGTTGCTTGGCTAGTGCATCTGCGATCGAGTTGGTTGATCTAACCTCATGACGAAAAAAGACATTTAGAGTGGCCGACAACTCCCTAATTTCAATAAAATGGAATTGAGATTTCCAAGGAAAATCTCTTTGATTGGATACCCAAGTGAACGCATTTGAGGAATCACTTTCGACCACAAGAGCACCAATATATTTCCTTGCAAACAACCTAAGACCCTCCAAAATAGCTAACACCTCGGCTTCGATCGAATCACAAATGCCCACATTCTTAGAGAACATAAGGAGCACCTCACCCTTACAATTACACAACACGCCTCCAATTCCTGCAAGCCCTGGCTTATCCCTGGAAGCTCCATCCACATTGAACTATAAAACCCCCAAAGGAGGGGGAGACCAAGGGACAAATCTTCTCTCCTTAAAAGGGAGACACCCCATACAAGCTTCCTTACCTATCAAATCAACCACCGAAGATGAAGAGCCTCTAAATATCCATTCATTTCTTTCCTTCCAAATAGACCATAAACTAGCAAAAGGAATCATTCTCCATAATAAACGCCCACAATCAAAGAAGCACCCACCATGCAAAGCATTTGCCGCTTCCACTATATTCTTCGGACAACACCAAGCAATACCACATCTCCTAATAAAGTCATTCCAAACTTGGACCGCCACCTCACAATGCAGGAAAAGATGATTAATCGTCTCATTCTCCTTGCCACACATTGTACATGTGTCTCGAATATTGGTAGAAGTCATTCATCTCTTTCTTAGATTATCAACAGTGGCCACTTTTGATGCAACTACTAGCCAACAAAACACCTCAACTCGAGAAGGAACCAACCCCAACCATATATGAGTCGAAGGAGTTAAGTGGGTGGCGTTACCTTCCAAAGTTAAGTAGAAAGCTTTGGCGGAGAACTCCCCAGAAATGGAAGGCTTCCAAATCCTAGAGTCCTTAGCATCCCTACAAAAAAAAAATGTTAGCAAGAAAACTCAATAACTCCTCATATAATTCCCCCTCCGAAGACTGAAGACTCCTCTTAAACATAACACCCCACACATTACATCCACTCCTCACCTCAAAACAGTCACTAACATATGACTCCTTATTTGCCGCCAATCTAAAGAGTCTAGAAAATAACCCACACAAGGGCCCCACCGCCACCTAGTCATCCAACCAGAATCTAACATCCATACCATTTCCCACCTTGAAGCCCACTCCTTTGAACAAAGCTTCGCCCCTAGCATTAGACACATCTCCAATAGAAGCAATAGCACTCCAAACGCCCGATCTACCATGCTTAGGCCCAAGCTTAGGCCACCACCCCCATTTATCTTCACCATACTTATGAGCAATCAAACACCGCTTGGCCATCTCTTGGTCGCCTCTGACCGTGACTATATCCACCTTGCCGTCTTCGTTTTCAAGTGGGAATTTGAGCTTCTGGTGGTGAGTGGACGGCACCGCTTCCATGTTGTGCAGCCAAGTCCGTCCCATTATAGCTTTGTATGGGGACGACGCATCTACCATAAGGAAGTCGGCCATCATTGAGGCGCCTGTAACTTTGACCTTTAGGGAGACCTTCCCCTTGGGGTACACAGGCTTGGCGCTGAAGCCTATCAGGGGGGTGTGTGCCTCCTGTAAGTCTTCTTCTCTGATACCCTTCCTTTTGAAGCAGTTGAAGTAGAGGGCCTCGGATGAACTGTCGGGGTCTACGAGGATCCTCTGTACTTGACAGTTCTTCAGCATCAGTGTGACTATCAATGGGTCGTTATGGGGGAGCTGGACTCCTTCCAGGCCCTTCTCCGAGAACTAGATCGTCGGTCTCTCTTTCTAAGCTTTCTTGGAGGCCGGTTCGAGCTCAGCCGTCATCACCTGCTTACCGTGTGAAGCCCTCCTGGCCTCGGTATGAGCTTGATTACTCCCCTTGGGGGCAGGAGCTAGGTGAATGACGTTGATGATCATTTCTGACTCATCACTCTCCTGGCCTTTATCATCTTGGCACTGAGCTCGGTTGTTGTTCACCTTTTCTCCCTCCTGAATATAATCCTTCAAATGCCTGTCCTTCACGAGCTTCTTGAGGTGCAACTTAAGCGACATGCAGTTTTAAGTTCTGTGCCCATTCTGCTTGTGGTAGGCATAGTACTTACTCTGGTCGCGGGCGGAAGGGTCACCTCTCATGGGTTGTGGCCAGCTGAAGTAAGGCTACATCTTGATTTTGTTGAGGAGCCTATAGATTGGCTCCTCAAAGACTGTGTTGATTGCTTTGAAGGCGGTGGCAACCTGCTGTTCTTCTTTGGCTCAGTGAGCCTTTTTGAACTTTTGTCCGCCTCTCGAGTTGGGAAACGAAGCCTTCGCTAAGATGGTCGAAGTTTGATTTCGGTCAGTTTCTTCCTTCCGAGATGACCTCTTATCCTTCTTGGAGGGTCGGCCTTCGCGCCAGAATCCGAAATTCTCCCGAGCTCGGACCTCGTCCTCATCTTCTTCAACAAACCGGTTCACCCTGGCCATGAGAGCTTTCATCTAGGCTACAGGGTTCCAGACCAAGTCTTTCCGAATGTCACTGCCTGGCAACAGAGCTTGTTGGAAAGAGGTAACCACTACCTCCTCAGCTGCGTTCTCTACCTGGCTGTAGATTGTCCAGAATCTCTTAGCGAATTGAGTGACATTCTCGTTTTGCCTCATTCTGAGAGCCATTATATCAGCATTGGTCTTGGGGACGACTCTGTGTGCTTGAAATTTCTCTAAGAATGAGCTCTAGAGCTGTTGCCAGTTTGAGACCGATCCTTCTGGGAGTGTGCAGAATCACCTTAGGGAGAGGTCTCCCAAATTGGAGGAAAAAACTCTGCAGTTCAGGTGACCGACGTCCCTCCAAATGGACATCCTCTGGGTGAAATGGCGCAGGTGCGCCGCTGGGTCCGAGGCTCCATCATGAAGGACGAACCTTGGGACACCGAACTTCTCTGGGAGATGAAAGTTTCTTATCTTCCGAGAGAAAGGGGATGCACCAAGGTCTTCGGGGTTCGGGTGAAACCGGCTACCTCCATATTGCACAGTACTGTCTGCTTCACATGCTGATCAAGCCACTCTCTGAGGTCATTTTTGACTTCCGATATGGTCTCCGACTTCTTTCCCGAATGGCTGTTACTGGAGCTCTCATCTTGAGCTCGGCTATGCTTCTTCTCATTGATGGCATGCCTCAGATCTGTCTCGGGTGGAGGAACTTGCTTGCTTCGGGGTAGTGAGGTCACAACCTTCCTTCTATTCTTCTGGGGACGTCATTGCTGCTGGAGCTGACGAATCAGCTCGTCTTTCTCTTAGAGGGCAAGATTTTGGGCCCTGACCTCCTTAAGGAACGGATTCTCACCCCGTCGTCATCACTCCGGTGGTTGGATTGATGTGATCTTCCTGCCATTGGAGCTTTGTCTTTTTGAGGAAGTGTCTGTATGAGATCACTTTACTGGGGGCGCTCCCATCTGGAGTTGCCTCGATGGGGAGGTGCCATCTCTTCTTTTGAAGGTGAATCTAGTTCCGTCTCGACTCCTTCAACGACAACTGGGATGGAGTAGAGTCCTTCAAGATGCTCCTCGACCCCAACCGCACTAGATGTCGCTCCTGGCCTCCTCTGATGAGGAGCGGACAGTGATGGCATCGCCTTTGACACTTTCTTGCCCTCTTTGATTTGGAAGGCATGTTGTGAGGAAAGGTGTATGGATTGTTTCTTTCCCACAGACGACGCTAATTGTAAGTGCCTAAAAACCACGGACTTGCTTAGAAGGAACTACGATCTCCTGGAGACTCCTTGATGCAGATTGGTTGCCTGCCCGAAACCTGCAAAAGGGGAGAACATGAAGGAGGCAGTCATCAGAGACCCTGGCTGTGGGCAGCGCAAGGCCCTCTGATGCCTAAGTCAGTTCAGGAACTCAACAGTAGGATGGAGGAAGAAGAAAGACAGAGTAAGGGCTCAAGAGTGGTGTATTCATTACCTTGGTTGGGAGAGAGCTTCTCTATTTATAGAAGAAGCCTCTATGGTACAGGATAATGGGGCCCACTGACTTGAACTGTACTTTGAGAAGTACAGTCTAATCAGCCCACATTCCCTTAAATGAAAGTCTAGTCCACCCGCCGCTCAATACATGATAGTTCGATTGGGCCCACCTTCCATTAAATGGTGGTCCAATCGGCCCACAATTCATTAAATGAGGGTCTAATCGGGCCTTACCCTGTTTGGGCCTTTCGGCGGTAGTCCCATCAGATCTCGCTTGGAGCCTCTCCCTAATAGGGACATAGCCGCTGGATGCAGATCTGTCAGGAATTCTGGGAGGCTGAGATGTCTTCTCAGTCTCATCTGCGCGTGCCCTTGTCTTATCACGTATCTCATGGTGTGGCTGAATCTCCAATGGAGTTTGGCCGTTAGCACTTGTCTCGGCTAGCACGTTGTCGTTGTGACCGAGATGCGCAACCGAGGCCGAGGTAGGCTGCCGAGGTCGGCAATGATCTTGATGTCGGTTGGCGCCCTAGCATCATCGCCGAGGTACGCGTGGCCGAGCTTGAGATATGATTAGCCGGTAATCTTACCGGAGCTAATGTAATCTCGATGTCTTTAGAAACGTCCACACACAAGTAGTAGCCTAGATTTCTTACAAACTCTCTCTTCTATTGTCACAATAGAAAAAGAAATTTTGGAGCATGATAGTCTATATGCTTGTAGTGGTTGTCTCAGCTTTCTCAGAGAGAGTTTGTGAGTTGAAATGAGGAAGTCAGTATGATTCTTTTAGACAGTTTAATCTTGCCTTAGTCCATTTACTGCTTGGCGATAAGAAGAGGAAAACTAAAATGAGCAATGCTTCACACTAGAATCCTCCATCAGTTCGGTCTTTGCATCAGATTGCAGGTAAATCGGGTTTAACTTGTAAATGGACATGTTACAAAATGCATGTAAATCGGTATAGCATGAAAATGAGTGCATTCATGTGCTTCAATAAATTGAAGTACATGTTTGTTGGTTTTGTTCCTTGCCATCATTAGCTTCAGTTTCTATGTCACTACAAGAAAAACTGCTTATAGCGGGGGCCGCCGGTAAAAGTGCCTTTGGCCGTTGGTAAAACAATTACCGGTGGTCATAGTGGCCGCCGCTTGGCGACGGTATACATCGAGTGGGTAAAAGTCACAGCGGCGCTCACTGACTGCCACTATTATTTTTTATTGCGGCGGTTCTGACCGCCAGTAAAAGATATGCGTGGGCTGGTTAGACGACGAAAGGAATTTCTAGCAGGGGCCTATGGCCGCCGGTAATAGTGACAATGGCCGTCGGTAAAAACCTATTTTTTTAGCGGCGGTCATGTGGCCACCGCTAAATGTCGTAATTTTTTTTAAATTTTTTTGCTTTTAGCGGCGGCTGCAGCTAAAAGTAGATTTTCTTTTTACAAATATTAGCCCACATGAAGCACAGAAATACCTACCAAATACACAAATACACCCAAGCAACCAAAAACAAAAGACCAAATCCAACCTCCCAAAGAGATGCAAGAATCTGACATCTTGAACACCTCATAGAAGAGAAGTAATGTCCTGTAAAGTGAAGAAAATACAAAAAAGTGATTACTTTACCACTCTCACTCTCATATTATTTAACTTCTTACAAAGTAAATACAAACATTACTGCACATCAAACTTTATTTCACATTTTCCATTGATGTGACATTTGTTTCACCATTAACTCCCTAACTCTTAAAAGAAAATTAGGACATAGCTTTCTCCATGCAAAAGCTAGAACTGTACAAACTTGAGCTCAAAGAAGAGCTGATAAAAATAAGCTATCAAACTGGCAATGATGTTACACATGAAATCTGCCATCATTAGAAAATATGAAACATAAATTGAAATAAAGTTGCAACTTAAACCACCCATGGGCCATAGCTTTGGGTCAATTGGTTGAGACATGGGCTAATGTAAGTTCCATGTCTGCTGGCTATATCATGGTTTGAGCATGTCGGAATAAGGGTGCATATGTAAGAAAGTCATACTAAAATGGTTTATATTTATTTCCTACTAATGTCCAATGATGTGAAAGCTATCAAGAAAATGTGCATAAATTGAGGTTCAGTAGACTGCTGGTGCTCTCATCCAGAAACAACAAAAAAGAATGTCTTGATATAATAGAAACTCTTCCACATTAAATAAGTAGTTACATTTGGCCTAGGAATATATGGATATGGTGATGTGATATGAGACATCATCTAATGTAAACTATAGTGAAGGATCTCACAAGATAATCCATTCTCCAATTCAGCAATCCCTGTCCTTTGGTTCATAGCCATATATGTCGGCCTTTTGCCTGCAATATTCATCACACATAGAGCCATGTGATTATGCTTTAGCAGACACTCATCAAAATAATTCATGTGGGGAAGGTCAGACCAGTCCTAACCATTAAGTAGCTGGTCACAATAGATCAATGGGAAGAAGATCTGCCACCCTTAGGTAAATAAAACAAAAAACTCAGTGGAGGGGGGAAAATCAAAATACCTACCCCTTTGTCAGTGCTCTTCACTGTTCTATACATCTGCAAGAGAAAACCACACAAAATTCAAAAGTCCACATTGCTAAGATTACCCCTCAAGATGCCCCTTAGTATTTGTTTCCCACCACCCACTACAAACCCTATTAACAACTATGTTCTGGAATAATAATAACAAATAATAGCTATAGAGAAGGTGATAACTATAACTATTTGCTCTTAAATTCAGTACCCAGAAAATAGTTTCTTGATACCTGCAAGTGGCTCTTCACATGAGCTAGTGTCAGATACTTCACGTTCATCAACTCCAAAACTGATTTGGGTGTCGCTCCTATGATAACAATTTCCAAAAGAAAGAGCTTAAAACAATGGGCATTGTCTCCGAAAATCGATGGCATATTATTTGAATCACCTTTTAGTGAAGTCTTTATAGTTGTCTGAAACAGGGTGGGAGTCCACCTGATAAATGGCTTTAAATGAAAGGTCTGTGCTGCTTGTAAAATTGTAATTCAACCCCCAAAAGGATGGTTTTTTTATTCTTGACCAGACCATATAAATCCCCTTAATTATATGAGAAAATGGTGCATCTTACCTTATACTCAAGGATCATGCTTATAATATCCGTCCTCTTGAAAGGAGAAGCAATGTCCATATCATAGTCCCTAGGGACTAGCTCAAGTCCAACCCGGTAGTGACAGGGATAATGAGATTCTTTGAAGAGTAACATATAAATAAAGAAACCAAAAATATGCAGTAAATAAGATGGAGCAAGATTTTAAAACCAAGTAAAGGCTCAAGATTCTGTACCTTGTAAGCATGTTCAATATTAGAAGTAAGGGAATTAATTCCAAGTTGAAACCAAGTAAAGGATCTAGCCATGGACCCAACTTGAATCCAAGTTCAGAAAGATTTGGATCTGATCTAGTAGGACCTCAGATCCAAGATGACCCATTTATGGTGTGTATATATGATTGAATTAATCACAAGGGAGGCCCTTACCTAACAAGATAAAGCATAAAGGTGGTTTATCAATTTTTTGGTTGTAGTAAGGGAATTAATTCTTGTAGGTAGATGGATGACTTAGGCACTATTCATCATTGATAGCTATGCTCATCTTAGCTGGACTATGGCATTATCTTTGTATATTTATAAAGCTAATGAGACATTCACTTCATCCCTTTTGGCCTCACATAACAGCTACCTCAGATTTTCCAAGCTATATAATATATGCATTGCTTCTACGATCCAAGAAGAGATGATTGGAAAGCCAACTCAATTGGCAGAAAATGCCAAAGCATGTGCTAACATGAAGAAATAGCACTCATATATTAATTATTAGGTGAGATGGGAAGACTTGAGATATCATTGTTGGTGTAGAGGCTAAAGAGCAACATCAACTCAACGTAGTTGCAAATTGAAATATGCCCCATCTTAATATCTTCCTCAGCCACCTTTTGATCTAACTTTTCTACCTAATATACACATTTTAACTATTTTCTTACAACATTTTCTAGTACCTATCAACAGTCTCTCAATTAAATAAAGAAATTAAGGAATTCAAAGAGATGGGATATGACACGAACTTGAATTTCCATATAGAGTAAATTCTAGTCAGATATATGTCACCACCTTTCTTTCTCCGTTAATTATAAGAAGCCACCATCAACTTTATACTCCTACAGTTAACAAACATAATACCCATAATTAGTGGACCACTCCATAAAAATGGTAGTGGGCCAATCATGCATATCAGTGGCTTCACTCCTCATCACTTTGTGGTTGCAATTAGCTGTTTTTTGATAGCATATAGACACTCTGTCCTTGAAGAAGAATGAGAAAGCTACATTCTTTGAATTATTATTAACATTATTTTTGTTGTGCGCGTGTATGCGGAAATGTGAATCAGCGATCGAGCAATCAAACAACCACACAAGAACAATCAGTCACACACAAGAGAATTACGTGGTTCGGCAATCTTGCCTACATCCACGGGAAAGAAAACTCTCATTAAGGTTCACTCCTCTCTCTCTCTCTCTCATGGGTTTACACATTACAACATTTTATAATGTTCTCTTTCTTACCCCCCAAGAAACCCTAACTTGGTCAACAAGAAAGTCCCGGTATAATTACCATAATACCCATTTCCATGAACCCACTTGGTCTGGACCCTAGGCCCAATAATCTCCCCCTCCAGACCATGGGGAAGACGCCTCTGAACTCCCTTACTAGGAGTCCAGTCCTGCCAACTCTGAACACAGCTCCAGCTTTCCCTTAGACACGACCTTAGTCATCATGTCAGATGGATTCTTGTCAGTGTGAATCTTTTCCAGCTTCATGAGATTCTTCTCGATGATCTCACGAATCCAATGATATCTCACATCAACGTGCTTTGTGCGGGCATGGTATGTAGCGTTCTTACTAAGATCCATAGCACTCTGACTATCACAGTAGACTACATACTCATCTTGCTTCAAACCCAGTTTTTTAAAGAAATTCATCAACCAAATCATCTCCTTTCCTGCTTCATTAGCAGCTATGTATTCTGCTTCGGTTGTAGACAATGCTGTACACTTCTGCAACTTAGACTGCCAGGAAATAGCTCCCCCTGCAAAAGTAAATAAGTACCCAGAAGTAGACAACCGACGATCAAGATCGCCTACAAAATCAGCATCTGTAAAGCCTTCAAGTACTGGATTTAAGCCTCCGAAACACAAGCAAAAATTTGATGTACCTCTCAAATATCTGAAGATCCACTTCACTGCTTCCCAATACTCTTTCCCAGGATTAGAGAGAAATCTACTCACTACACCCACTGCATGAGCAATGTCTGGCCGTGTACACACCATGGCATACATAAGACTCCCAACTACTGAGGAGTATGGAACAGACATCATCCGTTCCTTTTCTTCATCTGTAGTAGGACATAATCTCTTACTGAGCTTGAAGTGACTGGCTAAAGGCATGCTAACTGGCTTAGCATCTATCATGTTGAATCTCGCTAGCACCCGTTCAACATATTTCTCCTGTGACAACCACAGCTTCTTGGCATTCCTGTCACGACGTATTTGCATTCCCAAAATCTGTCGTGCGGGACCCAAGTCTTTCATGTCAAAAGTCTTTGACATGTCCCTCTTCAACCTGCCAATCATCTTACTATCCTGTCCAACTATCAACATATCATCTACATATAAAAGAAGGATAATAAATTTACCATTACCAAACTTACGAACATAAACGCAGTGATCTGCAGCTGTCTTCCGGTACCCATGACTCACCATGAATGAATCAAACTTCTTGTACCACTGTCTCGGCACTTGTTTCAGCCCGTAGAGACTCTTTTTCAACCTGCAAACCAGCTGTTCTTTTCCTTCTACCTCAAACCCCTCCGACTGAGTCATGTAGATCTCTTATTTCAGATCACCGTGAAGAAATGCAGTCTTCACATCCATCTGCTCAAGTTCAAGGTCTATGCTGGCAACTAGACCCAAGATAACTCTGATAGAAGTCATCTTCACAACTGGAGAGAAGATTTCATCGAAGTCAAGACCCTTCGTCTGCGCAAAGCCTTTAACCACTAGCCGTGCTTTATACTTTATCAGTTTTCCACTGTCATCTCTTTTCACCTTGAACACCCATTTGTTCTTCAGAACCTTCTTGCCTTTTGGGAGTTCCACCAGCTCATAAGTATTGTTCTTTTTCAAAGAACTCATCTCATCCTGCATAGCCTTCATCCACTCATCTTTATCTTCATGAGTTTTTGCTTCTGGGTAGCTCTCTGGCTCCCCCTCATCAGTAAGCAAAATATAATCTGCTGCAGGATATCTTGTTGATGGTTGACGCTCTCGAGTAGACCTCCTAACCTGAGGTTCTGTGGTTTCTGACTGAGGAGACTGCTCCCCCTGCTCAACACCCTGTTCATCTGGCAACCCCTGCGCCTCATCATGATCTAAATCGTTTTGTCCACCTTCTCCACCTGTAGTCTGCACTAGAGAAGGTGTCGGTGTGAGATCAACCACTCCATCAACAACTTCATTAGACTTTTCAGTCTTTTCAATATCTCCAAAGAATTGGTCTTCATGAAACACCACATCCCTACTTCTGATAATTTTCCTTTTCTCTGGATTCCATAACCTGTAGTCAAACTCGGCACCACCATAGCCAAGAAAAATGCAACACACTGCCTTATCATCCAGCTTTGAATGCTGCTCCTTTGGTACATGTGCAAAAGCCTTGCACCCAAATACCTTCAAATGAGAATAGGAGACATCTTTAACTATCCATACTCTCTTCGGAAGATCAAAATCCAAAGGAACTGAGGGAGACCTGTTATCAGGTAAACGGCAGTCAGAATAGCTTCACCCCAAAATGGTTTGGGTAGCTGTGCCACTCTAATCATGCATCTCATCCTTTCAAGAATAGTGCGGTTCATTCTCTCTGCTACACCATTGTGCTGTGGAGTACCAGGAACTGTTCTTTCATGTTGAATACCATGCTTTGAGCAATAGCCTTTAAACTGGTTGGATGTGTACTCACCACCGATATCAGTGCGAAGACATTTCAAGAGCTTTCCTGTTTCTCTTTCAACCATTACATGAAACTGCTGAAATACCTGGAACACCTGATCCTTCGATTTCAACGCATAAACCCAGACTTTCCTGGATGCATCATCAATAAATTTGACAAAAAACTTTCTGCCACCCAATGACTCCACCTCCATGGGACCACAAACATCAGAATATACCAAATCCAACACATTAGATTTTATCGTTGATGTTTTAGAGAAAGAAACCCTATGTTGTTTACCAAACAAACAATAATCACAAGGGTCAAGGGATGTACCTTTGGAGTAATGAATCAAATCTTTCTTTGCCAATAACTGCAGTCCTTTCTCACTCATATGTCCAAGTCTCTTGTGCCATAGATTTGGAGAGGATCTGTCTTCAACAGCATTCAACACACCTTTGTATAGCTTCACATGTGTTTTGTACAGTGTGTTACACGCCTTCCCTCTCGCAAAAATAAGAGACCCTTTAGTGAGTTTCCACCTGCCATTTCCGAAGTAACTTTCATAACCTGCACGGTCCAATGAAGTCCCGGAAATCAGATTCAACCGCAGATCAGGAATATGTCACACATCTTTCAGCGTCATTGTGCAACCAATATCTGTTTGAATGCAGACATCACCGATCCCAATAATATTCGAATGACTTGTGTTGCCCATCTTCACAGTGCCAAAGTCCCCTGCTTTTGTACGTTGTGAACATCTCCTTAGAAGGAGTAGCATGGTAGGATGCTGCTGTGTCAACAACCCACTCAACCTGATCATCTGCAACACTCAAATACTCTTCAACTTCACTGGTCAGAATCACTACTTCATTATCCAAAGTAGCAGTAGTGTTAGTGTCATTCTTCTGCTCATTGTTGGTTTCTTTCTTTTCCTTCAAGACAAAGTAATTTTTCTTAATGTGACCCTCCTTGCCACAATGAAAGCATTTTCAAAACTTTTTCTTAGTCTGTGATTCCTTGCCGCCTCTGGACTTGCCACGACCCCCCTTTGGTCCCCTACTCTTACTCCTCCCTCTATTCTCAGTAACAAAGGCCTGTGCATTATCTGTCCCTGCAGTTTTCCTTCTTGTTTCTTCATTTAACAAGCTGCTAGTAACCTGACTCATTGATAACACACCATCTGGAGTAGAGTTGCTCATTGAAACAACCAATGTCTCCCATGTATCTGGTAAAGAACTTAGAAGAAATAAAGCTTGCATCTCATCATCAAGGACCATCTTCATTGTAGCCAGCTCATTCACAATGCATTGAAAATCATTTATGTGATCTTCAATTTTACCACCCTCCTTGAATTTCATGTTCACAAGCTTTTTAATCAGAAAAGTTTTGTTTACGGCGGTTTTCTTCTCATATCTTTCTTCTAACTTCATCCAAAGGGTTCTCGCATTGGTTTCATTAGACACGTGATGAAATATGCTGTTATCCACCCACTGTCTGATGTGATCAATGGTCTTTCGATGCATCTTTTTCCAATCTGGATCAGACATCTCTTTTGGTCTGGCATTATCTCCCTCAATGGGATCATAGAGGTCTTTGCAATAGAGTATATCCTCCATCTTAGGTTTCCAAATCAACCAATTGGTATGGTTGAGTTTGATCATGGTAGTGTTCACAGTGTTGTTCTCCATCTTAATTGAATAATCAAGAAAATATAAACAACTATCATTAACCTCAATTTCTGCACCAATCTGTAGATCTCGTCACCACGAGCATGCTGGAAGAAACGGATCTGAAATCCGACTCTGGATGGCTCCGATATCGTGTTTTTTGCACTCCGATTAGTCAAACTTTCTTGTTGACCGTCAAACTGCCAATCTTCTTCCACAATTACGTAGATATGCTCGCAACGAGTTTGTAGGCGCAAATGGATCTCCGATCTGACCTCGGATGATCAAGATATCGACGAAACAAGTTTCTGCCGTCGATCCCGGTCAAACCCTGTTGACCGTACTGTTCGCTGACGTGGCGCTGACGTCAGCAGAATGTAGGAGTGGGCTTTCCCAGTTCACGGGTCAGGCGGAACTGACCCAGAACCTGACCTGGTCCTGGCTTTGAGCCGGGCTTTCTGCGCCGGGCTACTACAAACAGGTCAGGTCAACCCGACCCGAACCCAAACCCGGACTTCTTCTTCTCCCCAAACAGAACCCAGTTCTGTTTCTTCGTTCTGGTTTTGTAACCACAAAAATGATGGAGACTCTGCTCCTTTGGTTCTTCGTCTCCGGCGATGGCGCAGCAGCGCGGGGACCGGCGATGGCCGGCGACGTACTCCGGTGAAGAACGGACGCCGGGACAAGGAGGGCGGCAGCGGTCAGCAGCGGTGGCGAGCAGTCCGGCGAGAATTGCGCAGCGGCGGCGGCTGGGTTCTTCTCCTGTACGCAGCGGTGAGCGGCGGCCCTTCTTCTCCAGCGAAGATCTGTGCAGTCCGGCAGCCCTGGTATTCTGCACTTCCGGTTCCGACCAGACACAGCAAAGGGAGATTGTTCCCCTGTTTGCCTCTAACAGCGATCAGTGTGGCCCTTTCGAGATTGAAGAAAATCTGATCTCTTCCTCCGTAAAACAAAACAGAGACCGATCTCAACTATTGAGATCTAATCCGTCGATCGCCCACGCACAATTCAACCCTAGTAAACCCTAGGCTCTGATACCACTTGTTGTGCTCGTGTATGCGGAAACGTGAATCAGCGATCGAGCAATCAAACAACCACACAAGAACAATCAATCACACACAAGAGAATTACGCGGTTCGGCAATCTTGCCTACATCCACGGGAAAGAAAACTCTCATTAAGGTTCGCTCCTCTCTCTCTCATGGATTTACACATTACAACATTTTATAATGTTCTCTTTCTTACCCCCTAAGAAACCCTAACTTGGTCAACAAGAAAGTCCCGGTATAATTACCATAATACCCATGTCCATGAACCCACTTGGTCTGGACCCTAGGCCCAACAATTTTACAATTGAGTTGGAGAACAAAAGGGAATCCTAGTTCATATATTTCTTTTTCTTGGAAGGATGCTGATGACATCAATGCCCCAAACTTGAAGAAATTGAGGCTTGGATGGATAAGAGTGAAAATTGGGCTGGTTAGTAAAGAGCCTGTCTTATTTTCAACCACCATAAAAGAGAACATGTAATATGGAAAGAAAGGTGCAACAATTGAAGAAATCAAGACAGCAATTGAGCTTGCTAATGCTGCAACGTTCATAGACATGATGCCACATGTATTTCTCTTTTTGGTTCACTTGCATAGAGGTCATTATGGATTTTCATTGGCTTAGTTAAGGGGTGGAATGTGTTATGCAGGGCCTTGATACAATGGTTGGTGAGCATGGAGCCCAACTGTCTGGTGGACAGAAACAGAGGATTGATTAAACATGGGAATAAAATAATACAAAGAAGATTTAAAGTGTTTCCCACTTTTTGGGCAAGGAATTCTGCCAGGGGGCGGTTGAAGGTGCCATCCGGACGATGGAGGAAATTATATGCCAGCTTAAAAGTGTAGATGAGGACCCATGTATTGCGTGGAACCACCAACTACAGATCAAAGCAGCAACCAGATGCTACTGAATTAGGATTTTAGGATTTCTTTTTTTCTAGGTCTTGTGAATTATTATGAGTAAACAATCAAACATAATTAACTCATGGGAAAGTAATGTTTCTACCATTTAGTAATGACAAGAAGTTCGGAAATTGTCCAAGCAAAACTAAAATTAAGATTCTTTCTTGTTTGGGTTTCATCAATCAACAATCTCAATAGGTAAGCAATTGGGATTCAAATAATGTCACTGCAAGTTGAAATCTTCCCACCACTTTAGACAGAAATCTACAACACAGATGAAAGAACACTTAAAACCAAAAATAACCCACAATCGAGAAAAAATTTATGCAATTTGATAAAGGAAATTCAGCAAAGACAAGACTACCCACATGACAATCCCAAAAAAGAAATTAAAAAAACCCAAAAAGATATCATGATACATTGCATCTAGATAGAACCCTAAATGAAGAAATTCAAAAAGCCCACAAATGAGATGAGATAGAGAAGAGATTCAAATAATACCTAAGATTCATTGACGTTAGTCTCCTCACTTGTCGCCACAGAATCCATTTCAACACCAAGAAGAAGATTTATACAAAACCCTAAATTTATAGGTTCCCTGACCTTCCTCTGGTGTATGGAGAGAGAGGGTGTGGGGGATAAGAGGGAGGCGCATGTTAGCGACCAATGGCAAAGGGGGAAGTGAAGTGAGCCTGTCAGATTTGGATGATAAATGGGATTTTGGAGGTTTGATACTTGATAGATTGGTGCCGTGCGTACGTTACAACGGCGCAACAGAAACGGAAAGAAAACGTCATTTGGTAGATGGTGGTGGGAGTTGAGTGTGGACATCTACAAAGAAGAGAAAGAGGGATGGAAACCTGAGAAAGTCACGAAAGAAGAGAGAAATTTCGAGGAAAGTGACTCAAAAGACCCTGAAAATCAGATTCTTTAGAAATCAACGATTTGGAGAAAGATAGCAAGCGTGGGGCGAATCTCAGAAATTTCGGGGAAAGACAGGAACTGCTGAAACAAGCAAGAAAGAAAGAAAGAAAGAAACAGAGAGATGGTTTTTCTGCTTTGGTTGGGATTCCAGGAAATCTATTTTCACAGATCTGAGAGCTGAAACTGAAAGACGAAGAAAAGAAGAAGTAGGTGTTTAGAGAGAGTATGAAATGGGGGAGACGGTGAGAGAAGAGGTGGATATGCTGAGAGGGATGGAAAGGACGGCGTGAGGGGATGATGGAGGATAAACAGGGAGGTGGCGTGAGAGAGATGGAGAGGGCCAGAGAGATGAAGGAGGTCGAGGGATGGAGGGGTGCAGGGGGATGGTGTGAGAGCTTGAAGGAGATGGCCGCTCAGGGGTGCTGGTTAGAGTGGTGCTGCTGCGTGCAGCGACAGTGGCTGGCGTGAAGATGGGTGTCCTGGGAAGGTGGGTGGGTGGTGCGCGTACGGGAGGAGAACAGGAGAATGGGTGTGATGGGGATGCGTGATTAGGGTAGGAAAGTGTGATTTGTAATGAAACTTTTAGCGGGGCAACTTATGGCCGCCGCTAAAAATATTTTCTAGTCCCCTCCTGATGGCTACAAACTCCCTTTACCCTCAAAAGTATTCGCCGTCGCTATATATTCGCTAGTAAAAATAAATTCTTTTCCCGCGGGTCGTTGGCGCCATGAGACCAATGTTTTCAACGACAGTAATAGCGATGGCTGCCGGTATAGGTAACTTAAAAATTGCGTTACAGCGGGGGTCAGAATTGGCCGCCGCTATAAGGGTCTTATAGCGACGAAGTTGACTAGCCGCCGCTACAAGTTCGACGCTAAAAATGTATTTTCCTGTAGTGATCATTGCGAATGCGGCAAAGAGAGGCCAGACTAACTCCTACAGATTGGGCCCAAGCTTGGGTGGGGATCTTTCTGTACATGAGTCTCCAAGCAAAGCAGGAGACTCTTGGGAAAACCAAGCTGTTCCAAAGGAAAGGGGACCAGGCTACAGCACAAACTCTGCATCTCATAATCAGCCAAGCCTCCTTCAGGTTTGGAGATTCTCTTATCCGGGTGAGAACTCCAATAAAGAGAAGTATACACAAAACGAGCTTGGGATGATATCAAAAGTGGCCGACTGCCAGAAAGCCACTACACTGCTCGGCAAACGGTTGGGAATGGCCCAAGAATTCTCATCCAACAGGAGAGCAACCTTTTGATGAGGTGGGAAAGAGAACAGGGGAAATTTGCAACCAATGGCGTTTTTAAGGCTGCAGATTGGGGAGGAGTTTGAAAAGAGGGAGATTGATACCACGTCAAGGACATGCCTGTTGCGGCATATAGAATAAAAGAACAACATCATGGTTCATGGCCTGTTGTGGCATATAGAATAAAAGAACAACATAATGGTTCATGGAAGTGGAAGGGGCCTTTTTTATTATTATTTTGTTTGGCAAAGAGATGGGGTTATTGAAGAAGGGCTGTTTATGAATGTGTGCTTAAAGAGAAGGATAACTGATGGAAGGACCATTAAAAAGATCACAAATTTTTTGTGTTCAAAGAGATGGGCAAGGGATGAAATAGTCAATTGCCTTGAGATCTAACATCTGAAGGGAATTAAGATTTAAGATCTTCATGTACCAAAAACATAAAGCTGCTATATGCTCAGCAGGAATTGCTTCCTGCACATGTTGGAAGTAGGTGGGCCTCATGGATAAGTATTCAAAATTTTTTCACCCACTTAATGCAGGAATCAAATATCCATAAGGCCAAGAACCCTAGCCCAAGATCTAAAAGTCTAATATCATGCATTAAAATCAAACACCCATCGAGAAGATAGATCAAGAAGATCTACTAATACAAATAGATAATAAATCTATACATTTGGAGCTTGGTTGTACTCCAATCGAAAACTTGATCTCTACGAAAAGCTTTTTTCGCCAACTTTAATCTCCCTTGCCTTTGTGTTCTTCCACGCTATGACCCTCTTAGAGAACTTCTAAAGGAGAATGGTGGGATCTCCAAGTAGAAGAAAATCCTAACACTCTAGTAGGAAACCAAAGGAGAGAGAGGAGGAAAAGAGAGAGGAACTTGAGAGATTATTGTGTGTAGAGATTTCTAACTCTCACCTCTTATTTATAGTTTATACAATACCTCCTCTTAGACCAAGATTAGAAGTCTCACTTCTATTTTTAGTATGTATTATACTCCTCATTTCCTTTAAAGTTCTAATGAGATTAGTAACCTTATCTTATTATGGCTAGCATGGGGACCGCTAGGGATTCCTTAGAATCTGGCTTCAACTAGGAATTTGGATCCCACATCTCATGCGAATTCCGGACCCACAGTTAATTGAAAATAAGTCCACTAAATAAATACAATTGCACTTCAGTCTTAGGAATAATTACAAGAAGTACCTAAACTTTCCATCAATTATATTTATGGATCTATTGGAATAACTTTGTCCAACCAAATTGGATCCATCTATTATTATCTTTATGACTCAATTAATCACAGTAATTATCAGTATCATTCAATTAACTCTTAATTGAGATGGGTGCGTACTCACTAATGATAAAACTCATTAATTGTCACAAGGGGATATTTAAGAGGATAGATTCCATCTTGAAAATTATATGTTCCCACAGCCCCACTCCTACGTACCCAAGACATCGAGGTGTTGACCTACAATTGGCCTCACTCATTGATGACTCAAAGTAAATGTATAGTAGAAACTTGAGTCCATTAATCTCTCAGGATTAAGAGCCTATTGCTTGGGAATTATGAGAGCTGTCATTTAATCAAAGACAAATTTGTACAAGGTATTACTCATAGTCCTTCAGTACATCCAATATACCAGCACAATGATTTAGAGTCTTACACTCTGATAATCGAGGCATATCGCACTATCTTATAGTGATCATAGTACTGCAACCTTATTAGATGAGATGCCCAATCTCATCACTGGCTGTGAATCAATTTAAGTATAAGATTTGTGATCTATGTCTCCTGTATGTGTATCTCATCCAAACACATGGATCACATCTAATATACTTGTGGGCTCTTGTTCATCTTATGAACCATTATGCCATTTTGTATTGGTCATGTGCAAACATAGAATAAAATATCATTCATCCCATGAATAAAGCAAAAAAAAAAAAAAAGTTATATGCCACTCGACCGATATTTTCAAAATATCGGGTAAGATAGGTCGATATTTTGGGGATATATTGGTAACTGATACCGATACTGATATCACACCAATAAATCGGACCGGTTCCAGCCGATACAGGTCCATATTGGCCGTTATGAAATGGTATCGACCGAGATTTAAAACCATGAACGGGGCCTCTAGCTCTCTGGCGAAAGAGCCCTCAGGTGAGGGAAGTAACTCTCGGGTGAGGTGGGGGAACCCTCTGGTGAGGGGGAGATTACCTCTGGTCAGGTAGCATACCCTCGGGTGAGAAAAGGTGCATGCACAGGTTCGAACTATGGGTAGGCAGGTAAGAACTGGCACCTCTTACCACTAAGGTAAGAGGTCATTCTTTCATCGAGGCTTTTAAAGAAGCTGAAGTGGCATAGAAACATGGCTTTTAGGATACCACGTGGTGCCCCCGAACCCCTCCCCAATTGATTTAATTTATACTAACATTAAAGCACAAGTTAAAATCTCTTGCAAATTAAACAATGAATTAATGTTACTGTTAAACTTCAGTATTATTAAGAAAAAAACATGATTTCATAGAATCATAAACCACTTGGGTAATTATGACAACTGAAATCATCAACATCATCAAAGCCTTGCCCCAACTATGGTAAGGTCAGCTACATGAATTATGTTTCTCAATTCCAATTTATCCTGAGCCAAATCCTCATATAAGTTGCATGTTTTTAAATCTGTTTTTACTACTTCTATCCACGTCCTCTCCGGCCTATCCCCTTCTCCTTGGTCGGCCATCAACTTGCATAACCAAACTTTTCCTTGCCAACGCTATTGTTGGCCCTAGTTAGGCTTGCCCAAACCATATCAAATCATTTGAATATAAATCTATATTATAAAATAATTAAGTATATATAAATTCATATATAGCACTCAAATAATATGTGAATAAATATCTATATATTACTTTGCGTTTCGAACTTAAACCACTCATGCATTCGATCGGTTAAATGTTTAATTATATAAGTTTGAACTATTTTTATTATATCTTGATTAAATTTTGAGAAAATATATTTTGAATTACCAATTGTCTCTTGACTGAAAACTAAATCAAATCTTCAAGTGGCTCCCTAAATAACATAATTATGTGGGATCACATATATAGAATAACATAATTATGTGGGATCACATATATAGTGTAATAATAGTGGCTCTCCTGTTGATAGCAAATGTGAGGCGTAACTCATGGGATATGAAAATTAAGTGTCTTGATGGCTTACTTGAGATGAAAATTATGTCTCATAATAGGTTAAATTACTCACCTCTATAGGATGATAATTTAGTGGGTCTTAATGGGTCACTATGTCAAGGAAAGAAGAGGGACTAATGTGGCTCAAGGAGATAAGAGATTTGAAGGGGGTTTTCTTTTCAATTAACATCTACCTATTTGAGGGGGGTTTTCTTTTCAAGTAACATCTGTCTTTAAGAGCTGTTTGTGGGACGGGGTTTTCGCAGAAAGGAACGTCTTTTCCGCGCCTTCTTTTTACCATATGGTGCATTGACAAAAGCAAAGCGGGAACCGCCATTTTATGAACTCTTTCATCACTAGAGAGGATCCCGTGTTCCTATCTGCCCACGTCGGAAATGTATAGCTGTGGAAGAGGAACATGGCTATGCACAAACGACTTCTTAACATATAAAACAACTCTACGTGGAACCCATTAGATGAGTCATTTTAACCATCCACAAATATAATGGACCCAATAGATGAACTATGAAAGACAGTCTCACTGGCTGGACCCATCTTGCTGCCCACACGGTTAGGATATTTGCTTGTGTTGAAGAATGTGTGTTCACTTCAACACCTCTCTTCCACCAAAGGAAAGAAAGACACCGTCTCTTCACGGTTGTTTGGAAAGACCCAAACCGACCATCTTTCAATGTGAGCCCCATTGTATTAATCGTTTTACTCATCCATTCGTATAACCACATCATCATCATATCGTATATTTAGCTATGTGTCTTTCAAAAGTAAACCTTTCATCTAATGCCTATATTTAAAAGATTCACCTTTTGTCTGCAGTATTTCATCTCTCCCTCTCTCCCTCTCTCTCCCCTTTTTAAATAGAGATGAGAAGATGTAACAAAGTATCATTATTTTTTTCCAATTTTTTATATAATTTTGTGAATTAGTATATTTCTTTCCATTTAGAATTTTATGCCAAATATGGGTTATCTTTCGAGAATATGATAATTAACGGGCGGTTGAGTTTGGATAGATCTTTATTATGGATTTTTTTTATTCCCACTGATTCCTCAAGGAAGCTCCCAAATTCTAATTCAATTTAATTTAGTCATCTTAAAAATTTTCTAGATTCAAAATTACTAACTTATTTTAGGACCCGGCGGGCTAGGCACAACAAGCCTTTTCTGCTAGAAATTATTTCGCGCAGCCAACTTAGAGGCTCGGGCTGAGAATGGGCTTATTTCGCTAGTTGTGTTATATGCTGAAGTGACTCTTAGATGTTAGACAAGCTTTATTTCTACATTAATCTTGATGATTGGAAAGAATGGGCATAAGATGACGAAGACAAAATGCAAGAAACAACAAAAAATGTGAAACAAGTGACCAATGATATAGATAATTTCTAGTCTATTGTGAAGTTGATGGACCATTTATAAAATGATGAAATTTTGTGACCAATATGGACCATTAATGGGTGACGTATATGAAGGAATGTGTAAGTGCAAAAAAATGTAACTCACAAGAAGAGGGGGGTGCCTGCACGGACTTATCCAAAGAGATTAGGAACACCGATGCCTGTGCCTGAAACCTGAGAAAAGGAAGAAGAATAGTAGGTCAGAGGACCCTGGCTTGGGCAGCGCAGGGCTCTCCGATGCCTAAGTCAGTTTAAGAACTGAACAGTAGGATGAAGATTTTTGGAGAAGAAGATGGCGTACAGCATGTGGTGTATTTGTTGGCCTCTCCTTTGCTCTGGAGCTGTAGTTGTGCTTATATAGAAGAAGAGAGGAGGCAAGGAGGTGGTTGACTATCTTGTCATAGCCCACTCTGTCAGGTACTAGGGAGGCGCAGTCCCATCGTAGCCTACTTTTCTTTAATTGCAGTCCCATCAAGCCTTGTCAAGGCATTTTGGGAGCTGTGGACGGCGATCTGTCAGGGACTATGGGTGGTGCCCTTGTCTTATCGCACGTGCCGTAGCATGCTTGAGCGTCCATGGGAGGACAGCTGTCAGCCCTTGCCTTGGCTAGCTTTGGCATTGTGACCGAGGTTAGGGTGTGTTACCGAGGTTGGGGAGCCGAGGTCGAGAACGACCTTGACTTGGCTAGAGAGAGATCTGGCAATGGTGCCGAGGTGGAGCACTTGGATAAAATGGATGTTTTGGCCGAAGTGGAGGAGTTATGCATAGGAGGCGTGGAGCTCTCATCCGAGACCAAGGCGGGAGCACGAGACCGAGCTTGCCGAGATGGACTTGCTGGTGCGGGGGCCCGAGATGGAGCATCTGGCTGGGACTTTGATGAGTTCGGGAATATCCCCACACAATAGCCCCCCAGCTTCTGAGCTCTGAGAGTACTCTTTGAGGTTAGAAGCTAAGAAGGGAGGGGTTGTTGAGCTTGGTAGTCTTCAGTGTCTGGTTTGCCACCAACTGAGAGACCGAGACGTGACCAGTTGGTTCGTCGCCAGAGGTGTAGTCTCGTTGGAAGTATTTTAGTGATGCTGCTGAGGAGGCTAGCATTGCTGCCAAGCTGGATACTGGCACTGCTGCCGAGCTGAGGACTGGCACTGCTGCCGAGCTAGAGACTGACACTGCTGCCGAGCTGAGGATTGGCACTGTTGCCGAGCTGGAGACTGGCACTGCTGCCGAGCTGAGGACTGGCACTGCTGCCGAGCTGAGTGTAGCTGAGAACCGAGACGTGACCAACTGGCTCGTCCCCAGAGGTGCAGTCTCGTTGGCCGGCAATATGGTACTGTCACAGAGAATGAGTGTGGCCGAGATCAACATGAGGCCGAGGAGGTGATATGGAACAGTCTCTTCGGTATTCTCGTTGAGCTGCCATTGGCCGGGGTGGGGACGTGGAGCAGTCTCTTTGGCCGAGGTGAACCCAAAATTTCGAGGATCTCGGCTGTGCGAGCCTGGTCCAGGATCGATCTCGGGGGGTCTATGAACCCAGAGCTTTGGGAACGACTGGGTGTATGAACCCTAAGTCAGTCGCTGGGTGCGTGAACCCAAAGTTTAGGGAAGACTGGGTGTATGAACCCGAGGTCAGTCCCAGGGTGTATGAACCCAGAGTTTTAGGAGCGACTGGGTGTATGAACCCTAAGTCAGTGCCTGGGTGCGTGAACCCAAAGTTTAGGGAAGACTGGGTGTATGAACCCGAGGTCAATCCCAGGGTGTATGAACCCAGAGTTTTAGGAGCGACTGGGTGTATGAACCCTAAGTCAGTCCCTTTGGCGTTGGCCGAGATGGAGAGCCTGGGACCTGCATGAGGTCGGGCCAGCGTGAGACCGTAGCCAGCACGTGGACGGACTAGCATTAGGTCGTGAAATGCGGTCGAGACCAGTATGAGGCCGAACCAGCGTAAGGCCGAAACCAGCATGTGGACGGACCAGCATGAGGTCGTGAAATGCGGTTGAGACCAGCATGAGGCCGAAAACAACGTGAGGCGGAAACCAGCACGTGGACGGACTAGCATGAGGTCGTGAAATGCGGTCAAGACCAGCATGAGGCCGAAACCAGCGTGAGGCGGAAACCAGCACGTGGACGGACTAGCATGAGGTCGTGAAATGCGGTCGAGACTAGCATGAGGCCGAAACAGCGTGAGGCGGAAACCAGCACGTGGACGGACTAGCATGAGGTCGTCTAGAGGCCAAGAAGCCTGGGTGTATCAACCCGAGGACTTGGTGGCCCTGTTGCCGAACGCGAGTCATGCCTGAGTGTATAAAACGACCCCAGGGTGAGCTCGGTGGCTCTGATGCCGAACGCGAGTCACGCCTGAGTGTATAAAACAACCCCAGGGTGAGCTCGGTTGCTCTGGATGACTGATGGCGGTAGAGGACCGTGCGATCAAGGCTGACAGCAGAGGACCGTGCTGTCGAAATGACGATAGAGGGTCGTACGATCGAAGCCGACAGTAGAGGGTCGTGCCAGTGGCATCGAAGCTGACGGCGCCATCGAAGCTGACAGTAGAGGACCGTGCCGCCAGAAATGACGGTAGAGGGTCGTGCGATCGAAGCTGACGGGCAGTCGAAGCTAAGTGATGATAGGAGACATCTAGCTGCCTCCTGAGCTGGAGGAGACTTCTGCCGAGCCCGGGGCTGCTACCGAGCTGGAGGCTGCTACCGAGCTGGAGACATCCACTGAGTCGGAAGCTGTCTGGTCGTTTTCTTAGAGGTTGAAATGCTCCTGGGCTCGGGCTTTGTCTGCTTCTTGCCTGACTAACCGGTTTACCCTTGTCATCAGTGCTGCCATAGTGACCACGGGATGAATGACCAAGTCCCTCTGAAGCTCGTTGCCTGGTAGGAGGGCTTGTTGGAAAGACATGATTGCTATTGTATCCGAGGCGTTCTCGATCTGGCTGTAGACAGTCCAGAACCTTTTGGCGAACTGCGTGACGTTCTCGGTCTGCTTCATTCTGAGGGCCATCAGGTCGGCGGCTGACCTGGGGATGACCCTGTGAGCTTGGAACTTCGTCATGAAGGAACTCCAAAGCTGCTGCCAACTTTTGATCGATCCTTGGGGGAGTGCGCAGAACCACTTTAGGGGGAGGTCCCCGAGGCTGGAAGAGAAGACTCTGCAATTCAGGTGGCCTGCATCGCCCCACACCGACATCCTCTGAGTGAACTGCCGGAGGTGTGCTGCTGGGTCCGAGGTCCCATCGTAA
Source organism: Litsea cubeba (assembly GCA_012931725.1). Taxonomy (NCBI): domain Eukaryota; kingdom Viridiplantae; phylum Streptophyta; class Magnoliopsida; order Laurales; family Lauraceae; genus Litsea; species Litsea cubeba. The sequence continues at coordinate 70,007,259 of CM022949.1, forward strand.
ACGATGAACCTCGGGACGCTGAAATCTTCAGGAAGGGGGAAGTTTCTGATCTCTGGAGAGAAGGGGGATGTGCCGAAATCCTCAGAGTTCAGTCGAACTCGAGCGAAACCGGCTACCTCCATGTTCTGTCGTACTGCTTGCTCGATGTGTCGATAAAGCCACTCTCTGAAGTCGTGGTTGTTACCCGAGCTTTCGCCATGAGCTCGGTCGCTTCTATTGTCCTTCAGGGTGCGCCTTTTGGAAGGTGGAGTCGAGGTCGATTCTTTAGAAGATGAACCCGATCGAGTATCCTGCTGTTGGACGCTTGCTGGACCAGATCTTGCTCCGAACCTTTCCCGGCGGGGGACTGTCGGCAGCTGTGTCGACAGTGTCAAAGGTTCCTTTCCCTTTCTAGTTCTTAGAGGCATGGTGTGTAGGGAAGCTGGCTTTTTGCTCGTTTCCCACAGATGGCGCCAATTGTAAGTACAAAAAAATGTAACTCATAAAAAGAGGGGGGGTGCCTGCACGGACTTATCCAAAGAGATTAGGAACACCGATGCCTGTGCTTGAAACCTGAGAAAAGGAAGAAGAATAGTAGGTCAGAGGACCTTGGCTTGGGCAGTGCAGGGCTCTCCGATGCCTAAGTCGGTTTAAGAACTGAACAGTAGGATGGAGATTTTTGGGGAAGAAGATGGCGTACCAGCATGTGGTGTATTTGTTGGCCTCTCCTTTGCTCGGAGCTGTAGTTGTGCTTATATATAAGAAGAGAGGAGGCAAGGAGGTGGTTGACTGTCTTGTCATAGCCCACTATGTCAAGTACTAAGGAGGCGCAGTCCCATCGTAGCCTACTTTTCTTTATTTGCAGTCTCATCAAGCCTTGTCATGGCGTTTTGGGAGCTGTGGACGGCGACCTGTCAGGGACTATGGGCGGTGCCCTTGTCTTGTCACACGTGCCGTAGCATGCTTAAACGTCCATGGGAGGACAGCTGTCAGCCCCTGCCTTGGCTAGCTCTGGCATTGTGACCGAGGTTAGGGTGTGTTGCCGAGGTTGGGGAGCCGAGGTCGAGAACGACCTTGACTTGGCTAGAGAGAGATCTGGCAATGGTGCCGAGGTGGAGCACTTGGCCGAAGTGGATGTTTTGGCCGAAGTGGAGTCTGCCGAAGTGGAGGAGTTGTGCACAGGAGGCGTGGAGCTCTCATCCGAGACCAAGGTGGGAGCACGAGACCGAGCCTACCGGGATGGACTTGCTGGTGCGGGGGCCCGAGATGGAGCATCTGGCTGGGACTCTGATGAGTTCGGGAATATCCCCATACAGAATGGATAACATGTTAAGAGAAATAACTGATAACCTCAAAGGCTAGAATGTTTTTGAGAAGGTTTTTGAGTTTATACATAATATTGTAATAGCAAGTGGATCATGACGTATATAGCCCATTGCATTGTCTTGAATTTTGCTCTTACACCTTGATTTTATGATTCATCTTATCATGCAAACTTGAGGCAGTAACAAAAGCATTTGATAGACCGGCTCATGTAAGTGTTTCATTATAAATTCTTATAAATACTGCATGCTTTAATGCTATAAACATTTACATAATGCACTCACTAACTACAACTATCGTTTGTTACTTCTACAGAATAGTGAAGTTTAGGCTAAATTCAAGGCTTAATATGTAGTAGTATTCATGTCACATTCCCAAAATACAATCCAAGTGTGAGACCCCACCCCTGGTGGGCCCTCAATGTGAATTTGAATACTATATATTAGCCTAAGTATTTTAATTATACTAATTATGGGACTTAGTGAGGGTAGCTATGTATTTTCCTAGGGTTAGACTAGTGGTGTAATTAGTAGAGTCAATAGGGGGTCTTTTGTTATTCTTAGAGTTAGTTAGTTTGTTAGAGGCCCTAGCTAGAGTTTTGTTTTTACTATAGGGGGGTTTGCACCAAGAATCTTCTAGAAGATCACCTAAAGACCTAAATACCCTCTACCCTAACCCTAATCCTATTCTAACCCCAAGGGCAATTTTGTCCCTAACCCAAAAACCCAACCTATATAAACAAAACCCTCCCCCTGCCCTAACAACTACTGTTCATCTCCTTTTCTCTCAAGTTCCAATCTCTTCTCTCTTCTTCTTCCCCAATTCCCTCCAACGAACCCTCGTCTCTCTTCCAATCTCTCTCTCTCTCTCCCTCGCCCCAGAAATCCCTTAACAGAAGACCAGCCGAGACCGGCCTGCACCATAAGAGCTACTGTCGAGACCTTTTCTCTTTTCCCTGTGGTTTTCTCTCTTTTCCTTCTACCTTCAATTGATCAAGGCAAGTGCACTGTGCTGGTAGTCTAGATTGCATGTTTCCTTCCTTTGATTTGCAGTAGAATTCCAATTTGTAATATATATGTTTAGATCGATCCTTGAGCATGTTTGTTTGGTTCCTTTGGCTATTGATGGATGTGATTACCTCATTTGGATGATCAATGGCCGGTTGATGATGGGTGAATGATGTAGGAATGATTTATTTTGCTTCTGTAATGGTCTATGGAGAATCCCAGAAGAATTGGGTCACGGGAATGAGTTTCCGGAGATGGAATGTCAAGAACCCATCTCGCAGTATTGAGATCGGAATCGAAGTAGGACCACCCTTGGTAGATCAGGACCCTACATCTATGTGAGGGGGGCCTGTGCGACCATGGGGTGCTACTTGATCTGGATTTTGATCAGAGGTGGACCACCATTCCTGTGCTTAATGAAGAGAAGTTGTGTCCTGTCGCAGAACTGGGTTCTGTAACAGAACACAACACTGATAGGAGAGATGGACAGAGTCCAGCGATGGCCGAGCTCAGCACTTGCAGAGTCCAGCGGTTGCCGAGCTCAGCATTAGTGCAGCTCAGCAACTGCCGAACTCAACACTTGCAGAGCCCAGCGGTTGCCGAGCTCAGCGTTAGCGCAGCTCAGCAACTGCCGAACTCAGCACTGGCCGAGCTCAGCGATGGCTGGATTCAACACTAGCCGAACTCAGAGTTCTGCCGAGCATAATGGTTAGGATGAGATTCGCGTTTAGCCGAGCTAAGTGTCTAGGCCGAGCTCAGTGCTCAAAGCCGAGTTCAGTGTTACGGCCGAACTCAATGTTATGGCCGAACTCAGTGTTTTACTGAGCTCAGCGCCAGACCGGGTTCCGTGCCAGACCGGACTTCGAGCTTAGCCGAACTCAGTGCTTAAACCAAGCTGAGCTTGACCAACCTCAATGCCTAGCCGAACTCAATGCATTTTCTGAACTCAGTTGGGTGGCCGAACTGAGCTAGGCCTTTGCCGAGCTGAGTTGAGTGACCCAGCTGAGTGTAATTGAGCTCCAGTGTTTAGCCGAACTCCGAGATGGATTTCCAAAAAGGCGGGATTTCAACAAAGGAGACTAGAACCTGGGACATTCCCTTCAGCCAGAATTCTTAGTGAGCACGGCCGACTACCCAGGCCAGGGAGTTAGCCGAACTCACAGGAAGTCCTGGACAAACAGGCTTTGCCTGTAGGGTGTTTTTCCTTCTCTGGTCCCAGTGTGCCGAGCTGACCGCCCAGGCCAGGAGGTCGGCTGAGCACACTGTGTACAGTGACACTTCCCAGATTCTAATTTCCATTGTTGCAATCATATGTAGGACCCATTGACCATTCAAATAGACTTCCATCACTGTTCCAGCCACGAGTCAATGGTACGGCTCAACCTTGACTCGTGGGGTCCACTAGTTAAAGTCCAGGTTATGTAATCTAAGATGATTCGACCTTTATACGTTACCAAATGATGCACATAACTTCTAAGCACCAAACACAATATTCCTTAGCATCTGTGGTTTCACTTAAAGATCGAATTACCTGAGATGGACCTGTATCCGAGAGTGGACCATTTACCTAGGTTGGACTGTTGCTATCTCCCTATGATTCGTGTACTTGGAGATTCATCTCCCTCATACTATGACTATCACTCTATTGTCCTTATTATTGCTCATACCTGTTAATTAAATGGAAAATGGAGGACCTAAACCTAGGAATACTTAGAGGTGACCCGGTAATCTGATTGGGTGGATCATTGACCCGTGTCTGTGGCTAGGCGGGCCCTTTTTATGGCCTAAGTTGGATGTGATTTACCCTAGAATGGAGAGGTTAGATTGTATGGGCTTGTGACCCATTATGGACGTAGATGGATCATATGTCATTGAACATGGGCTTGTATCTCATATGGATTGTTATAGACCAGGCCAAGTAATTGGTGGGCCTTGGTACGGATCCAATGATGGGAATTGGACTTGGACTATGATCCACAATTTGTATTGAGTACTTAGACCTCTTAGGGACTTTTGTTAGGACCTTGTTCACGCAAGGCAAAGCCTAGACAGACACAGACCTTTATTGTTTCCGAGTCGGCATAGACATTCACTCAGTTGATTTAAGCTCAGCCAGTTGGACTGATCATCACTGGTAGGAGCTATTGAGATTTGTTGTGTGGCTATCATGATGAGCACTGGTGGGACGGACGGTGTGATGCCGGTTCCGGTCGTTGTGGATGATGTTGATGATATTTTGCAGGGTTAGTAATCCCTAGCATTAGCTTAGGATCCCTACCGCGACTGTGTTCAGTATGGGAGGGCCGCGGCATAATATCCCGCGGTGACCAGCTTATGTGGATGTGCCATATTGTGTAGGTTTATTATTGTTATGCTTATTATGATTCTACATTGTTATCTTGCACGACTGCATAGCATATGTACCTTTGTTACTCTCTTAACTTTATACATGTCTCTACTCATTTTGATGCATACATTCTATATTATCTGCATATTGTGACTTGCCAGATCTTTAGATCTGACCCACTCTTGGTGCTTAGGTCTTGACCCCGAGTTCGAGGGCGATGCGTTCGCACTCGTTGAGGTGCCCGTAGCAGGCGACTACGGATGGGGACAGGCCGACCATGAGGTCGAGCCGGTGATTGGAGAGCCTACACCTGGGGTTGAGTGATATCTTTGTTTGGGATTTTTCTTGAGAGAGTCTGTTGTAGCGAGAGGGTATTATTGTAATTAACTTTGGTTTTATACTATTGTCACATTTAGGCTGGACTTCAGCCCATTTATATTTGATAAATGGATGATACCTTATGCTTCTGCTATCTCTGATATGGCTTCCGCTATACTATCATGCTTCCGCAATTAACCATTGTTATTATGTTGATGAAAAAGTTTTAAATTGGACCTCACTGCGGACCTACGATCTTGGAAGTTCTCGGATTTTCCGGGAAGTAGCGCGCCAATTTCAGTACTTTGACGATTTTCTCGGTATCCGGAATTGGGGCGTTACACCAAGTATAACGTGAAAAATAAAATTCAATTTCCTGTGTTTAATGCAACACATGCTCCCAAATATGGACCTACAAATTTCAAACCATAATGAGTCATAATAAAATATTTGCGGAAGCATTAAGTCAATTGGTATCATTATTCAAAATCAAACCAACACATAACTAACTGAATATTTAAGGTTAAAGCTTCCAAAATAACCTAAACAAAATATCTGAATAAAATTAGGTTCATTATGAATAGTTTGCTACTAAAATAGTCTCTATGATGAAAGTCACTCCCGTGCGGTCTCAGACAGCTTCGTATCCATCACTGGCACCCCAATCGGGTTCGTTAACTGGCTCAAACGCTTGAAACGTTTGACCCTCCTCCGTCTCCTCGGTAGGCTAGGGGTCAGTACGTATGCACTAATAAACAAAGTAAACAGCAAGCACGAAATTTATAAATAAAATATGAGATCAATGTGAGTAATGATAGGTAATGATCATAAGAGAATAACAATGTGATAATGACGAAAAGAACGTATAACCTAAATCCAATCTACACAATTGAGCAAAATAATAATCACACAGAAGCAATGCCACTGTTTTGGGTGGTCAGCCCTAACTATATCAATCACGCCGGTGGTCATAAACCAATCAATAATCCGGAATACCGGTCAATCAATCAATTCGGATATTACAGTGTCCGCTCACATCGATGATCAGTCGTCCAATTACAACTGCAGTCATTCAATTATGACCCAATCGCTGTACATGTTTATATATCATAATAAAAAACCTAGTGATTTGTAAAGTTTGGACATAGAAACCTAGGTCAAAGTGAAGGGCTGGCTGCACAACAATCTACAATTGAATACCAATCAAATCATTCGAATAAACCTCCACAATATCCCAATCGATTGCCACGCCAGATCACGGTCCATATCCAATCAACATAGGATATACAACTAATAAACTAACATCAATCTCAATCATATATGCAAACCCAAAGGTCAAAGATAATCACAAGCCAATCCTAAGGTCAAACATAAAGTCTCGTACCTAACAACCACAGAAATCTCTAATAGATAAAAGATCAACGCATCTCTTCTCAATCAATAGTGCATAGACCCAATTAAGGGTTTTTCAATAAAGATGGGTTGAGCTCAAATCTATTAGGATTTCCCCGAGGTCATATCAGGTACTAAACCCCACGTTAGTAAGATACCGTGTGCCCGGACGGTATTTACTCAGTCCAAAGATCCAATTAATGAAGTATAAATATATAATATTAACCCATTAAAAATCAAAGATACCATTCAAAATTAATTTTTCAATAATAATGATAAATAACAATCTTAGTTTATAATTTTAGAAAAACCGGAGGACTCCATCCAAAATATTTTGGAAAAATTACCATACGGACGTCCCAAAGCCCGACATTTGCCCAATAACAGTAGAAAGAGTAGAAATTTTCGGATAGAAGTTCGTACATAAAAGGACGCCAGAAGTGTGACGGTCTTATCCTTTAGCCTGCGATATCCTAGGGCTATAGGATATCACAGCATGCGATATCCTAGGGCCGTAAGATATCGCACCGTTACCTACTCCCACCCGTACAGATATAACATTTTTTCACCATGAGGAACTGAAGACCTCTGTTTCATCTTCTCCATTTTTTGCTTGTGGGTTCCTATAAGATATTACCATTCCATCTTCTTTCATCCGTAGTTTATACATTTTATTCCAGGTATGTGGACCATATAATTCCTATAGGATATTACCATTCCATCTTCTCACTCTTGGTGTCACAGATAATGATGGCAAAGATGCAATCTTTGTCTTTGACCACCTGATTAGCTGGGTATGGTCCACGGTCTCGAAGGGTCCTATATGCTTCAATCCTAAGCATAGCCTCATTGGTCACCTTGGTTAGCCCATACTGCTTAATAAGGGGGCACATGTTGTTCAGGCTCCCAAAGAAGAGGCAATGTATGTCACTGAACCCACAAAATAACATGCACCACCCCAATCAACAAAACCTTTATATATATATAAAAGACAAACAAGATTCTTCTTTCTCCCACTAAAACCCTACACAGTTGAAGATCCACGAAGTTGCAGCGAATGAAGAAGGAGAATGAAGTGGAAGGCAGTGTTCCTGCAATATCCATAGCAAAATGATGAGAAGAACATAGAGGGAAAACCATTGGAGGATCGAAGAAGATGATCATAAGAAAAAGGGGTTTTTACCGAGTTATCTCCGTCCCTCTTTCATCTAGGTTGAGAATGGAGGAGGTGAATTTTTTACAGAGTTACATATAGATGTAGGATATCGAACGGTGCGATATCCTACGGTTCTAGGATATCACATACTGGGATATCCTACAACCCTAGGATATTGCAAGGTAAAGGGTAAGACCGTCACACTTGCGGCGTCTTTTTATGTACGAACTTCTATCCGGAAATTAATTTCTAGTCTCTCATCTGTTATAGGACAAATATCGGGTTTTGGGCCATCCATACGGTAATCTTCCCAAGCATTTTCCACATTTAAATAGTCAAACAATTTGGATTTATAAAACAAACAGGGCCTTTTTTCTAATTTTAGAAACATAGGGGACAAGGTGATATAATAATAACCTACCTACCTCTAGGTTCTGTCGCAACAGAACTCTCCTCACTTTATTTTTGTTTTCAAAACATGCACAGGTCAAGCCATCCCTTCCGGAACCCACCTTCCAGAACGGTGTGGTTCCACGCCTGTCCATAAAGGCCACTTGGATCAGTGGGCCCCACCACTCTACTAAATGTAAAACAAGAACACCTCTACATTGAACCCATGTTCTGCAACAAGAGAACTCTCTTTATCAAAATACACATACAAGACAAACCCTCTCCTATCCACAGACAAAATCGAGTTCTAATGGGAAGCTTCACGCCTGTAAAATTGGGGCATGTGGATAGTGGGCCCCACAGATCACCACCCCAGATCAAACAAGCATTCATGGTCGCCCAGCCATTTACGGCTAAATGAACGGACTAGATTGTAATCAGATCTTCCGATGGGTCCCACATCATCATTAAATGCAAATAAAATATCTTCAAGGTGACTCACGCCCCAGAATTTAGAAACAAAAGATGGTGGCCATATATGTGCAAGGTCTCATCACAAAAAGAGAAAATCAAACCTTAAGGGCATAAAAGGGGTTTTTACATGCATCCACATGCGAATCAAAGAGGAACACCGGCATTAAATCTACAAATTATAATTAGGTACTTGCATGAGGTCTGCGGTTGAGAGAGACGGTCTAGAATTCCTATTGCCAAAGCCCAAGGTGCTATCCCAGAGAAAAATTGGAAGAGAGAGAGAATTGTGTGTGAAAATAAAAGAATATGGTGGTGTTGTATAAATAGGGAATGAGAATAGTTGTGATCTGACTTAAAGTTTAGGGACATTTACTTCAAAAATCCCCTTAAATAGGGTAATTACAACTAAGGACCCTAAATTTTTATAATGACGGCCAAGGACCCCAGCCCAAATCATCTCTTTTTTTTTTCCTGTTTTGGCCTTTTTTGTTGATGTCAACATAACCAATTCCCTATTCTGTCATGAGTAATATTTGTTGACATCAACAAAACATTCGTCGCATCAATATAAAATTGTGTTGACATCAACAAAAATGCCTAGTTATTACAATCAGTGACCCTGCAAATTTGTTGACGTCGATAGAAGATTCGTCGACATCAACTTAAAATTGTGTTGACGTCAACAAAAATGCTCAATTAACAGCATGAGTGACCCTATAAATTTCTTGACGTCGACAGAAGATTCATCAACATCAACATTAAATTGTGTTGACGTCAACAAAAACACCCAATTAGCACCATGAGTGACCCTGTGAATTTGTTGACGTCAACAGAAGATTCGTCATCATCAACATAAAATTGTGTTGACGTCAACAAAAACGCTCAGTTAGCACCATGAGTGACCCTGTGAATTTGTTGACGTCGACAGAAGATTCGTCGACATCAATATAAAATTGTGTTGACGTCAACAAAAACGCCCAGTTAGCACCATGAGTGACCCTGTGAATTTGTTGACGTCGACAGAAGATTCATCGACATCAACATAAAATAACCTATTTTGCAATTTTAATCTTGCACCACTGATTGCGATTTCCGCAAGTATACGGTTGTCTCAAGTAATATAGACTATGGAAGTCCGAATATCGTTCCCACAAGGATTGTTACAAGGAAACTAATAATGATCAATGAAAAGGAGTATCAACTCAAATATAGCTAACAAATACAAATGAAAATAACAAAAACAATGGAAACAAAAAAACAATAACAAGGAAAATAAAAAAAATGCAAACTAAAAGAAAACAAGAACTAGATAAATAGATGTTAGTAAAAATAGAAAAAATCAAGTGAGAACAAGCTAAGTAACAAGTTAGTAACAAAGTTAATGACAAAAAAAAAAATAACAAGGTTAATACAAGAACAATGAAGAAATGTTAGATAGATCAAATCAATAAGTGTGTGAAAATAACAAGTGAAAGATAGAAAATGAGTGGATAGAGATAAAGAAATATGCTAAAGTAGTGTAAAATCAAATGTGGAATTGATGGTGTGAATATAGAAATGGAGTGTGAGAATCAAAACAAGTGAATAAGTGTGTGAGAAAGTGAATAGAATCAAACTAAAGTAAGTAAAACAAGAAACAAGCAATACTAATGGATGATTGAATCATCTAAGAATCCACTAAGTGACACTAATCCAACACTAATGCTATTTTTTTTCCAAAAAAAGAATACTCAAATCTAATTACAAATCAATGCTTAGATTTGGAAAATATAACTTTAAAGCTCTAAGATAGAAATTAACAATCTAATAGCTAAGATTTTCTTCCATTCATAAAAGAATAGATTCCTAATGACTATCTATCAAAAGTACGCATAAACCATCAAAAGATATTAACTCCTAAGCATGATTTACCAAACCTAAGCATAGATAGTAAAAAGAATGCAAATATAGAAACTAAGCATGGAAGGTTGCACAATGCAATGAAGAAAAATCTACTCTAACATATTAAGAACATAAACAAGGGAATTAAAATAAAGAGCATAAGCAAAAGAAATATGATCAACTTAGCTTCACCTAGAAGATCCAATCAAAGGGATTAGCCACCCATTGGAGAAGATAAAACTTTCAATTCCATTCCAAATCTTAAATTTTTACAAGGCTTTCCTCACTTTCTCTCTACAATTGCTCTCAATTACATGAAAAGCTTAAGTAAAGAGGAGGAGGCTCTCCTTGCTTGTGTGTTCGATGCCTAGAGCTCCTTTCCTTATATAGAAACATTTGCCTTGTTCTCTTTTGATTTCTTTCCGATGTGGGACTAGACAAGAATGGAAATATGAACATATGAATGTCATTTTCGAGCTAGAAAATAGTTCCTAGATTAATATACGATTTCGACCCCCAAAACGTCCGAATTGGGAAAAATGTCGTGAAATATGATTTGTAGATCTTAGAATAAGCTTTCCAATGCTTCTAAGATCACCTCAATCGGACACCCGAGTAAAAAGATATGGTCAAAATACCATACCAGGTCTTTCATTTTTCTTCTTATTGTTGGCCTAACTTTGTCATCTCTTCATCCAATTGTCTTCCAAACTTATCCTTACTCTCTTTAACTTTTGAATCTCAATTTTAATCTTCAAATTAATCTTCAATTAACACCTACAATGAGAAATTAACATAATTGAGAGTATTTTTTAACATATTTTGTATGGAAGCCATTGGAACTCATATAAATGCATACAAATGGCCATCTATAATGGAAAGATATGAGCAAAGCATGATGGGGAGGAAATTTATTATTTTTATGCTAAAAATAGTGTTTTAAGTTCTTTTATCTTTGAAAACTCATAAAATAATGCTATGAAAGTGTATCTTTTGTGAACTCATTACACCCCCAAACCTACATTTTGCTAGTCCCGAGCAAAATAAAAGAAAACTAACTAAATGCGGAAAACGATAAAAAAAATCCTAACTCACTTTCATAGGAATCGCGGCTGCACTTAGCTCATGCAACAAGCCATTTAAACCCCTAAGTTTCCCTTACTGGACGAGTTTTGTCTCGTGAGGGTTTTCAGCGAATAAATCCCATAAAAATTTTTTATTTATATCCTCGGGTTTTTAGCAAGCTAATAAAATTGAGAGAAAGTTTTGAACACTATCCAATTGCTAAGAAACTTTCAATGATGCTCAAGTCCCAGAGTGTATTTGAGCGAGTTTAGCCAACACTTGTGCGGTTTTGGGTTATGAGAAAACACAACTTTGATCACCTTCTAAATCCATTCGTTTTGACTCAAGCCTCACAGTCATACTCTCGGAAATAAAATCGCTTAGATTTTTTGACTTATCACTCTATATGTGAGTATTGGCAAGGCAAAAGGACTAACATATCTTTTGAGAACAAAGATTTTTTAAAGAATTTATCTCATGGAAAGAACAACCATTTTAACTGAGGGTGAAAATGTTCATTTAACTTCTCACTTGTTGAACATCCTAACTTTTCCTGAAATCCAATAGTTCTTTTATTGGTTGTAATGGGGTTAGGGGAAATGGTTTGGTAAAATAATGGAAAATGAGGTTTTAGGGTTTCTGAGAAGGTAAAGTCTTAAGTTTTCTTTGAAGGATTTTTCTTTGATTCCTCTTCACCTTTTTTTTTTAGTTCTTTGTTTTCTTGTCTTCCCATGAATTCCAACTTTCCTTTCTTTTTCTTTTTTCTTTCTTTTCTGTTCTTTTCTTTTTTTTTAGAAGACTTTTTCCTTTGATAGATCATGTGAAGTATCAACAATGCACACTTCCTTCTTTCTTCATCTTCCTTACACTTCTCAAAAACAATGGGTTGAAGGCTTTTTATTTGGGTGGAGAGGCTTTGGGAATTTTTAAGGAAAAATGCATAAAGGATAAAGGTTCAAAAAGGGTTACTATGGAAATATTTTTATGGGTAGGTTTTTAATGGCCATGGGGTTTTAATTGTAGATTGCCTATCATCACTTTTCCAAGTTTAGAAAGGTGCTCACAAGCTACAAGTCAAGGTTAGTTCGCAATTTTGATGACACCCTCAATGGTTGGAAAGAAATAGGCACTAATGAGATAAAAGAAATGTGCCGAAAACTACGAGTTTGAGTAGCTCTTCATTCTACTCGGAATTAGTGCAAAAGAGTCCTTACCCTGGAGGACTAGAAAGGCTCTACACTCAATTGGTTTAGTCTCTACTAGTGATTTGTCAGGGTCACTCAGATGTGCTCACTCTTCACTTAGACTACACTTCATGTGGCTAAATGTGCAAAAATATTTCCAAGACTTGATTTTGTGACACTCTTTTTAGGATTTGGATAGTATACTAAACTAAGATATCGAAACTTATTAACAAGCTAAAATCCCATGGAAATTTTTGGATTTTGTTTTGAGAAAAAAAAATTTTGAATTTTTTTTAAAATCTAAATATTTACAGGCAAATACATGTGTGCAATGCAGTGCAACACCCCCAAACCTAAACCGAACATTGTCCTCAATGATATGCAATGCAAAATGTGAAATGATAAATGGACAAGGAAAAAAAAATTGGAATGCCATACCATGGGTTGATGCAAAAAATGATTATTGAGTTACCTACCTACCAGCTCTAAATTTCACGTTGTCAGCTCGAAGTGACCCTGAAAATTACTCATGCAATTTACACAGGGTCCTGAAGAAGGGTTTCTTCGACATCCTTGTCCTTAAGCTCCAGAAAAGGTTTCAACCTCTGGCCATTGACTTTAAAAACATTCCCATTCTTGGGGTTCTCAATCTCAACTGCCCCATGAAAATAGACAGTGCGCACAATGAAGGGTCCAGTCCAATGGGATCTCAGTTTTCCTGGAAAGAGATGCAGGCGAGAATTATACAGAAGAACTTTCATGCCTGGTTGAAAGGATTTCCTCAAAATAGATTGATCGTGGTTTTTCTTCATCCGATCCTTATAAATCTTGGCATTCTCATAGGCGTCATTTCTAAGTTCCTCCAGCTCATTGAGATGCAACTTGCGCAGGTTACCGGCTTTAGCTAAATCAAAATTGAATATTTTGATGGCCCAGTAAGCACTATGTTCCAATTCTACCGGCAGATGATATGCTTTCCCAAAGACCATTCGATATGGAGACATTCCGATCGGGGTCTTATAGGCAGTCCGATAAGCCCATAAAGCATCTGTCAATCTCGAAGACCAGTCTTTTCGGGTAGGACTGACTGTCTTTTTCAAGATTTGCTTTATTTGCCTATTGGACACTTCCACCTGTCCGCTAGTCTGTGGGTGATACGGAGTAGCAACCTTATGAGTGATAAAATATTTTTTCATCAGATTCTCGAAGGTGCTATTACAAAAATGACTCCCACCATCACCGATAATCGCCCTGGGGGTACCAAATCTAGAAAATATGTTTTCTTTAATAAATTTGATAACCACGTGACGATCATTCTTTCTAGTTGGAATCGCCTCTATCCATTTGGAGACATAATCTACAGCAAGCAAAATGTATAAGTTGCCGAAGGAACTCGGAAATGGACCCATGAAGTCTATGCCCCAAACATCAAAAATTTCCACAATAAGCATAGGATTTAAAGGCATCATGTTCCTCCGCGTAATTCTGCCTAATTTCTGGCAACGCTCATAGTGCAAACAAAACGTGTGACAACCCTTGAAAAGAGTGGGCCAGTAAAATCCGCATTGCAACACCTTTGCAGCGGCCTTCCTAGAACTAAAATGCCCACCACAGGCGTGGTCATGGCAGAAGGATATCACACTTAAAAAGTCCTTTTCTGGAATGCATCTCCTAATGATCTGGTCCGGACAATACTTGAACAGATATGGGTCATCAAAGAAGAAATGCTTAACCTCAGACAAAAACTTAGACCTATCTTGTTTGGACCAGTGATCGGGCATTTGTCCAATGACCAGGTAGTTAACGATATCCGCAAACCAATGGAAATGGGAGACACTCAGCAACTGTTCATCCGGGAAACTCTCACTCAATGGGATGCTCTCATGCTCGTGGTTAGTAGGTAATCAGGAGAGATGATCGGCTACAACATTTTCAGAACCTATCTTGTCCCGAATCTCAAGGTCAAACTCTTGTAGCAACAGAATCCACCTAATCAAACGGGCTTTCGCATCTTTTTTCATCAATAGGTACCTAAGGGCTGAATGATCGATGTAAACTATGACCTTAGACCCAATCAAGTAGGGTCTAAACTTCTCCAGGGCAAAGACGGCAGCTAACAGCTCTTTCTCTGTGGTTGTGTAATTCAGCTGAGCGTTATTCAAGGTCCTACTGGCATAATATATGACATGGGGTGATTTGTTCACTCTCTGTCCTAACACAGCCCCAAGAGCATGGTCAGAAGCGTCACACATGAGTTCAAAGGGAATTGTCTAATCAGGTGGCTTTATTATCGGAGTAGAGGTCAACTCCTTTTTCAATTGTTCAAATGCTTGTAGACAAGGTTCATTGAAGACAAAAGGCACATCCTTAGATAACAGATTGCACAAGGGTGCAGCCATCCTGCTAAAATTCTTAATGAACCGTCTATAAAAACCTGCATGGCCCAAGAAAGATCTGATATTCTTCACCATTTTTGGCAGTGGCAGGTTGGAAATGAGTTCAATTTTGGCCTTGTTGACCTCGATGCCATTCTCGGAAATAACATGGCCCAGGACAATTCCTCTTTTCACCATGAAATGACACTTCTCCCAATTCAAAACAAGATTCTTCTCTTGACATTTCACTAAAATAAGGTTCGGGTGATGCAAACATTCTTGGAAACTACTTGTCACACCCCGAAACCGGGCCCTGCAGTGATCCGACCTCGGGGTGCGAAATTTTGGGATTAATTTGAAACTTTTGTTGCATTTCCAAAGATCCGCGTGAATGAGGATAATCAAATTCCATCACTATCAGAATATATTTTCGCGGAAGCTAACCATGGTGTTACGACCCGAAATCCGTGGCCATCGAGTTCCGTGTTGCACTCAACCAATAACATAAAGCCAACAAATGAGCAGACTGGTACAGATGACAAATCACAGAACACTGAGCTGGTAGTAACAAGACTATTTATTTCCCACATATTCAAGTTACAATTAACAAATGTTTTAATTACAAACCCAAAGACCAAGGCTAACAAAGCCATACAAATAAACCACTAAATAACATACTACCCCAAGTGTTTAGATACGAACTCCGGTGCCGAACTTGACATCTAAATGATATCAATGGGCAGCCTCTCGCGTCAGACCGACGGTTCCACCGCCTCCTCCGATCAAACA
The DNA here is from genome assembly GCA_012931725.1 of Litsea cubeba. Taxonomy (NCBI): domain Eukaryota; kingdom Viridiplantae; phylum Streptophyta; class Magnoliopsida; order Laurales; family Lauraceae; genus Litsea; species Litsea cubeba. The sequence continues at coordinate 70,022,939 of CM022949.1, forward strand.
CCTAAAAACAGAAAGAGAGGAAACTGGCACCAAACAAACAGGGTCAGACACGACGGTCTGACAGGTAAATAAACAAGTAATATGAAACAAAAAGGACATTCATAAAACCTTATGGAATCATTGTAAAACCAATTAAAGAGTCTAAACAATAATAGCATTAAAGCATGATAAAATGATCGAAAGACCGAACATAAATATCAAAGCAAATAAACGGACAGATCCTGAGCATAAATATCTTAAAAAGATAATAGCCTGCATAAAACATTTAATAATTGGAAATACATTTAAAATACTGAATAATAGAGACAATACGATGAAAGATCGATATCATAAACATTAACAAATTCCAAGAATATAATGAGTATGAACAAATAAGAATCATAAAATAAATTAATAAACAGATAAAACATTGGCAACCACACATAGCTATATTCTCCTATTACCGAAGTAACAAGAGCAGACAGAACCGTAGCCACTACACGTGGGACCGGAGGTAGAATCAGAACAGTAGCCATACAAATGGGACCGGCAGATCAAAATCAGAACCGTAGCCGCTACGCGTGGGACCGGCAGATAGGAACCGTTGCCATGGTCGGTACAGACAGAATCCAAGCTGCAGCTGGCGGACAAATTAAAGATCCCAAGCCGGGTGATCAGCCCGACAAGGGGACCTAAGCCTAGTGGTGCCTTTAGTTTTGAAAACTTGAACCAATACAAATCAAAATACTAATCCATTTTGGCTCATGGGCTCACACCACCGGGCTCTGGCCCCATCTCGCCTCGAGGTTTTATTTTTGAAATCATAGTCTCTTTGGCTCAGGGGCTCGTACTACAAAGCTCTGGCCCCGTCTTGCCTCGAGGTTTTATTTTCAAAATACTAATCTTATCGATGAAATCCCGAATGTGGCGAACCACTCCAATCTCCTTCCAAATCGATTCGGAGAAAACATACGAATTTTTCCAGGGTAAACCACTCAAATACACATTAAAGTGATTTGCATAAAACTATGTGATCACTCATTTCGAACATGGAAAACCATATGATTTTATAACGAATCACCGATGTTATTCAAATTAGTTCACCGAAGAATACAAATACATATACCTTCTCTGACTTGAAATGGAATGGATAGTGGAGAATGACTTAATGACTTACCAAGGAACCATCTCAATACACATTTAACATTTAAACATTGATTAATAAAGAGTGTGTTTGATGCCAATGAAAATCCACAACATTTAAATGATAAAGTACGCATTGAGACTTGAAAGATTCCCGGGTAACTTTACATACGCTCATTCTCTCATTGATCCCATTCCAATTTCACAAATTCCAAGTATCACAAATAATCCCAAACTTTCATGGGCTTCCAAGCATTAAAAAGAAGATTAGCGGGCCTCAAAGTAAAGAGCAAAGAAGGCTAATACAGACCTCAAACAAGTTTAGAAAAAGCCCAAGGATCAGCCTTAAATCAGGCAAAAAAAATTATTCAAAAAGACCCTCAAACCAGGCCCTAAAAAGGGCCCAGAACTGGGCTGGGTCCGCTCGAGCGACCCTGGGCTCGCTCAAGCGAGGCCCATCCAGAGCCTGGTCTGCTCGAGCGGCCCACTGGGTCGCTCGAGCGGACTGGGCTCTGTCCCAGTCCGATCCAAGTGCAGAAATGCACATTTTTTTTTCCATTTTCTGATTTTCCTTTTTCCTTCATCCTTTCTCACAAGATTTCCACAAATATTTGGACTCCTCTTCTATTTTAATTACATTAAAACACAAATTCACTAAATCATTCCAATTAATCCCAATCAATCATATAAGAACAAGCTTTCTTCATTCAACAAGATTCTAGATTTTGGGAGTATAAAGAGTTGAACCAAAAGAAACCAATGAAAGAGTAAAGACTTATATTCTAACAAGAATCCAAATCTTAAGTGAAGTATACATAAACATTGTTCAAATCATTAGAAGACTAAATCCATAAAAAGGAGAACAAGAAGTAGAATGAAATTACTCATAAAAGTCATTCATATTATACACAAGCATCAAATTAGCTGAATATTCACTTGCCTTGGGTCAAGAGATTCACAAAATCACTCCAAACACAAATCTCTAAGGTCCAAGGTCTTCCATCTACAAAAGCCCCAAAACAAACCAAGAGAAACCCTAACAATCATTTTCAAAACTCCATGAAAACCCTTTGCATAAATGAGGAAAATACTCCAAACGGTTTGAAAAACAAGGATCTCAAGTAAGAAATGCCATTGCTAACCTTTGGGTGTTCCAAATAAGAAGAAATGCATGGAAAAGTGGTCTCTCCTAGCTCAAATCTCTTGCAAATGGGTTCTTTGGAAAGCTTGAATGGAGAGGAAGAACCTTAGGAGATCAATCCTCCAAGAAAACTCCAAGAAATGAGTGTTTCAGATGAGAGAGAAAGTGGTTGGAAGAGAGGGAAAAACCCTTGCTCCAAAACATGGAGGAGAAGATAGAATGAAGGAGAAGAAGAGAGTCCTCTCTTATAAGATGGGTTTTGTGGGTCCCAATCTTCACAAGGCTAAAAATGGCATTTGCGGGCCCCAAATGAAAACGACGAAGAAGACAAAAATGATCAACGAAATTTTTACTTTCCAAAAAGTATACTTTTCCCAATTTCTGAAACTTTCGAAATTCATGGACAGATTTAGCATGAAAAGTCAATTTTGCCCTTTTTCTCGAAAAACGCATTTTCTGATCATCAAATCATAATGGTCGAAACATGAAAGTTGTTAAACTTAATGAGATGAGTCAAAACACACCAAATTCGGAATTTTCAGAAATCAAAAGTAATTTCTCATAAAATCACATATCATATGGACCGGGTCAAACCAAAGTCAACGGTCTTCAAAATCTCCAAGGCTATGGAAAAATCTAGTCAAACCCAAAAACAAAGTCAAACCAACTCAAATCTCGCTTAAAAAGCTAAACCATGATTAAAACAATACTAAACAGAGAAATTGGGGGTCGGGGTCTTACATCCTCCCCCCCTTAGAACCCATTTGGTCCTCCAAATGGTCTAAACCAAATCAAAAACAAAAACCCAAAAGACAAAATAAAATACTGACACCCTACGCTAAACCTCGGCAACTGAGATACCCTCTGATCAAACCTGACGTTGAGATGCGCCTGCAAACAACATTCTGATTCGGTTGAAGGCTTCACACTGTTCCACACATTTGCTTGAAAACATACTTCTCTGACTAGACTAGAGTTCAACAATTCTTCTAATCATCCTTGGTGTCATCTGTCGTTCGTGTACTGGATCACTTCTTTTACTTAACTTGTCAGTCACTGTCAGTCCAAGAAACTGCAAGTTCTACCTCTTTTTATCACTTTGGAATTCTGTGCCTTAAGTCCTTCAAAGCTGTACACGGTGCTCCCGATGCTTGTACGAAGATGTGATCGTAGACATGTTTTCTCTGAAATAATCTCTATTCCGGAAAAATTCTGAAATTCCATATGTTTGCTCTAACTATGTTTCTCGAATGCATCATCGGCTTCTGGCCTCCAAGTGTATCATCAATCCTTCTTCGTTTTGAAATTACAAACTCCAAATTCTATAGGTCTCCTGTCACTGACTTGGTCTGCTACAACCCAGATGTCACACTGCTATAAAGCAGATGTTAAACTGCCATAACCTGCTGAGCTGTTCTGTGTCAAAACTTCGCATGGCTTGCCTCTTAAGATTTCACTCTTCCAGTCTTCTACCCTTGACATGTAAAGTCGACCTTGGAATTCCAATCTGTGTTCACAACTCCATATTCCAAATCTTTCTGTGCTGTACTCAGAATTCTTGCCCACATCTGATTCTATCTACTTGTTCTTGATCTTCTGCTTGATACTATGTCATCAACAAAATAAACATGCCAAGCTGGCATCATTCCCTGATAAGTTGAAACTTTCAATCCAAGTCTTGAATGATGTTTACTCTCTCATAGATCCAACTTTGTCCCCAACTGAACCAGTACACGTCCTGACATCCATCAACCCTTCAATTCTCACACTTCCAACTCCAGCCATAAGCTATCACCACTCATTCCATTCAATGCAAAACAAATCTTAAAACCTTACACATAATGACTAAAATAATTACTTAGCTAAATTTCATCATTTTAAAACATAGTAGAAACTGAGCCTCCAAATTGTCAAATAAAGCTTAATAAATAAAGTTTATCAAAGTTTGAATATGAAACAACATTATTCGTTTTGAAATTCATATTTTCACAACCCAACAAATCATTGAAATACTCAACAATTTTAAATCAGGATTTCAAAAATAAATCAGGTTCATATAGTATGACTATACATCAAATTTTGTTGAAATCTGAGTGTTTAATTAAACACTAAACCTTGTTGAAATCTGAACTCATTTGTTCATAAAAATCTTGCGGAAATCTAAACAAAGTCGAGCGTTAAAACAAATGTAGGAAATCTGCATATAATCTAAACACAAAACCCTTAGGAAATTCATTTTGCATAGCCAAAGAAGATGAATCAATGAAATAGAAATTTCACATCGTACTTTGAAAGAGAAACACAATTCTAGTTACCTGTTTTTAAAGATCAGTTTATCCACTAGTCTCTACAATCCATCATTAAAAACACCCATCCATTTCTAACCAAACATACACAAAATTTTGAAATCTTTAAGGTTTTGAAATGTGGATGTCAACATTTAAGAAAATTAAAACAAGAGCAAAATTTCGAGATCATTGTAAAACAATATCTTAAGAAGATTAAACATAATTCATTGTTTAAACATTGCAAGAATAAGTCATAGACATTAAGGAAAAACATAACAAAAGATGAAAACATCACGAAAACCATTCTCACCAAGAAAAGGGACATCACATTAACTGAGGTATTCACTTGCATCTGCATGTTGTCCAATCCAATATCCTGTAAGTCGGTAAAGCCCACAACGTTTCCTTTGCCACCGAAAATTGTCTTGACTATAACTAACATCCACTTGGTATTACCGCTGAATCAACTACACTGGCTAAGCTGCAAGTTACGGAAATCCTCAACCAAAACTATGACAAGGCTCATTGAATCCGGAAAATTTCTTGTACTAACTTCTAGTCTTACTAACTAAGAATCACTTCTCCCTTCATAAAATCAATAGCTGATATGCCTTTTGCAGTCCTTCATCTTGGAAAGATGGTCTGAGTTCACCCAAAAATCTACATTTACTTACCTTGGTACGCTGCATGATGATCTTCGATTAGCTGAAAGGGGATCTTCGAATACTGCTCAAATTTTACTTTGGCGGGCAATTGCACATGTCTTCTCTTATTAACCACAATGAAGATGCTGAAGGCTGAAAGTCTGCTGATGTTCTCCGAAAACAACATACTAAGTCCACAGGGTTCTCAGTCTCCGACACAAGCACAGACAAAATACACCGAACAAGAGTATGGAGACTTTAGATTCTCCACCACTAAGGAGGAAATTTGGTCGTCCAAATCTCCTAACAACAAGAACAAAAAGGAAAGACAAGCAAAGTCTCCCGAACTGAAAGAAAACCCGACTCAAATTCAAAGAAACAAAGACAAGAGAAAACAAATCGACACAATCTAACGAATCCTCACCACACGTCTTAATGTCTCTAGAGTATTTTATTTCGGAGTAACTAACCAGCTCTGATACCAAATCTGTCACACCCCGAAACTGGGCCCTGCAGTGATCCGACCTCGGGGTGCGAAATTTTAGGATTAATTTTGAAACTTTTGTTGCATTTCCCAAGATCCGCGTGAATGAGGATAATCAAATTCCATCACTATCAGAATATATTTTCGCGGAAGCTAACCATGGTGTTACGACCCGGAATCCGTGGCCATCGGGTTCCGTGTCGCACTCAACCAATAACATAAAGCCAACAAATGAGCAGACTGGTACAGATGACAAATCACAGAACACTGAGATGGTAGTAACAAGACTATTTATTTCCCACATATTCAAGTTACAATTAACAAATGTTTTAATTACAAACCCAAAGACCAAGGCTAACAAAGCCATACAAATAAACCACTAAATAACATACTACCCCAAGTGTTTAGATACGAACTCCGGTGCCGAACTTGACATCTAGATGATATCAATGGGCAGCCTCTCGCGTCAGACCGACGGTTCCACCGCCTCCTCCGATCAAACACCTAAAAACAGAAAGAGAGGAAACTGGCACCAAACAAACAGGGTCAGACACGACGGTCTGGCAAGTAAATAAACAAGTAATATGAAACAAAAAGGACATTCATAAAACCTTATGGAATCATTGTAAAACCGATTAAAGAGTCTAAACAATAATAGCATTAAAGCATGATAAAATGATCGAAAGACCGAACATAAATATCAAAGCAAATAAACGGACAGATCCTGAGCATAAATATCTTAAAAAGATAATAGCCTGCATAAAACATTTAATAATTGGAAATACATTTAAAATACTGAATAATAGAGACAATACGATGAAAGATCGATATCATAAACATTAACAAATTCCAAGAATATAATGAGTATGAACAAATAAGAATCATAAAATAAATTAATAAACAGATAAAACATTGGCAACCACACATAGCTATATTCTCCTATTACCGAAGTAACAAGAGCAGACAGAACCGTAGCCACTACACGTGGGACCGGAGGTAGAATCAGAACAGTAGCCATACAAATGGGACCGGCAGATCAAAATCAGAACCGTAGCCGCTACGCGTGGGACCGGCAGATAGGAACCGTTGCCATGGTCGGTACAGACAGAATCCAAGCTGCAGCTGGCGGACAAATTAAAGATCCCAAGCCGGGTGATCAGCCCGACAAGGGGACCTAAGCCTAGTGGTGCCTTTAGTTTTGAAAACTTGAACCAATACAAATCAAAATACTAATCCCTTTTGGCTCATGGGCTCACACCACCGGGCTCTGGCCCCATCTCGCCTCGAGGTTTTATTTTTGAAATCATAGTCTCTTTGGCCCAGGGGCTCGCACTACAAAGCTCTGGCCCCGTCTTGCCTCGAGGTTTTATTTTCAAAATACTAATCTTATCGATGAAATCCCGAATGTGGCGAACCACTCCAATCTCCTTCCAAATCGATTTGGAGAAAACATACGAATTTTTCCAGGGTAAACCACTCAAATACATGTTAAAGTGATTTGTATAAAACTATGCGATCACTACTTTCGAACATGGAAAACCACATGATTTTATAACGAATCACCGATGTTATTCAAATTAGTTCACCGAAGAATACAAATACATATACCTTCTCTGACTTGAAATGGAATGGATAGTGGATAATGACTTAATGACTTACCAAGGAACCATCTCAATACACATTTAACATTTAAACATTGATTAATAAAGAGTGTGTTTGATGCCAATGAAAATCCACAACATTTAAATGATAAAGTGCGCATTGAGACTTGAAAGATTCCCGGGTAACTTCACATACGCTCATTCTCTCATTGATCCCATTCCCATTTCACAAATTCCAAGTATCACAAATAATCCCAAACTTTCATGGGATTCCAAGCATTAAAAAGAAGATTAGTGGGCCTCAAAGTAAAGAGCAAAGAAGGCTAATACAGACCTCAAACAAGTTTAGAAAAATCCCAAGGATCAGCCTTAAATCAGGCAAAAAAAATTATTCAAAAAGACCCTCAAACCAGGCCCTAAAAAGGGCCCAGAACTGGGCTGGGTCCACTCGAGCGACCCTGGGCTCGCTCAAGCGAGGCCCATCCAGAGCCTGGTCCGCTCGAGCGGCCCACTGGGTCGCTCGAGCGGACTGGGCTCTGTCCCAGTCCGATCCAAGTGCAGAATTACACTTTTTTTTTTCCATTTTCTGATTTTCCTTTTTCCTTTATCCTTTCTCACAAGATTTCCACAAATATTTGGACTCCTCTTCCAATTTAATTACATTAAAACACAAATTCACTAAATCATTCCAATTAATCCCAATCAATCATATAAGAACAAGCTTTCTTCATTGAACAAGATTCTAGATTTTGGGAGTATAAAGAGTTGAACAAAATGAAACCAATGAAAGAGTAAAGACTTATATTCTAACAAGAATCCAAATCTTAAGTGAAGTATACATAAACATTGTTCAAATCATTAGAAGACTAAATCGATAAAAAGGAGAACAAGAAGTAGAATGAAATTACTCATAAAAGTCATTCATATTATACACAAGCATCAAATTAGCTGAATATTCACTTGCCTTGGGTCAAGAGATTCACAAAATCACTCCAAACACAAATCTCTAAGGTCCAAGGTCTTCCATCTACAAAAGCCCCAAAACAAACCAAGAGAAACCCTAACAATCAATCATTCTCAAAACTCCATGAAAACCCTTTGCATAAATGAGGAAAATACTCCAAACGGTTTGAAAAACAAGGATCTCAAGTAAGAAATGCCATTGCTAACCTTTGGGTGTTCCAAATTAGAAGAAATGCATAGAAAAGTGGTCTCTCCTAGCTCAAATCTCTTGCAAATGGGTTCTTTGGAAAGCTTGAATGGAGAGGAAGAACCTTAGGAGATCAATCCTCCAAGAAAACTCCAAGAAATGAGTGTTTCAGATGAGAGAGAAAGTGGCTGGAAGAGAGGGAAAAACCCTTGCTCCAAAACGTGGAGGAGAAGATAGAATGAAGGAGAAGAAGAGAGTCCTCTCTTATAAGATGGGTTTTGTGGGTCCCAATCTTCACAAGGCTAAAAATGGCATTTACGGGCCCCGAATGAAAACGATGAAGCAGACAAAAATGATCAGCGAAATTTCTACTTTCGAAAAAGTATACTTTCCCCAATTTCTGAAATTTTCAAAATTCATGGACAGATTTAGCGTGAAAAGTCAATTTTGCCATTTTTCTCGAAAAACGCATTTTCTGATCATCAAATCATAATGGTCGAAACATGAAAGTTGTTAAACTTAATGAGATGAGTCAAAACACACCAAATTCGGAATTTTCAGAAATCAAAAATAATTTCTCATAAAAACACATATCATATGGACCGGGTCAAACCAAAGTCAACGGTCTTCAAAATCTCCAAGGCTATGGAAAAATCTAGTCAAACCCAAAAACAAAGTCAAACCAACTCAAATCTCACTTAAAAAGCTAAACCATGATTAAAACAATACTAAACAGAGAAATTGGGGGTCGGGGTCTTACACTACTCCCATGGATCGAAAAATCGTCCATAAACACCTCTAAGAATCGCTCGACCATGTCCGAAAATATGCTCATCATACACCGTTGAAATGTTGCAGGTGCATTGCATAGCCTAAAAGGCATGCGCCGGTAGGCGAATGTACCGAAAGGACATGTGAAAGTTGTCTTGTCCTGGTCCTCGGGTGCTATGGGTATCTGATTATAGCCTGAGTATCCATCAAGGAAACAATAAAAGGCATCACCGGCTAGTCTCTCAAGCATTTGGTCCATAAATGGGAGGGGAAAATGGTATTTATGGGTGGCCGAGTTTAACTTTCTATAGTCAATGCACACTCGCCAGCCCGTCTGGGTCCTTGTGGGCACTTACTCTTTTCCCTCATTCTTCACAACAGTTATCCCGGACTTTTTTGGCACAACATGGACTGGGCTCACCCATGAGCTGTCCGAAATAGGGTAAATGATACCTGAATCCAGTAGTTTCAGAACCTCCACTCTTACGACATCCTTCATTGATGGATTAAGATGCCTCTATGGTTCTCTGGAAGTTTTTGCATTTTCTTCCAAATGGTTCCGATGTTGAACCACAGATGGGCTTATTCCTTTTATATCAGCAATTGTCCAGCCTATAACCTCTTTGTGATCCATCAGGATCTCAATCAATTGTTGTTCCTGGACTTTTTCCAAGTCTGAGGCTATAATGACGGGGAGAGTTTCAGCTGGGCCCAAAAACACATACTTAAGGGTGTCAGGTAGTGGTTTTAGGTCGAGCTTGGGCGGTTCTTCAATTGATGGAACAGGTGGGGCAGCCGATGGAGTCAAGATCTCTGGCTTGAGTTGCCATTGACTCCTCTCAAAAGCAGGGGCAGAATCCAGTAACGCATTCACTTCTTTAATGTTATTCTCAACATCAATGTTACCTCCAAAATGTGCAAGACAGGCCTCTAGTGGGTCCTCACAAACTAATTGTGATCCTACACTCTCAATAAGCTCCTCTAGGTAACTCACCTCACAAATTTCATAATCACTCTCATCTCTGGGTTGCTTGCCAACGTTGAAAATGTTTATCTGGACTGTCATATTCCCAAATGATAGGTGCATCACACCATTTCGACAATTAATCAGGGCATTGGAAGTGGCAAGGAATGGTCTCCCTAAAATTACCGAGATCTTCATGACATTTCTGATTGGTGGTCGGGTATCAAGGACTACAAAGTCCACCGGGAAAACAAACTCACCTACCTTGATCAAAACATCCTCAACAACACCTTTGGGGTACCTAACTGAAGCATCAGCTAGTTGTAAGGTCACCTTGGTCAGTTTCAGCTCCCCCAAACCTAACTCCTTGTATATTGAATACAGGAGCAGGTTGACACTCGCACCCAAGTCCAACAAAGCCTGTTCTATGTGATGATCCCCTATTTGACAAGAAATTGTAGGACACCCAGGGTCCTTGTATTTGATCGGGGTTGAAGTGGTAATGATGGAACTGCATTGCTGGGCAAGAAAGGCTTTTTTCGGTACATTGGTTGTTCTCTTGAATGTGCATAAATCTTTGAGGACTTTGGCATAAGTCGGGATCTGTTGGATGGCTTCTAACAGTGGGATGTTAATTCTCACTTACTTGAACACTTCAAGGATCTTATCCAACTGGACATTATTTTTCATTTGACCTAGCCTCTGAGGGTATGGGGCCTTGGGAATAAAGGATCTAGGAGGGGGCTATGGGGCCTTGGGAATAAATGATCTAGGAGGGGGCTATGGGGCCTTGGGAATAAAGAATCTAGGAGGGGGCTCACTTGGTGAGGCAACTCCTACTGGTTTCTCAGGTTCCTTAGTAGGCTCTGGGTCCTTCTTTTGTTCCTCAAATTCTTCTTCCAAAACTACATGCTCCCTCCTCACTTGGGTCCGTTCAAATTGCCTAAGGTCCTCTTCTGGTGTGTCAGCCTCCCTTGAGGCCATTCTACGGGTGGTAACTGCATGCACTGCATTGACCTGCTCATGGATTTTGCCCTTGTCATCATGGACAACAAATTGGCCAGTTGAAGTTTGGCCTTTGGGGTTGGCTTCGGGCTGACTTGGAAAGGTACCCTTGTCTCTTTGAGCTATTGACCTGGCCAGCTGACTGACAGTGTATTCCAGCTTGGCAATGGAATGGGTATTGGCATTCAAATTCTGAGTAGTGCTTTGCTGGAATTGGAAGGTATTTTGGGCTAACATTTTCATTGTGTCCTCTAGAGAACTTATCTGCTAATTCTGGGGATTAAGATTCTGATAACCTTGGACCATGGGTGGTCCCTGTGACACTTGGGGTACTTGAGGCTTTTGGTATCCCGGAGGTGGCATATGCTCGGCCATTGGCCGAGAATGGTTTCCTTGGTGTTGTCCTTTGGTCCATAAAAAATTAGGATTATCCTTCTAACCAGGATTATATGTATTCAAATAAGGATCATACCTCGGCCGCTCATATCTAGCATTCTGGTAAAGTGCACTCACCTCCTCCATACTCCCACTTTGACTTTGACCAAAGAATGCTCTACATTGGGATCCAGGATAGGTAAAATCTCCACAATTGGTGCAGGGTGGGGCGGTAGGGTCACTAACTGCTTGGCTCATCTTTAATGATTCCAGGGTCTTTGTGGTGGTCTGCTGACAGGTCTGGTTCATTTCAAGGGCTTCTAATCTTCTTGTCAGCGTGGCCAATTTGGCATCAGCCTCGAATTTGGGTTCCACTCTATGCATGTCCCTTTTTTCTGCAACAATGGGTCTTTTGGGATCCTCTCTAATAGGTTCCCATTGGAGAGTGTCCTCAGCGACCTCCTCAAGGTATGTCCAGGCTTGGTCAGCTGTATTTTGAATGAAAACTCCATTGCAGAAGACTCCACCATGGTCTTGGTGGGATAGTCCAGTCCTTTATAAAGGATTTGGACTAGCCGAATATTTTCGAATCCGTGATGCGGGCATTGTAATAGTAAGTCTTTGAACCTTTCCATGTACTCATACATGGTTTCTCCCTCCAGTTGGTGGAAGTTGTTCAGGGTATGTCTAATGAAGGCCATTTTCTGTTTTGAATAAAACTTTTTATAAAATGCCTCGACTAGTCCCTCCCATGTGTTTATGGAATTAGCCTGTAGGGCGTAAAGCCATGCTTTCGCCTTCTCCTTCAGTGAGAATGGGAACAACCTAAGCTTAAGGGCTTCTTCAGACATATGATATACTTCATGGTCCCACAGATTTCCTCAAACTCTCTCACATGCTGATATGGGTTCTCATTTTCCACCCCTCGGAAAATTGGTAACATTTGGATTAAGCCGGATTTCAGCTCAAATGAGGCATTCGTGGTGGGTATGACGATGCATGAGGGCTAGGTAGATCGGGTTGGGTACATGTACTCCCTAAGAGTCATGGGTTGGGGGTGTGGGTTTCCGTCAGCCATTTCCTCAATGGCAATGGGGTCCGCGAAATTCTCAACAGGGATATCGAATAAATTGAAGCTCTCTAAACGACCCTGCACACGTAACCAATTGTGCATAAACTACCGCTCAACTCCGAAAGTGATGGTCCGCTCAAGTGATGAAGAACGATGATTAATGCTTAAACACAAACAAGCAAAACAAAATGATTTTGAAAGACAAACCAAACTATGCTTAAGTAAGGCTACCTAAGATTAGACTAGACAGCTCCTAACTGTGAAGAGTACACCTAGGCCTCCAATCCGGTCCTATGAAACGTAGTCGGCCAGGCAAGCCCCCAGGGGATTGGTGGGATCACGATGCGCGTGGCAAAGGTTCCACTTAAATACCAAACTCCTAGAACAGATGAACTGTCTCCCTTAAGGGACAAGGCTATTCTAGGCACCGATTTCCGTCAAGGAGCGCAAATGGTACAACCTTTGATGGTTTTCTCCTAATGAGCTCGTGTACTATGGTCACGTTTCTACTCAAATTTTATTAAAAGCTAAGGATTCCTAAGTAGTGAGGAAAATGAGTTCCTATGGGCAAGGAAATGGTGATGAAATCCAATCCTTATCTTGTTGGGGGTATGATTACCCTTACTAAGTGTGTGCTTTCCCAATTACTTTGTGCGTTTGAAAATGATTAAGCACTACAAAACAATTAAACAATCAAACAACCAACAAAATTAACCCACTAACGGGGGATGCGTGGGTGTATTGAAATACGCACCTCCCAAACTAGATTGGGGGAAGATCGATTGAAGTCGACCCAAGCCACCGACACCAATTTCGGTGTACGAACTTGGGGGGCTGAGACGGTATCGTCCAATCGTCCTCATTCCTTAATTATTACAATGCTTTGAAAAATTAAATGAACTTTAAAAATTATTACAAACTTGAAATGAATCCTAATACAAGATTTTCTAAGAAAGCAAATTAAATTCCTAAGTTAGAGTTCTTTGGTTGCTCTTTTCCTCTTTCCTTGCTCCAACAGCGGAATCCCTGAAAATACAAACAAGTAAAATGTGTAGAATCCGCAATGAAAACTAAACGAAAGAATAAAAATGCAACTAAGCTATATGAGAGTTGAAAATCCTTAAAATGAAAGATTCCTATGTACTTCAATCCCCGGCAACGGCGCCAAAAACTTGATTGCGATTTCTACAAGTATATGGTTGTCTCAAGTAATATAGACTATGGAAGTCCGAATATCGTTCCCACAAGGATTGTTACAAGGAAACTAACAATGATCTATGAAAAGGAGTATCAACTCAAATATAGCTAACAAATGCAAATGAAAATAACAAAAACAATGGAAACAAAAAAAAAATAACAAGGAAAATAAAAAAAAATGCAAACTAAAAGAAAACAAGAACTAGATAAATAGATGTTAGTAAAAATAGAAAAACTCAAGTGAGAACAAGCTAAGTAACAAGTTAGTAACAAAGTTAATGACAAAAAAAAAAAGAAGGTTAATACAAGAACAATGAAGAAATGTTAGACAGCTCAAATGAATAAGTGTGTGAAAATAACAAGTGAAAAATAGAAAATGAGTGGATAGAGATAAAGAAATATGCTAAAGTAGTGTAAAATCAAATGTGGAATTGATGGTGTGAATAGAGAAATGGAGTGTGAGAATCAAAACAAGTGAATAAGTGTGTGAGAAAGTGAATAGAATCAAACTAAAGTAAGTAAAACAAGAAACAAGCAATACTAATGGATGATTGAATCATCTAGAATCCACTAAGTGACACTAATCCAACACTAATGCTCTTCTTTTTTCCCAAAAAAGAATACTCAAATCTAATTACAAATCAATGCTTAGATTTGGAAAATATAACTTTAAAGCTCTAAGATAGAAATTAACAATCTAATAGCTAAGATTTTCTTCCCTTCATAAAAGAATAGATTCCTAATGACTATCTATCAAAAGTAAGCATAAACCATCAAAAGATATTAACTCCTAAGCATGATTTATCAAACCTAAGCATAGATAGTAAAAAGAATGCTAATATAGAAACTAAGCATGGAAGGTTGCACAATGCAATGAAGAAAAATCTACTCTAACATATTAAGAACATAAACAAGGAAATTAAAATAAAGAGCATAAGCAAAAGGAATATGATCAACTTAGCTTCACCTAGAAAATCCAATCAAAAGGATTAGCCACCTATTGGAGAAGATAAAACTTTCAATTCCATTCCAAATCTTAAATTTTTACAAGGCTTTCCTCACTTTCTCTCTACAATTGCTCTCAATTACATGAAAAGCTTAAGTAAAGAGGAGGAGGCTCTCCTTGCTTGTGTGTTCGATGCCTAGAGCTCCCTTCCTTATATAGAAACATTTGCCTTGCTCTCTTTTGATTTCTTTCCGATGTGGGACTAGACAAGAATGGAAATATGAACATATGAATGTCATTCTCGAGCTAGAAAACAGTTCCCAGATTGCTATGTGATTTTGACCCTCAAAACGTCCGAATTGGGAAAAATGTCGTGATATATGATTTGTAGATCTTAGAACAAGCTTTCCAATGCTTCTGAAATCACCTCAATCGGACACCCGAGTAAAAAGATATAGTCAAAATACCAGCCCAGGTATTTCATTTTTCTTCTTATTGTTGGCCTAACTTTGTCATCTCTTCATCCAATTGTCTTCCAAACTTATCCTTACTCTCTTTAACTTTTGAATCTCAACTTTAATCTTCAATTAACACCTACAAAGAGAAATTAACATAATTGAGAGTATTTTTTAACATATTTTGTATGGAAGCCATTGAAACTCATATAAATGCATACAAATGGCCATCTATAATGGAAAGATATGAGCAAAGCATGATGGGGAGAAAATTTATGATTTTTATGCTAAAAATAGTGTTTTGAGTTCTTTTATCTTTGAAAACTCATAAAATAATGTTATGAAAGTGTATCTTTTGTGAACTCATCAACCACCAACATATACAACAAAAAATAACCTGTTTCCACCCACATTAAGAAGCCAGAATACACATTACATTTAGAAGCTCCATTTTTGTCAACATCAACCACACAATACAAGTTCTCATTTGTTGAAGCTGTGCCACAATAGCATTGTATTTCTCATTAACAACCTGTTTGGCAATTTTCATCATTATTGTCAAAACAAGTCACTTCCAATCTAAATAGCGCATTCGAAATCATATACTTAACAAAAATAGTTCTATCAAAGAATCTAAATCACATAAACTTATACATAATATAAAGTCCTCAACGTTTTAACAGTGTCTTCTCCACTCAAACCATGACTCAAAACACTTGATTCACACATAAGATTTCAACCTTCTCTCATACAATTCATGCTGCTTGATGTAGAGGTCAACAACTAATCTGCATCTGTTGAGTGAAAGCAATCTTTCGATTGAGGATGACATGCTCTACAAATCCCATTATAAAAAATCCACAATCGTTTGAACTATCTTGTATTGGTGCGTCTTCAACAGGCTCTAGGTACTTGTTGCCAGGCCGCTGCAAGCAGAGAAAAAGATCGGATTCGATCTTTTCCTGGCCACCGATCGTCTCAGAGAAGACCAGAATAGAGATGCAGAGATGATCCATACCTCAAATAAGGGATGGAGAGTCCCAGATCTCTGGACTATCCCCTAAACCCCCCTTAAACAGTACATCTCACCCTCCAAAAGCTCTCCTCTCTATCCCCATTCATGTGCAGATTACATCCTCTCTCCAGGCTCTTTCTTCCGTTTCACCACTCATCCATCCCTGCGTAGAACCTACAACTCACACCCACCTTACGGCCATCCTCTCCATCTCACACTCCATTACATCTTCAACCCGCGTAGAATCCATCCCACAGTCCCCTCTGTCTGGACGTTCTCTCTCATCTTCCTTCATCCCTATGACAGAGCCCACCCGCAAATCGCCATACTTCCCCATCATCTCATCTCATGTAGAGGGCTATCTCTCTCTCTTTCACGCACAGAATCTATTCACACAAAGAAACGAAGGAGAGGGTGAGGCCATTGACGCGAAGGAAGACCACTCACAGAGAGAGGATCCACTTTGCCAGGAATCGAAAGGGAGGAATTCCACTCACCGCGTCCATACATGCAGCGCTCATCGCAGCTCCTTGCGCGCGTGGCGTTGCTGCCATTCCTCCGATGCTGCTCCATGCATCGTCCACCGGCACCCATCTGTGCCGCTGCAAATCGCCACCTCTCCCCTCCTCCTCCTTCCTTATTTGTTCCTCCTTTCCTCTCCCTCTTCCCTTTCTTCCTCTTCGTCTCCTTCTTCTTCCACCCCTTTCCTTTCTACTCTTCTTCTTCTTCTTCCATCCCTCTTATTCTTCCCCATCCTGCTCACCTCGGATACAGTACGACCAAAGAAGACCTCACAGCCGCTGCCAATCGACGTTTGAAGACGATCAAAGGTGGGTCAGTTGTTGCCGGAGAAGATCATCACTGTAGATTGGATCCCACCATCGCCAGACTTGAGGAAGAAACAGAGGACTGTTTCATTGAATAGGGTTGTTTAGGGTTATGTTAACATCAACTAACCAAGGGCAAAGACGGAATGAAGTATTGGATTTTGGGCTGGAGGTCCTTGGCTGTCATTGTAAAAATTTAGGGTCATTAGTTGTAATTACCCTATTTAAGGGGATTTTTGAAGTAAATGTCCCTAAAGTTTAAAAAGAATAGAGTTTGGGTTTTAAAAAGATAAGAGTTTGGATTAGAGAAGAATTATCCCCACTACACTGGCCCCTAGTTAATTATGGGCCAAGACACCTATACAATAAGCCTAACTCACCAAACCTAAGTCTAGTGTGGTCCCCACTTAGACTAATCATGTATTTAACTAAAATACAATCCATTACATAATAATAATAAAATAAATAATATAATATATATAATATATCAAAACGTCACAATTCATTCCAAGGGTGGAACTCATCAACTTCATGCAACACAAATAGATGTCCAACATAAGGATATGAGGCACCATAGATCACAGATAACAGTTCTTCTGCAGCCTGCTAGCTCATCATATACAAATAGAAGTTGGAGTAGTTATTCATTTATCTATAATATTAAAAGGAAAAAAGCTCAATGCTAAATGCGTAGATAAGCTTGTCTTTAATGATTCTAGTCATCCTCTTATATCATGCATGAAGGAGGGATATAATGACGGGCGATTCCAAAGTGGGACATTGATCCCGAGCCAATTATTACTGATAATTCAAGAGCATCTAGTATTATTTTTTACTGCCAGTTATAAGCCCAGGTAAATGAGGAGGGTTGTGTTAGGTAGATTAACAACCAGCGTAAAAATTTGTCACAATCCAAATATGAATCCTGAGATTACAACATTTCAAAATCATGCTAGGGCGCTTCCCGCTTTGAGCGATGTATTGCACGTCGCCCGATTGCACTGGAAAGTGGGTGGCAAGGGCTACCGCACCATTCTGGACGAGTGTGGCTAAAGAAGTTAGTCTGACAGCAGAAGAAGATGAAGATTCGACCCGCTACTTAGAATATATGAACCTTGACAGGCAGGAGCATGTAGTTAGTTGATGTAACGAAAAGGAGAAGAGTTAGTGTAGTCTGTCTACAGGAGACAAAGTGAAATGGGGATAAAGCAAAGAGCTTGCTGATGGTTACAAACTTTTTTATGTAGGAAAGAACAACACAAGAAATGGATTAGGTATAGTTGTAGATAAGGATTTGAAAGAGAAAATTGTAGGGGTCGAGATTGAGTGATAGAATTATAGCAATTAAAATAGTATTAGAGGAAGACATAATTCATATCATTAGTGCATATGCTCTCCAAGCAGGATTAGATGAAGGTTTCAAGAGCCAATTTTAGGAGTATATGGATGGTTTACTACAAGAAATTTCAATTAGTGAAAAGATTTTCCTAGGAGGGGACTTAAATGGGCATGTAAGAAAGGATAATAAAGGATATGAGAGAGTGTATGGAGGACAAGGATTTGGAGAAAAGAATGAGATAGGAGACACTATCTTGGACTTTGCATTACCATTTGACCTTGTAATAGCAAACACTTCCTCTAAGAAGAGAGATGGGCATTTAATTACTTATAAAAGTGGAACTAGCAAGAGCCAGATAGACATTTTTCTAGTTAGAAAACATGATCGATTGGATTGTAAAGATTGTAAGGTTATTGCAGGAGAGAGTTTGACAACGCGGCATCGGCTAGTAGTTTTAGATATTTCCATTAGAGGTAGAAAAAGAAGGGTAGTAAATAAAATGTGCCCTAAAACAAGGTGGAGGGTTTTGAAAGGAGTAAGAGCAACAATATTTAAGGACAAAGTGATTGATGAAGGAAAATGAAATTCTGAAGGAGAAACTATCGTGATGTGGAATCAAATGGCTAATTGTGTTAGGAAAGTGGCTAAAGAGGTGCTTGGAGAGTCGAAAGGGAAGAGACACAATAATAAAGAAACATGGTGGGAGAGTGTAAAGGTTCAGGAAGTTGTTTGGGAGAAGAGACGTTGTTACAAAGTTTAGTAGGGTGCTAGGAATATGAAAAACTATGAGATGTATAAGAAGGCAAAGAAAGAAGCCAAGAAAGTAGTAAGTGATCCAAAGTGCAAAGCATATGATGACCTATATCCTAGGTTAGGAACAAGAGGAGGAGAGTGATATTTTTTAGCTTACAAAAATAAGATAAGGGAAAAGTAGGGACTTAGATCGTGTCAAATATATCAAGAGCAATGGCCAAAAGGTTCTAGTGAAGGACAACGATATCAAAGAAAGGTGGAGGGAATATTTTAGCATACTTTTAAATGAAGACTATATAGGAGACGTAAGAACAAAAAATGATACTTCAGTAGCAAAGCATACATTATTCGGAGAATTAGAGTGGTAGAAGTGAAGAAATCATTAAAATAAATGAAGACAGGAGGCCACAGGTACAGATGACATCCCGATTGAGGCTTGAAAATGCCTAGGAGAAGTTGGGGAGATTTGATTAACTAGACTTTTCAATTAGATATTAATGACAGAAAATGCCAGATGAATGGAGAAGAAGTGTTGTAGTTCTGATTTATAAGAACAAGGGAGATATACAAAACTGTACTAACTATCGTGGGATTAAACTTATGAACCATACTATGAAACTATGGGAGAGAGTAATGGAGCAAAGACATAGACAGAAGACCAAGATATCTAAAAATCAATTTAGTTTTATGCAAGGGAGGTCAACGATGGAAGCTACCTTCTCACTTAGGCAATTAATGAAAAAATATCGAGCAAAGAGGAAAAAATCCGCATATGGTCCTCATTGATTTAGCAAAAGCCTACGACAGGGTACCTGGAGATTTAATTTGGTGGGTTTTAAATAATAGAATGTTCCAAAAGGTTATATTGAAATTATTAAAGACATGTATGACCGAGCAGTAACGAGTGTGAAAACTACTTGTGGAGAGACTGGGGAGTTCCTAGTGACCATAGGTTTGCATCACTGGTCAACCCTAAGCCCTTATCTCTTTGCAATAATTATGGATAAGGTAACTGCTCCTATTAAAAAAGAGGTACCTTAGTGCATATTATTTGCAGTGATATTGTGTTGGTACACGAATCAAAAGATGGTGTGAATGCAAAAACTCGAAAGATGGCGGGAGGCTTTAGAATCCAAAGGCTTTAAAATAAGTCTTTAAAATACGAAATATATGATTTGTAACTTCAGCGGCCACATAAAAAGGGTTGAAACTACTGCGAGAATTGAAGACCATGAGATACCACGAAGTATTTCTTTCCGAGACCCTGGCTCTATAATTAGTAAGGATGGGGGCATTGATGAAAATATCGAACATATGATTAAAGCGGGATGGTTGAGGTGGAGACCTGCTTCGGGAGTGCTTTATGACCGACCAATGCCAACAAGATTGAAAGAGGAATTTTACAGGACAATGATTAGACTAGCTATGAACTATGGAGCATAATGTTGGCTAATCAAGAAGCAACATATGCACAAAATGGATGTAGCAAATATGAGAATGTTAAGGTGGATGTGTGGTAAAATGAGGAATAATAGAATTAGAAATTAGCGCTTTCGAGAGCATTTAGCGGTAGCAACAATAGTGGGTAAAATTAGAGAAAATCGTTGAGATGGTTCGGGCAAATCCAACGTAGGCCCGTAACAACGCATGTAAGGAAAAGTTTGGCCATGAAGGTTGATGGCCCACCAAGGAGAAAGGGTAGGCCAAAGAGGAAGTGGATGGAGGTAGTAAAAATAGATATGAAGAAGTATAACTTACCTGAGGTTTTGGCTCAAGATAGATCAGAATGGAGAAACATTCGTGTAGCCGACCCTAACATAATTGTGACAAGGCTTTGATGATGATGATGCTGATGAAGAAGGTGAAAACCACTTAATGATGACGATAAGCCTCAACTTTAAAATCGTATCACTTAATGATGACGATAAGCCTCAACTTTAAAATCGTAATGAAAGTAGAAGGGAATCTCAACCTAGTTTTCACACCCAATGCTGCATCCACTCAATCCTCTTTACTAACCTGTTTGCATATCCGACAAAGCATTTTGTCATATGGGCGCACTTTGCTATCTTCTCGTGATAAAGGAGAAATTATTAGTTTTAGCTTTTGGTTGATCCATTAACTTCTTATTAAGAACGCTTTTTAATGGATTTCCCAAAGAAAAATAAAGATATGAACCACCTTGTTTTTTGCGCCTACCACATCAAGTTTGTTGTCAAAGTGTGCTTAAATGGTCTAAAGCAAGATCCCATAGCATAATTTGACCACTTAAGCACCAGTGTTGTGAGTGCCGGTTATGATGATTCTCCAAACAAGAAGGAAGCTATAACAAAAGAATGTGCCACTTCGAAAAGACTAATTTAATACATGGGACCTTGTTTCATCTTCCCCTGGGGAAATATGCTATTGGGGGAGTAATTGGATTTTCAAAAATAAAAACTAAAATTGCCGGATTCAACAGCCAAAACAAAGCACGATTGGTGGCCAAGGATTATAATCATGAATAGGGTCATGATTATAAAGAAACTTTTTCCGTGAAAGTGCATGCTAGAGACAAATGCAAGTCGGGGGGGGGGGGGGGGGGGGGGGGGGGGGGGCTAACTATATGAAACAATACAAGTCCTACATAATACACACCAGATTAATGAAAAAAGATATAACTTCGTGCGAAAAAAAATTAGTGATCTAATATGTAAATCACAAATAAAAGAGCTGTGGCCAAGAGAATGCTTACCAATAAAGATATGTCAATATAGTTCACAAAGAAATATACATTCAAATCAACCAAGTCAAGCCATTCTCATGCATGCATCATATAGCATACTAAAAATAATGAGAGCTAAGCAAGATAGAGATAGAGGCACACTCAATTTTATAGTGGTTCAGTCAACAAGACCTAGATCCACTCCCGATTTGACCTTTCCTTCCATCCACGGTGTAAAATGTATGAGGTTTCCCAATAGGCTTACCTCTAACCTTATATACACCTAGATTTTTTCGATATGGTTGTTCAATCACATAAGTCTACTCTACCACTCTATTTTTATAGTGGTTTGATCACAAAGGTTTAATCCACTTTACAATATGATTTTAAAAAGGAGGACACAAAATAAGAATGCTTGCCTCTTTATAGACGAATCCAAATTGAAAGCGTTCTTGAAGCTTAAAATGGTACTCTAAGCTTTAGCTCCTTGGTGTTGAGAAGCTCCAATGTTGTGCACAACCAAGTGAGGTAGGAGGTATGTTACTTAGAACTAATCCCAGCCCTTAAAAGAGGTGTTTCCACAAATCACACTCAATATGAGCTTTAAATGCTCTTAGATTTGCCTATCAGGTACGTAGTGTGTGAGAGGAAGGTGATTTTGAGGTCTCTAGATGTTTTTTTCCTTATGTAGGTTCCTGATCTAAGAGTGCTCTTAAAATCTCATTAGTTAGCCTTTGAAACAAGCTCATAATATATAGAGGAGCTCATAACGGATAGTCTACGGTTAGCTGTAGACAAGGTTCAGCTAGCCATGCCCCAATGGTCTCATACAACGGCTAATTTGACCCTCTGTCAACTGAACAAGATTTATTCTATGGTTAGCACGGTGAGCCATAAGGTCATTGATGAGCAAAAATGTTGACAAACAACTCTCGGAAATTGTCGAAGGCGGCTCATGGTTAGCTTGATGGGCTTTTATGTCTAGCTAACCCCTGTTCCGGCTAGTCGAAGGGTACAACCAATTAAATAAATTCTTCTTCAGTACAGCCAATTGTACCCTATTAAATTTTCTAGTTTGGTCAAGGGTTCTAAGGGCCTTTTCTAGGTTATCCTAAGGTCCAATATACTAAATAGATTGGCACAAATGGAGATTCCACTTGATGGAACTTGGCCTTCCAAGACTCGAACTTCTGAAATTGATCTTGATCTTCTTTGATTTAGCTTCCAGAGGTAAGGTCTCGGACTCGACATGGAATTGACAACACAAGTGAAGTGCATATTTTACTATAGCGCCAACACGCACATGTTTTGCAAAAATGACTTTATTTGAGCTTGATTTCTATTATTGGCTTTAGAAGTAGGTTGATTTATCAAATTGTTATCAAGAGTGCATTTCTGAATGGATTTCCAAACCCCAAAAACACAATCTACATGACACCTCCTCCTTGGCTTCCGCACCTGCCACATCCAATTTATTGTTAAAGTGTGCTTCATATGGCCTAAACTCTAAAGCAAGATCTCAGATCATGGTTTAAGCACTTAAGCATAAGCGTTCTTAGTCTTTGAGATCCTCCATAAAAGTTTTGCCAAGGATCAGAATAATGATTAGAGCGGGCATACTGGTCAGTGGCCAAAACTCTACTTAGCGAGCGATTTGCAGTGGTTGCAATGATGCATAGCAGCATAACAGTATGAAATTTTAAAGTGGTCGAAAAAATTTGAATCTTAAGAGTCAATATTGTGTTTTTACATTGATTTGAAACCACCAAAGGGTAGAGATAACTTTCGGAAAGGCTCTTGGGGAGAGGAAATAGGGAAAACAATGTTTTAAATGAAAACTGCTTGGATCGGCTAGGAATTATACTATTGCAGTGATATTTTCAATTACCCGACATATCGGCCGCTACATAGATATTTTGTTCTATGGGTGTGGTACCAGTTCTCAGATTCCAAATAGCTCCAATAGACGGTTAGATCTACGCTGGTTTTTGCATATATAGATAGACACAATATTTCTCCTTTTATCTGAAGGTTTCTTTAGCTTTTGATTTTAGTGAGGCGGGGTGCAGATTAAAGAATAAAGTAGATGGAACTTGAAGCGCTTGACTAAACTTATGAGACCCTGAATGATCACCTGCGCCTAGTCCTGGATGCACTGCCCATCGTATAGAAGACCAAGCCATATTAGGAACAGGGTGGAAATGATGAATCAATGGCAACATACTACCCAACCAAGTAAGCATAATACTCGTATAATGTTTGATGCGGCCAACTGGAACAAAACCTTTCTCTTCTACATCTTGTTTGCACTCCAGTGAAGAAAGCCTCTCCTTCATCTGGCTTTTCTAAGAGTTTATTGGCAGCCCTACCCATGCAAACAGAGACCCATTGTGAAGAGCGAAGAGTTCCCAATAACCTTTCCTCGGTTCAGTATCATCACGGAATGAGCGACCACGAACACGTCGGAGCTATCATGATTCTGCACTATTTACATTGCATTCTTTACAAGACTTTGTGCTTCTTCTCTGTGTTGGTGACATGATCATCATAGGCAGTGATTACAAAATAATACATAAACTTAAAGAGTTTCTCAATCAACAATTTGAAATGAAAGATCCAGGTCATCTCCAAATTTTTTTCTTGGCATTGAGGTTGCATATTCGCTTAAAGGCTATATTTTTCACTGCAAAGAAATTATACAGCATGTGGGATTATCGCACCTCTTGAGCTCACTACAAAAATGTAGTCTATTGATGGTGTAATGATTGAAGATCATACTCGCAAGTAGCGATAGTTAGGTTGTTGGTAGTACAGCAAATCTATCACACAACCTGTCATCTCTTATGTTGTCCATGTTGTCATCCAATTTGCTCCGCACCCAAAGCCTGTTCGCTGGGCTGCTATTTTTTGTCATCTTCAAGCCTCCATGGATCATTCACTCTTCTCCAGGAGCCCTTTCAAAAAGTCTACATGTACAAACATTTTGGCCAGAATCTAGGACAACCCCTATGATATCCCCTGAATATCATGATATTCAGGGGATATCATAGGGGTTGTCCTAGATTCTGGCCAAAAAGTTTGTCCATGTAGCACTACTCGGAGCCCTTTTTATCTACATGCATATTCTAACTTAGATTGCGATCGTGACGTTAATGACAATCAAATCCACTACTAGCTTTTGCATTTTTCTTGGCTCCTTACTAATTTCATGAAAGAGTAGGGAACAAAATGTCCCCCACTCTGCCATAAAAGTTGAATTTTGAGCTCTAGCACATACCACATCTGAGATAGTATTGCTTCGTTGGCTACTTCATGACATGGGTGTACTTATTATCTCTTCCTCAACATCCTGCTATTGTGATCACGGAAGGTCCATCCAATTGCATTCAATGATTTTTTCACGAACGGACAAAGCGCATAGAAATCGTCATCTTGTTCAGTGTCACATTTGTATTGGCATTATTCAATTGTCATTTGTTCCATCTGTAAAAGTAATAGACCCAGCAGGCCCGACTCATGAAGTAATAGGCCCATCATGCCCAGCAGGCCCGAATCTGTATAGGATACGTTTTGTAATTCCTGATTTTTCTCCTCTGATTTTTCTCCCTTTGTATAGTATCTAATTGATTCTTTCTTCTGTGTAATATTATGATTTGTAACAGTTGCTTTATTACAGCCTTGATTAAGGCATATTATGATTATAAAAGATTAGTCGATGCTATGAGAAATGCACGACCTTCTCTCATATTGTTCTCTGCTTCTTCTTCTTCTCTTCCACATAATCTGACATGGTATCAGAGCCATAATTGCCTTCTCTCTTTGATTCAGTCACTTGGATCTTCTTCCTGGAGTGTCTGATCATCCCTGATAGTGTCTGATCATCCCTGATCAAGACGTGGCCCACTTCGGATCATTTTCAACATCTCTCATGATCACCTCCATCTTGGTCGACTAGCATCGCTGGTATTTATGAGCATTTTTCTGGATTTTTTCTCCCATCAGAGGTGAGGTTTCCAACAACATTTGTGATATTTCTATTTCTTGCCTCTGTTTTCATCAAAACCGTTCAAATTTGTGGATTTTGATCCGATTTGAGTGAAACTTTGGCCTGGAGTTGCGAAAATAACTCGTCCTTCCATTCCATACCCCTGATCGGGCCGCGATCAACTACTCAGATCTCACAAGGAGATCGACTCACTGTCGAACCATGTCGACATTGACGTATTAACGTCTGTTTGCCGCTGTTCTTCTCTATTGTCACTATGGCCCACCTGTGATGATCACAAAATTAACAACGATCATTCCCAACTTGGTCGACTGATTATTCTGGGAATTGTAGTGATTTTTTCTGGATTTTTGGCATCATCTTTGAGGTAGTTTTCACCTCTTCTTCATCCGACTATTTTCTCAGAAGGTTTTCATCAGATCCGTCCAGTCTTGCGGATTTTCATTAGATTAGTATGCAACTTGATCTGAAAGTCACTCAGAAGTATCACTCAAAGGTCTGTGTTCCCTGATCAAAGATTTGATCACTCTTTGGGCCCCACGTGTTCACTCCAGAAGCCAAAAAGGGGGTCGTCAGCCTGTTTTACAAATTTTTTTTTGTCTGTTTTGGGTTCTCCTGCTCCAGCAACAGATCTGAACCATATTTCAGACTTCTTTGGCAGTTTAATTTCATCTGATTGCTGTCCCACTACTACTGATTGTATTGCTTGCTGTGAATTATCTGATATGGACTTAGATCAGATTGTGGGGTACACATACCTCCTCTGTCTGGGGGCTGGAATTGAGCACTGTTTCTTGCTAGTTATTTTTTGTGTGCTGGAATTGGTGTGGATAGCCGGCTGTGTATGCTTTACTGGCAACTCATTAGAAGCTGAACAAGTTATCTTCTCTTGCTGCCTCTCTAAGCTAATTCTTGGTTGGTTATTTGCTGCTGGTTCATAATAATTTAATATGGAGAAATATGATGTTATTCCCATTAAATTCAATGGAAATAATTACATGGCTTGGTCATTTCACTTGAAGAATTTCGTAGAAGGTCAAGGACTGTTTGGTTATCTTGATGGGTCGATACCTAAACCTGCTACAACTGATACCAAAGCCTTAGCCACCTGGGCTAAAGAAAATGCTAAGGTTATCACTTGGATTCTTAATTCCATTGATCCTTCTCTTGCTATTGCTCTTCAAGCTTATGCTGCTGCCTGTGATATGTGGGGTCATTTAAAGAATGTTTATCACCAAACCAATAAAGCTCGCAAATTTCAACTTGATAGTGAGATTGCGAAATTCAGTCAAGGTGATAAAACAGTGCAAGAATACTACAATGGATTTCTCACATTATGGACAGAGAGGGATGCTATGATAATTCAGTCCGTATCTGTTGGGTTTCTGACTGAGGCTCTCAAATTACAAGAAGAAACTCACATTAGTCAGTTTCTTATGAACCTCAGATCCGAATTTGAATCTGTCCGTTCAGCCCTTATGAATAGAGAAGTCACAGCAAATCTGGACACATGCTTCCAAGAAGTTCTTAGAGAAGAACTTCGCCTGAACTCTCAGCGTGTCATCCTTGACGAACCAAAGGCTTCTCTTCAGGCTGAGACTGCTCTTCTAGCAACCCCCAATCAGAAGCCTACTCAATGCTATGAATGCAAAGGCTTTGGTCATCTCGCCAAGAACTGTCGGAAGAAATTGGTTTGCAGATATTGCAAACGCTCTGGTCATCTTATTGATGATTGTCGTAGTTTACAAAGGAAAAATAGACCCCAGCAGAAGCAACATCCTCCTACTGCGTCCAGACAACATACTCCAGCTGCATTCCAAGTTCAAGCTCCTTTTCCCGACTCAGGCAGCACTTCTTCCGGGACTGTATCCATGACTCCAGCCCAGATTCAAGATCTGATTCAGAGCACAGTCACTTCTGCATATGCATCTATGGGCATCTCTGGTGGTCGGTACCAAATTCCTTCTCCTATAGCATATCCTGTGTTTCATTCATCTGCTTACCTTTCTTCCCCTATTACATCTTCCACCTGGTTTTTAGATTCAG
Organism: Litsea cubeba; assembly: GCA_012931725.1. Classification (NCBI taxonomy): domain Eukaryota; kingdom Viridiplantae; phylum Streptophyta; class Magnoliopsida; order Laurales; family Lauraceae; genus Litsea; species Litsea cubeba. Next base: position 70,050,844 of record CM022949.1, read on the forward strand.
GAGCCTCCAATCACATGACATCTGTCGAGCATAGCTTTACAGATTCTAACCCTTATCTTGGAAAAGAGAAAATAACCACTGCTAATGGTGATCAACTTCTCATTTTGGGAGTTGGTAACATTACTTTGTCCAGTGTTTCTGGCCAGTCCTTCACTCTTTCAAATGTTTACTTTGTTCCTCAATTATCAGCCAATCTTCTTTCTGTAGGTCAACTTATCGATGATGGCTATCTTGTTCACTTTTCTTCCTCTGGTTGTGTTATACAGGGGCGACAAACTGGGAAGGTGATCGCGACGGGGAGTAAATATGGGCGCCTGTTCTTACTGGATATTGGACAACATTCTTTTTTTGCTTCTTATTCTGATTTCAAACAATTGTGGACGGTTTGGCATAAACGTCTTGGTCATGTCAACAATGCAAATTTGCTTTCCTTGTTTAAATTTGGTGATTTGGATTCTAAGTTTGATAATAAAATGATATTTTCTTTCTCTCAATCCAAGTGTGAAACTTGTTGTTTAAGTAAAAGTCATATTTTGCCTTTTCCTGTTCATAATACTCGTGCTTTAGCAGCATTTGATAGCATTCATTCAGATGTTTGGGGAATTGCTCCTACCTTGAGTAGGACAGGATTTAAATACTATGTGACTTTTATTGATGATCATTCTCGTTATACTTGGATTTACTTTATGCGCATGAAATCTGAAGTCTTCTCCATTTTTCAAAAATTCTATAACATGGTCCAAACCCAATTTCAGAGAGCTATCAAAATTGTTAGATCAGATTCCGGTGGTGAATACATGTCTCATGAATTCTCTGCCTTTCTGTCTAATAAAGGAATTATTCACCAAAAATCGTGTCCACATACTCCTCAGCAAAATGGGATTGCGGAACGCAAGAACAGACATATTCTTGAAACTGTTCGTACTTTGTTGATTGCATCTTTAGTTCCTCCAAAATTTTGGTGTGATGCTGCACAGACTGCTGTGTATCTTATCAACCGTCTTCCTAGCACTGTTCTAGGCAAGACTACTCCTTACGGAGTTCTCTTTGGTAAAAACCCTTCATACTCTCACTTACGTGTTTTTGGTTGCTTGTGTTTCGTTCATCTTCCTCCTAATGAACGCACAAAATTATCTCCACAGGCTGCTAAATGCATTTTTTTGGGTTACAGTCCTGAACATAAAAGATTTTTATGTTATGATCAGTTGGAAAAACGCATGCGCATATCTCGAAATGTTGTTTTCTTGGAACATATTCCATTCTTTTCTTTACATTTGGATGATCATCCTATTGCTGTATCCTATCTGCCACAATTCTCAGAATCTCCTTCTTCATCACCTCCTCTCAAAGTTTATGTTCGGCGGAACAAGGTCCCTCTTCTGGTAACTCCCTCTCCTGATCCTCTCCCACTGCCGCCTACTGAGTTTTTACGTAATAACACTTCTTCTGATAGCACCATCTCTTTGCGACGCTCTAGTCGTCCTTCTGTTGCTCCTAACCGCTATGGCTTTCCTGCTCTTTTTACTTCCTTAGATAGCACTCCCATACCCACTTCCTATTCACAGGCCTCCAAGATTGCTTACTGGCAGGATGTTATGACTGAGGAATTAGTTGCTCTTGAAGCCAACCAAACATGGGATTTGGTCCCGGCTCCAGATGGCACTTCTATAATTGGCAGCAAATGGATATACTCTATCAAAGTACACTCTGATGGGAGTCTTGATCGCTACAAAGCCCGATTGGTTGCCCAGGGATATAAGCAGGAATATGGTATTGATTATGAGGAAACCTTTGCACCGGTGGCAAAAATGACCACAGTTCGTACTCTTCTTGGTGTCGCGGCTGCCCGCAACTAGCCTCTATGGCAAATGGACGTCAAAAATGCTTTTCTACATGGGGACTTGCGCGAGACTGTTTATTTAAAACCTCCACCGGGATATGCTTGTCCTCCAAAGCATGTGTGCAAATTACGGAAAGCTCTTTATGGGCTTAAACAAGCTCCCCGGGCTTGGTTTGATAAGTTTTGTGCAGCAATTCTTCAAGCCGGGTTTCGTCAAAGTCACTCTGATAGTTCCCTCTTCCTACGATGACATCGAAGGGCTACACATTCCTCTTGGTCTATGTTGATGATATGATTATCAGTGGCAATGATACTTCTGGCATCACGGCTCTCAAACACCACCTTACTCGCCACTTTCGAATGAAGGATCTTGGTCCTCTTACCTACTTTCTGGGGCTTGAGTTTGTGCATAATAAATCAGGCATTCGGGTTCTTCATCGAAAATATGCGCAAGACTTGATCACGTCAGCCAGGCTTGATGATGCTAACTCTTTTGATACACCTCTTGAATTGAACACCAAAATCAGTTCCGATGATGGCACTCCCCTGGATGATCCTTCTATTTTCCGGCGAATAGTTGGGAGTTTACTCTACTTAACTATGACTCGGCCGGATATTTCTCATGCAGTTCATACGGTTAGTCAGTTTGTTAGCAATCCCCACAAACCGCACCTTGCTGCTGCATTACGCATCCTCCGCTATGTGAAAGGGACTCTTGATCATGGTCTCTTCTTCTCTTCTGATAATTCTCTGCAATTATCAGCTTATGCGGATGCTGACTGGGCTGGCTGTCCTGATTCTCGGAGGTCTACCACTGGCTGGTGTATGTTTCTTGGCAACTCTTTGATTTCTTGGAAGTGCAAGAAGCAAACCACTGTCTCCAAGTCTTCCGCTGAGGCAGAATATCGAGCGATGTCCTCTGCCAGTGCTGAAATTATCTGGCTTCGTCGCCTTATGTGTGAATTGGGTATTCCTGTTGGTAGTTCTACACCTCTCCATGGAGATAATACCAGTGCTACCAGAATTGCCAACAATCCCGTCTTCCATGAAAGGACAAAGTATATTGAGATTGACTGTCACTTCATCCGTCAACATGTCATTACTGAGAAGATATCTCTGCCTCATGTGTCTTCTTTTAACCAGTTGGCGGATATCTTCACCAAAGCACTTCCCAAACACCGTCATCATGATCTAACTACCAAATTGATGTTTTCAATCTCCCCACATCAATTTGAGGGGGAGTGTAAAAGTAATAGACCCAGCAGGCCCGACTCATGAAGTAATAGGCCCATCATGCCCAGCAGGCCCGAATCTGTATAGGATACGTTTTGTAATTCCTGATTTTTCTCCTCTCCATCATGCCCAGCAGGCCCGAATCTGTATAGGATACCTTTTGTAATTCCTGATTTTTCTCCTCTGATTTTTCTCCCTTTGTATAGTATCTAATTGATTCTTTCTTCTGTGTAATATTATGATTTGTAACAGTTGCTTTATTACAGCCTTGATTAAGGCATATTATGATTATAAAAGATTAGTCGATGCTATGAGAAATGCACGACCTTCTCCCATATTGTTCTCTGCTTCTTCTTCTTCTCTTCCACATAATCTGACACCATCTACTGATCAAGTTTCTGATTTCTTCACTAAGAGTGAACCATTCACTTGATTCTATCGATTACTTACCAAGCATTCGATTCTTATTCTCTTGCAATCTCAGCTTTGGAGGGGCGAACGAGGTATTAGACCAATCGACCACCAAATCACAGAAGAAAACTCTAAGGGATAGTTCAATGTAGATGGTACTTCTTGAGGTCAGCCAGGGCCCTATGGAATTGGTGGTGTGAATTGTAATTTGAAAGGCAAAGTGATGATATTATTCTCTAAACTGGTTGGGATTCAACTCAAATGAGGCAAAGGTATTGGCCATTTTGGAAGTGCTTCGGATCTATTTGGATTCTTTTCATGGTAAGCTGTGGAAAGCGATTCTTCTAATGTGGTGACATCGGTTTCTCATAGTGGTCCTAAGCCTTAAAAAGTTCCATTTTTACTACAACTTGATTAAGGAACTTTCCTCACTTGGATGTTGCCTTTAATCAATTAGTGTAGATCCACAAATAGTATGGCAGATGCGTTAGCAAAGCAAGGGATTACTAGATCTTCTATTTGGGCGGGTTCCTTATTGTAATTTTTGGGGGTGTGGTGGAGTGGGAATGCTTTTGTACCCTTTCCCCTTCTCTTGTTGTTTGTTGGTGATTCTTGTTGTTTTAATGAATTTTACATTTACCAATAATAATAATAATAATAAAACTCTAATTGATAGTCCATCAGACCACCAAGACAAAGTATAAAATTTGTAGATTAATAGTATCATTAATTTTCCTTTAATTACTCCTAATGGAGTGACTGTAATTGATGTATGTGAGTTCCAACCCATCCTTCTCCAAATTGACAGGAATCCTATATAAATAGGGACTTGGGATAACATTGATCCATCACATGCTTCTCCAAATTCTTTGTATTTACTTAAATATATAAAACTGACCCTCTTGTCGTCCAAAGCTGTAGCTCAGCAGGTAAGGGACATGAGTTTGAGTGAGAGTATGTGAGTTTAAGTCTCCAATGTAGCCCAAAAAAAAAAAATAGAAGAGGCTTCCCTCATCTAAAAAAAATTTCAGAGCCATTATCTATATATTTGCTAAATTTAAAGCAACTGTACTTGACCCAAAAACAATGATGCAGAACTGCTATAGGGAGGCAAAAGGAGATAATATAAAGGAAGAGATACTGAGATACGCAGAATACTGTGTGGAAAAGCAACATCTCAGACAACATCGCCCAAGAAAACAAGAGAATACGTGTCTTCAAATTTAAATGATAATTTATATCTTTCATACTGGCAGAAACTTCCTCTTCAACTAGAACGTAAGAACCACTTTGACCTCCAACTGTATATAAGTATACTAACTAGTATGTCTCTTAAGGCTTGAAATATGATGTTGAGAATTTAAATTTCAAATATATACTTTTTTATATATTATATACACACCACATGAATATATATAGGGAAATATTCATGCGCATCCATCTCTCACCATATTATGGTGAAGGATAACATAGTGGGGCTGACTTTATGATATATATATGTTATAAGAAATGAATCTTGGGTGGATGCCCACTTAAGATGAGTGGGAGTTAGAATTAGGGTTCCTCTCTTATGAGGTTACTTTGCCTATAAATAGGCTTCTCCCCTTGTATTTGTACACATAGATAATGAGATAACAGAAAAGCTCTCTCTTCTCTCTCTAATCCTCTTTCTCTTAGGGCACGTTTGACAACCATCCGCGTTGTGGATTCCTCGCTGATTTTCCTTGGTTGCAAGGAAAGTCCAAGTTTGGCAATGGTTGCCACCGTATAAAAGGAATCCTCAAAATACGGACAAAGTCTTCACAAGCCTTGATTATGAATGTCCGACCTCCCCCCATCGCATTCCGGAAATGCACGCCTCCACTGATTTGTGGATGAATAGTGACGCAGGCGGTAAAGTAGAGGTTACCCACCTTTTGCTATGGAAACACACTTTATGGGGCCCATTTTAAAAATCCAAACCGTCTAGGCCCTTCATCAGGCCTAAAACGGCTACAGTGTCAAATTTGGTTGTCTGATTCCTTATGGATAACGAGAAAATTGAAGAAAAATGATGACCGTTCATTGCCCATATAATACCAAGATCAGATGAACAGTAACAAGTTTAAGTTGGTTTCAAAGAACAACGCACGAGCAATACTGGGTACCGTTTTGGCTGTGGAACCCTTTCTTATTGGTCCCACTTGGTTGATCTGAACCATCCATCTAGGAAGCACGGACACTTCTCCGGGGCCAGAGTGTTGGTGTCCGACACTTGTCGGACACGGACACACTTCGGACACGCTCCGACACGTGTCGGACACGCCCAAAAGAGTATCTTGATTATTTTTTTTATTTTTAATATTTCGGACACGCTGGGACACGCTGGGGACACGCTGGCCTCTTTTAATTGGAAAAAAAATAATAAAATTAGAGTAAAAAATGAAAAGAAAAGGAGGTTGTTTGTAAAAGGTCATAACTTATTTGTTTGCTAAATTGATTACAAAGTTAAAATAATAAAATTAGAGTAAAAAATGAAAAGAAAAAGGGGCTGATTGCAAAAGGTCATAACTTATTTGATTGCTAAATTGATTACAAAGTTAAAATACTAAAATTAGAGTAAAAAATGAAAAGAAAAGGGGGCTGTTTGTAAAAGGTCATAACTTATTTGTTTGCTAAATTGATTACAAAGTTAAAATAATAAAATTAGAGTAAAAAATGAAAAGAGAAGTGGGCTGTTTGTAAGAGGTCATAACTTATTTGATTGCTAAATTGATTACAAAGTTAAAATAATAAATTAAAGTAAAAAATAAAAAGAAAAGGGAGCTGTTTGTAAGAGGTCATAACTTATTTGATTGCTAAATTGATTACAAAGTTAAAATGATAGTACCTTGTAGTATATGATTATATATATTATATATATTATTAATTATTAACGTGTCCTGAACGTGTCCGTGTCCTACTTTTTTGAGAAATGTCGTGTCGGCGTGTCCGTGTCCGTGTCGTGTCGTGTTCGTGTCCCGTGTCCGTGCTTCTTAGCCATCCATCATGTTGAGAATGCTCAAAACGGCTAGTTGACAAATTTTCAGCCGTTGATTCATTATATATCTTAAGATATTTGTAAAAAAGTCAATAATTTTAAAAATTACATTTTAATTTTTGTAGGACCCATAATGAAAATCCGAACCGTTCATCATCCGTAAATGGCCAAAAATGGTGAGGAGACCAAATTTTAGAGGTTGCTTCATCATGGATTGTGAGAAAATTAAAAAAAAAAAAACTCGAGACCGTTGGATCTCGTATATGTAAATCCGCAGCTTCCTTTTGTTTGACAAACCTGGAGTGAGGTGAATCATCTTCATAGGAAATCCTCAGTGAAGATACTACCGTAGAGAAGAACGAAAGAATCCTCTAAACAGAGGATTCCTCTTCCTAGACTGTTGCCAAACGTGCCCTTAGTCTCTCTCTTTACTAATGCATTATCAGCACGAAGCTCTAAGAAAAGGAAGAAAACCCAGTCTTCTTACCCACCCAAAGAGAATAGAAGTCCTTCCCTGCACGGATTTGCATCGTGAAATCCTTCCCAGCGCAGATTTACATCGCGGATTCTCTGTGTAGATTCCTTCCCAGCACCGATTTCCATCGCAGATTCCTTCCCAACGAGGATTTTCATCGCGGATTCCCAGTGCGGATTTCCATCATGAAATCCTTCCCAGCGCGGATTTCAGAAAAGGGTAATATTTTTCTTCATATACAGTAAGTAGTATCTGAGCCATTTTCAAAATCAATTTATTAGAATGCATGCAACTAGTTTATAATGCTTGTTTATAATAATCATGGTACTCGTGTACTATTCATTATCTTGTTTACTTTATTTTTTGGATACTATTTATGTGAATGGATCACAATATAGAACCAGAAGTTCTGATTAATTGTTAGAACCAAAAGTTCTACTTCAAACCTGAAGATTTGATAGAACCAGAAGTTCTGATCAATTGTTAGAACCAAAAGTTCTACTTCAAACCTGAAGATTTGATAGAACCAGAAGTTCTGATAAATTGTTAGAACCAGAAGGTCTACTTCAAACATTAAGATTTAACAAAACTAGAAGTTCTACTTCAAACCTGAAGATTTGATAGAACTTGTAGTTCTAATTCATGTGCTATGAACATGAAGTTCTAAGTCAAGCCTAAAGTCTTGACAGAACCAGTAATTCTATTCTCAAAGTTGAGAACCTGATGTTCTAACTTTTCACTAGCCCAATAACCTGTGCTCAGCACGATATCTCCCTGCAATGCAAAATACATAATCACATACCATAAGACAAGTTGGATAAAATAGAAATAGAAAAATTGGAGCAAAAAGGGTATAGTTACATAGGAACAACTAAACATGAGTAGTTTGATGGAAAAATGAGTGGGTAGTTGCATGAGTAGTTATATAACCGTCGATCAAAATTATAACCGACGGTCAAAATTGAAGCCAAAACCTCCTACCTTAATATATTATAATTGACAAAATTTTTTTGTCATGTTTAAATTCATTCTTAATTACTTCTGATGTTAATGTTTCGTTATTTTTTCCTTTTACTTTATTGATTATCTGCACACGGTTAACTTCATATATACATTTCTTATTATAGTTCTTGCATGATGACAAATCTGGCTAAACTTGACTTTAAAGCACTTAACATAAATGTGGACAATTACTTATCTTGGCAATTGGATGCTAAAATCCCTTGCAATCCAAGAAATTAGGAGAAACCATAAAGGAAGTTAACAATGTGTCCCCAGAGGAAAAGGCGTTAGCTCTCATCTTCTTGCATCATCACATACATGAAGACCTCAAAAATGAATATCTTACTGAGGGAGATCCAGCAGGCCTATGGAAATCCCTAAAGGATAGGTATGATCACCAGAAGATGGTCATACTACCAGCTGCCCAGAATGATGGGGATATTTATTTTTCATTAATGTCCTAATTTATGGTGAATTGTTTAATTATTTCAGTTTTATCATGTGATTACATAGTTATATTGATTTATTATTTAATGAATGGATCATGGAATTGAGGACAATCAATGTTCGGTAAATAGTGTTTTAACAAACCATTCTGAAAAATCAGAAATTTTTCTCAGAATTGTTGTTCATTCCACAAAAGGTATCCACCATAGCTGGACCTGTGCAAATAATTGAAGGTTCCGAAAGAGCCCATATGATGTTACCTAATGGTACCCACCTATTCATTAAAGATATTTTGTTTTCAAAAAAAAAGTTCCCGAAGAAACTTGATCAGTTTCAAAGACATCAGAATGAATGGGTACCACATTGAGACTGTGAAGGAATACTTATGCATCGTTACTAGTATTGGAAGCCAGAAGCAAATACTAGAAAGATTAACTGCACTCTCCTCAGGGTTATATTACATGACAATCTCCAATGTCGAATCACATTCGATTATGAGCAAAACAACAAAAGTCAAGCTCGAAGCTTAGTGGTCCTAAGACTTTAAAGCTTTGGCATGATAGGATCCCTAAGCGTCCTAAGATGGGACCACAACATGGATTGGGAATCTATGTAGGTTATAACTCTCCCTCGATTATTCGATATCTAGAACCAATGACACAGATGTCTTCACTGCTCGTTTTTTCTGATTGTCAATTCGATGAGACAATATTCCCGCCGTTATGGGGAGATAAGATAGTTCCTAAAGAACGTATTGTTCCTGTAGAACAATTAATTTCTGAAGAACGGCGAGAACTAATATGGAATACTTACACTCCGTCTCATCTGAATCCACAAACTTCACAATGTGAAAATGATGTACGGAGAATTGTGCACTTAGAAGAAATTGCAAACAGATTACCTGATGCATTTAACGATGCATCAAAGGTGACAAAATCACATGTGCCAACTATGAATGCACCGGCCAGGATTAATGTCCCTGTAGGACAGTCAAAATATAGCAGCAAAAGAATCTACAATACGCCAGAAGCATGGCAGACCTATAGGTTTAAAGGACTCAGCTCTGCGGAAAAGGAGAAATGAACAATCATCATCATGTCCTCCCGAAGAGGCATGTAACCCTCCTGAAGAGATTCCTCTTGAAGAGGCACGTAATGCTCCTGAAGAGGCTCCTCCCAAAGAGGCACGTAACGCTCCATAATAGGTTATGGTAAAATCTGTTATCTCTAAAATAATGGAAGTCCCTAATGAGGCTTTAGAAGCCCCTGAAGAGGCATCGGTACCGGATAATGAAGAAATCTTTATACTTTACAATTATTCAAGAGAGATGAAATAGAAATGATGATGATGATTAGGACACAGAACCACGTTCTATAAATCCCGGAAGGATTTCCTTTGCCTGAAGCAAAGCCAAGGAGTACGTACTCAATCCAATTAAGGCACTGGATTGGTATTAAACACATCCTACGATATTTGCGTGGAACAACTGATTGAGGAATATTTTATCATAAAGATTCCAGTTTTGTAGGATATGCAGATTCAGGTTATCTCTCTGATCCTCATAAGGGTCGATCACGGACAGGTTATGGCTTGCCATCATTTCTTGGCGTTCTACTAAATAGACTTTGGTAGCTACTTCTGCCAACCATGCTGAGATTTTGGCTCTTTAAGAAGCCAGTAGGGATTGTGCATGGCTAAGATCTTTAATTCAGCATGTTCGTAGTTCTTATTAATTACCTTCTACTGCAGGTATCCCGAATATTATCTATGAAGATAATGAAGCATGCATAAAACAAATTTGTGAAGGTTTCATTAAAGGAGACAAGACTAAGCATATAGCACTGAGGTTCTTCTTCACTCATGAACTTCAGAAGAACAATGAAATTGAAGTCAAGCAAGTTTGTTCGAGTAACAACCTGGCTGATCTGTTTACCAAATCTTTGCCAAAATCAGTATTCCAGAAGTTTGTATATGAGATTGGCATGCATAGAGTTCATCATCAAACTATGTAAATGGTTGCTATCATCAGGGGGAGTGGTTTATCAGGGAGCATCCTGAAGTATGCTACCCAGGAAATTTGTGCGCTGTACTCTTTTTCCTTTCCTACGTTTTATCCCACTGGGTTTTCCTAGTTAAGGTTATAACGAGGCAGCATTATACACGTCCAACACCAGTTCAATGATCTTGAAGAATGTTATACTTTTTTTCCCTCCGCTTTGGTTTTCGCCCACTAGGTTTTTCTTAGCAAGGTTTTTAATGAGGTAATTGTCTTTGAATGGTGGTCATCCAAGGGGGAGTGTTACAAGATATGAATCTTGGGTGGATGTCCACTTAAGATGAGTTAGGGTTAGAATTAAGGCTCCTCTCTTATGAGGTTGCTTTGCCTATAAATAGGCTTCTCCCCTTGTATTTGTACACATATATAATGAGATAACAGAAAAGCTCTCCTCTCTCTAATCCTCTCTCTTAGTCTCTCTTTACTAACAATATATATATAGGAAGATGCTCCTATGAGAGATATCTCTCACCTTAAATGAGAGATTGGGTGGGGACCCTCACATCCACATCCAATGCCAACAACTTAAATGTGAGGGCCCCCTTTATCTCTCAAAGTAAGGTGAGAGATGCTCTCATATGAGCATCTCCGATATATATATCAGAAATATTTAGGTGAGAACTAGTTCTCACCTATTATATGAGAACTTTTTTGTGGGGTCCAAATGTGGGTCCCATTTGGGGATGGGACCAGGGGGATGGAAAGATCTATGTGAGACCATCCCAAAGATCAAGTTTGACTTCAAATCCATGCCCCTAACCCCTTCATCCATGGCCCACAAGTTTAATGGCTTCATATTCAAAAATAGATTCAACCCTTGATCCAACGGTTCAGTTAATTCGGATGTGTGCCAATCCTTGTAATAAGTGACTATAAAGGAGGATCCCTATTTGTGCATGGTTTGGATGGGTGGGCCCCACAAAAAAGTTCTCATATAATAGGTGAGAACTAGTTCTCACATGAATATTTCCGTATATATATATATATGCATCAGTTCTTGTTTGATGTTGTGAATCCAAAAATATGAGAACTTTCAAAGCCAATACTCGTGCATCTGTATGTGGATTCCATCTAATAGTTTAGCATAATTGATGGTTCTCTACATAAGCATCTACAGCGCAGAGACATTTTTTTCGCATGATCATAAATATTTTTTTTGAATGTTCATGATCGTAAATATTTGATCTGGGTAGACCTGTAGGGTTTCCTGATCAAAACAAGTAAAACAAAGTATATTAAAAAGATATGCCGCATTTTTAAATTGTATAAATATGTTAGCAGACAAAAGGGAAAAATATGTCGCGTAGTTGTAATCCAAACTAAATAGAATCCTGCAACTCAAGGCCCTTTGTTTCTACAGGAAAAAGAGAAACGGCAAGCCCTGCAAAAAATATTACAAATTCAAATAGCACAATTGATAAAGTTTGATGACAGTCATGTACCAAACCAACTGCAACAAGAGGACAAATCATCCCAGAAATTCTACTCATCATGTTTGCAACTCCTAGACCAGTTGACCTGACCATGGTTGGGTATATCTACAAATGAGAAAACATAAAATTGGGAATCAATTGCTTCCACACAGGAAAAAAAGTGAAATGTAACATATGCATCAAACAAATGGACACTAAGAATTCTAATATCCTGTCAAAAGATTTGCTTGGAAGTGATACACGATCTTAAGTGATTAATTAGTGTAGTAAATGATTCACATGCATAAATAGTACAGAAGTGACGCAATGATACACATGTGAAAAATATTCCAATATTTGTCAAAATCACCATTTTCACATGCGTAGAATGAGTACATACAATGGTTCTAGATGCATTTGGATTTTGTGGACATTTTGACAAATTTCTCAAAATCGGTGAACAGTTAAGTTGAAAAACGTTACCTCATAGCCACTGTTAGCCATATAAAGAAGATGGACGAATTGGATTGTGAATTGGTGGTCCACAGAAATCCAGAAATTACATCTAACGAATTGGAATTTTTCACAAATTTCTCAAAATGCATGAATAATTAAGACAAGAAATTTGACCTCTTAGCCGTTTATAGCCATATAAAGAAGGTGAACGGTTGGGGTCCCACAAGAACAAAAAATGAAGGTTTTGACGGGCCCCACAGGAGAAAAAGCTACCATGTTTTTCAATCCAGCACCTCTTGCAACAGTTGGTGTGAAACGGTTTACTAGGTGGGCAGGCTTGAAAATGAAGCTTTGAAAGTGGGCTTATTTTTGCACCATTTTCACACCTGATTTACACATGTGAATCATTTATGCCTGCTAACAAAACATGATGACGCATAAATGTCATGTATGTGAATCATTTATGTATGCAAACAAAAGACCCCTTAGTTCAAATGAGCTACAGTTCTCATGGGATCATTTTTGTATGAAACTTTTATCCACCATTTTCTTTTGTAACTATCTATTTATTCATATTCAAGCAACCATTTCACCTTCTTCTGCTTCACTTTTGCTTATAGTTAATCATTGAAAAAAGGTACAGTTTTGTAAATATAGTCAGATATTAATTTGCGATATTTAACTTGTATGGAGTGCCCAACTAAATATTCTTGAAACACGCAAGATTATGTAAGCTCAAATCATGATAACAAAGTCCAGTGGATTCATAAACCAACCTCGGGAGAATAAACGTTTGCAACTGTGAAGGCTCCTGTAATACATATTCGGGCTCCAAATAGGAGAGCAGTTGTTAAAACCTCTGGCTGAGGAACTAGTAGTGGAAGAAGGAAAATGAAACATAGGAAATACAGAGCAGACAATGAGAGCTTCCGACCAATTCTGTCCACAGCTGCTGCTGATATTAAGAGTCCAGGAAACTCTGAATAAATGTTCAAATGGTGATTAGGCATGCTTAAAGAAGAAAAGAATAATAATAAATGATAAGTAAAGATGATCTTTAATAGTAAAAGAAAACCATCTTCTAGGTGGAATACTCAGAAGTGGATGCATTTAGACAAAGAACTATACAATCCTGGCAGGACAAGCATGGTATCATTAGCCCTTGCGTATGTACATGTGGAACACACATAACATTGGTTTTAGACTAAAGAATTGATAGACATACGCAAAATATTATATCTTCATTGTGGGACAATATAGCATTCTCATTTCCCAAGCCTCTTATATGCGAGTATGATGTCCAGAGGAAGCCCGGCCCAAACACTGGTCCAATTCATCTGGGCCCAACAAGCCCAACAACTTCTACAAAGTCATTTTGTCTTATTCAATAGATCCTTCCAAAGATCAATGGAGAAACTTTTAGATGTCAGTTAGTATCCTTTGAGATATTTTAGAATTTTAATAGTTGTTGCTTCCTTTCCAATTTGTTAGTTGTTACTTGTTAGACAGAATGATTTAAGAGTTTGTTTTTCTTTTTAAGATTGTTACTCTTTCGGCAGTACTCGTATGTATCTATCAATACAATTAATGAGAAAGGTAGTTTTTCAATTATTATTTGAATTTGTTATTTATCTATCTAAATTAGATGTTTCCTTTCTCAATCTGGTTTTGGCTCAGTCAAGGATTCTCGAGTTACAAATCGTCAACAACGTATTTGACCTTATCAACATTTGAACTACAATTCGACAGCATCAGACCATCTCTTTAGCATATCAGCACAGCCGGTAGCTACCTGCTAATCCAGTAGCCACCGGATCTGCATCAAAGTATGATGGGACAATCATAGTACTCTGTTCAACAGTCTGCAAACACATGGGTACAAGTTCAATATATTCCAAAAAGAAGAAAAACATATTTCTATCTTATTTTAGGCCATGGTCCATCTATGGACAGGTCATCCATATCAGCAATTGGAGCAACCAAACAATATGCTCACGCAGTTTAAAAAAAAAACAAGATACTTAAAAATCCCCCCTACCAAGATGATGAAGTTCTTCAGCAAAAAAGAAAAAAAAATACCTGAAAAAACTTTTTTTTAATATTAATACCTGCAAAACTAGTTATCAGAACATCTCTGTAAAGGCTGGTGGTACCCTTGGAGTGCTCCAATGCATTTGATACACATTTCCTACTCCGGTTGCTTATCTCAGAGGTCAGCAAGACGACGCCATAATACGAAAATCCATTACCAAAGAATACCACCCATAAAAGGAGCGTTGATTTAATTAACTGTGGTGAAAAGAGCATAAAAAGTGTTGCCGATACAGCTGTTCTAAAATTTGAACCACCAGAAGTGGTGGGTTCATGCCTTTCTTCAGGGAGTAAACAAGCAGTTTCCTCTTGAATACTGTTCTCATATTGTTCAACTTTTTTATCCAATACAAGCATGCCAGGAGGAAGTTTTTTTTTGTTTACTCTTGATATTTTCTCCAAAACATGGAGTGCATCGGTTTTTCTACCTTTCATGCAGAGGTACCTAGGCGACTCTGGCATAAAACTGTAAAATAGAAGCAACATCAAAGCTGGTAAAGAAGATAATGCGAGGAACCATCTCCAGCTCAATCTAGGGATAACAATCTGTAAGAGTAAAAAAGTGGAAGAATGAATCTTCAACAAGATCCAGAACATCTTCCCATCTTGGGAAAAAAAAAAGAGAGAGAAGTAGAGGGTAAATTCAGCATGTAAAACAACCATAATAAGTTGGACTTGACAAAATAGGAATTGCCCCTAGCTTGCAAGTTCACATATTATGTTTTCTAGTATTGCCAAGTCCTCAGGAGTTTCAAAATTGGGCAATATCTATTGATTTACTGGAAGTTCCCTATTCCAAATACAGACAGAAATATTTACACAAAAAAGATGTACCAGAGAAGGCAAACATAAGATTCAAAAATATATGACCAAGTTATGAAGTTAACTATAGAAGTAACAAAGATGCAATGGTTTACAATAATAAAACACTTATTTCATTGCCAATTGACGGCATGGTAATATCAATTTTCCATCCTTCCATACACAGTCTAAAAGAGATCAACCATTAAGAGTTCAGAAAGCAATAGCATGTCTTAGTGTGAGTCTTCATAATGAAATTGACAAGATGCTCTACTAAGTTCTGAAGCAAAATATATCCTATCTGAAAATAATGTGCTTAAACACGACAACCAATTTTAATGTCTTCGATACACTAATGAAAAGATTCAATGAGGGAAAGACAATCACTGATTCATTTGCACAGCTGGTGTCACAACACAGTATGATAGGAAATATGCTTCGAACAGGCCAGTGTATAGAAAATTTATCTGCCCAAGTAATAGTTACCTAAGTCAACATGCCATAATCCGAGATTAGGGTTCAATGCCAATAGCTTGACATTCAATTCGAGTGTAAAGACACTAAAGATCACTGAAGCACGGATACCTTCTTTGACTGTCATACTCAGATGGACTACGATACCTATTGTCCACATATTGTATATGATGTAACTAGATATGTAATGGCCCAAGATAAACCAGGAGGTAAGTTATTAACCAGTCATGGATTCAATGAGATTGAACCTGAATGCTTAAAACTCTGTCACAGTTGGTTTTGTGAACTGTTCACTTGATTCTAAGACTAAACAAGGGAATCAGACTGTAACCAAAATCTCACAAGCAGCATTATGAAGGAATGAGAGAATCGGAGGAGAAGAAATAACCCAAAAGCAATACTTTTATTCCTGGGAACTGGCTGCACTGTTCTGACACAATCGACTGATACGTTATTAAAGAAGAGATGCAAGCTCTAGAGAAATCAATTAAAACCCATTAGCCACATCACCACGTGATTATTCCTAAATATGGAGATGCTAAAGGATCAAATAGGCAGCTACAATAGGAATAAAAAGTCTAACAATCCAAAACTTTCTTCAAGCCTAAATGTCAAGATTCAGCTGAATTGGTTCATTTTTTACTTTTGGAGGCTGTTTGGGTAAAATTAAGCTCACTTGAGGAACATGGTCCGGACTCCGGACCCACGTGCTCGACCATATGCCTCCGAATATGCCATTGGTAGACACTTGTGCGATCTTTATGCTCTCCTTTGCAATCCACATCAAATTGCCACCTCATGCTTCTCCATTTGCCATCTCATGCTCCTATGCCACCTCGTGCTCCTTCACTTGCTACCACATGCTCCACTTTGTCAAAGGAACCAGCACTGTAGACGGATTGGATTGCAATGGGATGATCTCCCAAGGATCGATTGATATCAATATATATTAATGTACAATCCTTGATTTAGGCTACAATTTAGTTATTGTCTAGTCAGCTATATCCTAAGATAGTATGTAGTATCTGTACAATATATTACAATTTGACTAAGCAAATGAGTTGGGCTTTATGTTGGATTTGGCCCAATGGATCTAGAATCATTAACCCCCCCCCCCCCCCCTCTCTCTCTCTCTCAAAGTGATGCAGATGAATCAACAAGCATCAATTTGTCTGTCAAGAACTGATGACGTGGTCAAGGAAGTGCTTTTGTAAAAATATCAACAATTTGGAGGTTGGAGGAGATGAACGCAAGAGAAATAACATCGCGTAGATATTCATACCTGATAAAGTGGCAAGCAACCTCGATGTGTTTAGTTCTTTCATGAAACACTGGATTTTCTGTAATCCGAATGGCACTGGTGTTATCCGCATATAAGGGTGTGGGAGATTTTTGTGGGAAGCCAAGTTCCTCAAGGAGACCACGAAGCCATAAAATTTCTGAGCATGCGGCAGACATGGCCCGGTATTCTGCCTCGGTTGATGATTTGGAAATTTTGTCTTGCTTTTTCACTTTCCATGAAATAAGGGCATCACCTAAGTACATGCACTAGCCCGTTGTGGACCGACGAGTATCAGGGCAACTTGCCCAATTAGCATCAGAATAGGCAGTCAATGTCATTGGAGAGCCAACAGGAAAAAACAAGCCTTTGTGAGAAGTGCCAAGAAGATAACAGATAATTCGTCGAACAGCTGCTAAATGGAGATAATGAGGCGTGGTCATATACTGACTCATCAAGTTTACTGCATAACTGATGTCAGGCCGAGTAATATTCAAATATATAAGACTACCTGACAAGATGAGAGACGAGCATACAAATGTGCTGAATGACTTGGTCCTTGATGGACGATTGTATTACATATATATAGGGAATGAATTCCCTAATTACAGCAATTAACAATATCTAATCACATCCCTAATTACAGCAATTAGCAATAACTAATCAAATTAAGATCCTAAAGATTAGCAATTAACTATGTACAGAACTTTGACTAAATTACAAGACTGGGCCTAATGGGCTTGAAATCGTGGGCCAACATTAACACCCCCTCAAATTGATGCCGATGAGTCAACAAGCATCAATTTGTCAGCCAAGAATTGATGACGCGGTCGAGGAAGTGCTTTGGTAAAAATATCAGCAGTCTGGAGACTTGAAGAGATGAATGGAAGAGAAATAACATCGCGTAGATATTCGTCCCTTATAAAATGACAAGCCACTTCAATGTGTTTAGTTCTCTCATGAAATACTGGATTCTCAGTAATCCTTATGGCACTTGTATTATCCGCATGTAATGGTGTGGGAGATTTCTGGGAGAAACCAAGGTCCTCAAGAAGACCACGGAGCCATATGATTTCGGAGCAGGCGGCAGACATAGCCCGGTATTCTGCCTCAGTGGATGATTTTGAAACTCTGTCTTGTTTCTTCACTTTCCATGAAATAAGAGCATCCCCTAAGAACATGCACCAGCCCGTAGTGGACCTGCGAGTATCAGGACAACCTGCCCAATCAGCATCAGAATAGGCAGACAAATGCATCTGCGAGCCAACAGGAAAAAACAAGCCTCTGTGAGAAGTACCAAGAAGGTAACGAATAATACGTCGAACAGCTGCTAAATGAAGATGATGAGGCTTGGTCATATACTGACTCAACAAGTTGACTGCATAACTGATGTCAGGCCGAGTAGTAGTCAAATATATAAGACTACCAACGAGTTGACGATAATATGTTGGATCAGAAAGGAGATCACCACTGTCACTATGGAGTTTAACATTTAGTTCTAGAGGAGTATCCACTGGTGTGGATTTAGACAATCCCGCAGATTCAATCAAATCCATAGTATACTTATGTTGATGTAAAATCAACCCCTTCTCAGAGTGATGAACTTCCAATCCCAAAAAATATTGCAGAGGTCCCAAATCTTTCAGATGAAAAGATTGATGCAGAGACAATTGAAGATCTTGAATCGTGGCTGTATCTGTGCCAGTGATGATGATATCGTCTACATAGACGAGAAGGATGGTGATTCCTTTTGATGTATGGTGCAAAAACAAAGATGGATCATAAGGACTCTGCTGAAACTGGAGCTTGAGTAAAGCATCTTTGAATTTTTCGAACCATGCACGAGGTGCTTGTTTTAGTCCATATAATGATCGTTTCAGAAGAGCAACCTGATCTGCCGATGGTTTCGGGAAACCTTGAGGCAATCGCATGTAAACTTCTTCTTTAAGATCGCCATGAAGAAAGGCGTTTTTCACATCAAATTGAAAAAGAGGCCAGGATTGAGATGCAGCTATGGCAAGGATAGTGCGAACAGTGGTCATCTTTGCAACAGGCGCAAAAGTTTCTTCGTAGTCAATGCCATATTCCTGTCGGTTGCCAAGAGCCACAAGCCTAGCCTTGTATCGATCCAAAGTACCATCTGCCTTTAATTTGATAGAGTAAACCCATTTACTCCCAATAGGTTTAACCAAAGCGGGGCAAGGAACAGTAACCCAGGTTTGGTTCTGCTGTAGTGCACTCAGTTCTTCTTCCATAGCATGTCTCCAGCACTCATGTTTTGCTGCTTGTGAATAAGACGTAGGAATGGATACAGATGATAAAGCAGCAAAGTATGAAGAATGAGAGAAACCGTATCTATCCGGTGGACGAGATATACGAGCAGAACGTCGAACAGCAAGTTGAGGGGAAGTTGATGCAGAAGCAGGATTGGGGACCGGTTCTTGCAAAAGAGGCAAAGTATTAGCATTTGTTCCTTGTCGACGAATATACACCTTGTCCGGATGAAATCTCAAAGGTGAAGGAAGACATTCATCATCAAAGGATGGTACTTTAGAGAAGGAGATTTCTGGAGAAGAATCAGAATAAGACTGAAAAAAATACTGATGTTCAAAAAAAACAACATTCCGAGAAATGCGAAAACGCTTGGAGGTGGGGTCATAACAAACAAAACCTTTTTGATGGGAAGCATAACCAAGGAAGGCACATTTTACAGATTGAGCGGATAACTTGGAACGTTCATGTATGGGAAGATGAACAAAACAAACACAACCAAAAGTATGGAGATTTGTGTATTGTGGGCCAGTTTTGAAAAGACGAAAATATGGAGATGTGTTTTGAAGTTTTGGAGAAGGAAGGCGGTTGATGATATGAGTAGCAGTGGTTAAAGCTTCTGGCCAAAATTTAGGTGGAACGGAGGATTCTAATAATAGACACCTGACCATGTCTAGAAGATGACGATTTTTCCGTTCTGCAACACCATTCTGTTGGGGAGTATAGGGACAAGTCCGCTAGGATATAATCCCTTTGTTTTGTAAAAATTCCTGAAATTGGTTGGACACATATTCCCCCCCTGAGTCAGTTCGAAGAACCTTAATA
Organism: Litsea cubeba; assembly: GCA_012931725.1. Lineage (NCBI taxonomy): Eukaryota > Viridiplantae > Streptophyta > Magnoliopsida > Laurales > Lauraceae > Litsea > Litsea cubeba. Next base: position 70,070,936 of record CM022949.1, read on the forward strand.
CATGTGGAAAATTGATTTTGAACATAATTCAAAAATTTTTGAAACACATCAAAGACTTCAGACTTGGCATGTAGAAAATAAATCCATGTAAAACGGCTATAGTCATCAATAAAGGTTGCGAAATACTTATACTGTGAATGAGAAATAATTGGTGCAACACCCCACACATCACTATGTATTAAATCAAAACTTTTGGTAGCAGAAGAAATGTGTAATGGAAAAGGCAAGGTTTTACTCTTTCCCAGCTTACAAGTGGTGCAATCAAGAGCAACATCAGATGATAAAAATTTCATTTTATTAATATGACCAGATTGTAACAAGGATAACAAAATAGCTGAATTGGGATGGCCTAATCTATTGTGCCATAACTGCACATTATTCCTAGAGACAACTGATAAAGCAAACAAAGACATATCTGGATTTGGTGTTATTATCTGAAGAGGAAACAAACGCCCCCACTTAGGCCCCTTCACTATTACCTTCCCCGTCTCCTGATCCTGCACCACACAACCAGAGGAGGAAAAGGAAACATTGCAGTTATTATCAACCAATTGACCAACAGAAATTAAATTGGTGGAAAGATTATCGGAACAAAAAACATCATGTAAAGGTAGAGAATGAGTAATATCACCAACAGAAGTAATTGGAATTGTGGTACCATTAGCAGCATGGACTTGAATCTGTCCATCATATGGTTTAAGTTTGGAGAAATTTTTGGAGGATGATGTCATATGATTGGAGGCACCAGAATCAACATACCATTGAGATGGAGATTGAATTTTACCAGATATACCAAGAGTGGACAAAGCCTGGAGAATCATCTGTTGGATCATTTCAGGGGAGACAGGAGCAGCAGAAGCAGGTGCCGAAGAAGATGTGGAAGAAGAATCAATAGTGCCAGTAGCAGTAATCGCCTGGTAAGCTTTCGGATTTCTGTTTTGAGGACGTTTGCGACATTCATTGATCGAATGTCCAGATGCCTTGCAATAATTGCAGATCCGCTGCTTGCACTGATTTGCAAAATGGCCAAAAGTTTGACACTTGAAGCACTGTACTTTACTCAGATCTCTGTTCGATTGTTTCCCCTTGGAAGAATAAGCAACACTGACAGAGGAGGTCGGTGATTGAAAGGTGGGTACACTATAGGCAACCTCCAAAGTACCTGGACTAGCTTGGTGAAGCACCTCAGATTGCGTCAATTGTCTTTGTTCCTCTCGCAATAATTCATTAAGACAGGCATCCAGAGAAGGAGAAGGGACCCTACTCATGAGATTGGATCTGACTGATTCATACTGAGGCCTTAATTTCATAAGAAATTGATCCCGATGACTCGTTGCTAGTATGACTTGTAATTCTGGAAGGGCTTGAGCAGAGATATTGGCAAATTTGATTTCATTTAATTCTGTCCACAAAGTCTGAAAACCAGAATAATATTCCTGAATGGAAGAAGTCCCTTGCATATAATTCGCAATTTCGAATTCTAACTGATATTGTCGAGCAGAATTTTCTTGATGATACACTGTTTTCAGATATGCCCACATCTCTTTGGCAGATTTGTAAGGTTTCAAATTCATGAAGAATTGTGGTTCCATGGAACCGAGAATCCAGGTTTTGACCTTAGCATCTTTTGTGTTCCATGACAAAAAAATTTTTCATCCTCTGTGGGTTTTGGATCAGTGCCAGAGATATGGCCCCATAATTCTTTACCCTCTAGATAAAGTTCAAATTGAAAAGCCCACGAGGGATAATTTTTGCCATTAAACTTGATTAATGTGATTTCAGATTTCTCCATTAATAAATATGCAGATGAACCAGCAGAAATACAGACAACCCAACTACAAATGAGATCCACAGATTAAACCTTGCAGACTACCCAACTACAAAAGAGATCCACAGAATAAAAATGGCAGTGGCAGAAGAAACCTGAACAAACAGCAAGAAGAAGCACTGTCTGACAGTTTCCGGAAAAGAAAACCACACACAGTGAAATCGTCCAGGTCGTCTGGGAGAAGAAACACAGTCTGGGCCCCACCTGATGATCTCTTGATAGATCAGAGAGTGGGGATGGTTGAGCAGGATAAGCACGCAGCTAATGGAAGTGGTCGCGACCAAATCAAATCCAGATCCAGGATCTTGAACGGCCGAGATGAAAACAAACCCAACAAAATGAATTGATACAAAAAGAGGTAGAAGGCCCACCTCGGATGATCAATAAATATTGTAAAAATCTTCAGAAATAAGATAATATTCGGACGACCAATGTGGAGAAGTCTGCTGAGATGGGCCACGCCTGATCACAGGTGGGCCACGCCTGATCTGAGATGATTAGGGATGATCTGAGCAGATCTGGCTGAAGATTATGATCACAGATGATCACAGATTGAGTTTGACTGAAGAAGATGATGCCATATGATCATCGATTGGCTTCCAAGACATGGAAGATGATCAATACACTCACTGTAGGTGCTCTGATACCATGACAAGATGAGAGACGAGCATACAAATGTGCTGAATGACTTGGTCCTTGATGGACGATTGTATTACATATATATAGGGAATGAATTCCCTAATTACAGCAATTAACAATATCTAATCACATCCCTAATTACAGCAATTAGCAATAACTAATCAAATTAAGATCCTAAAGATTAGCAATTAACTATGTACAGAACTTTGACTAAATTACAAGACTGGGCCTAATGGGCTTGAAATCGTGGGCCAACATTAACACTACCGACAAGCTGTCAATAATATGTTGAATCAAAAAGGGGATCACCACTGTCACTATGGAGTTTAAGATTCAGTTCAAGAGGAGTATCCACAGGTGTGGAGTTTGACAGGCCTGTTGATTCAATTAAATCCATAGTATACTTATGTTGATGCAGAATCAACCCTTTCTCAGATTGATGAACTTCCAATACCAAAAAATATGTCAGAGGCCCCAATTCCTTCATTTGAAAAGATTGATGAAGCGAAAATTGGAGATCTTGAATCATGGCTGTATCTGTGCCGGTGATTATTATATCATCCACATAAATGGTGATTTCCATTGATTTCTGATGCAAATGTTAGGAGACAGCGCCGCCAGGAACCTTAGATATTGCATACAGATTAATGCGGAAATAACTTTAAACGATGATTTTTTTATGATACCTGCGAGATCTCTCTAATTTGATCTCGGTATAACAGCAACTTGAAAATCTCAAGATCTTCTACTGTATTCCTCTATGCTTGAATCCGCACCGAGGAGTGGGCCTCTTCTGCGAATTCTCTCTGCTCTCAAAATCGAGATTTCTCTTGTATGTTGACCAATAGAGCAATAGCGCATATTTATAGGCTACAATAGGGAGCCTAAGTAAATAAGGGATAGGCTTCTTATGGAAGCCCTAATTCAACCCAAATTAGAATCCTAGTTCCATAAATTATAATTCAGTCCACCAGAGAATTATAATTGCACTCCTGTCCTTTATTCTCAAAATAATATTTCGAGTTTCTCGTCATTAAATACTTATTAATCTCCCCACGTTAAGATTTCGGATATCCATCGATTAAATAATTACTAACATCTATATTTAATCGATATCTTTATAATTCCTTGAGACCTTACGCTCAACTTATTTGATATGTCGGACACAAAGTCCATCTGCAGGGTTTGACATTATCAAAACTTAACAGCTTCATCAAGGGGATATCATCAATCCCTATTTCGGGACGTGGATTCCGTCAATAAACTAATATGCACCATACACGTAGTGTAGTCATCAAATTTACTGAGATTATTGACCCATAAAAGATCTCACTCCTTTATAAATCAAAATGTAAAACATTAAATGTATGTGTCTATTATTTATGTCGGGATTAAGAGCACAAGCACTCATAATAACCATTTGGATGTTAATCGTCTTATATAGTCAATATTTAAATAATAAACCCAAAAGCGGTCATGTTCAATACAGACAAAGCGTACTAGCACAATGAGTTGAAACTATTCCGTTTCCCGCAGCCAAGACAAGCCTGCTGAAACATCATGCTACAATCGTACCGATGGTGTGTCCAAATCCATCTAGATTGTGAACAACTACTTATATTCTATAAGAACCGACAAACAAGTTTTCCATGTATAAGTTGAACTCTGCACACCAACTTGTCTACTTTATAGAATAAATGACACATGCATAATACTAAACAATGCAACCATTTGCCCATATAAGTTCTCATAAAGATGAAACAACAAAATATACTCATAAATAAATCAGTCAAAGACTAATACATAAAAGTATGTTTTTAGTATAAATTTCCAACAGCAAAAACAATGACGGATCATAAGGACTCTGTTGAAACTGCAGCTTGAGTAACGCATCCTTGAATTTGTCAAACCATGCTCTTGGTTCTTGTTTTAGCACATACAAAGACCGTTTCAAATGAGCAACTTGTCCTTCTGATGGTTTTGGTAAACCTTGAGGTAGTCGTATGTAAACTTCCTCTTTAAGATCACCATGAAGAAAGGCATTTTTTACATTAAATTAGAAAAGGGGCCAGGATTGGGATGTAGCTATGGCAAGGATGGTGCGAACTGTGGTCATCTTTGCTACAGGTGCAAAAGTTTCTTCGGAGTCGATGCCATATTCCTATCTGTTGCCAAGGGCCACAAGCCTTGCCTTGTATCTATCCAAAGTACCATTTGCCTTCAATTTGATAGAGTAAACCCATTTACTCCTAATAGGTTTAACCGAGGCTGGGCATGGAACAACAACCCATGTTTGGTTCTGCTGTAGAGCATTAAGTTCTTCTTCCATAGCCTTTCTCCAGCATTCCTTCCTTGCTGCTTGTGAATAAGAAGTAGGAATTGAAACAGATGATAAGGTAGATAAATATGAAGAATGAGAAAAACCATATCGATCCGGGGGTCGAGAGATACGAGAAGAACGACGAATAGCAAGTTGAGGTGGATCCGGAGCTGGAGGAGGATCCGGGGCTGGTTCTTGTAGAAGAGGCAAAGTAGTGGCACTTGTTCCTTGTCGACGAACATACACCTTGTCCAAATGAAATCGCAGAGGAGAAGGAAGGCATTCATCATCAAAGGATGGTACTTTAGAAAATGCGATTTTTGGAGATGAATCGGGATAAGACTGAAAAAAGTAATGGTGTTCAAAGAAGACAACATTTCTAGAAATCCGAATACGCTTGGATGTGGTGTCAAAAGAAATAAAACCTTTTTGTTGGGAAGCATAACCAAGAAAAACACATTTTGTAGATTGTGCGGATAACTTTGAACGTTCATGGGTTGGAAGATGAACAAAACAAACATAGCCAAAAGTGTGTAAATGTGTGTATTGTGGTTCAGTTTGAAAGGACGGAAATGTGGAGAAGTGTTTTGAAGTTTTGAAGAAGGAAGACGGTTGATGATATAAGTAACAGTGGTTAATGCTTCTGGCCAAAATCTATGTGGAACTAAGGATTCTAATAACAAACACCCGACCATGTCTAGAAGATGACGATTTTCCGTTCTGCAACACCATTCTAATGAGGGGTGTAGGGACAAGTCCGTTGGGATATAATCCCTTTGTCTTGTAAAAATGCTTGAAATTTCTCAGACACATATCCCCCCCCCCCCCCCCCCCCCCCCCAAGTCTGTACGAAAAATCTTAGTACATGTTGAAAATTATTTTGAACAGAATTCAAGAATTTTTTAAACACATCAAAGACTTCAGATTTGGCATGTAGAAAATAAACCCATGTAAAACGACAATAATCATCAATGAAAGTCACAAAATACTTACTGTGAATGAGAAACAATTGGTGCAACACCCCAAACATCATTATGTACTAAATCAAAACATTTGGTAGCAAAAGAAACACGCAATGGAAAAGGCAAAGTTTTACTCTTTCCCAGCTTACAAGTGGTGCAATCAAGAGCAACATCTGATGATAACAACTTCATTTTATTTATGTGACCAAAATTTAACAAAGATAACAATACTTTGGAATTGGGATGGCCTAATCTATTGTGCCATAACTGCACATTATTCTTAGAGACAACGGTTGAAGCAAACAAAGACATATATGGATTTGGTGTTGGTATGTGAAGAGGAAACAAACGCCCACACTTAGTCCCCTTCGCTATCGCCTTCCCCTTCTCCTGATCCTGCACCACACAACCAGATGACGAAAAATAAACATTACAGTTACCATCTACCAATTGACCGATAGAGATTAATTAAATTGGTAGAAAAATTTGGTGAAAAAAAAAAACATCATGTAAGGGTAAAGAATGAGAAATATCACCAACAGAGATAATTGGTATTGTTGTACCATTAGCAGCATGGACCTGAATCCTTCCATCATATGGTTTAATTTTGGAGAAGTTTTTTTATGATGACGTCATATGATTGGAGGCACCAGAATCAAAATACCAATGAGAGAGAGAGTGATTTTTACCAGATATACCAAGAGTGGAAAAGGCCTGGAGGATCATCCGTTGGATCATGTCAGGGTGACTGGAGCAGCTAAAGCAGGGGCAGAAGAAGATATGGAAGATGAATCAATAGTGCCAGAAGTAGCAGTGATAGCCCGGTAAACTTTTGGATTTATGTTCTGAGGACGTTTGCGGCATTCATTGGTCGAATGTCTAAATGCTTTGCAATAATTGCAGATCCTTTACTTGCACTGATTTGCATAATGGCCGAAATTCTGACACTTGTAGCATTGCACTTTACTGATATCTCTGCTTGGTTGCTTTCCCTTGGTAGCATAAGCAACATTTACTGGTGAGTTCGGTGGTTGAGATTGAGTGGGTACACTACAGGCAACATCAATTGCACCATGAGTGGCTTGTTGGAGCACACCAGATTGAGTCAATTGTCTCTGTTCCTCTCGCAGTAATTCATTGAGACACTCATCTAGTGATGGAGAAGAAAAGAGGCCATAATTTCATGAGAAATTGATCCCGATGACTAGTCGCTAGTATTTTTTACAGTTCGGGAAGAGCCTGTGCAGAGATTTTTGCATATGTGATTTCATCTAATTCTGTCCATAAATTTTGGAAACCAAGATAATATTCTTGAGTGGAGGAAGTACCTAGCATATAATTTGCAATTTCAAATTCCAACTGATAGGCAGTTTTGTATGGTTTCAAATTCATGAAAAATTGTGGTTCCATGGACCCGAGAATCCAAGTTTTGATCTTAGCATCTTTTGTGTTCCAAGACACAATTTTCTTCTCATCTTCTGTTGGTTTTGGATTAATTCCAGAAATATAGCCCCATAATTCTTTACCCTCTAGGTAAAGTTCAAATTGAAAAGCCCAAGATGGATAACTTTTACCATTAAACTTGATTAAGTTGATTTCAGATTTCTCCATTTGCAACAAATATTCAGACGAACCAGCAGTAATGATGAACAAAACCAATCACACAGCAACAAATTGACTCGAAAAAACAGAGAACAAACCTTCTGATTAATATGTAAGGCACTGAAAGTATCTGTTTTCAAACCAGATGGGCCTAAGGATGGACAAAAAATGCCCCAAATGCAATAGAATGCACACAGAAGTGATGCACTGACAGAAATTGTGCAGAAACACAGCAGGCGACCTTGAATTTCTAGCGGGATCTATATGTGGGCCCCACTAATTAATCCAATCACAGATCAGTTTGTGAGTGATCCAAGTTACTACCAGCAGTCCAAACGTAAGTGTCTTGGATATAAATCCACAAATCTGGACGGTCTTGATTAAACTGATTTGAGAGAAAATGCCCAAAGTCGACAGATGAAGGAGGGAAAACCTACCTCAGATGATGATGAAAAATCCCCAAAAAATCACCAAAAACAGCTAGAAATCCTGTCGATCAAAACTTCAAAGTTGCAGAAGGTCCAGGATCATCGGTGGTGGGCCACTCATGATCAAGCACACATCAGTTGTTGCTGTGACAGATCTGTGATGAGAAAACAATCGCTTCTTCAAACACTGATCCAAAGGACCTCCTTCAACAGGAAATGCTACAACTTCTATCTTTTAATAGTGCTCTGATACCGTGTCAAAGGAACCAGCACTGTAGACAGATTGGATTACAATGGGATGATCTCCCAAGGATCAATTGATATCAATATCTATTAATGTACAATCCTTGATCTAGGCTACAATTTAGTTATTGTCTAGTCAGCTATATCCTAAGATAGTATGTAGTATCTATACAGTATATTACAGTTTGACTAAGCAAATGAGTCGGGCTTTATGTTGGATTCGGCCCAATGGACCTAGAATCATTAACACACTTGCCACCTCATGCTTTGGGCGTCCCTTTCTCACAATGCATGATTTCCTTTTCTTGGCTACAAACAAAGTTAAGGATTAGGGGAAATACAATTCTACACTCTTCATCCTATCTCATGTCCAACTTCCGATAATGATCATTTTCACCATTGATCGAGCTCATCTTCATCAATCTCACACATTGGAATCGCCACATCACCATCATATCATCAAGATTCCATGTGTTATGAGGTAGAGAGGACTTTTCTGAAATTTTAGAAAAGTCAAGGATTATTTTGTAAATACAAGAACGAACAAGAGGTTTTTTTCTTTAAATACTGACATATATTTTTTTAATATAAAAACAATAAGAGCTCATGGCCCAACCCTGGGTTGGATGACCAGAAACTTTCTTTCAAGAAATTATCTACTTTTCCTAACTTTTCTAATTTTCTCTTCCTTTTAGTTGGATTTCCATAATTTCAGGTTTTTCCCAAAAATAAGAAATAAAATAAACTTCTAAATTACAAATGAGACATCCTTTCAACATTTCTTTCATTTTCTTGGAGCCAAAAAGGAATAAAATATATTTTCTTCTTCTCTGCTTCTTTGTTTAAACTTAAAGTGATGCATGGAAATTTATCAGAGTAGATGGCTAAATTACAAAATGAGACACACATTCAACATTTCTTTCATTTTCTTGGAGCCAAAAAGGAATAAAACATATTTTCTTCGTCTCGACTTCTTTCTTTAAACTTAAAGTGCTGCATGGAAATTTATGAGAGTAGATGGCTAATAGTTGGCACATTGTATGCAAAGATCTAGAGTATATCCTCTGGTCAAAATAGTTCAAAATGGCATGTAATGATGAGAAAAAATACAACTGATATTAAAACAACAAGCCTAAGTGGATAAAAACAGTATTTCTATGGATGAAAGTGGTACTTCAGTCAGAACATCCAACATAAATCCTGATTGGCAACATTAGGCTTCAACATTCTTCATCTAAACATGGATCCCCACCTAAGATAAGAAGACAAAATCAAGGCAACTATAAAACTCAGTTTTTCTAATTTACATGTGAGATCATAAGAAATGATGGTACAATGCAAGACCTACCCAGGCTAGCAAAGCCTCAAAAACTGTGCCAAGAGTCCAAAAGGCTGACAAAACAGCCACTGAAGTACCTCTACATGGGGCAGGAACGAACTCTAGCAACCAAGATAAAAGCACAGGGGCTCCTCCCAAACCAATACCAACCAAACAACGCAAAATAATGAGAGTGGAATAATTTGGGGCAAAAGAACTTAGAAATCCAGCTCCACCAGTAACTAGTGCGGTAACAAAGAAACCCTTCCTGAAGAATAAGAAAGAAATTCATTAAGATTTTGAAGATATCAAAGTTTTTATTCAAAGTTTTTAAGATCCTACTACTACAATTATTATATAAAAAAAAACAGTATAATGCAAATGTTAAATCTAGTATTTAATGCATGTAGAATATTTTGTTACATGAACCAGTTAAAAAAGAGCATCAACTCATTAAATACCATGCAACGTTCCTTTTTCAAGAATGCAATCACCAGTGAAGGATACCATGATGTAGCTAGCCATGGGTGAGATGGGCCTCAAGTTCTACAAAAAGGGGCCCAAGAATAGGCCCATGGGCAGCCAACCCATCGGTCCAAACCATATTGGGCCAGACCATTAGGTCAAGCCATAGATGACTAGCCATTGAAGCTATGGCCTAACTATGTCTACTTTCATAGCATAGTGAATTGCTAAGAAATTTTCCTCTGTCTACATTCTTAGTTTAGCAAATTCTCAAGAAGATTTTTAGATATGCATTCTTGGTCTCGGAAATCCTAGGAAGATTTCCAGGAAAGACAGTTAATCAGCATGTAATCAATCAAAAAGAGAGCACAAAAAATGCCATTGAGAGAGAAGGGGGGGGGGGGGGGGGGGGGGGGGGGGGGGTTGGTTGGGGTTGAGATTGAGATTGAGGTGCAGTCATCTTGCGGTTATCAGCATGCTTGCAACTAGGCTAAAAAGACGCAGGGAATCACGGGTCATAACTGGACCAGACACAGGATCACTGAAACAGATAGACTTGTCAGAGCAAATGTAGTCAATAATGCAGTTCAAAAGACCTCAGGCTAAAGGGAAAAAAATGTGAGCTTTTTTATTTTAGAAATTGGCAAAAGCAAAACATCAAATAGAAGTTAAAGCAAGAATGTTTTACATTTCCAGCACACTCATGATATTTGTAAAGGGTTTCACAGAACTGATCAAGAGATTTCAAGACATCATAAAACCCTACTTAACAAGGTTTGTAAAGGCTTCCGTACAAGTGGAAGTTAGTGATCTGATCATAACTGATAAATATATCAAAACATTCATCAAATCATAATTGACTACAAAATAATCAAACATTTGGGCCAGTTGTGGGTTACAAGATTATGGTTAAAGCTTGTAGATGCTGAATTAACCATAAGAACAATTAGATGTAATGTGCCAAATTTGTGGAGACAGAAAGGGCCTACTTCCGTCCATAGTTATCTGAAAAGATGCCCCATAAATATGCTCCAACTATCATGCCAGCAAAAACAACACTACTGATGAGGCTTTCTTCATAAGAAGAAAGCCCCCACTCAGTCTGAACAGTGGATCCTATAAAAGAAAGAAGCATCATCTCCATTGCTTCTGTTAACCATCCCATCCCTGCATAAATAAGAACAAGGACTTGGAATTTCCCAAATCCCATGGCTGTAAGTGCTTCATCCACAGTATATGCTGACCTATCATTTCCCATCTGCATAGTGTCATAAACAAGAAATAACATGACTTACATTGCACATGCAAGGTACCAACACAGCAATTATGTGGATGCTCAACTTGAGACACTATAATCCTAGGGTGTAATTATCATCATCAGAGCCTTATCCCATCAAGCTGGGGGCTGGCTACAAGAAATGTGATACCAAGCGATTCCAAAAATAAAAATAAAAAGAAAAAACAGAAAAGAAAAGAAATGCTAACTTTTGGGATTAAGAAAAAGAGAAAAAACATTGTGCACATTTTCAAAATTAATTTAATGGTGATCAGGATTTTTGTTGAATCAGAAAAGTAATTAATGAAATGGATTTCAAGTATCTCAGACAACCAGTTTGGTTCTATTGCTAGGAAGATCTACAACAGAAGATTTTTTTTTTTTCTAATAAGAAAACTCGTGAAAAGGTCAAAGAGAAAAGGAGAAGTCTGCATATGATTTTCATCAACTTAGAGAAGCCTGTAGGGGGGCATAGGTAGTCACTCTGGAGGTCAATAAAAGAAAAAGACATCCCTAATAGTACATTAAAATCATCCAAGACATGAATGAAAGATTACCAAGTTGCGTACATGAATGAAAGGATACCAAGTTGCGTAAAACCCGTGTGTGGGGTCATGACCAAGTTCCCTGTAGGAGATGTTTAAAAGGAACTAAATCCTTAACGTCAACCACTTTACCAAGATACAATTTAACTTATGATATAACTATCAAATTGTCAGTAGTGACTAGTGAATAATGTCATCTACCTAGACACTTGAAGATATTATTGCTTTACTGGTTCCTCTTCGCAAACACTAAATAATAAAAACAACAAGAAGGGTCATTTGTTTGAACTCATTTACATATACATAAATGAATCACATGCATAAACGCATCATCAAATTTGTTTGCTCTCATTTATGCATGTGATACGTAAATGAGGCGTGAAAATGGCGTGAAAATGAGGCCATTTTCAGCCTCTCATTTACACACCTCCACGGGTGGTAAACGGTCATATACTTCACTGTTAATAGGCGGTGATTGTAAAGGTTGGGATGCCAAGAGAGATTATGGGTTCGAACCCCATGAGCCCCTTTTTTTTTATTTGTGGGCCCCAAATTAATGATCCAAGCCTTCTAAAGAAGTTTGATTTCATATCTTAAATCTTCATAGATTTTGAGTAATTTGCAAAAAAATTCAAAAAAAAAAAAAATCCTTACCTATAGGTCTAATTTTTGTACTTCTATGGGCCTCTAATTCATTGTCCGAACCGTTCAATATTCTCAAATTAAGATAAGCATCAAGTGATTAATTTCATATCTTAAATCTTCATCAATTTTTGAGAAATTTGTGACAAAAACCAAAAAAATCCAAACACATCTAAAATCATTGGATGTAATCATTTACACGAGAAAATTATGATTTTGACAGACACTGTAATGTGTTTCACATGTGTAACATTGTATATGTAAAACCCATTTTCTTATCCCATGCATAAAAGGCAAATGACCCCTAAGTAAATCCAATGTCAATGACCACTCCACTAAACTTTTAAAGCAAGCTCATGGAGACTGTTTTACCCAGAAATTTTCTTCTTTATCCCACACAAAAAACTGGGAAGTGGCAACACAAATGCTTTTTCGCATAAATCACCATGTAAAAAAGCACTTCAACATCTAACTGATGAAGAAGCCAGCATAAATTTTTCATAATTGAAATGATGGTTGTCACTAAATTTAGTTCTATGGCCGCAAAAGTCTCAAAACAACCCTCGCCATAAATCCAAAGAAAACCTTTGAGCGACCGGAGCTTTATAACTGTAACATCCCGTCCCTTAACCTTTTATTAATAATAATTAATTGCTTGATTAGTTAAAAAGAGTGTTTAGAGTCTCAGTGAGTCGGGTTTGACGTGTGGATCACGCGTGCGAAGTGTCGCGTGAGTCTGAGTTCGTTTGGGTACAGTAGGGGGTGGTTTGCAATTTTGTGAAGTTTTCAGGGGTTTATATGAAATTATGAGTTTTTGTGAGTTTGGGTGCATCAGATTGGTCTCGGTATTTCACGAACATTAGTCTTTTGTCGCGATTCGATTCGACGCGCTGAAGAGACCAAAAGATCATCATTAGTGAACCAAGGACTAAACTCAAATTATCAATTAACCTAACCTAATATAAGCCTTATCCCCTTTATTCATTCCATCTCTTCTATCATTTTACTGTGCCATCTCCAAGCCCTTTTCTCCTTCACTGCCTCACTAAATCCGGCCACCAGAGTTCTGGCGACGACGACCAAGCTCCACTTCATCTTCCCCAAGCTTCCAAGAGCCCAACCATCCACTTTTCTAAGCTTTTCATCCACAAACCACTTCTAGGTAAGCTCCTAAAGCTTGTAAGCTTAGTAAATCTTCTTCCTTTGGATTAGAAATGGATTAGAGAAGCTCATCCCCTTCCTTTGCATTCATATTGTAGAGAGATTTTGGGTTGAGAAGCTTTTTGCACAAGTTCGAGCTCCAAGGAGGATTTTCCCCTAAATTCTTCTTTGTTTTACTTAAGCTGTTCATCAAGGCAAGTTAATCTATATATTTATGTTGGATATGTTTGTTTCTCCTTGAATGAATGATTGATGATGTTTAGATGACCTCTTGCTCATTTTATTGTTTTAATGAAAACATGTTAATTGGATTTAAAATGATTTGAATTGAATGGAATGGTAAAGTTTGCTGTTTTAATGGACTTGAGAAGAGGGGGATGCATGTTGTATGTGAAGAGGGCAAGGCCTTATTGATTGTCTACAAGTGTGGATAAAGAGAGAAATGGTTTTCTCTCACAAACCTAAAACTGAACAGAATTCGGATGTGAATTCTGAAGCTTCACGGCGAGCCGTGGATTGTTCTACGGCTAGCCGTGAAGGCTACTATGGCTAGCCGTGAAGCTAGCCGTAGAGGTCTGGAAGCCTGCACTTCTGGACTTTTTATTTTACAACTCTGTTCTACGGCAACCTCATGGCGAGCCCACGGCTAGCCGTGATCAATGAAGTTAGGTTCTATTTCAGAACCTGGCTGATGAACTTCTGGGAGGGATATCAACCCAGTGCCTACGGCGATCTGTCAACTAGCCGTGAGCTCACCGTAGAAGGCCCACGGCTAGCCGTAAGGTAGCCGTAGGGTGTTTCTAATTCCCTTTTTGAAAGGAATTTGCTTCCCTAGTTTGATGACCTAGGTGGGACCTTGGTTATACCTTGATGCCTTACTTTGGACTTGATACGAGGAATGTTTGAGTGGACATTTACTCGTAGTTATTCCGGTTTTCTCGAGTTTCAATCCATCTCAATCTCGAACGGTACGGGACAACGGGATACCCTCTCTTATATCTATGCACGAAGATGTTTTGTTCGGGTATCGCTAACCTAATTCCTTTCGTTGACTGAGTAGGGTTGTACGAGAGTTCAGGAACAACCATGGACTTAGGATTGGATTGTTTATCGCCTCTGATTCCGATTAGACCGTTTGGTACCTTCTGCATGAAATTTCCATGTTCATTAGCTTCGCTTATTTGGATTTGTTTGGGATCACATGAAAACTTAGTTGATGAACTTAGGATCCCTTTTGATGTTCTGTTTGTTCGAAGTTTGATTTAAGTGTTGAGGCTAGGCGGCTTTGATTGTAAAGCTTGTTAAGAACTACTTATGATGATGTTTTGAAGAAGTTTGATGGTTTTGGTTTTGATTTTATGATGGAAAAGTAGTTTCTCTATTGTTCGACGAATCTTGTTCACGTAAGAAAGTCTAGCCCCTCACTATTGTTTGTTTAGGACTCTGTGTCAGGCACCACTCAGTTGTAAATGCCCAACACATTTGGGCACCATCTGTGTGAGGACTTTGGATTGAACGTCTGCGCAGTACGACTTTTTGTATTTTAGATGGATGTACACCATCAGATACCCGTTTTGAAGAAGTACATTGCTTTGTTTTGTTTTGAAGGGTATCGTTTTGATTGCTTGCCGGGTTTTTATCCCGTGCCTATTGCTTACTCTACCACGGCTCTCATGTTGAGCCGGAAGGAACACGTGGAACTATCCCGTGGTGATTAGCATATGTGGACTGCCTATTTGTTAGATGTTTTGTTAGTTTGTTTATGATTCGAATGCTATGAATTTCTTACGATCAGAATGCTATGCATTTCATATGATCTTGTCTATCGTTTACTCTGATTCGTCCTACATATCTATTGATTTCTATATACATTGCTTGCCGACTTTCGTGCCTGATGATGCTACTATTGGTGCATAGGTACCGAGCCATTCTATACCGAGGAGATGACGGAAAAAGTTCAGGCAGATCAGCCTGATAACTTCCTAGATTACAGTACGGACAGCGTTGTATAGCCGTATCGACCCCGTACTCGAGAGCCTCATTCATATTTTGGTCCTTTAGTTCATCTTTTGCTTAGGCCCAAGTTTTAGTGTGGCGTTTCAGTGTAATTAATACTTTTGGTTAAACTGTTTTAACTTGAACTCTAGTTAATATATTTCAGTATTTGCTTTTAACTAAACATCTTGAGATATCTCTTGTAATTATGAAGCTTACGCTATTGTTGAAGTATTTGAGGAAATGTTTATACTTCACAGCGATCTTCGATTCATTTGGGACATGACTGGGGCCAAGTGTTGGTATTTATGTTGAAAATTTTTAATTGGCCCTAATCTCACGCATGACCACGGTTTCACTTCTGGGGGCGTGACAATAACCTATGATGTCCAGATATGGCATGGATACGGCTAGGATACGCCATAGACATGGAAATGACACGGATTTTACACGTAAAAAGTTAAGTATCGGATACGATACGACACGATACGTTGCCCATTTCGAAGTATCCGTGCATCATAGACAATAACTATAAAAAATACCAACAGAATTGAAGTTAAAAGCATAAATATAACCATCGACACCCAACAGGATGATTGCCAGGAGGCCAATCAATCATTGCCCACATTGGTTCTTCTAAAGTGTAACCATTTCTTCCTCCATTGCTTTTATCAAGACAAGTTTAATTATGCCTCATTGATAGAATTTACTGTATGTGAAAAGGAAGTAAAAAGAGCAAGTAAGAACTATGCGGAGGGAGGACTGAACTTCCAAGTCTGGGTTGCGACATAATGAGTGTTTTAGAGCCTCTTTTTCTTTACAGTAATAGACAGCTTGAGCGAAAAAATCAATGATGAAGTTCATTGCTGTCCATTATTTGCATATGATGTGGAACTAATTAGTCAAAAATAAAATAAAATAAAATCAAGCAACTCAAGCTAAAACTGTGGATTAAGGACTTTGGATCAACTAGTTTGAAAATGAAGTACTCGGGTGATGAACCAGATAGAAAAGTTGCATCAGAATTTACTTCGGCAATGTAGAGAGCCTTAGAAAAAAATACCACAAGTTGAATGAGCCCATGTGTGTAACTCCAAGAACGAAGACCGTTTGGGTTTTGTGCCTCTAAAATAGATGAACCAAACTTTATTAGGCTAGTGGTTACAAAGGATTAGAGAAGATCCAAATGGACTATGGAAGTAAATTCTTGTGGCCAAATACAAGATATATAGAAAGGTTGGGACAGTCAAGAGTCCAATCCCTGCCATTTTGGATTTGTGGAGAGGCATCATGTCAGTCAAAGAGGTCTTTTCAGGCTTAGGGGAGAAGGTCATTTTATGGTTGGAAACTTAGGTCTGAATAACCTTTTGGCCACACAATTCCCAAAGTTCTTTCAAAATAGGCAAGATAGTTGAACAAAGATGATCAGCTACATGGAAAAGGTGGGAAGCCAAATGGTTTAAAAGCTCCAATAATCATGTAGATCTGGTATGTCTCGTCTTACGGTACACACCATGTAGTGGGGCCCACCTTATGGCCCATCTGAATGGAACACCCAAACCCCACTCCCCTCCCCAACCACACCAAGGATGAAAATAGCGGTAGCAGCAGGGGTAGCGGCCCGCCGCCAAAACGCTATGAAGCGGGGGCTACGTAGCGGCGCGTTTTGAAAAAAACTGAAAAATTTTCGGAAAATCCAGAATATTGGAAAAAAAAAAAATTTTTTAGAAGTAACTAAGATAAGGGGGCGTAGCGGTTCCCTCATTGTATGAGGTCCTGTATCGCTGACGCTGTATGAATAGAGTGAACAATAAGAGTTAGGTCGTAGGAATTCAATAGCAAACAATAAGAGTGAACTTTGGGGATAAAGGACCCATTTTGTTATTTGGTTAGGGCCCTATTTCCTATTAATTAGAGTGAACTTTGGTTGAGCCCTGTTATAATATATTAAGCTAGAAGGTATTAGATCCAATTTTGACCACATTTTAATTTTGACCGGAAGCTACATTCAGTTTTTACAACTGTTAATATACTCTCCTCCAATTTTCACTAATATACTTCCCCCAGTTATGGACTCCCATCCTCCCCATTTCTAACATACATATAATTCTACCTCTTCATGCGTACCCGTGATAAGCACTGGTGTTTGTGCTAGTGTCCTATTACAGTAGCCTATGTTTAGCTAGTGTGAAATTTGGATGCGCTTTATTTTCAATAGGTTTAAAAGTTGGTTATGACACTATTCCCAATTAGAGTGAAATTTGACAAAGGTGTCAGTTTCAATTAAGTAATAAAAAGCTACGATATGACTTCATTTTAACGTTGGTGCCTCATTGTGGAGCCCACCAATGGTTACATCAGGTTCTTCAGTTTTTATTGATTTGGATGTCCACATTTAATTTTTTGGATGTTTTTTTTTTCTTTGGTGAATGGATTTTTAATGGTTTTAAAATGTTTTTTAATGGCCCAAGTAATTTTCATTTGTGCCCTTCATTAGGTGGGCCCATGACTTATCCGATGATAAAAGAAAAGGGGGCAGCCTCTAGGGCTCTTCTCTAGGTATATCCTGGTAGACACCCCCTTTGATGGAGGTATTCTTTTCTCTATTCTCAATAAAACTAAATTGTTTGTTTTGATGACAGTTAATTTGTTATTTGGTTTGAACTTTAAACTTTAGTTAAACATTATTTTATAATTTATATATACTTTGTAATGTACAGTTGTACTAAATTGCATATTTAATTTATGAATTTAGAAATGAATAATAGTTTCTAACTTAGTAAAGCTAACCAATATGAATACATGGGGAAATTAAATCAATACTATTTCTTTTTAATCATTCAACCATATAGAATTTTTACGCATTGAAGGGACCACTACACGCCTACACCCCCTATCTTAGTTATTAAAGGAAAAAAGCATCAAATTCTAACATTTTCCAATATTTTGGATTTTTAAGATATTTCTTTAAAAAAATTGAGAACTTTTTCGATTCGCACAACTACGCAGCGCTGCTACCACTATGTATCACCCGCTATGTAGCGTTTTGGCCACCAGCCACTATGCCCGTTGCAGCCGCTATTTTGAACCTTGGCTCGGACAAAGGAGTCTTATGGGCTCTTCATGTTTGACTAAAGGGAATGGGTTCAGATTTTAGGGATTGGAAGTCTGGGCAGTTATTTTTGAAGATTTTGGTGTTATATGGGTGCCAACTAAAAGGGATTTGGGGGTTGGATGGGGCAGTTATAGGGTTTTCGTAGTTAAATCATGAGATTTTGGGGGCTTTGGGCATTCAGTCATTAGGTTTGGGTTTGAGATTTTGGGACCAGTTTGGGGTTCTGGTTTGGAATGGAATAGGGTTTTGGAAAGCATGCCGATGGGGATGGGTTTTTTGTTGAGATTTGGGTTAAATTTAGGTTTAGGGTTTCAATTGGGTCAGCAGTGGTGGTTTGATGTAGGATGGAAATCGGCTAGCAGGGTTAGGGAAAAGATCTGGCAAATCAGATCTATGAGATGGAGGGGTTGGCCATGAGGTTTTGATGGTGCGGCAGTGGGAATCTAAGGCCAAGATGATGTTCAGTTGTTTGTTGTGCAATGGCGTGGTGCAGGGAGCTAGGACAGGATCTGGAACTTACTGGGACTGTTGAATGGGGCAATGGTAATGGTTCGGTAGGGATGATGTGTTGTCGATTTTCAATCGAGTGGATCAATCTTCAGCTCTGATACTAATTAATGCATAATGAAGGGGAGATGTGAGGCAGGCAATGGAAGAGATGGAGAGAGGTAGGGGAAATAGGTCAAGCGAACCTGAAAGTTGGCCTTGTGCCAAACTCTAATCCATGAGGCAAAGAGATTTCAAAGAGAACTTAAGAACTTAGAGAAGATCCCAAAAGCACTCGTCTTTTTGTTTTCATTAATCATATCATGTCTAAGCCGAGAGGGGTTACATTGTTATATAGGAAAAGCAAATATCCTAGAATTAATCTCGACCATCCAAACAAATTGATGGCCGGGATTATCATCTAAACTTAAAAATAACTTAAAACATAAATTAAAACAAATAGATAGGCTGGTAGGTGGGCCGCCCAAAGGACTAGTCGACCCATGGGGACCATGGGTCTGCAATTGACCCTCAATCTAACGGTCCAGTCCATTCAATGACTTGGGGAAGGAGGGGAGAGTTTTCTACACATACACACACAAGTTATCCAACACTCCCGTGATGCAGAATGGACCCATGACCTCACATGCAAGATAATTTAGGATTTGTTTTATTTCCCTAATTATTTGTCATTAGGTTTTAATTTTATTAATAAGTTGTAATTAGAATTAGATTTCTCATTTCCGAAGTTGATTTTTGTTTATTTTCCTAGTTTGATTAGGTTTCCTAGCCACCAAGTTTTATCTTCTCATTTATATGCATTGGATGAGGTGTGGTTCTCAGAGATTTGATTAATAGAATTTGAGTTGGGTTTATCCCCCCAAGGTGCGTCCTCATTTATCATCTCTGCGGAGACCTATCATAGTGTTTGCAGACAAGTGATTCAGCACCACCATCATGCTTCGACACTTCCAAGCAAGCCCTAACCCTAGGACTCAAACGATCCTTATCGATCAATCAATGTGCTCCATCCATTATCGATTCCCATTCCATCATCCAGCCACTTTCCCCATCTCCTACAAGCAGCAAGCCCTGCGGAAAAAAGACCCCATCCCACCGTCCGATCCCATCTACAAAATCCCGAAATACCTATCCCAAACCAAAATCCCTAGTCGCCATCCCCACTCGCAGAATCCAAGAAACCCTAGACCAAATCCCCAATTCCTAAATCTACATACTAGATCACAGAACCGAACCCTATCCCCTCAATCCAAACCCACCATCATCCCAGACCCAGCCCCTTCGCAACCCAAACCCAAGAAAAAAAAAAGTGAAAATAAGAAAGCAGCAGAAAAGAGGAAGAGATTAGAAAAGAGCATGCATGTTGCCAATGTAGAAGATAATAGGCCTTTAAGATAGGCCCAGGCCCATGTATAGTCCCTCACGTGGGATATTGTTTAGATTGTATAAGTTAGATATTTTCTCTCCCTTTCTTTCCACTTCGTTCTTTTCATAGATTAGGAGATATTCTTTGATTATTCAAATTTGTATACTTAGCATGTTTAGAGCCATGATTAAGGCACAATCTATTCAGCAAAATGGGATTACAGAAAGAAAGAACAAACATATTCTTGAAATTGTTCGTACTTTGTTAATTGCATCCTTATTCCCTCCCAAATTTTGGTGTGATGCTGCACAGACTGCTGTGTATCTTATCAACCGTCTTCCTAGCACTGTTCTGGGAAAGACTACTCCTCACAGAGTTCTCCTTGGTCAAACCCCATGATACTCTCACTTACGTATTTTTGGTTGCTTGTGTTTTGTTCATCTTCATCGTACTGAGCGCACTAAGTTATCACTGTCAATAACCAATAACACCAAAAGCTCAAGCTTTTAGTGAACGGCATAACAATTATATCAACACCCCCTCTCGAACGGGAAGCCGTTCGAATTCGAAACCCAACAAACAGACAGAACAGAGAGACCCGATAGACAGATTGAGGTAACATGCTTCCCAGGGGTTTCGAACTCGTGACCTTTAGCTCTGATACCATGTCAACAACCAGTAACACCAAAAGCTCGAGCTTTTAGTGAACGGCATAACAATTATATCAACAATCACCACATGCTGCTAAATGCGTCTTTTTGGGTTACAGTAATGAACACAAAGGGTTTTTGTGTTATGATCAATTCAACAAACCCATGTGCATTTCTCGTAATGTGATTTTCTTGGAATAGATACCCTTCTTTTCTTTATGGTTGGATAGTCATCCTATTGCTGTCTCCTACCTGCCTCAATTCTCAGAGTTTGCCTCTCCATCACCTCTTCCCAAAGTCTATGTCCGGCAGAACACTGTCCCTCCTCTGGCAACTCCCTCTCCTAGCTCCGCCCACTGAATCTTTAGGTAATACTACTTCCTCTGATAGCACCATTTCTCTGCGACGCTCTAGTCATCCTTCTGTTGCCCCTAACCGCTATGGATTTTCTGCTCTTACTTCCTTGGATAGTACTCCTATACCCACCTCATATTCACAGGCCTCAAAAATTGCTTACTGGCAAGATACTATGACGGAGGAATTGATTGCTCTTGAAGCAAACCAAACATGGGAATTTGTACCAGCTCCAGATGGAGCCTCTGTGATTGGCAGCAAATGCATATACTCCATCAACACTCTGATAGGAGTCTTGATCGCTACAAAGCCAGATTGGTTGCACAGGGTTATAAGCAGGAATATGGAATTGACTATGAGGAAACATTTGCACCAGTGGCAAAAATGATCACCGTTCGTACTCTTCTTTGTGTCGCGGCAACCCACAACTGGCCTTTATGGCAAATGGACGTCAAAAATGCTTTTCTACATGGGGACTTGAGAGAGACTATTTATTTAAAATCTTCTCCAGGATATGCTTGTCCTCCAAAGCATGTGTGCAAATTGAGGAAAGCTCTTTATGGACTTAAACAAGCTCCCTTGGCTTGGTTCAATAAGTTGCGGGCAACAATCCTTAAAGCCGGATTTCGTAAAAGTCACTCTGATAGTTCCCTCTTCCTGCGAAGGACATCGAAGGGCTACACATTCCTTTTAGTCGTGTTGATATGATTATCAGTGGCAATGATACTGCTGGCATTACGGATCTCAAACACCACCTTACTCGCCACTTCAGAATGAAAGATCTTGGTCCTCTCACCTACTTTCTGGGGCTTGGGTTTGTGCGTAACAAATCGGGCATTAGAGTCCTTCAGCGCAAATATGAGACAGATTTGATCACGTCGGCCATGCTTTATAATGCTCACACTTTTGATACGCCTTTAGAATTGAACAGAAAAATCAGTTCCGATGATGGCACTCCCCTGGATGATCCATTCGTTTTCCATCGGCCAGGCTTTATGATGCTCACACTTTTGATACGCCTCTGGAATTGAACAGCAAAATCAATTCCATGATGGCACTCCCCTGGATCCATTTGTTTTCCGGCAGATAGTTGGTAGTTTGCTCTACTTAACTATGACTCGGCCGGATATTTCTCATGCAATTCATACGGTTAGCCAGTTTGTTAGCAATCCCCACAAACCGCACCTTGCTGCTGCGTTACGCATCCTCCGCTATATTAAAGGAACTCTTCATCATGGTCTCTTCCTCCCTTCTAATACTTCTCTGCAATTATCAGCTTATGCGGATGCTGACTGGGATGGCTGTCCGGACTCTCGGAGGTCTACCACTGGCTGGTATATATTTATTGGAAAATCTCTGATTTCATAGAAATGCAAGAAGCAAACCACTGTATCAAAGTCTTCTGCTGAGGCAGAATATTGGGCTATGTCATCTGCCAGTGCTGCAATTATCTGGCTCCGCCGCCTTCTGTGTGAATTAGGCGTTCTTGTTGGTCGTTCCACACCTTTCCATGGGGACAATACCAGTGCTACCAGAATTGCCAACAACCCGGTCTTCCATGAAAGAACAAAGCACATTGAGATTGACTGTCACTTCATCCGTCAACATGTTGTTACAGAGAAGATAACTCTACCTCATGTCTCTTCGTATGACCAGTTGGCGAATATCTTCACCAAAGCCCTTCCCAAACCGCGTCATCATGATCTAACTAGCAAATTAATATTTTCAACCTTACCACATCAATTTAAGGGGGAGTGTAGAAGATAACAGGCCTTTAAGATAGGCCTAGCCCCATCCAGGCCCATGTATAATCCCTGACGTGGGATATTGTTTAGATTGTATAAGTTAGCTATTTTCCCTCCCTTTCTTTCCTCTTCTTTCTTCGTATAGATTAGGAGATATTCTTTTATTATTCTAATTTGTATACTTAGCATGTTTAGAGCCTTGATTAAGGCACAATCTAATTATAAATACAAACAGTTGATCCTCCATTGAGGCACAACCTTCTCCCACAGTTTCTCTTCTTCTTCCTCTCCTTTCTTCACATTATATTACAGCCAAAAGCTACCAGTCGATCGTCCGATCTCCATCGTCGAGCTCCAACGCCATAATTTAGGATTTATTTTATTTTCCTAATTATTTTTCATTAGTTTTCTAATTTTATTAATAAGTTGTAATTAGGATTAGATTTTGTATGTCCTAAGTTGATTTTTATTCACTTTCCTAGTTTGATTAGGTTTCTTAGCTACCAAGTTTTATCTTCTTATTTATATGCATTGTAAGAGATGGGAATTCTCAGAGATTTGATTAATAGAATTTAAGTTGGGTTTATCCCTCGGAGGAGCGTCCTTGTTTATCGTCTCTATGGAGACCTATCATAGTGTTTGCGGACACGTGCTTCAGCACCACCATCGTACTTCAGCACTTCCACGCAAGCCCTAACCCTAGGGCCCATCAACCTGGTGCACAAGTTGCACACCGGCAGTGGAGCCCACCTGGGGGTCCATCCGAGTGGACGAAACCCCCTATACACACGTCCCCTTGGGTTTGCACCCATCCAAATGAATTGTATACCATTGGATTGATTGCACACCCTACACCGTTAAACTTGTGGAGCACGAATGAACATGATAGGATGATCGATCGAACCCAAATTTGGTAGGTAGATAGGCCCATCCAAATCTTGAAAATCCCTCTGGTCCCAAACCGCACATGGGCCCCACAGCCTGATGCACTATATATATAGGGCACGCCCAGGCGTACTGGAGAGAAAATACTCCCTTTTATTCGACGAATAAGTTAAAGAGTTAGTGAAAGAGGTTGCAATCTTTAAAGCCATTAAATCTGTTGAAAATCTTGAGAGCACTTATTTCAAATTCTTATCTTCTTTAGGAAATTTTATGTCGTTGTCGTCGTCGTCATCATCATCGGCTACATGAAGTATGTTCCTCCATTCCAATCTATCCTGAGTCAAATCAACAAATAAGTCACACTTCTTCATATCTAATTTTACTACTTCCATCCACATCCTCTTCAGCCTACCTATACCCCTTGGTGGGCCATCAACCTGCATAGCCAACCTTTTTCTTACTAGCGTCTTTATCAGCCTGCGCTTGACATGCCCAAACCATCTCAAATGACTTTTTCAAATTTTATGCCCTATTGGTGCTACCCCTAAATGCTCTCAAAAGCGTCCATTTCTAATTTCACAACACATCCACCTCAACATTTTCATCTCTGCTACATTTATTTTGTGCAAATGTTGTTTCTTTATTGGCCAACACTCTGCTCCATAGGTCATAGCCGGTCTAACAGTTGTCCTACAAAATTTTCCCTTCAATCTTGTTGAAATTCGTCAGTCACAAAGCACTCCAAAAACAAGTCCCACTTCAACCATCCCGCTTTTATCATGTGTTCGACATCTTCATCAATCTCCCAATCATTACTAATTTTCGAGCCAAGGTAATAGAATGAATCTCTTTGTGGTATCTTTTAAGTTCAATTCTCACAATAGTTTCAGCTCTTTGTATATCCCCACTGAAGTTGCGATCCATATATTTTGTCTTTGTATGATTTATTTTAAAGCCTTTGGATTCTAAAGCCTCCCTCCATCTCTCGAGTTTTGCATTCACCCCATTTCTTGATTCATCCACCAACACCATATCATCTACAAACAACATAAACTAAGGTACCTCCTCCTACATATGAGCAGTTAGACCATCCATAATCGGTGCAAAGAGATAATGGTTTAGGGTTGACCCCTGATGCAATCCTATGGTCACAGGGAACTCACATGTCTCCCCACGTGTACTTTTCACACTCGTTACCACTACTTCATACATGTCTTTATAACCTCTTGGAACATTCCTTTATTTAAAACCTACTAAATTAAATCTCTAGGTACCCTATTGTAAGCTTTTTATAAATTGATGAAGACCATATGCAAGTTTTTCCTCTTCGCTCTGTATTTTTCCATTAATTGCCTATGTGAGAAGATATATTCCAGTTAATCTCCCTGGCATAAAACCGAATTGATTCTCAGATATCTTGGTCTTTTATCTAAGTCTTTACGCAATTACACATAAGTTTAATCCCACAATAGTTTGCACAGTTTTGAATATCTTCATTGTTCTTATATATAAGTACTACAACACTTCTTCTCCATTCATCCGGCATTTTCTTTGGCATTAATATCTTATTGAAGAGCCTAGTTAACCAAATTCCTCCAACTTCTCCTAAGCATTTCCATGCCTCTATTGGAATGTCATTTGGACCTGTAGCCTTTCCCGTCTTCATTTGTTTCAATGCTTTCCTCACTTCCACCACCCTAATTCTGTGGAGAAAAGTATGCTCTGCTAACAAAGCATCATCTCTTGTTCTTGTGTCTCCTATATAATCTTCATTTAAAAGATTTAAAAGATTGCTAAATATTCCCTCCACCTTTATTTGATATCGGTGTCCTTCACTAGAATCTTTTATCCATTGCTCTTACATTCGACATGATCTAAGTCTCAACTTTTCATTTCCCTTATTTTTGCAAGCTTAAAAATATCCTTCTCTCTTTTTCGTGTTCCTAACCTATTATATAGGTCATCATATGCTTGGAACTTATTATATAGGTCATCATATGCTTGGAACTTTGCATCACTTACTACTTTCTTAGCTTCTTTCTCCTCTTCCAAGCTTTGTAATAACGTCTTTTCTCTCGGACAACTTTTTGAGCTTCTACACTCTACCACCAAGTTTATTTATTATAGTGTCTTTTTCCTTTCAACTCTCCAAGCACCTCTTTTAGAACCTTCCTAATATAGTTAGCCATGTGATTCCACATCGATGTAGTTTCTCCATCAAAATTCCATGCTCTCTCATCAATCACTTTATCCTTAAATATTGTTGTCCTTTCTCCTTTCAAATCCCTTCACCTTGTTTTGGGGCACATATTATTTATTGCCTCTCTCTTTCTACTTTTAATGATCTACTCTCCTATAATAATGTTACAATCTCTACAAACTAATCGGTCGTGTTTTCTAACTAGAAAAAAGACTATTTAGCTCCTGTTAGTTCCACTTTTATAGGTCATTAAATGTTACTCTCTTTTTAAAGAAGGTGTCTGCTATTACAAGATTAAAAGATAATGCAAAACCCTCCTAAGTCCTAACTCCTTTTTTTCTCCGAAGTCTTTTCTTCCATGCACTCTCTCATACCCTCCATTATTCTTTCCTACATGCCCATTTAAGTCCCTTATTAGGAACATCATTGCACTAGGTGGAATTTCTCATTGTAAACCATGCATGTCCTCCCAAAATTGTCTCTTTACACTTTCATCTAATCCCGCTTCAAGAGCATTGCACTATCTTATGAATTGTCCTCCTTTAACACTATTTTAATTGTTATAATTCTATCACCTAACCTCTTTACCCCCACGATTTTCTCTTTCAAATCCTTATCTACAACTATACCCACTCCATTTCTTGTATTATTATTTCTTACATAAAAAAGTTTATAGCTATCTTTGAGCTCCATAGCTTTATCCTCTTTCCAATTTGCCTCTTATTGACAGGCTACACTAACTCTTCTTCTTTTCATTACCTCTTCTTTATTGCCTGTCAACGTACATATATTCCAAGTAGCAAATCGAATCTTTAGTTGCTACTTCTTAACTAACTTCTTTAAATGCACTCATCCAAAATGGTGCGGTACCCCTTGCCTACTTTACACTACAACCAAGTAGCGCTATAATGCATCACTTAAAGTAGGGAACGCCCTGTCATGATCTCGGAATGTTATCTTAGAATTCATATTTGCATTGAGACAAAATTTTACGCTGGTTGTCAACCTACCTAACGCAACCCTCCTTCTTTACCCGGGCTAGGGACCGGCAGTTAAAAACTAGCGGAGCTTTTAGGAAAGCTTATGTGACACTTAAATTTAAAGATTAACATAGCTTTCCTTAAAAAGAACACAATCATTTCCTCATACAATTTTCCATTAGGAATGAATGGCACTCCTTGATGGCCACCCACTTATAAAAGTTTAACCTATCAATTACATGGCCCCTCTCTTATGGATGTTCACCAAACTTCACTCAATACGAGTTGAACCCACTATTAAATTTTACTCTCCTTTGGGGCGCACTTTAAGTAAAAGATTTAAATCAATCGAAATAGAGGGCTCCATCACTTCAATAAGCCTTTTCCAAAATAAATAAATAAACACTTCAATAGGAGTTAGGCCCAGCATGAGATTATAAAAATATCGAGTGGAGCCCTTAAGGCAATTCCAGTGGGACTCATCCAATGTCAATAATCATAGTGGGGTACTGATGAGAGCCTAAATGGCTCAATGATGACTTTGTTACACCTTGGGGTGATATTATATGACCTTATTTGTGATAATTTCATGTTTGCAGGTGTTTTAGGTGAAAAGAGTGAATTCAGAGCTAATTTGAGGAAGATGACAAAACACAGACTAACCGGAAGTTTCTACCTTCTGGCGTCCGGACGCCAACTCTTGTGCAACAATTCCCCACTTTCTACCTTCTCGCGTCCGGATGCCAACTCCTGCACACCACAGCCCAGCTACTGCCTTCTGACATCCGGACGCCAACTCCTGCACACCAGAGCCCAGCTGCTGCTTTCCGGCATCCAGACGCCAGACACGGGGAGACTCCTTTTCTTAACGTGATTTGAAGGAAAATTAGAGAAAAACTATAAAAGAAAACGGAAGAACTCGTTTTAGGTCATTCAAGACTTGAGAGGAGGAATTGGAGGCTGGTTGCGATAAAGCCCTAGTCTTGTCCTTTTGGTGATGTATAGGTTCTAGGGTTTTACATTGAATGCTTTGATTATATGACAAGAATACTATCCATGTATTGGATTTATTTATTAATGCAATATCTAGTTTTGGTATTTTATTCATGTAGTTTTGAATACCAGTCATATAATGGTGCTTGAATGAGTGTGTAGTTAGATCTAAGATAATTTATGCCATAGAGATAGGTTATGCCCAGATCTAAACCCGCATGATTTATTTCTCGACTCTGTGGAGGTTTGTAACCACAACGAGTCTTTAAAGCATTGATAGTGAAACCCTAGGTCTATTGCCATTGTACGAGGCTAGAGTGGATTCGAACCCTAAGATCTTTTCTCCAATTGAATCAAACTATACTTTTAATTCGCTAATTTAGGAGTCATAAAACCCAAATCAATATTTCATTCTCCAGTAGGATTAATTTAGGAATTTGGGAAACAACGCAACTTAGCCTTTTTGTCCCAGTGGATACGACACCTGGCTAACATCATTATTCTCACGAGTAGAGATAGTAGCTGGGTATAATTTATATTTGCAAACTTCTGGGACGATCAGGTACATCCTATTTTTTCATTGTAATGTTATTTGAGTATTAGAAATCACAATAACATGATTCTGATCATGGTGGAGCCCTTTTCTAGGAGTAATATTAGGATTCTTGTTCGTAATCACATAAAAGCCAACTAACTTATTTTGGAAATCAAGGTAGGACGTTATCACTGCTTGATCGTACAACTCATATCTAGATTTATTTCACTAAAAACTTTCAACTTTCCATTATTGAAAGAAGAGAAAAATTAGGAGAAGGTAATCAATGTTCCCTTTAAAGATGGAGAGAGGGAGAAAATATCTCTACAAACATCGATAGGTGCAGAAACACCCCTTTTTGGAAGAAGCATTTTGTAGAATTCTCTCTCTTTAAAGCTGAATGTTAGTTAGAGGAAATAAAGGGGGAAAAAAGGCAAATCTCCCCTCTCCTCATCAGCATGGTATACCCAAGGACACATACAACCCTTCACGCAGAGAGACTTCCATTCACATACAGAAACACATCTCCCTCCCAAGGAAACCTCTCTTCTAAAGTATTAAGACTTATCTTCCTTTGCACCTGACACAAACTTTTATTTCTCTTTCTCCCTACACTCACAAACTTGCTCATGTGTCTAATATTGGTGCCACCCTATTTCTTACATATGCACCCGGATTCTAATGAAGGTATGGTTTCTATTCTAAATGCGTGTTTGCAATTCTTGTTCCCACGCGCGTGTCATCGGTGCAAATTCCAATAAGATCGCCTCCAATTTTACTGAAAATCTAAATGTGCTTCTAACATTATTTAGAATTTAACTCAAACATTATTATGTTCTTTTTACTTAATTATGTGATAATATGAACTTATATTTTGAAATCACACAAATGAATTTATCATTCAGATTTTTTATTCATTAATTAATAATTAATTTAAATATTAAACTTATTTATTATTTAATTTGCATAAGATTAAACCGTGCATCGCACGGGAGCATTGCGCTAGTTCATATTATATATATATATATGGGCCCTCTCCTCTACTCGGCTTGAGCTGACGGTGGAATCTGTCCACTCAAGCTTGAGGGTCCCACATGGCCGGGGCTGGGGAGGGGGAATTTAAAAATCCGTGTGCCCCTCCTATGGACAAAAAATCATCCCAATCAGATCATCCGAACCTTATCATCCAGGTCCCACAATTCCAGTCCATTTGAATGGGGTGTACAGTCGATCCAATGGTCTAGTCCATTCGGATCTATCCAAACCCGGGGCCCATGTGAAATTCAGCGGGTGTATGTGTGTGTCCCAACTGGATGACCTACCAGTGGGCCCCACACATGCGGTTGGATGGGATTCCTCCATTAGCTCGAGCTGAGGAGAGGATTTCTGTATATATATAGATAAATATATATATATATATAGTAATGCTCCCGTACAAGTTTCCCTTACGGTCATACGATACAAGCCACCTTATGGGGCCCACTTGGGAACCCAAAAATCATGGAACATGGGGGATCAAAAGATCCAAGTGGGTCAACCTAGATATCAAATGTGGAGTCAATCTAATGATCCAAACCACCTCATGGGGCCACCTAATGGTCCATCTGAGCGGACCATCCAAATCCACCCCTCATTTACGCGAGTACCACCGGGTTTTGATAGATCCGAATGGAGTGGACCGTTGGATCGAGAGTCAATTTTGTTGTTTTATATAAAGCAGTTAAACTTGTGGACCACAGATGAATGGGTTAAAGGTATTAGATTGACTTCAAATTTGATATCACACTCTGGGTCCTTGAGGCAAGACCAGGTCAAGTGATCCTGTGAGCTAGGAAAAGAGAATCCGCAAGGGTAATGGTGGAGTGCTTCGGTAGTACCATGAGGCTTTATCCAAGTCCCACATTGGAGATATCCAAGTCCTGACCCTGGGCTTATAAGTCAAACGCCATCTTAACTCAACATGACACGTTTTAAAGCAGTACAGCCCCGAGTTCCATAAGAACTCCGAAGTTAAGCGTGCATGGGCGGTAGAAACAAGATGGGTGTGACGCCCCGGAGTCCCACATCGACTATAGAGAGGAAAATGATTGGGATTATATGTAGATCTCACACCCTTACCTTGCATAAGGCCTTTTGATGGGTTGAGGCCCATCAGAAACAAAACCGTGAGGCCTGTGGGCCAAAGCGGACAATATCATGCATGCGTGTAGGGTGGGGCGTTACAAATGGTATCAGAGCCAACTCTCGACTAGTTCGAGTGTGGGTCCCCTGCCTTGGTCTGGTGCAAGTGGGCGGGTTTCCATGTAGGCGGGCCAAGAGGGCTGGCAGGCTACAGGGGTTGGCAAGCTACTGCACAGGGACGTGCAGCCCTAATGGGGGTGGAATGTGACGCCCCGGAGTCCCACATCGACTATAGAGAGGAAAGTGATTGGGATTATATGTAGAGCTTACACCCTTACCTTGCATGAGGCCTTTTGATGGGTTGAGGCCCATCAGTAACAAAACCGTGAGGCCTGTGGGCCAAAGCGGACAATATCATGCATGTGTGTAGGGTGGGGTATTACAATGGGTGACTGCTTGGGAAGTCCTCACGCGTGCACATGGGCCAAAGCAAACTGTATCATGCTAAGTTGGGAGGGGCAGTGACATCTTGCCTCACTTGGATCTTTCGATCCCCCATGTTCCATGATTTGTGGGGTCCCAAGTGGGCCCTACTAGGTGGCTTGTACCGTAAGACGGTAAAGGAAGGTTGTACAGGAGCATTACTCATATATATATATATATATAAATACTCCTGTGAAAGTTAACTCTCACTACTTACGATAAGAGACACCATGATGGGGCCTGCTTGAGGCTCTACTGATCACGGGACCAGGGGATGGAAAAATCCCTTTTTGATGGGCCCATGTTCAATCACATGCCTCCTCTAACTCTTGATTCGTGGCACACAAGTTTGACTTATATTAAAAATAAAATTTGACCCTCAATCCAATGGTCTAGTCCATTCGAATGGGTGTAAACCCATGGGCTCAAAGTTATATATATAATATATATATACGTGGAAATGCTCCTATGAGAGTAAGTAACTCTCACACTACTATGAGAGTAATGGGGGACCCATTGGATCCATTACCAATGCCAACAACCTAAATACGAGGGTCCTCCCCCAACTCTCTTAGTATTGTGAGAGTTATTATCATATGAGCATTTCCCATGTATATATACATATATCAAAAATATTCAGGTGAGCACCATGCTTCCGTGAGAACTTTTGGTGGGGCCCACCTAGCAATCCATCCAAACCATGCACAAATAGGGACCCCCGTGATAGTCACTGATCCCAAGGATTGGCACACATCCGAATGAACTGAACCGTTGGATCAAGGGTTGAATCTTTCTTTAATATGAAGCTATTAAACACGTGGGCCACGGGTTAGGGACATGGGGTTGGGGTGAAACTTGATACTTGAGGTGGTCTCACAGAGATCTTTCCATCCCCCCTGGTCCCATCCCCAAATGGGACCCACAGTTGGGCCCCACAGAAAGTTCTCATTGAATGGGTAAGAACTAGTTCTCACCTGAATAAATCCGTATATATATATGGGAGGGCCTCTCCTAAGCTCATGCTTAGGAGAAGGTCCGCTCAACACATGCGTGTCCCAAAAAAAATGCCCGCCCAAGTTATTTCATTTGCCCGCTCTCCATCTGAGGCCCAAATCAAATCCCCAAAATTGAAATGCCCCTTTCCATCCCTACCTCTCCTTCCTCTCTCTCCCCTCCTTCTGCAGGGCATCTCCTTCTCCCAAGCGAGAGGTCGTCTCTCTCCCGCAATCATTTCTCTCTGACGCTGCCTCTCTCTCGCGACGCTGCCTCTCTCCCATGACATTGCCTCTCTCCAACGACTATCTATCTCCAGCGATTGTCTCTCTCTAGCGATGCGGTCTCTCTCCCACGACCGTCGATCGTCCCCCCAGTCCACGATCTCTCCATGCCTCTCCCCTTTCGTCCTCACTGACACGAGCTTAAATAGCCATCCCCAAGCCCCCCATTTTATTTTCCTCTGTTCTCCATCCGGTCTTCCACCGCCGCCGACGAACCCACGGCACGTTCCTCTCCCATCACTCGTCTCTAGTGCTAGCAGCAACCTCTCTCTCTCTTCCTCATCTCCCTAAATCGGCAAACCCCCAAATCGTCCCCCCTCTCTCTATCCACGCATAGCATATCTCAACCATATCTCCGGCCTGGGTTCTTCGTACCTCCAACACTCTCTTTGTTCTCCGGCACGACACGGTTTCTGGTTTTGATGGGGAGCTTTCCGACATGACAGAACCTCCATCGCTCCTCTCCCTCCCAGCCCTCTTAACTATACTTCAAGATCTTTTCCCCTTCTCATTTTTTTTAGGACCAAAATACAAATTATTAGAATCATCATTTCCCACGCATCAAAAAACACAAAAATCAAAGGGCCCGTTTAAATCTTTATAATTTAGGCTTTTACCCACCCATCAACCAAGGTTATTACGCATGTGTTGAGCGGACCTTTTCCTCAACATGAGCTGAGGAGAGGCCCTCCATATATATATATACACACATACATACATATATACATACATATATATATGTTATACATATATGTATGTATGTATGTATGTATATAGGGAGGTGGTCCTGTAAGGACCGTCCTTACGGTCCGCACTGTTCGGAACGCCCACTGGGGCCTACCTTCTGACCCATCCAAATTGACCACTCATTCATACCCCCCTTATAAGCACTAAATCCCATGAGTTTTCATGGATTCGGATGAACTAGACCGTTGGATTGAGGGTCAATTTTTCTTCTTTGATATAAAGCTATTAAACTTGTGGACCATGGATGAAGGGGTTAGAGGTATTAGATTGACTTCAAATTTGATATGTAAGTTGGCCCCACTTGGATCTTTCAGTCCCCCTTGTCCCATGACCAGTGGGGTCTCACGGTGGGCCCCAATAGGTGGTCCGCACGGTAAACCTTAAGGACGGTCCTTACAGGACTATATAATCAATGCCTTGTCCCAACTATGTTGGGTTCGGTTACACGAATTCTATTTCTCCATTAGGAGCACTAGAAAACTCCCGAGGATTTTTTTACAAAAAAATGTCCCTCTAAGTTGGGCCCATTATGGTGTATGACAACCATGGAATGCTACTGGATGGAATAATCTAGATGAGATCTATCTATGTGAAAGTTTTCAACTCCATTAGATTATCCTAAACCTTGATCCATGGAAAAAAAGTTTAATAGTTTTAGAGGCATCACTTTCTTGCGATTTCAAGAAAACATTAAGTAATAGGTGGATAAGTGTCAAATTTGGGCTTTATACCAATTCATGGGGCTAGCATATGTGAAATGATTGGATTGGCTTAAGGTGGGCTCCACGCAATATCTATATATAGAGAGAGAGGGAGATAGCGAGCTTCTCCTGCGCTCGTGAGCTGAGAGCTCTTACGTGCATGTAACTAGACTCATCGCACCATCGTGAGAGACCATTATATATATATATATGGAAATTCTCAAAAACTCCCCATTTAAAAAGGGCATTTTGGCCCTCTTTTAATATCCAAACAAAGTTTGACACGTCATCATTCAATTCGAGGTCTCAATTTCATTCACATTGCACGTTATCTCTTCCTCTTATTTCTCCTAAAATTTGGATAAAGTTGTTTTGGAAAATAGGTTAAAATGGAAGAGTTTTTTCATAAGACGTGAGGGTACCATAAAAGGTTGGTCATTTATCTTGATTGGTCTAGAATTTTTTATAAGTGGGCCGCACTAAGGAGTGTCACACATTCTCTTAAAGAGATGCTTACCTCTTTGTTTTGAAAGAAAAAAAAATTAGGGTATAACATCTCCTATAACGTCTTAAATTTGATGATGGCCCCACCGTCAAGTTGATCCTACAAAAATCCAATTACTATTTTAATTTCTTTAATGGAGTGTAGTACACATGATCAATCTTACATTGAGATCAACGCATATGCAATTGGGTATTTTTTTTAGAATGAGAAAAAATAGGGATTACGTTGAAGCCTTATTGTGAAAAAGAGAAAAAGCACGGATAAAATTGGTCTCCTTTTAAGTAGGCATTTAAACTCCTTAAATCCTCTTCCTAAAAGTTAGCACATTAGATTAAATCGTTGCCTTCTAAGATTAGTTAATGAGTTGTTTTTGTAGATGTCAATGAGTTGTTATGAATGCCTCTTATTGGTCAAGAAAAGGGGCATTCTTTTGTAAGAAACTCCTCGGGCGTTTTGTAGCCCTCCTTATATATATCAGAGGAAT
Organism: Litsea cubeba; assembly: GCA_012931725.1. NCBI lineage: Eukaryota > Viridiplantae > Streptophyta > Magnoliopsida > Laurales > Lauraceae > Litsea > Litsea cubeba. Next base: position 70,106,008 of record CM022949.1, read on the forward strand.
TCTCAAAAACTCCCCATTTAAAAAGGAGAGGTTTTGCCCCTTTTGACTATCCAATGAAATAATGCCACGTCACATGGTGCATGCCAATTACGCATGAGGCATTTAGGAAATAAATATCCTCTTTCTGCCCACATCTTCACATATATTTTCTTCTTTCTACAAAAATAACACATGCCTGAAACTCTATCGTGGGCTCACATGATGAAATCCAAACCATTCATCTTGAATCCCATCCCCACCAGGAATCTATTCTCAAATTTCAATTTAATATGAGTGGTCACACCATCCAATTGAGCATATAACATAAGTGATACTCCTAAAAAAAGGCTGTTTATGCCACTTGTGTCAGGCGAATGAGAGAGGAAAACAATATATTTTTTACCGTTTTAATCTAAGAGTGGGACCAACTCATATTTGATTTAAATTTCTTGACAACCCAAAAAAGGTGGAGGTGATTGGTTTAGATTTTTCGTAAATAGGCCCCACCAATGATGGCTGCCAAATCACCCATGTGTAAGTTAAATGATTGATTTGCATGATCTCCTCATTTGCTAAAAAATAGGAATAAAAACGATTTTGTTTATTTTAAGATAAGAAGCATGCGTTTTTAAGAAAGAGGAAAAATAGGGAAGGAGATCTAACACATTTAAATAAGGAGAAAATGTAGGAAATGTAGGAAACAAATATCATTAGGATAACCGTCTCCACCTCAGCAACCTAATACTTTTCTAATTCGTTAGAATAAAGGGGCTAGTTTTGTATCCCTCCTCATATATATATATATATATATATTGATCATTATATGAAGAATTTGTTTTTCTACATTTTATTTGGACGCTCAAAGGTAGTTCGGAGAGTCACCCGAGTCCCAATGATAAATCTTCTTCCCAACTTGTCTGCTATAAAAGTAAGCAGACCCAAACCCACGGCCTTCGTGTTTACCTCCACAAACACCCTTTTAACTATACTACAAGCTCTTTTCCCCTCATTATTTTAGGACCAAAATACAAATTCTTAGAATCATCATTTCCCACGAATCAAAAACACAAAAATCAAAGGACCATTTAAATCTTAGCAACTTGGGCTTTTTTTTACCCACCCATCAACCAGGATTAATGCGTTTGGATTTCTCTTTGCCCACAACCAATTACAAGTAACTAGATTTTTCCGAGTTTCAAACACCCAAACGGGGTTAACAGAAATCAAGAAAAGGTAAACAAAAACAATTAGAAAAACTAGAGCTACCGCTGGAATTCCAAAACCCAAAAGATAAATACAAGAATCAGAAATGGTGTAAGGTTTGTGCGTACCTCTTTAAGAGGGTAGGTGGTTCTGATGGAGTTTCCGTACGCTTGAGCGGAAGAGAAGAGAAGATATGGACTAATAATACCAACTGCCACATTTATTTGCCCTTTTCAATGATCCTGAATGGATGAATCCAATTTAGAGGGAAACAGATCCGCTCTTTCCTGTTTGGACGAATCAGGGGCCTCCACATGCGGGGGCGGAGGGGGGACGGAGGAAGAGAATTTACACAGCCTCCTTTTTCCGTGCTGAGACGTTCCTTAATAAAAAACAAAAGCTGTTGACGCGACGCTTGCGTGCTGGTAAGTTCGCTAGTAAAGTGAAACAAAGTGAGAGGGTCAAATTAAAATACACAGCGGCGGAAGTGGCGGCTCCCGGAATTTGAGTAAGTAAAATCAACAAAAAGTTTATCTTAGTAAATTGAATAATTTTATTTTTTTCTTTATCAATATTTGTCATCTACTTTTAATAATTTTCGATAAGTATTGTATGGGGATATTTTCAAAGATACAGAGAATACATTAGCTTCGTTAATGAAACCAATTAATCATGTGTCGACCTCGGCCACGCGCACCTCGGCAGCAGTACCAGAACGCCAACCGCGATCAAGGTCGCTCCCGACCTCAATCATTCATGACTTCGGCACCGTGTCCTGGCCTCGGTCACGCATCTCGACAATGGTGCCAGATGCCTAGCCGAGACAAACAGTGGCAGCCGAACTTCTACGGAAGTCAACCACATCATGGGACGTGTGATAAGACAATGACATACGCAAGTAAGGCTGATAAGCCATCTTGCCGCCCATAGACCCTGACATTTCGACTTCCACAGCTCCCAAGGCGCCAGAGCATAGCCCGACGGGACAGGATGGGCTATGATGGGACTGTTATTTAATGAAGAATGGGCTGATGAGGTCACGCCTCGGGGCCACCCTCCACAGTCGGTTCCATTTTCTATAAATAGAGGACCCAATTCCAAATATAATGTACGTGCATAACTTGCAACTCACATAACATCGAATCCCTTAACTATTCATCTCCATCCTATTGCTTAGTCCTGAACTAACTTAGGCATCAGAGAGCCTTGCGCTGACTACAGCCAGGGTCTTCTGACCTGCTACTCTCCCTTCCCTTGTAGGTTCCAGACATTTCTCCACCTTCATAGAGGTCAAATCTCATCCTAATCCACCATATCAAGTCCGTGAATTTTTAGGCACTCACAAGTATAGTATAAAATTCTCAAATAATGAACCATCACTTATGTGTTTCGATGGTAGAGGCTCCTCGTTGCAACCTAGAGGTGTCCGCTTTGAATCTCGGTAGAGGCTCCAGGTGACGTCTTGGTGGTGTCCAGGCTTCAGGTGGTGTCCATTCTGAAACATTAAATGGTGGTCGGGGGTTTGGAAGCTACTAGAGTCACACAAAAGTGCAGCTGTAGTGGTGGATTTCCCTCGTTAGCGATCAACCCCTAACAGGGACTTAACTTGCAAAAAAAAAAATTTCTCAAATAATCTATTTCCGATAATCCGACAAAGATAATATTGAATTCTAAAAATTTTTAAAAAAATAGAAATTTTATTACATTGTTACTAATAGTTCTTAATCCAAAAGAAAAATCTAAATACATAAACTCCTACAACTGCCCTCAACAGGTTTTCAGATTTTCATGTGTTGAAATCATTGCATAATAGACTCATTATCAACACTAGCAACCACATCTTTTTCAATATATGTAACCAAACAGTCATTCATTCATTGATCTTCTATTCGGTTACGCAACCTATTATTTACGTACTTCATTGCTGAAAAAGCTCTTTCTACTGTCGCAGTCGCTACTGGTAAAATTAACGTCAATTTTAAAAGCAAATAAACCAATTGGTATACGATATATCCTTCTTTATCTCCACTAATTTTCTAGTAATGTCACCAATTCCTTTAAGTTATAAAATCTCGTTGCTAGAGCGCATATCAGCAATGTGGGTCCATTAATTTTATTTAATTTTTGGTAGACAGTTAGCCCATTAACTTAGGCGGTGGGTATTTTATGGTGACTTTTGTTCACTACCACAGGAACAAAGAAAAACTGTAAAGTTAGCTAATGTGGGGTGAAACTCTTAAATTGAGTGGGGTCAAAAACTTCCTATAAGTTCAATTCATGACATAAAAAAATTTATTTTTAAATATTTCTTCAGATCTCAGTGGGGTCAATTGACCCCACTATGATCAATGTGGAGCCGCCCATGTAGACAAGTCTACTCGAATGAGCTTTATTAATTTTTCCAATTCAAGATGAATTTTTGCCATTTAGTGGTGTATGAGAAAGTTATAAGCTTTTTTTGAAACATAGTACCTTTTAATTTATCTCTTTTTCTTTTATTGTCTATTAAGATTATCTTTCATTTTATTTCACTAGCAAAGTAGATTTACCAAATAGGTCCTAAATATAGAGAGGCATCCCAGATTTGCTATGTGAAAAAAGACATGCAGGAGCCCCACTTTCAATTTTTTTTTTCCTCAGCTATTTATTGATTTACATATGTAACCAGCAATAAGGGTCAGTGTTTAGGCCTGGTTAAAAGAATAAAAAATATATTCAAATTTATTTTTTTAAAATATTATTAAAAATAGAAAAGTATATGATTTAGCAAAAAAGGGATGAGACAAGATTAAACTAATTTATTTATAAAAAATATACTGAAATACTAATATTATCTAGCTTTCAAACTAGTATAAAAGAATTAGAGGATTTTACCGGAAAAAACACTTTATCCGGTCATGTTACGAAATCAAACATTTTAGCGAGTGCAGCACCAATTAGAGTAATTGGGTGCGAATTTCATCTTTTTTTTACCAAAAGAGCACATCGTTATCGCTGACCTTATTTTTATTTACACTTGAATAAGGTCGGCGATGACCGTATGTATTCTTGAATTTTTTTTTACATAAAGAGCACATTGTCGGCGCCCCGACCTTATTTATACTTGAATAAGGTCGACGATGACGCTGTTCGCGACCCTTTTTAGGGCTAAAATCTTTGTTTCGCTCATTATTCTCTTCTCCCTTCCACCATTGCGTTGAGACTGACCTAGGACGAGGGCGAAGAGCAGTTGCTTTCATTTTTCCACAACCACCAGCGTTGTAACTGAATTCCTCAACATCTGCTCATAATCTCATCATTTTTTCAATCAACTATGATTGAAACCGACGCTCCAGAGGTTTGGATCTCCTTCCTTTTTTGAATCCTTGTCAAATTTTTGTATTTTCACTTCCTTTTGTTTTCCCGCCTTCCCGCATATGATATCTAACTGCATGGTTTGTTATCTTCAACGTTGTATTCAATTTGTACATTTGTTGTTTGCATTGATTAGGGTTTGTATATTTCAAATTTAGGGTATTTTCAGTTGAGAAGGACGATGGATGATTGGGTTTTGTTTTAACACTAGCAGAAAGGTTTGAGTGAGTTATTTTTGTTTTCCAAGCTTGAGGATGTTGTATGCGGTCAAATGGCAGTAGTGGTTCATTCGTTCCTTTTTGTGTTTCTTCATTTTGACAATGTGAATGGATTGTTCATTCTGTTTCTTGAATTTAATTTTACGAACTTGGAAGTACCCTGGACATAGCATGTGTAAATCGCACATCACCCTTATAGGTCTTAATCCCTAAAGCTGACAAAGTGTAGCCAAACAAGTGTAGAACTATATTGTCTGCACACTCCCAAACAAGTGTAGCCAAATGCTTACATATATGCACAAATTTACTCTAGAATCTTAAATAATCAACACTGCACCACTAAGGCTTGTTTCAGAAAGAGATCATTAAGGAACTACATTGTTAGTTCTTTGGACAACCAAATCAGTCATTTTATACTGAGCTAAGCCTCTAAGAATTATTCCACATAGGATGCATTTGGATGTGCCCAAACTATAATTTAGTTGGAAAACACTGGTAGAATGGATGGCTATCACTTTAGCTTGGGATTTGTGATAGTGAAGGGATGATACTACATTCCAGACTTTCTGCTAAGAAATCAAGAACAAAATTTTTCCCTTTATGTGGTGTCCAATTTTTATGCTGCTCCGGACACATACCAGCAACAGATGGTAACAATCTGTTTTGCGAAAAACTTGAAATCAGCTGCATTTCATGGTTCATCCAAACAACCCATAAACTTTTGATGGTGTATTATTTGTTTGTTTTGGCTTCTTAGTTAATGTGAATATCATGCATGTTGAGTTATGCCATACGATTGAATGCGAAACCATTCAAACTCATTCAACATTCTTGATTGATTTTATTAGGGTTTAAATTACTACAGTGATATCTGTGTTTTCATTTACCATTATAGGGGAGAGTATTGTGTGGTCGATTTTGGATATTTGGCTTTCATAGTTTATTCATGCTTGCCTTGATAACATTCAATGCTATCATGTCTATTTTGGATGTACACAGATGTCTAAAGAGAATACAAGCAATGTTGAAGTGCCCCACAGTGAGGCTAGTACCTTAAATCCACAGCCAGACATTTTATTGTGCGACCAAGAGCATCACATCTCCGTCGCTATTGAACAAGGCTTGGTATACTCTCTTCCACATAACCTATTATCAATTGAACTTCCTTTCAATCTATGGCTAACGTTAGTGGAACTGTATTTTTTTTAGCAGGAGTTTGGCACATACAGATGCTTTCCCACAAACCCTGATTATGGGAAGTGGGACTTGAACGAGAGACAGATGGAGTGGGTGCGGGAGGCCGGGCTATACCATCTTGCTCAGATGAGATGGATGAGGATTGACCATGCATTGATCATGGTGCTCATTGAGCGATGGAGGCCGGAGACGAACACATTTCATTTCCCATCCGGCGAGGCGACAATCACTTTGGAGGACGTAGCGTACATCTACGGCTTACCTATTGATGGTCCGCCCATGACGGGCCGAACATACACTCATTACGAGATTGCAGATCTCTGTCAGGAGCTCCTTGGTAAGGTTCCCATAAATAAACAAGATTACAATGGGATCTCCCTCAAGTTCACGTGGCTGGAACGAGTATTTCATCCCACACCGGAGCAGTTGAGAGAGAAGGAGATCCCGAAAAAGGGAAAGAAGAAAAAAAGCAAAGGAGGGGCAAAGAAGACGACGACATCAGAGGCCGATGATAAGTGTAGAACTCGTGCCTATTGCTTTTTTTGTGTGGCTGGACAGATTTTGTGTAATTCTTCAGGGGCACGAGGCCCCTTTTATATTCTAGAGTTGTTTAGAGAGTTTAGGCCCTACTCATGGGCCTCCGCGTGGTTAGCGAACCTTTATAAAATGCTAAACAAGGGTGTATAGTGGGAAGGGGTGAAGAAGCGTGAGACGCCCGACCCTACCGATGAGGGGGATTTTGTTGACCTTAAGCATAAGTCTCTTTCTGGCCCCCTCCAGCTTCTTCAGGTGAGCTTGGTATATTTATATCTTATTGCCTTCACTATTTATATGTTAATGTTTTAATGAATCCCTCTCTTTTAACAGATCTGGGTGTGCACCAGAATGAAGATTGGTCGAGGTTTTAGTCCAAATCTGCGCCAAAACCACGACATAAGGTTTCCCATAATGGTGACATGGGCTAACCGACTCGATGGTCTGACCCATCTTACGACAGTGAGAGAAGTACGAAAGCAACTCAATTACCTCACGTTGAAAGAGGTACAAAGATTGCATTTCAATTTTCTTATAACTTTCATATTTACTTTATTAGTTCTAACTTACCCAATGCTTCATGCACAGTTCAAATGGCAACCGTACAAAAAGTACGGAAAGGAATTTCTGAACCATGTGTCGAAGGCTGAGAGAGCACTCTTCAGAACAGATTCTCCCCTTATATCATATTGGGTGTTGGAGCGTCACCCTATCCATAGGGTCATGAGGCAGTTTGGGCTGAGACAGACGGTGCCTCCACGTTTCGTTAGGCCCTTCGTGCGGAAAGAAAATAAGGGGAGATCTGTGATTGATTGGAGTCTGGTGCATGATGAGGAGGTCAAGTCATGGGAGGCTCGGGTAAACAATGTGATCAAGAGAAAAGGAAAAACAAAAGGTGGGGAGGATGAAGAAGAATACATGAGATGGTATGAAGTGAATACCATCATGTGTATTGGCCGTGTCAAACCACGTGACGAGCCACAAAGGAATCCTCCCCCACAGCCCGATGCCTAAGCTCCTACCATCCCACAGACTCGGGTATGATGTTAACACTCTTGGTATCCCTTAGTTTGCTCCACATTTATTTAGTTAATATATTGTCTAATGGGATTGTTTCAATATGTCAGAATGCAGGTCTCTCTCTTCCTCGACCACATCCTTCGGTCATGCGATCGTTCCCTCACTGCAAATGTTGACCTTCTCTCCTTCACAAGTTCGATTAAGAAAAAGGTCGAGAGATTTAGGTCCAGATTTGGGACTACGTTCAAGGACTACGTCGAGACATGTAGTACTTCGGCTTCTTCTGGAGATGATGACACTCTCGTAAGGATTTTAATAATATCTAGCATAACTTTTTACAAATTGGTGAATGATATTGCCTTGCTTTCATCACCCTTGCTATGCTTCATTTTACAGACCGTCAGAATGCCTAAGCGTGCAAGGCTTAAGGGGAAGTACTCAAAAAGCACCGCAAAGAAGCCTCGATTTAGTCTCGAGGCTCCCTTAATGATAGAGTACTTCCAAGGCTAGGCACCAACATCTCACACTTTGGATGAGGCTGAAAAAGAAGAAGTTCAGGCCCCCAATCTTGACGCGGCCTTCGGTGAAGATGATGACATCCCTATCGAGGATCTTATCTCTGTCTCGCCCAGTCCTGAAGGACATAAAACACCTCTGAATGTCACTTCCCAGGCAATCGTTGTATCCCCTGCACGGGTTACAATTGATTCATTGATATGGAGGTGCAAGCACATACCGAGGCTGAGGAAGATCCCGGATAGGTTTCTTGATTATCAGCATCTATTATCCCACTCAGGTTACCTTCTGACTGATGTGGAGAAGGAAGTTTTGATGGATTTCTACAAATATTACACGCACAGGTAACTACAATTGTTGAAAACACTTCCGTAGTAATTCTCTCTTTGTTTGATTTTTTACTAATTCAACATCACAACACTCATTGCATTGACAGGAAAGATGAGTTGGATATGATAATCTCGTGCATCAATTCTAAGTCCCTCAGAGATTTATTGGAAGAGGGCACCTGGATGGACTCGACTGTCATATATTTTTGGTTTAAAGTCATACGGGAAAGGTGCAAGGATGCATACTTCGCTGACCCTAGTATATGCATAAGTTCAATAAAAAATCACTTTAACTAGGGCCTCAATAGGTTAAATATCCTACTTGTTTGATGTATGTGATGCTTGACTTGCAAAGTTACTGGGAAAAGGGTCTAAAGACAGGAGATGACATGGCTTTTGGGCGAAAGAGAGAACGAGCAATGGACGCGGCCGAGTGCAAGACTCTAGTCTACGTAATTCACGCTCACAACCATTGGTCCCTACTCGTTGGATATGTCGATGAGAATCGCTGGGAATACTATAATAGTTTGAAGGGAGAGATTTGGGGCCATAAAACCTGTGAAAGATTCGTAAGTACATAATTGCTCTTCTCTTGTTAGCATAATGTTCGGATAGTAAATAGGATTTGAAAATTGAAGTATCATTCATTTTCACTATGTCATGGATAAGTATTGTGGCTTCAATAGAAATTCATGGATCACGGGTGGTCGGCCCCTATGCTGTGGACGATGACAACTAAGACGGATATCCCATTTCAAGATAATGGAAATGACTGCGGGATGTTCGCCTGTGCATTTACAGAGCATTGCGTATATCGTCGTCCCATTGAGTTCACCCAGGCAGAGATCCCTTACTTCCGGCATAGAATTGTCATCGACATTTTTTAGAATAATTGGATTCGAAATGCTTCAAGGCTTAACCTCCCTCCACTACCTGTCTTGCCCCCTGATTTGCAGTAAACATTTCCCGGGTTATGTGCACTTCCAAATGCGTTGTAATGTAAATTGTAAACTAATGAATTACCGTGGTTTGTTTGTGGGTTTCACATGATGAAAATAGTTGTTGTCTGTATATGGGATGTAATTGTATATGTGATGTTGATTGAATGTCAATTGAATGCGTTTATTTGTCATTGAATGTTGTCCACCATGATTTTATTCTTATTGAAAGCGCATAGTTGTATTTTTGATGAACTTATCATAGTACCAGCACTTCTTTTTTTTTTTTTTCCTTTCAAAATAAGATCATCACCGACGCTGTAGCAGTAAAAATACTTCACAAAGAATGAAAAAGTTATAACTTTTTGTAACAAAACAGGATTTCTACATCGGTGATGACCTTATTTAAAGAGACAAAAGGTCATCACCGATGCTGTATCCGAATTTCGCTTGAAAAAAGTTACAACTTTTGCTTAAAATAAATTACTTTTGCGTCGGTGATGACCTTATTTTACAAAGCGAAGGTCATCACCAACGTCACTTAGAAATTTTAATAAAAACATCCTAATAATGTTACAACTTTTGTTTAAAAATAAGAGACATCTGCGTCAGTGATGACCTTATTTTACAAAGCTAAGGTCATCACCGACGCTGTATCCGAATTTCGCTTAAAAAAAGTTATAACTTTTGGTTAAAATAAATGACTTAGGCGTCGGTGATGACTTTATTTTACAAAGCGAAGGTCATCACCGACGTCACTTAGAAATTTTAATAAAAATAGCCTAATAATGTTACAACTTTTGTTTGAAAATAAGAGACCTCTGCATCGGTGATGACCTTATTTTACAAAGCTAAGGTCATCACCGACGCTGTATCCGAATTTCGCTTGAAAAAAGTTTTAACTTTTGGTTAAAATAAATGACTTCTGCGTCGGTGATGACCTTATTTTACAAAGCGAAGGTCATCACCGACGTCACTTAGAAATTTTACCAAAAACAGCCTAATAATGTTACAACTTTTGTTTAAAAATAAAAGACCTCTGCATCGGTGATGACTGTATTTTACAAAGCTAAGGTCATCACCGACGCTGTATCCGAATTTCGCTTGAAAAAAATTACAACTTTTGGTTAAAATAAATGCAGGGCCATCTCAAGACAATATGTGGCCCCAGGCGAAAGTATAAACGAGGCCCCTAGTTTCTATGTGTGACATGAGAAAACTCTCGTCCTTAATCCGGACTTAGGACCGGCAATGTACACTATGAGTAGTACATTGGCGGACTTAAAAAAAATTTTGGGTTTTTTTTTTGGGGGGGGTTTTTGTTTTTTTTAGAGCTTGCTGAGGGATTTATTTTTTTTAAGTGAATTTAACCTTTCTTGCCTTTTGTGATGCAAACTTATTGATCAAGTTTTTGTATTCAAGGTTTTCCAAAATTTTCTTCTTAATAGATAAAATGGCTAACCCGCTTAATCTCTATTCTGACATAGTTGATCATAGATAAGATTTTATTAATTTTAATTTCGAAAAACTTCTTTCGGTTGAAGCAACTGTAACAGGTACTGTTAATAGTATTCAATAAGCAATATATGAGTATGGAAAATACTCAATAGTATCCTAATTAGTGGATCCCATGAGTCAAGGTTGATTTGAAATGCCATTTTATGAAAAACAGGGTATTTTCTATATAAAAAAGGACTTATTTGTAATTCTGATTTTATGAAAAATTTCTAATGATGAAATTTTTCGATGATTTCAGTTTCATTAGAAAACGGGTCAAATTGTGATCAATTTTCTCTTCTAGCTCGAGTTCATTTGAATTCATTTCAGATGATTCCTAGCGAGATTTGATACCTTTAAAAACGTACTTATTTTAGAATACTTTTATTTTTACTGTGATTCTATTTTCTGCTTCTTCTTCGTCTATCTTATCTGGTTTTGGTTTTCAAATGTACCATGATTTTCTCTTTTAACTTTATCATGTCAATGTTACTAATCCAATAAAATTATGAGGCCCTCTCATGGTGAGGCCCCCACCACTTGCTTCACCTGCCTATATGGTGAGCCGGCCCTGAATAAATGACTTCTGCGTCGGTGATGACCTTATTTTACAAAGCGAAGGTCATCACCGACGTCACTTAAAATTTTTACCAAAAAAAGCCTAATAATGTTACAACTTTTGTTTAAAAATAAGAGACCTCTGCGTCGGTGATGACCTTATTTTACAAAGCTAAGATCATCACCGACGCTGTGTCTGAATTTCGCTTAAAAAAGTTACAACTTTTGGTTAAAATAAATGACTTCTGCGTCGGTGATGACCTTATTTTACAAAGCTAAGGCCATCACCGACGTCACTTAAGAATTTTACCAAAAACAGCCTAATAATGTTACAACTTTTATTTAAAAATAAGAGACCTCTGCTCGGTGATGACCTTATTTTACAAAGCTAAGGTCATCACCGACGCTGTATCCGAATCTTGCTTGAAAAAAGTTACAACTTTTGGTTAAAATAAATGACTTATGTGTCGGTGATGACCTTATTGTACAAAGCTAAGGTCATCACCGACCCTATAATGAGCTATCCACGTGCTTTATGGCTAAAATTCCATGCATAGCCTTTACGTCGCGTATATGCATTACTTCATCTTCCACGACAAAATATTGGGTTCCACAACAACTCTTTTGAAAAGAAATAATAATTTATTCAAATAGATCGCATCTTTAAAAAAAATGGTACTTTATAAACATCCAAAAATGCAGCAAAAACAATCACGGCCATTTTAATAAAGTTCCCATAAACATTCATACAAGAAAAACTCTCTAAAAACATACAAAAAACTAAAAAATATTACATGAACAACCCCAAAACATCAAATCCATCAACGTCATTGTTTAACTGGTGGATTTTTGCAGCTCCCACGGTTGTGACCCCTCTCTGTACATGACGAACAAGTTACCACTCGTCGCTTGTGATTTCTATCTTCAACTCGGATCCTGTTCTTCTTTGGTCGACCCGGTTGCTTGCTAGCCAATGGTGGAAGGACTCTCCTGGTGCTTAAAACCTGTTCCCATTGCTTTCTATCACAGGTGGCGTGAATGACATCTCTGTACGTCTTCTGATACGTGCTTGTAAGTGACCAGTGCTCGCAAAACTCATATGGATTCATATTCCACGCTTTCATGGCGGCAACAACATGGCAACATGGGATCCCAATCACGTCCCAGTTTCGGCACGAGCATGACCTGCTCTCTAGATTAACTACATCAACATACTCTGAAGATTGTACTTGATATTCATTCAATGCCACTACCCGTACCATCAGCCTTCGCGATTCTTCCATCTCTGTGGCTAGGTACTTCTCTGTGTACGTAGTTAGTAGTAAAGTGATGCTCTGTACTTGAGTTGACCGTCTCTGAAAGAATTCCATTAGTTTTACACGTATCTCTTCCACTTGCTTCGTAATTGGGAGCATTCGGGTGTCTTTTAGGAGACTATTTGTGCACTCTGCAGCATTGCTGGTAAGGATGTCATACCTGCATCCATGAGCAAATGCCGTTGCCCAGAACTGAGAGCCGATCACATGGATGTAATTATATGCACGCTCATCTAAACTTTTTATGTGGTCCATGCAAGCATCGTACTCACAAGGTCGGTATGCCCTCGCAGCGCTCCAGAATGTTCTTATAATGCCGTGGTCGTTGAAAGCCGCCTTTATGTTTTCCGCTATATGATGGCAACAAAAACAATGCTTTGCACTAGGCATCATGGCTTGTACTGCCGGAATCAGACCTTTCTGACGGTCTGATACAATTGTCAGATTTTTTGGTTCACCCAACGACAAGGACAAGTGTGCAAGAAACCACTCCCAACTATCACGCTGCTCCGCTTCAGCAAAGGCAAATGCAATGGGGAACAGTTGATGATTTACATCATGTGTTACGGCCACCATTAGCACTCCTGGATATTTGGCACGAAGGTGTGATCCATCCACTGCTATCAATGGCCTTAGAGAGGTTTGGAATGACCTTAACCATGGACCAAAGGACCAAAAGAAGTGTCTAAATCGGTCGTCCGACCTGATGTCCAACGCAGTGTACGAACCGGGGTTGGTTCTATGTAACTCGTTACAATATAGCAGCAATATCATAAAAGACTCCTCATACGATTCACGCACTTTGCAAAGTGCAAGCTCCTTTGCCATATGGGCTCTCCTGTAAGTAATGCGGGTCCTAAACTCAATCTGACATTCATTGATAATCTCCTTGGGCCTAAGATCGTTATTACATCGCACATTCTCTTCAATGAACTCTGCTACTAGCTTCGCGGTTGCTTGCCGATGTGTTGGAACATAAGTGGTTTAGGGAAACAATGTTTATCCTTAAACTTTCGAACTCTGAAGTATGGACCAGAATCTACCATGGAGGCATGTAATCGCCATGGACAATCGACTCCTTTACAACTCACTGTAACCATCTTCATGTTAGTTCTCTCATATTTCAAAGTAAAGTTATTGTATATTGCGTACTTCGTTATAGCTCTTCTAAAAGCTTCACGATCAGGAAACTCCATACCTAGCCACATCTCCCTACTTGAACAGGTCCCTTTTTCGGGCACGGCACTACAAGGGACCATCGTGTCCACGAGGGGAGCTTTTGAAAAGCTTTGAACACCTGATTTAATTAGTTCGCCAGTTGCTGAACTTCCATTCGCATCCACATTCGTTGTAGGAGCACCTATAAAGCTGTGCACACTTTCGCTTCCATTCACATGAAGCACGTCTACATTAGTTTCTTGGAACATGGACTCATCATCGTCTGCAAAATAAGATAATGTTATTGGGAATTTGATATCGTGATCCTTCTCTATATCGACCATGTGAGTTTCTTTAAAAGGTGGCGGTGACGGTGGCAGCACACCCTTTAATTTTTTATCAGGCAATGTAGTGTTGGGAGCGTCTCGAATGATCTCGTTTCTTTCATCCTGTACAGACCTGCAATATAGAGTTATGAGAAAAAAAATTACTTTCGATCCAGGCTGAATATATTGCAATATAGTTTTAACTTCTAAACATAACTATTGCCACGAATTTGTTGGAAAGTGCTTCCATCGCATTGCCTTCTTGAAACGAATAATAATATCCCTTTTGCTTCGCCTCTTGATGATTTTAACATACCATTGATATCATTGTCATCGTCGATATCTATCAACGAAAAAAAACTCCCATTGTGTATAAGATACTTTAGAGTTATCTCATCAAACGTTGTTGCCCAACTCGATGCTTCCAAAGCAATTTTGAAAGCTCCTTCAACGTGACATTGCTCGAAAGATATCTCAACTTCTGCCTTTCCCCCTTGTATTGAGGACGATTGAGCTCAAATTCAAACTCACCGTCATAGTGAAGGATTATTTGGTGCTCAACGTCTGACATGCTATTAGAACATCATAAAAAACATAAATTACTTTGACATTTTCCTCCTTATTAGAAATGAATTATGTTTAAAGTACTTTCGTTGTTGACATTTAAGTCAACGTAATATTATGTATTACATTGAAGAGTGCAAAACAATAAATAGGGCTCCTGTGCAAAATATACCATATTCAATGAAACAGACAATAAACAACATACAGTGAAAGAGAACATGTATCCATACATTAAATGATAGTATATGTATTATAAGTTCTCAATAGAAAGAGGAGATTGATTTCTAGGGTTCCATCTTGTGAAAAGAAGTTGATTTTCATTACCTCATTTCTGTGGACTTTGACAATAGTAGCAGCAGGAGATTGATAGAAAATTAATGGTGACATTAATGGTGGAAAAACACACTAGTGATCCAGTTTCGCGGCTATACAACACTCGTAGAAACACCCTCTTTGCGATTTTGGAGAAGTGGGAAGAAAAAGGCTCGAAATCGGATTATATAGACTTGGCGGCCAGCGTCATCGCCGACCTTATTCAAGTATACATAAGGTCATCGCCGACCTTATTCAAGTGTAAATAAGGTCGGCGATGACGATGTGCTCTTTTGGTAAAAAAAAAAGAAATTCGAATCCAATTGCTCTAATTGGTGCTGTACTCGCTAAAATGTTTGATTGCGTAACATGACCGGCTAAAGTGTTTTTTTCGGTAAAATCCTCAAAGAATTAAGATGAAGAGAATAATAATGTTCATAGTTGAGGAATTTTTTTTAAAAACAATTTAAAATTTCGTTTGAAGAAATTGCATAGTATGCCTAGATGTGTGAGTTTGAGCATACTGTAAAGCCAAAAAAAAAAAACACTATTTGTTAGGGAAAATAAATTCCCTTGTTATGCTAAAGTGAATTGGATGCCTTCTTGGGCTCGACCTTGAACTCCATCATCGTGATCGCCTCAGTACTTGATTTGATCAAGGCCCAGAACGGTGTCACCTTCAAATGCATTTTTTCACCCAAAACTTGATCATGCCATCCATAGACCTCATCCCGTCCCACCTTGGTTGTAGTAGAATCTAAATTTCACAACTCTAGTCAAATAAAAGATTTCCTATAAAAAGCATATTGGTTCAACTAAAATGATTTTTAAAAAAATAAGTCAAAATCATAGAAAATATGCGATTGATCCAACCAAAAGGGAAAAAATTTTAGACAACCATTGGTAGATGCCCAAAGATAAAAATCCCAAATATCTTTCATTTCATTTTGCCAAAACATTATAAGGAGAAGGGGATGTTGGGGCAGTGCAAACCATGGTTTAAAATCTCTGCTGATACCGATCCGATATGGCCCCGAGATATCAGTATCGGTATCTCGGGGCTAAATATCCCCAATATCTCAGCCCATATCGGCCGAGATATCCTTCATCTCGGTTTTTCCGAGAAATATCGGTCGAGATCTAATAAAAAGTGTCAAAACCCTATTTTTTCTATCTTTTTCCCCATCTTTATCTTCTCCTCCTCTCCTCTCATCTCTTTACTCCTTAGAACAGCAATCATACTCCATCACACATCCCTCTTGCATATTTTCAAAGCCCACATCTATCTCTTGAAGAAAATATTATTCAAGGTAAGATAAAATCAACTTAAAGCATTTTATTATGTGTTTTTTATTTTTTATTTTTAGATGAAGCATAGAAATCATTGGGTTTGTCACTTGTGTTGTGTTCTTCATTTAGAAGTTAGATCTACATACTTTTATGCTAGATCTACTCATAAACATAATTTTGAAAAAAAAATTCAATTCTTTTATTTTCAAAATTTTTAATATTTGAATTATAATATATCATTTTTTGGGGATCTCATCATAAATATGTTCTTTTAATGATTCGTGATCATTGTATGGTGTGTAAATGATTGATCTACATACTTTTATGCTAGATCTATATATTTAGGATTTTGAAAATGATTTTATTAAATTTTTATTTTTTCTAAAAATAATTATTGTTACTTGTTAGAATATTTGTGATACCAAAGGCTTATTAATATTTCTTATTTTAATATGTCATCTTCAGGGTCTTGAATTTCACAACTTATTTGATGATTGATATGTTAACTTTATTTTCTTATATTTTACACCAATAAATTGATCATGAGCATCAATAATGGTTGCATTATATGAAATACTGAAGAAGACAGCACCACGACACAAATAGGACTCATAACTTAATGTGACCGAGATTTTGATTTATTGTTGTTACTAATGGAAAAATATTATTTTCCAGCATTTTCTAATATTCTGGATTTTTTGGATATTTTTGCAAATTTTTTTGAATTAAAATAAATTCACACCGTGACAACCGCGACAAACGGATATTCCCGACCGATATTGAAATCATATCGATTTTTCGGCCCTGCTGATACCACGACCGAGACCGAAGTTTTAAACCATGGTGCAAACCCAGGTAGTTGCCATTTTTCTGTCACTCGCTGCCGCAGGCCTAAAAAACATCACGAAAGGGGCCATGGACAAACTATCAAGCTCCGTCAGAAATAAGTCATGACCCACCTAAATGAAAGTAATGAAAAAAATAACATTATGGTCATTGTCCGCCGCCCTTGAGGCCTGTTTGGGGATTTACTTGTAGAGTTAAAGTCAAGTAAAGCCCCATTTCCCAAAAAAGTCAAAAAGTCAAAAACCACTTTTCTCCAATTTCCCACCATATTTTTTTCAAAAAAGTCAAAAAGTAACCACTAAAAAACAAAAAAAAACTCCACTTTTCAATAAAAAAAAGTCAAAAAGATTCCATCACAAACCACTAAAAATAAAATATCATCATAACTCATTCATATTTTATTATTTCTTCAAAATAACCTTTACTCCACTCCACTCTGCAAGTAAAGCCCTCAAATGAGAATCTTGGTTCAATGCACTGGAGATGGCTACCACCTCTCCACAGTTTAAATATCAGACTCCAATAAAATCAACATCATACAAGCCCATTGTTGATGGGCCCCACCATTTTTTATATGTCCAATGGATCATTGCCACTTGGATGCTGACATGGTAATATGACTAATGATGAACCTTAACTTCAAAATGGAGATTCTTCTGTCCCTCTCGAGGTACCATATTATATAGGAGTTTCTTTTTCTTTTACAAAAAGGCCCATGTATTTTCATAAACCCTCAAAAACATCCTTATACTTTGTGTTTTTATTTAAAGGTACCTTGATTGATGGTAAGTATATTGAAAAACTACTCCCGCTCCCGGTCTCCCTTTTCCTTTCCTACCTTTCTATTTTAATCTTTCTATTTATTTAGAAGATGAAATCACAAATTTCATTGTTTTAAATCTTTATAGATTTTGAGTAATTTGTAAAAATATCCTAACTTATTAATTTAATTTTCTGAACTTCTAGAGCACCCAATTCATGATCCGAGCTATCTAATATTCTTGTCTTAATGGAACAAATCAAGATTTAAAGTTTCAGTTCTTAATTCTTTATAAATCTTGAGAAGTTTGTGAAAAATCCAAAAACTCCAAAAAAAAAAAAAAAATTCTAAGCCCGTCGAATGTGCTCATGTAAGATGTATTTTACATGTGTAACATAGTAAGACCCATTTTACTGTCACATGTGTAAAAGGTAAATGACCCATAGTTTCATATCTCAACTCTCCACGGATTTTAAGAAATTTGTAAGAAGTCCAAAAAAAAACCAAATAAACATAAACCCATTGAATATACTCATTTAATCATATGAAAATGATGATTTGACGAACACAGTAATGTGTTTCACATGTGTAATATTTGAATATGTAGAATTTATATATATATATATAAATCTCATTTTCCTATCACAGGTGTTAGAGGCAAACTACCCCCACTTAAGAAAGGTCTAAAGACATCACTGCGTTGAAGTATGGTGCAACACTTTGATGGATTTGGATGCGGAGACTTCGACACGCAGTCAAAGATTTATGTGCGTTCCAGCGATTGGGAAGCTCCGTGGATCTTTTCGCCTCTTGTCTTTCCTATGAGATGGAATAATACCAACCCTAGGGCTCCCTGATCTTATATAGACAAGTCTCAAAGAGTCACACTTACTAGAGACTTCTTCGCCAAGAAACCCACATCCACTAATCCTATTGGGAGTCTTATTAGTGGGACTAGATCAAGTCTTACATTAAGTGGGATTGTATTCTCTGTTGGCATTAGCCCTGCTTGATCTGACGTGGGACCCGTGGCATGCAGGCCACACGATTTCCTACAATCTCCCACTTGGCACGAATGCCATGTACATCAAATATATCTCAGTCTCATGCACACCACATCCCTTGCAAAAACCTCTGCAGGCAAAGCCTTGGTGAGAGCATCAGCCATCAATTCCTTTGAAGGCATATAGAAATTTCTATATCATTTTTTTCAGCGTTCTCTCTGATGAAGTGATACTTTATCTCAACATGTTTTGATCGGCTATTGAACTTTGTCTCATTCACCATGGATATAGTAGATGTGTTGCTACGTTCATTAGGGCATGCTCTTTTTCTCCAATTATTTCCAAATCAGTTAGGAAATATTTTAACCAAAGAGCCTCCTGGACAGCTGTACTGCAGGCTATATACTCTACTTCGGCTGTTGACATGGCCGTAAGGGTCTGTTTCTTGCTACCCTAAGAAACTGCACCTCCTCCGAGGGTAAACACATAGCCGGTTGTTGACTTTCTCTGGTATAAGTCACCGGCCCAATCTGCATCTGAGTAGCCGCGCAGTTCCAGGACTTCACCTCGATAACATAGGCGAAGATTCACCATTCCTTTGATGTACCGCAGAATCCTCTTAACCGCATACCAATGCTGTAATCCTGGGTTACTTAGGAATCTGCTTACAAGACCCACGGTGAATGCAAGGTCTGGTCTCATACACAGCATCGCATACATGATGCTGCCCACAATTTGAGCGTAAGGTTTCATTCTCATCACTTCCTTATCCTGCTCATTTGTGGGTCCCTGATTGCTGGACAATTTTATACTCTTGCAAATGGGTGTCAATTGGTTTACACATAGCCATATCAAACCGTTTCAACACAGTTTCCAAATAGGATCTCTGTGATCAAGTCAATAGCCTATTCGGACGATCATGGGTTATTTCAATCCCAAGGACATACTCCGCCTCACCCATGTCTTTCATCTCGAATCTTGACTTTAACCATTGTTTGATTTCATTTACGGCTTCCGATTGATCACCAGCAATCAAAATGTCACCACATATAATGACAAATATAAGTAACTACTCCCAGTGCATTTAATATAGAAACATGTGTCTGCATTATTGGGGACAAATCCTATTTCACCTATGGCCTGGTGAAATTTTCTATACCATTGTCTCGAGGCCTGTTTTAATCCATACAATGCCCTATTAAGTTTATACACTTTGTCCTCGTGACCTTGCACTACAAACCCCTCGGGTTGTTTCATATAAATTTCTTCTTCTAATTCGCCGTTCAAGAATGCGGTTTTCACATCCATCTGGTGCAATTCAAGGTCACGACATGCTACCAATGCCCCTAAGGTTCGTATGGATTGGAATTTTATGACCGGAGAAAACGTCTCCTCGTAATCTATTCCTTCCACTTGTGTGAATCCCTTAGCTACCAGTCGTGCTTTGTATTTATCTAAGGATCCATCCGACTTTAGTTTCTTTCTAAGAACCCATTTACATCCAATGGCTTTTTGATCTTTTGGAAGATCAACCAATTGCCATACTTGGTTCTCTTCAATTGATTCTATCTCCTTGCTCATAGCCTCTAACCAATACTGCGCATCATGCGCTTTGATCGCTTGAGAGTAGGAGTTCGGATCCAAATCTTGCACGATTTCCAATAAGCTGCAATAATCATCTAGATATGCCGGCTGTTTCCTCGCCCGAATCGGCCTGCCAATCAGCTCATCGGGCTGTTCAATCACCTAAAGTGGGCCCTGGCCAGGAACTCTAGGTCCAACGTCCTCTTCGTCGGAACCCCCACTTGCTTGAACCCCCTTGCCCTTAGAGATTTAATATAATTCCACACACTATGGTTCTACTCGGCATTCCATGATTATCCTATTATCGTGATCATACACACGATATCCTTTAGAATGTAATGGGTAGCCAACAAAAGAATAATTTTTCTTCAATTTTTCTTGCAGTTTATGTCTTTCTTATGGTGGTAGCAGGACATGTACAAGGCAGCCCCAAACTCTCACATGTTTAATTTTGGTTTGGCACCTGTCCATAATTCATACGGGGTTTTGGCCACACTTTTGGAGGGTACTCTGTTCAAGATATATTGTGCCGTGTTTAATGCTTCTCCCTACAAATACAGCGGAAGTCTCGCGTGACTGATCATTGATCTTACCATATCCATTAAGGTCCTATTCCTCCTCTCAGCCACGCCGTTTTGTTGTGGGGTATATGGAATCGAATATTCATGAATGATTCCCTCACGTGCACAATATTCTTTAAACAGTTCCGAGGTATATTCAAACCCCCCCCCATCAGATCTAATCCGTTTTATTTTCTTGCTCTTTTGATTTTAGACCTCAGCAGCATATATTTGAAACATTTTTAAGGCCTCATGTTTGTGTTTAATCAGTTACACATAACCAAATCTGCTGTAGTCATCAATAAATGTGATAAAATAGTCCTAATCTCATATGCCATAACATAGCCAAACCATCCATGCACACATTCACACACACAGAATAATGAGAACTAGAGTTTATTTTATCATTAAGAGTGTCCAGCAAATACAATTTATCATAAATAAAATCATTAACTAAAACTTGATCGCGCATGCCAATTGTAACCTCTTTATCTTTAAATCTGATTTCGAATCCATTCATAGCCAACTGGCTCATAGAGATGATGCTCCTCCTCATAGCTGGAGCAAAGAAAACGTCGGATAGATATAGGGATTTTCCAGTTGGTAAGGGAATTTTGACTTTTTTTACACTCAACACATCACAGAATGTTTCATTCCCCATGTAGATACTTTGGTCTCCCTGTTTCATCTCTTTGAATTCGACAAACCCAGCTTTGGTTCTGGATATGTGCCTGGTGGCTCCTGAATCAATCCACCAATTTTTGTCATTGGTGTCCACCATCATGGACTCTGTGACCATCTCAACATAATCACCATGTTCTTTGGTCACTTTACTTTGCTGGCTACTCTTACCCCTTTTCTTTCTGCATTGAGAACTAAAGTATCCAGGCTTCCCGTAGTTAAAGCAAACACCATTCTTAGGCCCTTTCCATTTTTTATTGCCTTTGAATTTCCTTTTATTTTTCATATTGATGGTTAATGCACGAGTATTATTCTTAGTTTTAGCAATTATGACAGAGTTTGTAGGTGTTACACCGCGGGCAGCCTGCTTTTGTCCTTCAGCAAGCAATCTAGCTTGAACCTCACTGAGTGTCACACCCTTTTGGAGGCTAAGGGTCTGAGACACATTCTCCCACGAAGTGAAGACTCATCAGCAAGTACATGATTTGAAAATCTTCGTCCATTCCTTGCCCAAGGCTGTGAGGTTACTATATCGGACCGCCATTTGATCAATGTGATCCCTTATAGCTGATCCTTCTGGCATCTTATAGTTAACATATGTGCTGAATGCCTCCATCAAGTGAGATTTGGAGGTTTCATCATATTTGTCCTTAGCATAGTCATAGATTTCTTTAGCAGTGTTAAAGTGCTCAAACTGCTTTACCAAATCGCTGGATATGAATCCGACCAGAAGATGCCTCGCTAATTTGTTATCAAATACCCATTGTTCATTCACATCATGATCTTCCTTAGGGGCATCATCAACGGGTTTAGAGATTGGATCGGATTCAATCACATATGTTAATCCGTCAAAGTGCGGCAATACGTCCACCCGACGCTTCCACACGGCTAAGTTCTTGCCTTTAAAAATACCAGCCTTAGCAAGATCATGCAAAGCTGATTTGGAAGACATAATTACTACTGAATTGAAAAAGAGGTTCATATACCACTTACCGTTAAAGGAGAAAAATCACCCTTTTTCCTGAATCAATGGATCGTCTTCCTTTTGCTGTTACTATGTAGATCTGGTTGCAAGGATTCCGCAGAACCAAACCGTTCGTTGATCGGAGTCCGGATGCTCAAATATCGCAGTGCGAAGTTTTGACAGTCGAAAAATCTCCCTGCCTGCGTCAGTAGTCTGCTGACATCGTACCTGCCGGTCGCTTGCTCCAGCACGTGTACCAGCGCCTGCTGGTGTGGCCCGGCTTAATTTGGGTCGGGTTGGGTCTTGATTTGACCCAACCTGTAAAGAAAACGAAAGACAAAAGTGATTGCCTTTCTTTTCCTGCGTGCGTCTTGAGGAGAAGATGTGACAGCACGTTCTGCCTCCAAGCGTGAGTCTCCTTGGTTGTCCCAAAGAGAAGATGTAACAGTAACAATACGTCTTGTTGGGTTAAAAAAAAAACACTTCTCTTCTTGGTTCTGGATGAAAAAAAAGGTGTGGCCCTCTCCGATGACGCAAGATAAGAAGCAACTCGGTCTCGATTTCTGTACCCAACAAGAAGACGCAACTCGACTTCTTCCTTCCCACTAGTTGCAGAGAAACGAAGGATGCTTGTTCCGATGAAAGCTTTAGATCTACTCCGATCTAAACGGTGGCTTCACGATCCAAACCGTCGAAACGCACAGTACCAGGCTCTGAGCCCGTCGAATGTGCTCATTTAAGATGTATTTTACATGTGTAACAAAGTAAAACCTATTTTTATTGTCACATGTGTAAAAGGGAAATGACCCATAGTTTCATATCTTAACTCTCCACAGATTTTAAGAAATTTGTAAGAAGTCCAAAAAAACCCAAATAAATATAAACCCATTGAATATAGGGATTTTTACCAAAAAAGTGTTCCTATCGTATATGGCGGATTTAATTAGAAATACACCAAAATGTCCATTTTGGTGTTCGTACAGCATTTTTGGACGATAATAGCCCTTCATGTTTCGAACGATATCGTTATTAAGAGAACCCTTTTTGCCCTGAGGAATCATTCTCCTCTCATCTTTTCCTCTCCCGCCTATTTCTCTCTTTCTCCTCCGCTCCTCTTCGCTTTCCCTCTCCGTCTCCGCTCCCTACTCTCTTTTCCCCTCTCCCCGCATCTCGGCTCTCTCAAGTACTTCCTCTCTCTCAGCCAAATCTCCTCTCCCAACCCACCAAACCCAATCCATCTTCCCTTTCCAAACTTCTACAACCATCTCTGCCTCTCCTCCCCACCAAATCCAACAGACCCATCTCATCCGTCCAAGCCGCCGAGCCCTCCAAGATCCCCATCGTCGCCGACAAGCCCGCTAAAGCGGCGTCGCCTGTGGCTCCGACCAAATGGGCCATCGACAGCTGGAGATCCATGAAGGCCCTCCAGCTCCCGAAGTACCCAAATCAGCAGGAAGTCGAATCCGTCCTCAAGACTATGGCCTTCCCTCCGATCGTTTTCGCCGGCGAGGCCCGCCATCTGGAGGAGCATCTCGCTGACGTGGCAATAGGGAAGGCATTCCTCCTGCAAGGAGGCGATTGGGCAGAGAGCTTCAAGGAGTTCAATGTAGTCAACATTAGGGACACATTTAGGATCATTCTGCAGATGAGTGTTGTCCTCATGTTTGGTGGGCAGATGCTCGTGATCAAGGTTTGCATGCATTCTTTTTTGATTGGTTCTTTCTACTCTCTTTTTTCTGTAATCTGATGTGAAATATGATTAGAATTGTTGGTTTTGAATGAACCCCAGTTTGGATTAGGATAGAATGACTTTTTAGAGTTGTGTGTAATGGCTTTTTGTGGAATGTAGTTTTTTTTGTGAGTAGATTCTGAGACCCAAAACGGAAAGAACCATTTTTTTTTACACTGACATCAAAGTTAAAACAGATTTCATGGTGGAGAATCTTGTGGGCAGCAAACAAAAGAAACTGAGAAAGTAGAAAATAAATATTTTGGAGAAAATGAAATCACTATGAAGGATACGGCGGATTTAATGAATCATGTCTAGCTGTGAATTTTCGTGTATTTCAAATTCTATTGTTTTTTTCCCTTCATTTGTTCGGTTTTTAATTCACGAGAGTTCATCGCAATGTATTTTATAAAGGGCATAAAATTGGGGAGTTAAAAGATAAGATTCACCAACACCATCAATTACAGTGTTCTATTAAATGAGAGAGTAGTAAAGTGAGATTTCTACATACCACCATGTATTTCTACTCACTTTTGCTATTGGTACAAATTAGACCATATTTTCCAGAATTACAATTAAGTTTACTACTCTCAAGGCTCCCCTGAAGTGATGCATAGATGTTTACTATGCCCAAATTGGACAATGCATCATATAATTTTCTCCTTGGAGATGCTTTGCAGAGAATATCTGCCAATTGACCATTCACGTGCTCATATTCAATCTTAATCTCTTTGATTTCAATCTTCTCTCTAATAAAATGGCAGCGAACTTTATATGCTTCATGGTAGTCTGGATTTGTTGCAATCTGCAGAGCTAATGTGCTGCCAAAATGTAACACCATTGGATCTTTATATATAAATCCCAACTTATATAGTAAAACCTACAACCATAACAGCTTAGATGCTCCTAGTGCCATCGCTCGATGATCAATTAAAGAACTGTATCTTGCTACCACTGGTTATTTCTTGCTTTTGTATTTCATTAGATTCTTGCCTACCATAGTACAGTTCCCGTCTTGTCATGTACTAATGAGGGATTTGATGTAAATGTCTTACCATTGGTCACAGAATCTGGAGGTTATGCAACTGAAAAACATACTTTCCTATCTTGTCATGTACTAATAAGGGAAGGAGAGATGGAGTTAATTGCATTTGGGTTGATGAGCAATTGCATTTGGGTTGATGAGATTGTTTATGCATGACATTATGATCGACAGTACCACTGTTAATGAATGATTCTATGATTTTATTATGGGAGTCAATTGCAGACTTAAGAGTACACATAGTTTATGGATGTCATTATAAATATATTGCCAATTTATTGTTGGAGACGCAAAATGTATGAAGAATCTAACAAGCAGCATAGCTATATCATTATGATGATACATTGAAAAGATGCTATTGAAGTGATGTCGTTATATCTGGATCACTGTTTTGCGCATCTCAATACGAAGTTACTCCTTATGTACTAGTTGTAAAACAAAATGAAGGAAAAAATCAAAAATTCTGATAATGATATCGTTACCGTTTCAGTCACAAAACTCAACTTCTCGATTGTAATCATTAAATTAAGGACTCATTGTGATTTTTATTCCTTCACCATTGGCCAACACTTAAAAAAAAATGGTTGCGTTGGCGAATCCCAAAGGTTCGAACCCTTACACACAGGTGAAAACTCTTAAGGTAGGACCAATTTATTTGGCCTGTTTCCTCTCTGTTGAAAACTAACTTAGCCTCCTGCGGCACTACACTAAGAAATCAAGGATGAAACTCTTGTAATATTTGATCTTTAGGATTTCTTATCCTTCTTGCTAATGTGGCTATATAAACACTTTACGATCTTTAAGAGTTTTATTTTTAAAATCATATAAACACAGAATTCAAATATTCGCAATCTAATTGAAATCAAATTATGCATGTGCAGGGTACGACGGTGGTCGATCATGGAGATATTATAACACATCCTGTGGGATTAGACCAGATCATCACACAAGAGACGGTGAATTTAACTGTAAGAACATTTGCCCCCAATTTATGAAGTGTTGTGCTTAACTTTATTGCATATGGCCTCATATACTTTATGCATGTGCAGGTTTCAGCCAAAGATCTTGAATTGAACCTTTAAGAAGATCTGTCAGAATGAAGTATGTGAAGAAGATCACTTGGAGTCTTTGTAGGGTGTTGTCTCTTAAGATTCACTGGGATCACTTGGAGTGCTACCCCATTCACGTTGTTTGTCACTTTAGATACTTTTGTATTTGTTGGATTTTGTTGGAAGTGTTGCCTAGCCTAAATTAAGTCGTATGATTGGTGAGGTTACTATCCTAACATGTAGACAACACTCTATTTGGTGACTCTTTGTTGTTGCTTTGTATTTAAGTGGGTGTTTGGAAGACACAGTTGCAATTTAGTTGCTGTTTGGTTCAAGTTTCTCTTTGGAGGATGTATATTTGCTCTTTGTAACATGAATAACATTGTGAATTCTCAATTGATAAGGCCATGTTGATTTTTCTGTTGTCTGGACAATAGCAATTTTGTTGTCTGGCCAATAGCAATTTTATCTATCAGTGGGGTTAGTACAAACTACAAAAGGTGCCATAAAAATAACCATGGACTGTTTGGGGAAGCCATGTTTCTGCATGTTTGTGTTAACCGGGTTGAAAAAGTGCCCAAGTTGAAAACATCGTAAACGTGATCGTAATTAACTAGAAAATAACAGATTTTAAGTTCATAGTATGGACCTGGAAATCCCCAAATCTCGGCCAAAAAATCCCTCGGGAAGTGGGCCACCAAGTGCGTGCCCTAAACAGGGGTACTCAGCCATGTTTTTGTAAGTTTGTGTTAACCGGGTTGAAAAAGTGCACGAGTTGAAAACATCGCAAACATGATCGTAATTAAGTGAAAAATAGCAGATTTTAAGTTCATGATATGGTCTTGAAAATCGTCAGATCTCAGTAAAAAAAAAAACCCTAGGGAAGTGGGTTAAAAAGTTTCCTAAACAGGGGTACTCAGCAAAGTTTCTGCAGATTTTCTTAATCGAGTTGCAAAAGTGCGCAGTTTGAAACGCAGGCAACCGTGATCGTAATTAAGTGAAAAATAACAGATTTTAAGTTCATGATATGGTCTTGGATATCCCCAAATCTCAATAAAAAAAACACTCGGGAAGTGGCCTAAAAAGTTTCCTAAACAAGGGTACTCAGCAAGATTTCTGCAGATTTTCTTAATCAAATTGCAAAAGTGCGCGGTTTGAAACGCAGGCAACCGTGATTGTAATTAAGTGAAAAATAGCAGATCTTAAGTTCATGATATGGTCTTAGAAATACCCAAATCTCAGCAAAAAAAAACCCTCGGGAAGTGGGCTAAAAAGGTTCCTAAACAGAGGTACTCAATAAGGTTTCTGCAAATTTTCTTAACTGAGTTGCAAAAGTGCGCGGTTTGAAACGTAGGCAACCGTGATCGTAATTAAGTGAAAAATAGCAGATTTTAAGTTCATGATATGGTATTGGAAATCCCCAAATCTCAGCAAAAAAAAAAAAAAAAACCCTCAGGAAGTGGGCTAAAAAGGTCCCCAAACAGAGGTACTCAGCAAGGTTTCTGCAGATTTTCTTAATCGAGTTGCAAAAGTGCGCGGTTTAAAACGCAGGCAACCGTGATCGTAATTAAGTGAAAAATAGCAGATTTTAAGTTCATGATATGGTCTAGGAAAGCCCCAAATCTCAGCAAAAAAACTCTCGTGGGCTAAAAAGGTTCCTAAACAGGGGTACTCAACAAGGTTTCTGTAGATTTTCTTGACCGAGTTGCAAAAGTACGCGGTATGAAACACAAGCAACCGTGATCGTAATTAAGTGAAAAATTACAGATTTTAAGTTCATGATATGGTCTTGGAAATTCCCAAATCTCAGCAAAAAAAAAAAAAAAACCCTCGGGAAGTGGACTAAAAAGTGTCCTAAACAGTCCCACTCAACAATTGTAGGGCTTTTCATATCTGAAATCATTCTAGGTTTATTAATCACTTTCTAATAGTTCTATTTTTAATTTTCTCTTCAAATGGAATCAACGAGAATACTTACCTCTTGGGCCTCTTTAGACAAAATCTCACAAGATTCAATATGCCATTAATCAAAGTTAAAAAAAAATACATTTGGAGTTTGTTATTTCAACTATCAACCAACCCCTTACATAATAGTAGTAGTACTCCATTATAAAGTCATTGTCATTTGGAGGCTTTCTCATTGTTTATGCACCCCATTATAAAGTCATTGTTATTTTGTTGATCATCACACAAAACATGGGGGAAGAACCTATAAAAAATTGTAACGATATTGTTATCAGAAGATTTTAAAAACTAGAATTTGAGTGAAATCGTGAGTCTCTCTTATTATTTATGCATCTCAATATAAAGTCACCATTATTTTCTTGTTGGACACAAAAAAGTGGATGAAGAAACTATAGTTGATGGTAACGATATCGTTATCAAAAAAATAAATTTTAAAACAAATTCAAGTTCGTATGAGTAGGAATTCAAGTTCTTAAAGATTCCTCCCCCCCTAAAAACCATCTATAGATCATCCCATCTGCAATTATAAAATACTTTTTCTTATGTTTGTTGTTATTCTTAACCTTACTTATGGGATCTATGATATCGTTACCATTTTTTATAGGTTCTCCATCTATTTCTTTTCTACAACAACCAAATGGAAATAACTTTATAATGAGGTACATAAACAATGAGAAAGACTTACGGACTTTGATGGCTTGGATGGAGTATACAGCCCACTGCACGTTCGAACTAACATCATGAAGGTTCCTCTCAATGTTTATGCATCTTAGTATAAAGACATTACATATTGGATATTAGACAAAAAAAATCATCCTAGAAGCCATAAAAAATGGTAACGATATCGTTACTTGAAAATCGAAAACTTACAACCATTTTGTAGAATTATGGTCATTAACAGTGACATGAGGATAGTAGAAATGAGAAAGGTCATGTGGGCCACCTGTTTTGGATGTGAATGTATGCATAGCTTCCAGATAATATATAGATAACAGACAAGAAGATGAGCATTCATCTGAATAATAGAGTTAAAATGCTATGCTTTCAGATTAGTAAAAATAGGTGGAGCATTACAATACAAAATTACAAAGACATGATGGGTGCAACAAACATAAGAAAAAATATTTTATAATTGCAGATGAGACGATCTATAGATGATTTTTAGCGGGGGGGGGGGGGGGGGGGGAATCTTTAAGAACTTGAATTCCTACTCATACGAACTTGAATTTTGTGCCCGACATTGTTTTTTGATAACGATATCGTTACCATCTTTTATAGTTTCTTCATCCATTTTTTGTGTCCAACAAGAAAATAATAGTGACTTTATATTGAGATGCATAAACAATAAGAAATACTCAAGATTTCACTCAAAACTTAGTTTTCAAAAAATTTCTGATAGCGACATCGTTACAATTATTTATTGATTCTTTGCCCATTTTTTTGTCTCCAATAACAAAATGAATCAGACTTTATAATAGGGTGCATAAACAATGAGAAAGGCTGACGGATTTGGCTCAGAATGCATTTTCCTAATAGGTGAAGTGAAGGTTCGAACCCTAAAAACAAGGGTTCGAACCTTTAGACTATCTGGAATTTGGCCCAGGAAGGCAGTGAAGTGAAGGTTCGAACCCTCAAAATGAGGGTTCATACCTTCATATTCTCTAGAATTTGGCCCGGGACCGCAAGGAAGTGAAGGTTTGAACCCTCATCTTGAGGGTTCGAGGGTTCAAACCTTCACTTCACTGCCCTTTTGGGCCAAATTCCAAAGAGTCAGAAGGTTCGAGCCCTCATCTTGAGGGTTTGAACCTTCACTTCATTGCCTTCCTGGTTAAATTCCAGAGAGTCTAACAATTAAATAGATTGAAGAGCTTGCTTCATTAATGGTTAAATTATGTGTGGGGTACTTGATCGATTGGTGCTAACAAAAGAAGATGACAAGTACCATTGACATCCAGATTAGTGATCTCTAATGCTTTGGTTCATGGCATTAAATAGATTGAAGAGCTTGCTTCGATGATACAAAAGGTCATAACTTAAAAATTGAAATGATGAACCTCAACAATTTCTTTCTTTCCTTTTTTTTTTAATGCATACTATCGTTACATGCACTTCCAAAACTCCATCTATTTGATGATTTTCAACTTTCCTATGGATTCTGTTTAATCTTACAAAGTAAGCATCTGGTTTAGTTTACAAGAGCAGGAAGTAAGGATCTGACCTCAATTACATAGCTCCAGTAAAAGAAGAAGAGGAATCCAGATGCTCCATCACCAACACCCCTCTCCCTTCTGACACCAACAACCACGCCATCGTCTACTTATTATAAAAGAGATGAAAGTAATCATGATACATCTACGGTTGAGGTAGTCTTCAGTTCCACAAATGGGATTTGGCGTTTTGCAAAATGACATAGATGATGGTGATGGTGATGGTGATGGTGAAAAGGTCTGACCAGCATAAGCAGTCAAGGTTTTAAAATGTATAGCGATGTCATATCACAAGTGACAGTTCTACATAGACACTCTTAATGGAAGATGAAATGATAAGAGCCCGGGTATTTATCTCCGAACTTATTTGGGAGCAGACTCTCAGCAAGCAAGAAGAATCCTGCCTGCGGAGGTAGAAAGGGCTAACTAGTTTCAAAGATTTAAGGGAAATTCCAGGCTATTATATGGGCGTTTTAAGACTATATCCAACCACTCTTCCCAGACAGATTTCATGATACCTACAAGCCACCAATATGGATCACGACCCACTGTAATTGAATGGGTTATATTTACTTTATCATCTGCAGGAATATAATGGATTTTGCGACAAGAATAAAGGTGATGGTACCCCATTTTAAGCTTCGCTGGCAATGCCTGTAAGTGGCCCACATTACAATGATCAATGATTGGGACCAACGCTTTCCATGAGCCGCATTAGGCCAGGCCAAGGCCCATTTCCCAAATAAGCCGGACTTGGACTATTTCAAGTTTTTCTGTAATTCTTGTGCTGTTTCTGCAAAGATCTCTCCTGCAATTTTTGGCCACAGCCCATCAAGGCCCTGCCGGCTGTCACCCATCAACACGGCATGTTCAACAACCCTAACTGCATAGAGTATCTTAACAAAAAAAAAAAAAAACTGCATAGAGTAATCTTGGCACAGTGTAATGGTAGCAAGGTTATATCATAAGACAAAACATGATAGCTTCCACCGAAAACTTCCATTCAACAAATCCAAGTTTTGAACAAGATACAAAAAACACTCAATAAAATCGTTAATTTACTTTAGTAATACAGGAGGCATGAGAACACACTCCCATGAGTCCAACTAACAGAAATAAATTGACTAATATCACTCTACTCTGCCTACAAAAACAAACCCAAACAGTCGGAAAGAGAGATCACCACAAACGATTGCAACTTCAGCCAGCCATCTTGCACCATTAGTATAAGAAATCAACAGCAAGGAGAGACATTTCAGTCCCTCCATTCAATCCAAATGTACTGTACAAAAACCACAGCAAGTCAAAGGTGAGTCAACAAAGAGGCTAAGAGACTACTTAGGAAGGATAACCGATATCATAAGGTGTCCAGAATGGATGTGGCTGTTGCATTTGGTGTAAAGGTTAGCCACAGTCGGCCAAGCAATTCACCATCTTTAAATTGAGATGCAGCATCTGCAGCCTCCTTGGCTATGCCAATTCGAGCAAATGATTGTTTAAACCCAAAATACATGTAAAAGCTTCAAAACATGTTGACAATAACAAAAGTATATCGTGAGCTCATTTGGATATGCTTCCACTTCTAACTTTCTATTAATATAGACATTGGCAACAGTGGAGACAACCATATAAAAATTATGGGTCAATGTTAAAATTTGTTTCACAGATCATATAATAGAGCTTAGCAATTAATAGTTTAATATTAATGATACAAATCTAAAAGGGAAAAACCCCATTAGTGTAATAGCTCTGCTCTCTCACGGGGATCGGCAAGCTTTGGAATGTATTTGAGTGCCTCTGCTTTCTCATCAGCATCAATGCAAGCCTCTACAAAGGGCTTATAACCTGTTTAAATTGAAAATACTACGGTTACAATTATGAAACCATCTGTTGTACATGATGACAGCAGAAATCTAAACAAAATGACATATGCAAATTTCTCATAAAATATTATATGGGAAAACCTTTCGCCAAAAAAAAATAAAAAGAGCAAAAAGTTTTTATTTTATTTTTTTGAATGGCTACTTTTATTAAAAAGAAAAGCGAGCAGTACAAGAGGACTATACTGACAAGCTTAACACCCAAAGAACAAGTAGAAAACAAGCACAATAAGAACACCACCAAAACAAAAACAACAAAGGCAAAAGACCAGAGAAAGACGAAAAAGTTGTCTAATTGCCTTAGACATTGATGTCTATTTGAAAAGGACCCTTTTTGTTGTTTTTTGAGAAAGAAGCAGGTCTTAAAGCTCATTCAATAGAGATTCACATAAACTTTCCCAAACCAAGTAACTAACAAATTGGTTTTGAGTGTAATTGTTCTTGTTTTGGCAGTAACAAGGGTTGATGGAGCTTTGTGTCAGTGGCCAAGCAGGCTTTTTAGGGGTTTATGCTTCAGGAGTAGTAATTGTGCCTCTGTTTGTCAAGGGGAGCATTTTGCTGATAGCTATTGCCATGGCTTGCGTAGTCGCTGCATATTTGAGGATAAAATCATCCAACAGTTCTCATCTACTAAATCTCAGATAAATCACAAAGAGACTTTGTCCAAAAATTGTTGACATCTATTCCTCATCAACTTACACATTCCAAGTTGCATTTTTTCCCTCACCTTGAAAATCTCAGGCATCAAACTAAAAACTCAAACATCTTATTCATACATAAATCTCAACCCTAGAGAAAGAAACACAAAAACAGCAACCCCACATATTAATCCAACCCACAATATAACTAAAAAAGTATATATACCCCACAATGAAAATTCCCAATGCACCAATCAATATGTTGGACTTGTATTTACCAACTACACTACTTAACAGATAAATGGGTTACCTATGGTGGACTTGTATTTACTAACTACACTACTTAAAAATATCTTTTAAGTGTCCTATAACAATAGAAAGAGTTGTTGATGTGATGTGGGAATTGCCTCAACAACACTCAAGCAAATGCAATTGCCGATGAAGCAGGACCCCTTTATGTTGCATCTGAAGCCTTTGAGCTCCTAAAATCCCTCTTCAACTCGGCAACCCTTTTCATACAACAGGCCTTTGATTTTCCAGGGACCACCGCCGCAATCTCCTCCCACCTCATTGGAACACCCTTGGGGAAAGCCTTGAGTACATTAATTATATCCATGTAGGTAGTTTTAATTCCCAATTGGTGAGAAACGTAAGTATCAAAGAAGAACAACATTAACATGCATGAGACACAGTACATTTGGCCTAGGAAATCCAAAATTTGGAAGTTTAAGAAATCAAAGGCTGATTAGAGATAGAACCCAGGAAACAAAAGCAAGAGAAAAAAAGGATTTCCATTAGAAATTTGGAAGTTCAAGAAATCCCACCAAAATTTCCATGGGCATTGAAATCAATCTGGGAAAACTCATTCAGATAAGAAATTGGGCATAGGAAAACACAATCTCAACAGCATAGAGAGTATTGGTACTGTACATCACATAGAACTTGAACTCTTTCCCCAGCGGCCACCCTGAACACCCTTCCTTCCCTGCCCGCAGCCAGTCTTCCTCCCCGGCTGCGCCGCAGCTTCTCCACCTGAACCTGCACAACCTGAACCAGCCACGTGAAACCAGCTCCCCTGACCCCAGCCACAGCCCCTTCCACCTGCACTGATCTCAGCCTGCACTGCCCTTGTCCAGCCACCTGTACTGCTCCTCCACCTGCGCTGCCCAGCCACCTGATTTCAGCTGAAAAGCCACTTGATTTAAGCTGAAACCCCCACCTGATTTCAGCCTAAATTACCACCTGATTTCAGCCTGAATTTCCAACTAATTTCAGCTGAAAAGCCACCTGATTTCAGCTGAAACCCCCACCTGATTCCAATAATGGAAAACAAATGATTTCAGCCTAAATTACCATCTGATTTCAGCCTGAATTTCCAACTGATTTCAGCCTACAACTCCACCTGCACCGCCGTCCCCTTGCACTGCTCTTCCACCTGCACTGCTCCCACTTGTAACGTGTCCAGCCGACCTGTAATTTGTCCAGCCCACTGTAACAGGTTCAACTCACTTTAGGGATGTTTTCCGTTATTGGTTTGACATGCATATTTTAACTCTATGAATTATCATGTCAAGAAGGCATTTTGAGGATTGATTTGCAGGTCATGGCTCCTTAAGAAGTTAGAATGATATTATCTAAGAAAAAGGCCCCAGCGAGTGATGTATAATAGGTTGTTGGCTTTGGCTTCCCATGCCTTGGCCAAGGTATAACCTTTAATGTTTATTTGGTAGGAGAATGCACATTTTAGCTCATAGTAAGGTATTTTTTCTACCATTGCTTTTGGGAGTAAACAACCATAACCCGAAGACTTGTGTCAAATTCAATAAATTATCATTCTCGTTGGACACCTTGCATGTGATGATCCATTAAATTAGATAGCTAGTGGTATTACTCTCTCGCTGTGTTCACCAATAGGATTTCATATTGTGGCTTGATC
This sequence comes from Litsea cubeba, assembly GCA_012931725.1. NCBI lineage: Eukaryota > Viridiplantae > Streptophyta > Magnoliopsida > Laurales > Lauraceae > Litsea > Litsea cubeba. Next base: position 70,141,162 of record CM022949.1, read on the forward strand.
TGGAGCCTTGTCTTCTCTGACCCGAAGTAGGCGTGGAAATCGGAGAGAAATCCCCTTTTTAAAGATTAGACACAACTATAGCTTACATGTTTTCTTCATAAATGACAATAACCAGAAAGAAAAACTAACAGTAATGCTTTAACAATAGATTGTGATGCTAAATTCTTGCCATTGTGGGAGAAGACAAAACCCTTGGAGCAGAGGATTAGAGAAGAGCAGATTAAAAGGCGGAGGCTCAGCCATCCATACCACTCACATGACAACAAATGTTTAATTGTGCAGCAAGGTGAACCTTATCTGATGGCCCTAAACAATAACAACAATAATAAATTGAGATTGAATCTTGCTTAAGAGAAATCTTTCCCTCCAGTGTAATGATGCAACAAAAGCCACCACCCCTACAATAAAACTGTAAAACAAAAGTAATGTAAAAGTAAAGTAACTTGCCATTCCTGTATCTATTTTATTCCCAATACAAATACCGCTAACCCCAACCCAACACCATAACATTATCCCTCTCATAGCCCCAACCAAATTGGAGATGGAAGCTCCAATGGAGCAACTGGGCTCACATGTGCACCCCACTTATTATACACTCGTTGAAAACCTTTGAGGTCATTTGATCCAATTGGAGCCACTCCTATATGAGAGCATCTTTTCACCTTATGTTTGTGTCACAAACATGTTGTGTTACAAGCTATTCATCTTCGGAGCTGAACTCAATTACCCATGTCATTTGCTCACACTTTTATTTGTTTTCTTTCCCTTTTTTTTTTCTTTCTGAAAATGATGTTAGGCCGAATAAGGTACTTGTAACTGCAATTCCTGTACATAGTATGTTTGGATGCTAACATTTGATTGATTGGATGGAACTGAGTTTCCATTTACAAAGCATGGAATACGCTCATAGCTGCACTGAGATTGGAGTTTTTAGAAATTTATACATAAACCAACAAACCTGAATAGTGGAATTATGTTAAAGTGGAATTTTGAGTTTATGAAAGAGCATCTTGTCAAAAAGGACCGAATCAAAATAAATTTTCAGAATTTATGATACCACACCACGCAGCAACTCACAATATGTTTTCAGAAATTTTCCAATCCAAGCTCTGTTAAAGTCCTTTACAAACATATTATGAGAGACCATCTTTTCAAAAAGGACTGATTCAAAAATTTTGTCAGCCTCTAGGAACTGAAACTGAAAATGGGAAATCTGTATACATGCAGAATTGAAAGCTGAAATATCAACATAGGTGTTCTGCAATTTCATGGCAAGAGAGGTGAAAGTTGTATATGTATAGAATTCTATAGAATATATTAGCAACATGGGAAATCTCAACCATGTTAAAAGGGAAATCTGTTTGTTATTGTGTACACAGATTTCTACGCATATTTCTAAAGAATCAAACATGGGAAAAGCACGTTGTATACACAACATATGAAATATGTTTCTTTATGGCAACATGGGAAAAGCAAGGTGAAAATGGGAAATCTGTTTGGACATGGAAAATGTTTCCATATGACAACCATAAAACAGCCTACATCCAATCCTCAAAAATAAATCTCAAGTTAAGAAGATATTTCGATAAAGATTTATGCATGCAGGCCGATATATATTTTTTTAGTAAATCAGAAATACCATTAAAGCACCATCACAACAACAAGGAACATGCAAGACACTTAAAACCAGTGTTTGGTATTGCCTTATTGGTCACTGCAAAAACTAGATACTCCCATAGAGACCAAAAACCAATGCTACAGGGAGTTCTCCACTCCTACTCTGATAACCCACACATAGAACCAGCCATTCAGAACTCAGTCAACCACAACTCATCCTTCTACTTACACTCAGAGAATTCATTTCTTGTAAAAAAAAATTCACAGTTATCTGTACTCAAGCTATCTGTTCATCTTAAAAATCCCTAGCAATGACATCAGTAATCATACTTGTGTGGGGAGATTTCCAGAGCTCCAGGATTACGCTAATCACAGCCATCAGATGAAACCAAGCATTCCCACGTGCCGTCCGCGTGCCACCCACGTGGCACCGGACTCACCTCGGCTATTAGGCCAGGGGCCCTGGCCGAAGTCAAGCAGGTCCGGGCCGCTAGCGCCGAGCTCGGCTACCCCATGTGCCCGCCTCGGCTGAAAGCTCCACCTCGGCTGAAGGAGCCGGGACGAAAGCCGAAGCAAGAAAGAGCCTCCACTCATGCCCCTCATCCCCCACGTCATCATGCACGTGGAGGAGTAGGGGCACGAGCTAGTGAGACAGATGCGACATCCAGCCGTTCACAATCTTCGCCAAATCACTGACAGGGCGGCATCCAACGGCTGAAGCCACATCAGGGCAAGGCCCGAGGGCGGATCCGATGGTACCCCTACTGCCAAAGATGTCCAACACGATCTGGCCCAACATGACGCGCAATTAATGCGATGTGGGCTGATCCGACTGGCATTAAATGCAAAGTGGGCTGGAATGGACCGCATTTATTACTTTGTTGGCTGATCATGACTTCCCAGTCGAATCATGGGACCCACACCAAGATATCATCCAAAGATACGACCCAAGCCTCTATAAATAGAGCTTCATACCACAAGCAAGGTACGCACAATTCAACCCAAAGAGCCGTTACTCTGCCTCTCTTATTCCTCTCCTTCCATTGTTCCAGTTCACTCACTGACTTTGGCATTGGAGAGCCTTGCGCCGCCCAGGCCAGGGTCCTCTGACCGTTTGCTCTTCTCTTTCAGGCTTTCGGACGGTACCTAATCTTCATCACCTTGGATAAGTCCTCTAAGGCTCCCCAGTTATTGTGGGTCATTATTTTCTGCACCTACAATTGGCGCCGTCTGTGGGAAAGTAATATCCCAACCTTCCCAACCTTCTCAACCTCAATCTCCCAGAAATCATGCCTCCGAAAGCTAGGAAGGGCGGATAATCTTCGAGAGCAGCGCTCGAGCTGCCAGCACCGTCGACGGACGTCCCTCCTCAGGGGCGGTCCCGAACGGTGCATGGCACATCTGCAGGCGAGGGCCGTTTAGGCTCGCAGCTCTACGTCGAGGTCCCCCTCCAAGAGGGACTCGAGGCCTCGCTCTCGGCAGACGAAGTCACGCCACCCCGACGCGACAAGCGTCGGCATGTGCGTCCTCGCAAAGATAAAGCCGTTGCCGTAGAAGAGACGTGCCGCGTTCAACCTCCTGCCGCTGGAGGAGATGTCGTAGCTCAAAATGCTCTCCTCCAGAAGCAGGAGCGGTTAATCCGCGAGCTCTAGCAGCAGCTGAGGGCAGCACAAACTGCCTCGTTGAGGCAGGTCTCTAATCCTCAGGGACAGAGGAGGGACGCCCCGAGCGGGGCAGCCCAGCCTCCTCGTGAGGATCTGAGAAACCATCTGGACCACAAGCGAGGCCAGATCCATGACGAAGTCTCAAGCAACAGCCGAAGTCATCATAGCCGCGATGGCCGAACCCATAGCCATCGCAGCCCGAACCACTCCAAGCGAAAGCCAAGAGCGTGGACACCAGAAAAGGACGACGAGCAGGAGCGATTCGACAAACGCTTCAGGTTGGCTCTTCAGCGCAACCTGGACGTGCGGGACCAGAAGCAAATCTGTGGCCATACCGATCTGGGGGCCTCACCCTTCACGAGAGACATCGAGCGCACCCCCTTGCCCAAAAAGTTCTCTGTCCCGCGGTTCGTCCCCTACGACGGACTGTCCGATCCATCCGCTCACCTCCGTCACTTCTCCCAGAAGATGTCCATCTGGGGAAACGAGGGCCACCTCAACTGCAAGATCTTCTCCTCCAGTTTGGGTGACCTCCCTCTGAAGTGGTTCTGCGCCCTCCCAGAGAAGTCGATTTTGAGTTGGAAGGAGCTCCAGCTCTCCTTCTTAAAGAAGTCCAGAAGCTCACAGGAATGGCTGCAGCACTCAATCGCTTCATTAGCCGGTCATCAGATAAGTGCAGGCCTTTCTTTCAGCTTCTAAAGAAAAATTTAAAATTCCAGTGGATTCCTGAGCGCGACCAGGCGTTGGCCGCGCTCAAAACCTATTTGATGTCACCACCCTTACTCTCCGCCCCAACTCGGGGGGAGGTTTTGTATTTATATTTCGCGGTCTCGGATCACGCAGTAAGCTCCGTCCTCATCAGGGAGGACGAGGGAGTTCAAAAACCAATTTATTACACGAGCAAGACCCTGCTCGATGCTGAGACCAGGTACCTTCTATTGGAGAAGCTCGCGTTGGCCCTCGTCAGTGCCTCCCGCAAGCTCTCCCATTATTTCTAATCCCACACCATTGTAGTAATCACGGAGCATCCACTCCGTTCAATATTCAAAAAGGCTGACTTTTCAGGGCCAATATCAAAGTGGGCAGTTGAGCTAGGGCAGTACGATATACAGTACCGTCCCCGAACTGCGATCAAAGCCCATATTCTGGCAGACTTCATTGTGGAGTTCGTCTCGCCCAACTCGGCTCCGACCCAGCTCGGCACGGAACTGGGGGGCACAGGGCACGAGCCAGAAGTGACCGAGGTCGAACAGTCTCCCGCCTCGGCATGGAAAATCTTTGTCGACGGATCGTCCACCTCCAAGAGAGCTGGCGCCGGTATAGTCCTCCAATCGCCAGAGGGTCTGGTCATAGAGCAGGCTTTCACCTTGGACTTCAAAGCAACAAATAATGAGGCAGAGTATGAAGCACTGATAGCAGGGTTGAACAGCGCCCAGATCCTCGGAGCCCAGCACCTGGTGATCTTCAGCGACTCTCAACTGGTAACTAGCCAGCTCGCTGGAGACTACCAGGCCAAGGACGACAGGATGGCGGCCTACTTAGCCCTTGCGAAAAACTGCTGTCTCATTTCCAGAAAGCTGAGGTCAGGCGGGTATCCCGAGATACCAACACGCACGCTGACGCGCTTGCCAGCCTAGCTTCCGCTGTCGAAGCCAGAAAGAAAAGGACCATCGAGGTTGGGTCGATATCAAGGTCAAGCTTGGAACTCCATTCATCTCGGCTTGTCCTCTGTGCTGACCTCGGCCCAAGCTGGATGGACCCGATCATCGCTTACTTGAAAGACGATCAGCTCCCCGAGGAAAAGACTGAAGCCCACCGAATCAGACTCAAGGCAGCTCGATTCTGGCTCTCTCCCGAAGGCAAACTCTACTGGAAATCCTTCACAGGTCCATACCTCCAATGCGTCCACCCGAGCAAGGTGGACGACTTCCTGTATGAGATCCACGAAGGAATCTGCGGCAGTCACATAGGAGGTCGATCACTGGCCTACAGAGTAATAAGCCAGGGTTACTGGTGGCCCTACATGCAGAAGGACGCGCAGGTGTACGCCAGGAAATGCGAGAAGTGCTAGAAGTTCTCCCACTCTCTCCATCAGCCAGCGCAAGATCTGAGTCCCCTCTCTAGTCCATAGCCCTTCGCTCAATGGGGCCTGGACATTGTGGGACCTCTCCTCCGAGCTCCAGGGAACAAGAGATGGCTGATAATCGCTACAGACTACTTCACAAAATGGATAGAAGCTGAACCGTTGTCCTCCATCACGGACAGGGACTCCAGGAACTTCGTTTGGAAAAACATCCTAACGAGGTTCGGCATCCCTAGGACCTTGATTTCGGACAACGGGACCCAGTTCGACTCCAAGTCCTTCAAAGACTTCTGCCAAGAACACGGTATCAGAAACCATTACTCCACTCCGGCATATCCGCAGAGTAATGGCCAGGCCGAAATCTCTAACAAAGTGATCCTGGACGGCCTGAAGAAGCGACTGGACAAGGCAAAGGAAAGATGGGTAGAGGAGCTTCCGAGCGTGCTATGGGCATACAGAACAACTCCAAGGAGGTCCACCTCGGCGACACCTTTCTCTCTGGCCTACGGGATGGAGGCGGTCATTCCTTTAGAAATCGGCCTTCCCACCCTGAGGACAGAGCTGGTCGACCAAGGCTGAAATGAGACGAACCTGGCAATGGAGCTGGAGCTGGCAGACGAGCGCCGAGAAGCAGCAGCCCTGCGACTGACCGACTATCAGCAGCGGCTGGCCAGGGCATACAATCAAAATGTCAGAGAAAGAAGCTTCTCTGTGGGAGAGCTGGTTCTAAAGAAGACCCTGCCAGCTGACAAAGAACCAAACGAAGGGAAGCTGGCCCCGAACTGGCATGGCCCGTTCAGGGTAGTCTCACTGGCAGGAAGATCAGCCTACAAGCTCGAGGACGTAGAAGGCAAGCCACTGCCGAGGCCGTGGAACGCATCCAACTTAAAGAAGTTCTATTTCTAAAGATGTAATGAATCTCAGAATCAATGAAAGCAGCTTTCGCCCTGTCATCAATCTGTCATCTCTCTTTGATTGGCTCCGGCAGCTCTGGGTCTACCGCCCTGGAAAAGGCTTCGAGTTCATACACTCAGTCGTTTCCTAAAGCTCCGGGTCTACCGCCCTGGAAAAGGCTTCGAGCTCGGACGCTCAGTCGTTTCCTAAACCCCGGGTCCACCACCCTGGAAAAGGCTTCGAGTTTATACACTCAGTCGTTTCCTAAAGCTCCGGGTCTACCGCCCTGGAAAAGGCTTCGAGTTCATACACTCAGTCATTTCCTAAAGCCCCGGGTCTACCGCCCTGGAAAAGGCTTCGAGTTCATACAATCAGTCGTTTCCTAAAGCTCCGGGTCTACCGCCCTGGAAAAGGCTTCGAGTTCGTACACTCAATCGTTTCCTAAAGCCCTGGGTCTACCGCCCTGGAAAAGGCTTCGAGTTCGAACACTCATTCGTTTCCTAAAGTCCGGGTTTATACACCCCTCAAAGACCGTTGCCGAACTCATGCTCACACAGCCGAGACCAGCGGGATTCTGGATCCACTTCGACGCAAGGCAGTTCGTCTTTGCCAATGCTAGCCATTTCGGCCAAGGTCAGTTTTTAAGAAAGAAAGAGCAGTGCAAGCACTGAAGTGCAAAAAAGCAGCACAGAAATACAAGTGTTACAAAACAGTGCGAAGAAAGTAAAAAAGAATACAAAACACTGTAACACAGATCGAGTGATCACAAAACTCTTCCTTTTTATTCATTGTAATTACTTCGTTACAAGGATTACAGAAAAGAAAACAAAATACAGAAAGGAGGCTCGCAGTCCTCTAAAAATGGAAAAAGAAACAAAGACTGGGAGGCTCTGATCTTCACCGACTCTTCAGGCTGCAGGCTCGAAGACTCCGGTCCGCTGCTTGGAGGTTCTGAGGGACTCTGAATTTCACAGAGCTCTATAATACGCTTTGGTTGGTCAGACCAAAGCATTCAAGAGCCCCTCCAGTTCGGAGGCCCTGGACCTCGCTGAGCTCTTCAACACCCTCCGGTCAGTGAGACCAAAATTTGAAGAGCCCCCAGGTCCAGCGGGGCCTCAATCCCACCCTCAGCTCCGCGGTCCTGATATACCGCAGGGGGCTCGCAGGGAGCGCGTTGTCACGCAGGACCCTGCAGGACCGCCAAACGCAGAGGGCGCCACCATCCCACAGTTGCAGAAGACTCCCCTGCAACCGGACCAGGGACGGTTGGCCATGGACCCGCGTTCAGAGAGCGCGCAGACCACGACGGGCCTCCCCTCTCGGAGAGAGCCGTCCTCAGGCACAGGGGTTCCCCCCGGATCGAATGTTTCCGAAGGTCTGCTGAACATGGCTCCTACGTCTATGTGAATTAAGTTATCCTAATTCCTTTTCTTTTCCTCTCCCATGGCGAGCCTACCACCTCTACTTATAGGAAGAAGAAGGGCCCGGTCTCCGAAGGGAGTTATGGGGCGAAGTCTCCCACGCGTTACGCGGGACGCACGTCTTCCTGTTTAATGACCTGCGATCCCTATGGCGCCACGTGGAGACGTTCGCTCGTTTCCCTCATCGGCCCTATCACCATGCTTACTGCTATTTATGGTCTCCAGAATACGGAGAATCGGCACAGATAGCTATGAAGACCGTTCGACTCTCTCTAGGGTCACGCATCACATTAAAGGCATTCAATATCACACCCAGAAACGAAAGAGAGAAAAATGCAGAGAAAAATGCACAAGTAAAGAAGCCCCATTTTTCATTAAAAGCAAAGAGTACTACAGGCCCGAAAGCTATTTACAAGAAAAGAAAGGTAAGGCTATTGCGGCTTCGGCGACTCCACCAGGTCGATCACCGTGTCTGATGGACCAGCAGCGTCGGCCGCGACCGTAACCTTGCTTGGAGTGTCGCCGGCAAAAGAGGCTTTGACCGGTACCTCACCCGAAGCAGGGGCAGAAGAGGCCTCGCCTTGAGGCGCGGTCGAAGCATCGCTGGCAACCGGGGCGTCGCTCGGGGCCGGGGCAGCTGGGGCAGCATCCGGAGCGGGAACGACTGCAGGGGCCTCGACTGGGGCGCTTTCGGCCAAAGGAGCGAGGCTCGGCTCAGGAGCCAGGTCCGAATACTTCGACAAGTCCCGATAGACAGGGTGGTCTTCAGGAACCCCCGCACGCCTCAGTGCGGCCAAGCATCCTTCCTCGAACAGAATGGAGGTGTTCTCCTCCACCTGCTTCTCATACAGCTCTGTGGCATGGTCCACCCCATTCTGGAAAGCGGATTGGGCCTCAGACAGAAGAGAGGCCTTCTCCTTTTCCAGCTCGGCGTTCGCCGTCTTCAACTTCTCCATTTCAGCGCGCCCGGCCAGCACTTCCCCGCGCAACCTCGTCCCCTCGGCCGCCGATTCAGACCTTGATTTGGCCAGCTCCGACGCCAGCTCGGCGGTCCTCTTGTTCTTCGCCCAGACCTCGCCTTTCAGCTGACTAGCTTTCGACGTGAGTTCGGCAACCTCAGCCAGAGCCGACGCCAACCGAGGAGTCTCTTCAGCACTGGCCTTCTTTAGCCCTTCCATTCCCTTCCTCAGCTCTTCTAGCTCCTTCTTCAGCCTTTCCCTCTCAGACTCCAGCTGAGTGACCCTCGCGGCGTTCCTGTCACTCCTCCCCACCACGGCCAGGAGCCTTTGCACGTTCTGCAAGGGGAAAAAGTAAATCAGACAGGAGCAGTCGAGCTAAACCACTTGAAGAAGAGCGCTGAAAACACTTACCAGAAGGTTAGCCTGGATCGCCGAGACCATCAGGCTTTCGTTATCGAACTTCTCGTGCATTTCCATGTCTCGCGGCAGAGCGCAGGCTTTGGCGAGAGCTCCGATGACGTCGGCGTTCCCCATCAGCCGGTCCTCGACGTTCAAAGGCTTACCGGGTTGTGTCTCCATCCTCGGTCTCCACGGCGCTGGGGCAGTTCGAGGTCCGGAAGCCGATCCGGACCCTTGCCCTACCGAGATGGTGAGCTCGCGGGCCGCCCCGCCAGTCGACTTGCTGGCCGGCGCATTCTTCTCAGCTGGAGCCTTAACTCCGGGGGCCCGCACAGGAGTTTTACCCTTCGGAGGCTGTTCAGCCCCCGAGTCCTTTTCCCCCGCCTTGGACTTCTTCTTGGGCGGGGACCCCTCCCTCGGGCGATCCGGCGAGCGTCGCCGCACTCCCTCGCTCGGAGCAGGGGCAGGAGCAGAAGTGGCACCAGCACCCCCCGAGCCCGAAGCTGCGCGGGTACTAGCAGATGATGGCGTCGCAGAGGAGGAAGACCTCTGCCTGAACTTGGCCGCCAGATCCTTAACAACTGGCGCCCTTGAGCTTCCCTCCATACCTTCTTCCCGATCGGACGAATAAGCGTCCACTATCTGCGTCAGGTTCGGTAACTCCGAACTAGAGGTGGACGCCTCGGCGCCAGACGCAGCTCGGCTCGCAGCAGGATCGGTCAAAGGGATCCCGGCAGGCACGGCAACGGAGACGGCAGGACGATCAGGATGTGCCTCGTCCTCCTCGGCTACTCCGGTTCTCCTATAGTGGCCACGGTACCTCGGCGTATACCCGAGCAGCTTCCAAGCCGACCTGGTCTCGTGCCCCTTGTATCTTTCTACCTTATTGATGTCGTCGACGTTCCTCCTCCAGCCTTCACTTGCAGCTCGGCGTCGCCTCGCGCCTGCCTCTGCACAACAGACAATAAGAGTGTCAGCTCGGCATCATCGAAATCAAGCAAAGCATGTAAGAGAAAAGAAGCGGTGTTTACTTGGGACAGTCCCGGGGCGACGCGGGACCATCAGCCTCCTGCTCTCGCCAGCGCCGAACTCCCAGTCCCCCGACACACAGAAGAAAGTTTCCTCGGCATTCTTACTCGAATCCTCCAAGGCCAGGACGAAGCCTCTTCGCTGCGGCTTCACCGGGAGATAGTATTTCCCTTCCCCAGCCTTGCAGATATCATAGGTATCCTCGATATCATGGACACCCAGGTTGGTCCCCAAAACCTCATTCAGCTTCGCCGTGCCCATGATGACCTTATAGCCATTGGGCATCAGCTGGCACGGGGTAACGGACCAGGCACTAAGGCAGGCCCTAAGCAAGGGGTGCAGAGGAAATCTGACCCCGCCCTCGATCACGGAGATCAGAGGGAACGGCATCCAGCCGCAAGACCAGCGAAGCGTGGCATAATCGACAGAGTCCGCCGGCTTGAGGAGGACTCCCTCCGGAATGTTGAAAGCGGCCCTAAACCTAGCTATGCCCTCATCGATATCTAACTCAAACCAAGGGGTGCCCATGTCTAAAAAGGGTGACAGCGAAGTTAAACCCTAGAAGTCGCGAAACCCCAAGAAAAACCAGACAGAGGCGCGAAGCAACTTACAGAGACAAAGGGGCGAGTCAAGAACAGATCCGGGCACGTCCTACGGTCGTCCTCGCTAGAGAGATCTCGAGCAGCAGAGCAGATATCAAAGGTGAAAGGCAGGGGCGAAAAGAAATCAGAAACAAGAAAGGAAGAAGACGACCCTATTTATGGAAAGGGAACCCTCGGCGCGCGCTACTTTCGAAATTCGAAAGGACGGATTTCGCAATCCGCGCCCCTTCCATCAATAAGACAGCACAATCAGTTGAGGAGCTACACGTGTAGTCGTCGGTTCGCTTCCCAGAACAGGCAGGACAGAGCATTTATTGCTTCAGAAAAACTGAAACGACACCAGGCAATGATCGCCGCATCCCCAGACAGATTTTCTAGCTTTCGACCACTAAAGGCTAGGACGCTTAAGAGGTCAAAAGCTAGGGGGCAATTGTGTGGGGAGATTTCCAGAGCTCCAGGATTACGCTAATCACAGCCATCAGATGAAACCAAGCATTCCCACTTGCCGTCCGCGTGCCACCCACGTGGCACCGGACTCACCTCGGCTATTAGGCCAGGGGCCCCGGCCGAAGTCAAGCAGGTCCGGGCTGCTAGCGCCGAGCTCGGCTACCCCATGTGCCTGCCTCGGCTGAAAGCTCCACCTCGGCTGAAGGAGCCGGGACGAAAGCCGAAGCAAGAAATAGCCTCCACTCGTGCCCCTCATCCCCCACGTCATCAGGCACGTGGAGGAGTAGGGGCACGAGCTAGTGAGACAGATGCGACATCCAGCCGTTCACAATCTTCGCCAAACCACTGACAGGGCGGCATCCAGCGGCTGAAGCCACATCAGGGCAAGGCCCGAGGGCGGATCCGATGGTACCCCTACCGCCAAAGACGTCCAACACGATCTGGCCCAACATGACGAGCAATTAATGCAATGTGGGCTGATCCGACTGGCATTAAATGCAAAGTGGGCTGGAATGGACCGCATTTATTACTTTGTGGGCTGATCATGACTTTCCAGTTGAATCATGGGACCCACACCAAGATATCATCCAAAGATACGACCCAAGCCTCTATAAATAGAGCTTCATACCACAAGCAAGGTACGCACAATTCAACCCAAAGAGCCGTTACTCTGCCTCTCTTCTTCCTCTCCTTCCATTGTTCCAGTTCACTCACTGACTTTGGCATCGGAGAGCCTTGCGCCGCCCAGGCCAGGGTCCTCTGACCGTTTGCTCTTCTCTTTCAGGCTTTCGGACGGTACCTAATCTTCATCACCTTGGATAAGTCCTCTAAGGCTCCCCAGTTATTGTGGGTCATTATTTTCTGCACCTACAATACTCAATAACATGACCCCAAAAAGAGACCCAAATTTTACAAAACTTAAGAACACCCATCTACAAAAACCTGCTAATGCTGCCCAAGAAACCAACATTTCCATCCAAGACCAAACATTTATATCAGAAGGAAACAGAAAAGTCAGTGCAAGTAACGAAATTAAAAACCCCACTGGGTTTCTACAGAATTGCTCACCCCATGATTAATGGCGGCGACACAGAGCCCTGTGGCGAGCTCGAGAAGGGATCCGATCAGCAGCAGCGCCCACTCAGGCGGCGCACCGTCGCCAAGAGCATCTGCCGGCGGAGGCCGATCGAACGGCTCCAAACCGCCGTCGTGATGCCTCCGGCTCTGTCGCCGGCCCGATAGCCTTCGATCCAACTGTTTCAACAGACCCGTGATCCCGCTCTTCTTAGATCCTGGAGCTTCCAAATCCGGTTCGGAGT